>CM032454.1:23556536-23929036 GCA_019049505.1 Pachyrhynchus sulphureomaculatus | reverse complement strand
CCCATCTCTCGTAGCCGATTGGAAACAGCTTGTTGACTAACGCCCAATTGCTCGGTGAGTGGTTTTTGTGTTTGCGAATCATCTTCGTTCAACAATGCTTGCAATTTCACATCTTCGTATTTTTTTGGCGGTTTTCCACGTTCCTTGTCTGCAACATCGAAGTCACCACTTTTGAAACGCCGAAACCATCGTTCACACGTATCTTGCGATGGAGCATGTTCACCATAAAACTTCTCGAAGTAATCGGTATGATTCAACAGCAGTTTTCTTCAAATGAAAACAAAAAATTCACGTGACAGTGACACGAAAATTTCTTAGTAGTTTATTTAAATTTAATCTATCTTCAATCCAATTTATGCATGCAGAAAAATGATTTTTCAGATGCTTAGTAATAAACATTTATTCATTACCTAGTTTACCTGGTTTTTTGCATCATAAAGAGCAGTGTATTATACAACTATAAATTTAATGGCAATAGCACCGATGTCACAACAGTTTGTCCTTGTCATTCCTATCTAGCAAAACAGAAAAGCAGTTGTAGCATATTTTTGTATAATAATCTCATTTTATTTCTTGCGATAGTGCAGAAACCACAATATAGTGAATTTTTGTTCTCGATTATAGACAGAATCTGAAATTTCCATTTCAAACTCTACAATCATCACTTATAAAAATTAAGATTAATGTCGTTTAGGCTGTAACGTTTATATTACATATTTCACAACGTATAAAATATTTTCATCTACATATATGTCAACATTTTGATTTTGCTAGTTTGCAAAAAAAATGCTTTTATAATAGAAGGCTTAGTAAAGATAATTTTAATAAATCTAATAATAAAAATCAATTTTCAAAAAAGTATCATGAATATTCTTTCTATAACCAAAAAAATAATAATGTTTAATAGTAAGGAATATGTTAAAAATAATAAAGTTAATAATTGAATGATCTTGGTTATAGTCTAAGACTTTCGTATTTCCTAAAAATTTAACAAACCCAGAGATTTTACACTTTGAAACTTATCTTTAAACACGTTTTACTACCTTTTTTGGAGCCTCCATTTTTAGTGTTCCATATTATGAGATCACCTCGGTGTCCCTCTGTCTGTCCGTCTGGTACACCCGATTTTCTCCGAAACTATTTGACATAGAAAGTTGAAAATTGGCACAAAAAAAGGAATTAATGGCCCAATCAGAGCCGTGTAGTTTTGAAAGTTAAATTTTAAGGGGTTAGTTTTGGGGAGTGAAACCGGATGTGAAAGAAAATAACCGGTCAAGTGCAAGTTGAACTTGCACAATTAGTGTTCCGTTCATTGATTGCTTTTCAAATAAAAAATTTTGTTACAGAGGTATAAAATGATCAGTGACTTCACAAAACACACCCCAAATGAGTTTTCAACAAAGTTTGTTTCAAATCTTTACTGAAATCTGATAACCTTGAAATTTTTGTTTTTTTTTATATACCAGATAAATTATTAAAGGTAATGCACTCGTGATAATTTTCGTTCAATCTACATCCCGTGGAGAATATTCCAGAATTTTTTCAAAATCAAGTACTTTTCGAGATAAGGCGGGTGGACAGCAATTTTTCGCGATTTTTTAAAAATAATACAAAGAAAAGTGCGCGCAAGTATTACATTATATATATATTTTTTACTCGTGTTTTCACAAGCTTTCATTTGACACCACACTCGATTACCTAATAAAAAAAATTTTTTTCACTTCCGACTTCACCGCCAAAAACTACCCCCTTAAGTCAAAATTTAACTTTCAAAACTACATGGCTCTGATGAGGCCATCAATTCCTATATTATTACCAAATTTCAACTTTCTATGACGAATAGTTTCGGAGAAAATCGGGTGTGACAGACGGACAGACAGACAGACGGACAGACACCGAAGTGATCTTATAAGTGTTCCGTACGGAACACTAAAAATTACCAGGTTATCGAGTGGGGTGTCAAATGAAAGCTTGTGAAGACATGAGTTAAAAAACCGGTCAAGAGCAAGTTGAACTTGCACAATTGGTGTTCCGTACGTTGATTGCTTTTAAAATAAAAAATTTTGTTACGGTGGTATAAAATGATCAGTGACTTCACAAAACACACCTCAAAGGAGTTTTCAGCAAAGTTTGTTTCTAATCTTTACGAAAAACTGATGACCTTGAGATTTTTTTTTTTTTTTTTTTTTTTATACGAAATAAATTGTTGAAGGTAATTCGCTCGTGATAATTTTCGTTCAATCTACACCCCGTAGAGAACATCCCAGAATTTTTTCAAAATTTTTTGATCAGTAGTTTTCGAGATAAGGTGGGGGGACAGCGATTTTTCGCGACTTTTTAAAAATAATATAAAGAAAACTGAGTCCAAGTCTTACATTATATATATTTTTTACTCGTGTTTTCACAAGGTTTCATTTGACACCACACTCGATGACCTAAATTTTTTTTTACTTCTGATTTCACCCCCAAAACTACCCTCTTAAGTCAAAATTTAACTTTCAAAACTACGCGGCTTTAATGAGGCCATCAATTCCTATATTATTACCAAATTTCAACTTTCTATGACAAATAGTTTCGGAGAAAATCGGGTGTGACAGACAGCCAGACACCGAAGTAATCTTATAAGTCTTCCGTACGGAACACTAAAAATATATATGATGCAATACTTGCGCATACTTTTCTTTGTATTATTTTTAAAAAATGGTAAAAAATCGTTATCCCTCACCCTACCTCGAAAAGTATTGATCAAAAAAAAGTTGAAAGAATTCTTTTCTCTGTATTGTTTTTTAAAAAAAAAAATGACAGAAATGGCTGTCCTCCCTTATCTCGAAAAGTACTGATCAAAAACTTTTGAAAAAATTATAAAATATTCTCCATAAAGTGTTGATTGAGCAAAAATTATCACAAGTGCATTACGTTTAACAGGTTGACTGCCGATCTATATTTTTGAGTTTGTGGTTGACACCGGTAAGATTTTTCCAAATATTTTTATTTTATTGTGGTAAATATGAATTAAAATGAGTCTTGGATGTGTTTTTTTTATGTGCCATTCAAAATATTAGAAAAAAAAAATTTCACTCCGATCGGAGTAATCGGCATTGCAAGTGAAAATTTTTACTAGATGCCGAACACTCCGATCGGAGTGTCCAATTAAATAAGTAAAGAAATAATAAATCGAACTCATGAACTCAAAACATTTATTTCTAAATCATTTTTGTACATTTTTTATGGTAATCCTCAAAGCAATTAAGGCAAAAACCTGGTTGTCCAGGGCACATTTTGCATTCATACACTGTTTGCTTTCTTATTTTATTTTTCCTGCATTCTTTGCATTCCTTTCTGCTTACCCGTTTTGTTTCTTTAGTTCCTTTTTTTTCACTGACAATTTTTTCTACTTTGCTAATGCTGTGGACATTTATTTGGCCTGGAGGAGTTTGCGGCAAATTAGTAATTGGTCGTCTGGCTAGTAAATTTCTTATGACATCCAATCGGAAGTCATATAATCGTAACTGGTCAGACCGCGAATATTTATTGTACAAAAAATAGGCGTTTATCATGCTCATTTGCAGCACATGCATGAATAACTTTTTGTACCACCGAATGGTTTTACGGCTGCAAGAATAATATGCCATCATTTGATCCTGTCTATCTATACCGGACATAAAAGCATTATATCCAATGATTGCGGAAGGTTTTTCAGATTCTTGATTTCTTTTGTTTTTAAAAATGCCCATTTCGCTTCCAAATTCTGTTGAAATGTATTGAACATTGCGTTTATCGCGCCATTTTCCGACATGCACTCCATTGCAAAACATAGATTTATTCTCACCACGTTTTAAGTTTGCACTCATTACCTCTTTCGGATTATCTTTCCTCTCAGTTCTCAGCGTACCAGTGCAATATGTATTTTGTTGAAGTAATTTCCTAGCTAAATTAACACTATTGTAAAAATTGTCTAGATAAACAGCATGTCCCACACCCAATTTTTCCTCCAATAAATGTAAAACAATCTTTTCAGTATATCCGCTTCCACCATAAACATCTGTCGCACCTTCGTAGACACGAAATTTCAAAATAAGTCCATTAGGCTCTGTCAGCATGTATAACTTCATACCATACTTATGACGCTTATTCTTGATATACTGTTTAAACTGGAGACGACCCCGATAAAGTACCATAGCTTCATCCAAAGACAACTCTCTTCCAGGATAGTAAATTTCTCCCATCTTGTTGTTAAAAAAATCTGCCACAAATCTAATCTTTCCTAGCCGATCTGCCGGATCCATATCTGGAGATGTAAAATGCAAACACCTCAAAATAAGCAAAAATCTATTCCTTGACATATATTTTCTAAAAACAGGTAGATTAAATAGCGGATCAGTTTTCCAATAATCGTTAAGACGGCTCAAGGATATTGTGCCAGTGTGAAGTAACAGGGCCAAAAAAATTTTTAGTTCGTCAAGAGTAAGATCTTTAAAATTAGTAATACGTGATTTTGTACTTGTTTCTGGGCGCAGCAAAACCTCGACTGCGTAAGAGTTCGTTCTACAATAGTTTGTAAAAAAATCATCATCAATGATCATTTCGAAAAAATCGATAGGTGCACCCTGTCCTGGAATTCGCACCAATAATTCCTGGGTTTTCTGGAACAAAATTTGTTTTAACGCACCTCTGTCGTTCCATTTTATCTCATCTAGGCTAGGAAGTGTTTGATGTGGCCGAATAGGGTCTATAAAATTCTCTTCTTCGGACTCGGAGCTTGAATTTACATCACTATCGTCTGTGTCTGGTACGTAATGTTCGTCACTACTACCTCCGCTTTCTTCCAATAGCTGTAATAATTCAGTGTCAGTTAGCTTCTTTTTCTTATCATATACCTTTTTTTCATCACTACAATGTCTTTTTTTAATACCAGAAGGCCCAGGTTGATTGTCCATATTGTACGGCAGATTACAACCAAACCAAAAGCAAATCCGCGGAACCACTTAAGCACCTGTTAGAACTTGCGTTTTTAAGCAACGCCACCACTAGAAAAACACGTTTCATATACAACGCCGATGGAATACTAAAACGTTTCGTAAGAACGCATGTCGAACTCCGATCGGAGTAGACGGCGTTGGCGAAGAGACCCGACGCACTCCGATCGGAGTGGTCGGCAGTCAACCTGTTAATAATTTATCTGATATAAAAATAACCGGTCAAGTGCAAGTTGAACTTGCGCAATTAGTGTTTCGTTCGTTGATTGCTTTTAAAATAAAAAAATTTGTAACGAAGGTATAAAATGATCAGTGACTTCACAAAACACACCCCAAATGAGTTTTCAACAAAGTTTGTTTTCAATCTTTATTGAAAATTGATGCCCTTGAAATTTTTGTTTTATTTATATACCAGATAAATTATTAAAGGTGATAAATGACTCGTGATCATTTTCGTTTAATCTACACCCCGTGGAGAATATTCCAGAATTTTTTCAAAATTTTTTGATAAGTACTTTCCGAGATAAGGATATATTTTACTCGTGTTTTCACTAGCTTTCATTTGTCACCACACTCGATTATCTAGTAAAAAATTTTTTTTCTCTTCCGTTTTCACCCCCAAAATTAACCCCTTAAGTCAACTAAGTTGGGAATGTGGAATCTTTGGCACAATGATACTTCTCAGTATATATCACCACTACACCAAACACTTTATTTTTGCACTCGACGCGCGTTTCGCTAACCATGTTAGCTTCATCAGGAGCGATGATTGACTCATCATCATCATCGCTCCTGATGAAGCTAACATGGTTAGCGAAACGCGCGTCGAGTGCAAAAATAAAGTGTTTGGTGTAGTGGTGATATATACTGAGAAGTATCATTGTGCCAAAGATTCCACATTCCCAACTTAGTTGAGATGGCTTCACGGTCAACGGAATTAAACCTTTATCGTAAGTACAGTAGTAAGATTAGATTAGTAGGTGCAGATATTTGGTTTTTTAAAGTCTTGCAAGAAATTTAAAGTTTTTCCTAATTTTTTATTAAGGTTAATTTATCAAAATCAAACATTTCAGAAAAAGTTTCATTCTTTGCTAAACAAAAATGGCTTGACTTAGAAATCAAGAATTTGTTCACAAAACGTAGTATGTTAGAAGTAGAATCATATAGCATATTCAAAAAACTTACTTCAGGATTAAACAATATTGAATATGAAGTATGGAGCGAGTTCCAGAGGAAAATGTTTTTAGTTATTGATATTCAATATAAAAAGAAATTCTCTATTCTAAGTAAAAAATTAAAAAAGCTCTTACCAAAGAAGAATAGTCCTCAGGAACTCGTAAATATTGTAGAAAATCATTCATCTCAATCCTTTACACGAAATGAAATTCGCATCTTAAACAAAGGTCTTAACTTTGCAGTACCCCCTCCTAGAGATAATTTATCAGAAATAGTTGCTCACATTGAAAGTTCCATTAGTACACTTCCAGAAAATAGTAAATCATTTGTTAGGGAAGCATGTCGCAATCAAATATCGAAAAACATAGTTAACAACACAAACTTTAATTCACGAAAAAACATAAAAAGTAGTTAAAGGATTGAAAAAGAAAGATGTCTTCTACTTAAAAGCGGATAAAGGAAATAAGGTTGTTATATTGGATAAGAAAGATTACTTTGAACGCGTAGATAGAGTCAATCATCGCTCCTGATGAAGCTAACATGGTTAGCGAAACGCGCGTCGAGTGCAAAAATAAAGTGTTTGGTGTAGTGGTGATATATACTGAGAAGTACCCTTAAGTCAAAATTTAACTTTCAAAACTACACGGCCCTGATGAGGCCATCAATTCCTATATTATTACCAAATTTCAACTTTCTATGACAAATAGTTTCGTAGAAAATCGGGTGTGACAGACAGACACCGAAGTCATCTTATAAGTGTTCCGTACGGAACACTAAAAAAAAATTAAAATGGGAATTATGTTTCTTGACGTATGGCGAAGGTGTTTGTAATATTTAAGTGTACATTACTGTAGCCGAGTGGCGAATCGCTCTTGTCCGAAATACAATTTTATTTTATTTATGTATAATTAAACAAATAGTTACGTAGTAAATATTTGTTTAACATTTTTATTACTAGATCCTAGACTGAGCTAGATTGATTTATTAGGTTTCTAAGTTCCTATAACTATTATATATTACTGACTCGGAAAAACGTGAAAATACATATTGGATCTTAAGATGTCAGGGACCTAATTAACTTAGTCTAGGTAAGGATTTTCTTTTATTTTAAAAGCAATCACGGTACGGAACACTAACTGCGCAAGTCTCACTTGCACTTGACCGGTTTTTATTTTAAAGCGATTTCACTTCAGAAGAAGGTTGTAAACGGAGCGGAAGTCGACAAATTTAGTGAAGCTGCAATACTGTTATGGTTATTTATTCTTGATTTTGGTTGAATGAATGAAGAAATTTTAACCAAAATTAATCATAGCTAAACATAACGCGTAGGCTGAAAAGTTTTTGAACTAGCATTTTTTTTTCAAAATTCGACTTTATTAATCAATATAGTCTCCTTTAAGAGCGATAAAATCAGTCCAATGTTTTTCTAACATTCCTATACCTTTCTTGTAAAAGGATTTGGCTTTACCTTCAAAATACGCTTTATTTTCGGTGATAACTTCTTCATTGGAGCCGCGAGTAGTTTTTTGAGGTTTACGAATAGATAATATTCGCTAGGAGCCAAATCTGGAGAATATGGTGGATGAGGAAGCAATTCGAACTTCGATTCATACAATCTTGCCATCGTCACTATTGACTTGTGACACGGTGCCTTGTCTTGATGAAAGAACACTTTTTTTTTGTTCATTTGGGGCCGTTTCTTTGCAGTTTCTGCCGTCAAATGCACCAATAACTTTATATAATATATGCTATTGATGGTTTTTCCCTTCTCAGCATGTTGATGAAAATTATTCCATGCGCATCGCAATATACAGAGGCCAAAACCTTCCCAGCCGACTGAGGTGTCTTTGGTCGCTTCGGGCGGCTTTCACCGGCTGCTGTCCACTCAGCTGACTGCCGGTTTGATTCCGATGTGTAGTGGTGGATCCATGTTTCATCCATTGTCACATATCGCATGAAAAAATCCTTCAAATAGGTCCAAACAGCGCTCAGAATCAACACGTTGTTTTTGTCCACTATAAGCAAACGCGGTACCCATTTCGAACAGAGTTTTCTCATGCTCAAATGTTCATGCAAAATATAACATGTTCTTTTGATATTTTTAGGGTGTCAGCTATCTCACGCAATTTCACTTTCCGATCATCCAAAACAATTTTGTGGATTTTTTTGATATTTTCAGGTGTAACTACCTCTTTTGGGCTTCCAGAGTGTTCAGCATAATTTGTATCTATATGACCGCGTTTAAATTCAGCATACCAGTAAATGATGAAAGATTTTCCAGGAGCAGAGTCCCCGTAACACTTATCAAACCATTGCTTTGCTCGAACGGTATTTTTTCCCATCAAAAACAGTGTTTAATCAACACACGAAATTCGATTTTTTCCATTGTTCTGAAAATATCAAAAGTAGCGTCACTAAAACCATTGTAACTTGTAAACAAATCGTCGAAATGTCATGAGATTCTGACACGTATCGTTTGAAGGTTGGTACTTCCTAAAAATCATATGAATTTTTTGAAAAGGGCGACATCTATATCAGACCAAAAACTTTTTAGCCTACGCCTATGTGTTATATAGTAAATGGCTCAAAGTTCTTAGTATTAGTTATTTTTTCATTATTTTCTATTTTAACTGGAATAGTATATAGATAGGTGCATGTAGTTAACAAAATGATCTCGGAGGAATTAATAATATGGAAACAAATTAAATTTTAAGAGAAATTATAGATAGTTGCGTGTAGTTAACAAAATGATCTCCGAGGAATTAATAATATGGGAACAAACTAAATTTTAAGAGAAATTATAAATATAAAAAGGATCCTGTGATCAATTGGAGAGTTATCTTCTAAAAATAAATATTTAAAAAAAGATGCTATTTTGGTCTATACTTACAAGTTCTCAAATTAACAAATTTTCAATAAACAAAGTATTTGAGAATATTTTGTCTCCACTCTTTTATAATAAGCAGTAGTTTTTGAAATAAAAAATAATTTTGAAGTGAGAAAAACTAACTTTTAAAATTGAACAATTCATTAAACTCAGGGTATAGGGCAGGAGTCGGCAACCTTTTAACTAAGGGGTGCCAGTTTTTATCCATTAAACATTTTGCGTGCAGACATAGGTACTTACTACACCTAAAATTAACAAAAATTAACTTAAATGAACTTAAAATATTGCTTTTAGAAGGTTTAATTACAAAAATATTTTAACATTTAACAAATAATTTTATTATACTAGTCCTAGGACCTAGTGTGAACCCTGTGCTTGAAGTTCTTTAGAGAGTTTTCTTATATCCGGTTCATGTCTGGTTATTTTCAGTGTCACACATGCTTCCGAGTTGTCTGTTGTCAGCCTGCTTCGGTACGGGTTTAAAATCACTCTCATATGGGAAAAAAGTTGGTCGGAGATATAGGATGATCCGAAAGCTGTAAGCATAGCCAGCGCTACTTTCTTTAGACAAATAAACTCATCCAACAACTGAGTATCTCGTTTCAATGGTTCTGGCAGTCACCTTCTAATACCCTTCTTAATTCTACAAATTTCGTGTTCCATAACTCGGAGCTTTTAAATTCAATGTATTGAAGATCAAAATCATCAATGTCCATCCATGAGAAAAGAGATATGTCAAAGCAACTGCTGGAAAAATCCATTAAATCTGGTTTGATTAAAAAAGCGAACATAGGACCATGTTTATCAAAATCCTGACCCCTCTCGATAAACCCCTCTTTTAAATTAGTCATATATTTAAGAATTTCGTCTATTAGTGCACCATCGTCGGCACTGGATATATAAGTTTTTAAATTTGGAAAATATTTATATGTCTTTGTAGTAATATTGCAGATAAATAAATCTATTTTTAATTTGAATGATTTCCAGGATTCGCATAAATCCAGAACTGTTTTGCCTGAACCTTGTAACTTTAAGTTGAGTTCACTGAGATGGTTTGTAATATCATTAAGAAACATTAACATACAGATCCAGTTCTTATCTTCTAGTTCATGATTTTTTTCCAATAAGAACGATTTAATTTCGCCCAGACATTGCACAAATCTAGAGAGCACTTTACCACGGCTGAGCCAGCGCACATTATTGTGCAATGGTATATCTGAATATGCACTTTCTAATTCCTGCAGAAACGCCTTAAATTGTCTATGGATCAGTGAAGAACGACCGACAATGTAGTTAACTATTTTAACCACCCTATCCATCACGGATTTTAAACTCCCAGCGGAGATTTTAGCGCACAAATTCTCTTGGTGAATTATGCAATGAAAATTCAAAACTGATCGACCCATACGTTCAATAAGAAGGGAAACAAATCCTTTATGTCTCCCAATCATAGCAGGAGCGCCATCTGTCGTTACGCAAAAAATTTTATTTAAATCAATGTTCTGCTTTTCAAAATGTTTAACAAATTCTGAAAATATATCCTCTCCTCTTGTAGTTCCCTGCAATGGGAGCAGACAAATCAGCTCTTCATACACACTGCCATCATCGAAGTATCGCGCAACGATTGCCAGACGGGCAATGCCATTAATATCGATACTTTCATCCAATGCTACACTAAATACAAAACTCCGTTTGATAGCGTATCTCTGCTGTTTTTGGACATTTTGTGTCATTTCGGTAATTCGTCTCTCGATGGTCCACGCTGATGCCGGTATATCCCTAATCCTGGCCAATATTGTATCCTTATTGGGCAAGTCGTCGAGTAAAATCTCGCCAGTACTCAAAAACGTTTGCTTCATAAATTCTCCGTCAGTGAACGGCCTGCCCTTTTGTGCCAACGATTGTGCAATTTTGAAACTGCATTCAGTTACCTGGTTTTTTTCCTTGGAAAACTTTGCTAAAGAATGTTGACTGTTTCTCGTATTGTTTACTTGCTCTTTGTATTGCCTCCCTTTTATCAACGTTATCTTTAAATGACGATTCATGTTTTATCTGGCAATGTCGTTGAACACTAGATGTCCGGAAAACTACGCTCTTTCCCGAGATAGGACACAACTGGCCCAATCGTTTTGCTGTACAAAACCGTAATCTCTTGTCCATGAAGTTTGAAATGATCGAACGTCTACCTTCTGTTTCTTCGCGGCCATAACGCAACATAATTTTAATTTTTAAACTTTTCGACGACTATTGACTGGAACGGATGTTACTTCTATACTAAATGATCCAAACGTGTAGCCGCTTGCTATATATAGAAAAATAATGTTTCCAGAAAATTCCAATAATTACGTTTATTAAATATCTTAGAACAAAAATTATTATCTACAACGCGCCCATTGCAATCAGAGGGCCGCCTAGAAGTTAAATCTAACAAAAACTAAAGTTCGGCAATATAAAAAGAGTTGCGGCGCGCGTCGGAACGATTGAAGTCAATTCAAACAAAAACCGCCTTATAGCGGCTCTTTTGATCTGAATTGAGGACGTTTATTTGTGTTTTTGTCTAGGCTTATATTTTGAGGTTTGCCGTCTTTAATACTTGCCGAAATTAAAGCCAAACCAATGCATTCACTAAAATTATAAATTACAAAATATATATTTTGTAGTTTTTGGTAATAATACCTAGTGACCTATATAATATATCGTTTTTGTTTGTATCGTTAAAGTAATACTGTCTTCGATTATTTACTTAATTTCGAAACATGTCACAGATTACAGAATTAATGTGTAAACTTTGAATAGGTACGCGTGCCATTCAAAATTGCTTGGCGTGCCATAGGTTGCCGACCCCTGGTATAGGGTATATTGCAAGAGGTCTTACGAATCTTTCTTGCCCAAAGGTTCTGACATTTCTAGCTTCTTCCTGATAGTATTAGAAACAATCATGACCAAGATTATTTATTTAAAATTGATTGTACTGTTGGTTTGATAAACTTTAAGAAACACGTGTTCGGTAAGACAGAAATCGTTCCGCAGGGTTTTAAGACTTGACACAAATCTGCCAATCTTTTGATTATCTGACGAAGAGCCCTTAGTACAGAAGGACCAACATCTGCCGAGTGTACTAATAATTTATGTTATTTTTCTTTCTTTTTCAGACCGACAGCGAAGTAGCCAGCGAAGAAGCAGCACGTCTCACTGCCGATCAACAAGAAGGAGATGACGATGAATTGTCGTATTGCGATTACCACGACCTTCCGCCACCTCCTGATGGAGGTTACGGGTGGGTGGTTGTATTTGCCTCCTTTATGTGCAACATGATCGTTGATGGTATAGCTTATACTTTTGGAGTCTTCCTTACACCTATGGTTAACTATTATGGCGAAACCCAGGTAATTTAGGAATTTAGCTATTCAAAATTATTTGTAGGGATTTAAATTATTTATTTTAAACAAAAATGAAGCTGTACACAAATTTAATTAGTTAATCTACTCCTCGCAGTAATTGTTCATTAGAGAGTTGGCGAGTAGTTTTTAAAATGTATATTACACTTAAAATATAATTCCCATTTTACCTATATCACAAATTATTTTCAGAGTCTTCATATAAATACCGATATTTTCGCTCTTTTTACTAACTTCCAGTTAACTTTATCACATTAGGGTACAGTTTATAAATATGGAGTTAACATTATCTCGAAGTTAGATACTAAGATAGCATCAGACAATGGCTTTAAGCTTAAACTCTGAAAAATTTACTCTAACCTGCTTACTACTCTTCATCTAAGTTGTAATTTGAATACCTTGTACCAACCAAGGCACTGTGATACGGGTTAAAGTAGAAAAATTCTAGTTAAGTCAAGAATTGTAGTTTATTCGAAATGTATTTTAGTCCAATGAATTGGTCCTTAAATAAAGTTCAACCGTGCATTTTGGGTAGGATGCGATTTATTTTTTTATCATGTGGGTGGGTCCAAAGTTAGGTTAAATTAGAGTTTTCTGGGTCGGGGTGCATCCATTTAACCGTCATATTGAAAATAGGAGTGTAATTGGTTTTTTTTTCATATACACTACCGTCAGAAAGTATTTGCCCACCTAGAGATTTCAATGTTTTAATACCTAATTAAACCTTTTATTATATTAGGTAAATTAAATTGTTCTTAACAAGTGTTCATAATAAAATCGTTTAGATAAGCCTTTTTGGTGAAATCACAAATTAAAAACCAATTAGAACAAATTTCCAGCGATTTCTGAGAATTCCAGTTGAAGTAAAAACTCATTTCAAGTTTCTAGGGATTATGGAAATTCCTAGTAACATTTTATGATAAAAACTATGTTTTAAATACCATTGCCCTTTTGGAAATTAGCCATTCGCAAACAGTACTTTGTCATTGATACAGGCTCAATTGTTTTGTGAAAATGCCAAAAACGAAAGAAGTTTCCATTGAAAATCGGGCTCTGATAATTGCTAGACTTAAAAATGGCCACTCGAGTCGACAAATCGCAAGTGATATGCGGATGCCAAGGAGAACGGTGGACTACGTCCTAAAAAAAAATTCTGCAGGACATGGAATTCTCAACCAAAAACGTTCAGAAAGGCCTTGAAAAACGACTCCTACTGAAGACAGAGCTATAACAATGTCCAGCAGACGTAATGGCCGCCTAACCGCACTAGAAATCACGGCTCAAGTAAACCTGGAGCGGCCCATCCCCATCAGCGTGACAACCGTGACGAACAGGTTAGCAGAAGGTGGACTACACGGGAGAGTTGCAGTGAGGAAACCACTTCTTAGGCAAGTGAATAAACGTAAACGATTAGAATGGGTCCGAGAATATGAAAATTGGACATCAGAACAATGGAATTCCGTCTTTTGGAGCGACGAATCTAAATTTGAAATTTTCGGTTCAAATCGACGAGTTTACGTGCGGCGATCAGCTGGAGAGAGGATGTTGGAAGCCTGTCAGTGGCCTACAGTAAAACATGGTGGAGATTCAATAATGGTTTGTGGTTGTCTTGGCAACGGTAAAGTTGGAAAAATCATTAGGATAGAAGGAATCATGCGAAAAGAACAGTATCAAGAAATTTTGCTAATTCAAATGCTTCCTTTTGGAAGAGCTATTTTTCAGGGGAAATTTATTTTTTAGCATGACAACAACCCTAAACATTCTGCTACACAAATTAGAGAACTTTTGGACCAATGAAAACCCGATGACGTCCTGGAAGTGATGACTTGGCCTTCACAATCACCTGACTTGAACCCCATCGAATTGCTGTGGGACCATTTGGACACGTACGTTCGAAAACTCAATCCAACATCAGAAAATCACTTGTGGGAACTTTTACAAGCAGAATGGGTTAAAATAACCGAAGAAACTCTGAAGAAACTACGGGACAGAATGCTGAAACTCTGTAAAACGGTAATTAAAAATAAAGGAGGTCACATAGATTAGAAAAATCCTGGAAAATCATGAATATTTTTCTGATTTTATAGACTGTAAATAATGTGAAAATAAATAACAATTCATTAAAATTAAAAAATATATATATTATCTAGGTTTTTGTTGTTCTTGAGACTGAAATAACTAGGTGGGCAAATACTTTCTGACGATAGTGTATCTTGGTAACCGTAAGCCTGACAAATATTTTGTAAAGAACTTTTTTGTAGGTTTTGTAGATTATATAATAATCTACGTTTCTTAATAACTTTTTATTGTTACTTCAATAATTAAGAAGTTATTTACAAAAAATAATGAAAATTTTGGAGATGAAAAACTATTATTTTTAATGTTCTATTAATTTTATAAAAAAATGCATCATAGCTTTTTTATAAGGAATTTTATAGCAAATGTAGATGAGGTGTATATGGTAGGTAGAAAAAAAATTATTCCTTTATTTTTAAATTCGTGTATTATTATATTGTATGTTTTTTTTATTAATTTATTAATATATTTTTAGTGTTCCGTACTGAACACTTACACGATCACTTCCGCGTCTGTCACACCCGATTTTCTCCGAAACTATTTCACATAGAAAGTTGATATTTGCCCCAATCAGAGCCGTGTAATTTTGGAAGTTAAATTTTGACTTAAGGGGTTAAGTTTGGGGAGTGAAAGCTTGTGAACACACGAGTTAAAAAATATATATGATGTAATACTTGCGCACAATTTTCTTTGTATTATTTTTTAAAAAATAGCCAAAAAGCCCTGTCCATCCACTCTATCTCGAAAAGTACTGATCATAACATTTTGAAAAAATTCTGAAATAGTCTTCATAAAGTGTAGGTTAAGGGAAAATTATCACGAGTGCATTATGTTTGATAATTTATCTGGTATAACACATGGGCTGAAAAGTCCCGGGCCTAACAAAGAAAACACGGTTTTTTTGGTTCAAAATTAGCTTTATTCATCAACGTAATCTCCATCAAGAGCAACGCAATCATTCCAGCGCCGCTCTAACATTTCAATACCACTTTTGTAGAACGATTTATCTTTTGCCTCAAAATAGGCCTCAGTTTCAGCGATAACTTCTTCATTCGTGCGAAATTTCTTACCGGCGAGCATTTTTTTCAGGTCTGCGAACAGCCAGTAGTCGCTGGGAGCCAAATCTGGCGAATACGGTGGATGTGGGAGCAATTCGAAGTTCAATTCATGTAGTTTTGCCATTGTTTTGATTGACTTGTGACACGGTGCGTTGTCTTGATGAAACAAAATTTTTTTCTTTGCCATATGCGGTCGTTTCTTTGCAATTTCGGCCTTCAAACGCTCCAATAACGCTATATAATATTCACTGTTGATGGTATTTCCTTTCTCAAGATAGTCGATGAATATTACACCACGCACATCCCAAAATACCGAGGCCATAACCTTTCCAGCCGATTGTTGTGCTTTCGGGCGCTTTGGACGAGGTTCACCAGTTGCTGTCCACTCAGATGACGATCGTTTTGATTCCGGAGTGAAGTGATGGATCCATGTTTCATCCATTGTCACATATCGACGCAAAAATTCCGGTTTGTTACGTTTAAACATGGCCAAACACTGCTCAGAATTATCAACACGTTCTTGTTTTTGATCAACAGTGAGCAAACGCGGCACCTACTTTGAACAGAGCTTTCTCATAGTCAAATGCTCATGCAATATAAAGCCAACACGTTCTTTTGATATCTTTACGATGTCAGCTAACTCACGCAACTTCACTTTTCGATCATTCAAAACGATTTTATGGATTTTTTTGATGTTTTCTGGTGTTACCGCCTCATTTGGACGTCCACTGCGTTCTGCATCATCGGTGTCTCTACGACCACGTTTGAAGTCAGCAAACCAACGTTTTATTGTTGTTTCTGATGGAGCGGAGTCCCCATAACACTTTTCAAGCCATTGCTTCGCTTGAACGGTATTTTTTTCCATCAAGAAGCAGTGTAAAATTAAAACACGAAATTGTTTTTGATCCATTGTTTTGAAAATAACAAAAGTAGCGTCACTCTTAGCACAATAACTCACAAACTAATGAATAGAATATCATAAAATTTTAACAGCTGTCTTTTGAAGGTTAGTATTAACTGAAAAAAAGGTGACTGCAATAAAACTAGCGCCATCTATGTGTTAGGCCCGGGACTTTTCAGCCCATGTGTTATATAAAAGCAGGTTTTCTATTAAGAGCGTTCTAACTTTCAAATTGAATAAAACAAAAGAGTTTTTAAGCAAAATTCATTCTGAAATTTTTATTTAACGGGAAATTTTATTCCATTTAAGATTTAAATAAGATATCGCTCAAATGCCGCCGCTGCTCTTTTTGCAGACACAAATCCGCTTACACCAATTTTCCATGACTCGGACCAGCATATTCGGCTTTACGCCAGCTATGGCACGACGAATGTTGGCTTCAAGTGCATCAAGAGTTGCTGGTTTGTTGGTGTAAACGTGTGATTTAACGTGGCTCCAAAGAAAATACTCCAAAGGAGTTAAATCGCGCGGTCTCGGCGGCCAAGCGCTAGGGCCATTTTGTGAAATTAATGACTCAGCGAACTTGGCGCGCAATAAAGTCATGTTTGGGCCGGAAATATGGGACGGTGCGCCATCCTGTTGGAAATAAAAGTCGTCTGCGTCCATTTCGTCAAATTCTGGGAAAAAATATTCCTGCAGCATCGAGTTATTTTGAGGTAATTTTGGAGTAACAGAGTAATTTTGGACAATTTCCAAGCGTTCTTTTAACGTGAAACGATTCATGATTGAATGGCAAACCTTACTAAATAGAACTGACATCAGATGCCAAACATCTGCTAACCAACATGGCCGCTATTAACTGTCAAAAGTCGGACATCCCTAATTGAAAACCCTATATAATATTGTATATTAAAATAAATTGTAATAATATTAAATACTAAAAATAAAATATAATAATGATAAAAAAAAATAATAAATTAATAAGTATTTAAAATATATATTAATTAAAAATAAAATATTATTTTTAAAAAGTATATTAATAAATTAATAAAAAAAAACATAAACATAAAATATAATAATATAAATAATATGTATGTAAAAATAACGAAACAAAATTTTTTTCCATCTATTTACCTCACGTATTTTTGATCTTTCTCACTTTGCAGCATTCAGAAACCCCTAAAAATAATCAAAATCATAAAGAAAAGTAGTAAAGTTTTATATAAAATTCTCTATGAAAAACCTCCGATGCATATTTTTATAAAATTGCTAGATAAAAAGTTATTAAAAATAATAGTCCCCTAAGTTTTCATTATTTTTCGTTTATAACTTCTTAATTATTGAAGTAACAATAAAAAAATTGTCACTGACTTTTTTTTTATTATAATTGTTTTTTATTATATGTACGTGGTCACAAGGTATATAGGGGGGAAAAATATTTTCATCGTAATGCCGGCGGGACCACCCTGCCATTGCCATTTGTCTATAAAATAGGATTTGCACAGTTTTAGCTCAATTAGATAACGTTAACTTGTGCCTCATCGAGGTTGAAGCTCTAAAATTCGATTTTTTGCAAAAAAATCGTTTTTCACTCATAAAATGAAAACCATTCACCCTAGAAACCTGACTGTTGTTTCATTTCATAGGAAATCTTGTTGTCTTAAAGTTTTACTCCTACCACTTTTTTGTTAGAACTTTTATATTTGAAGATATTTATCATCCAAGACCGAACATGATTCGAATCCTCAAATTCGACCTTCGACCTGATAAAAAAAGAAAAGTGAAAAATGGCAACAAAGATACCTAACTTAAATACTTTTGACCATTTTCTGTTTGTATATATATATGGCAAAGAAGTAAATTTTCTTCGCGGTAATTCTCTATACGAGTTGATAACAGGATCAGACGTAATTAAAAGCATTCTCAAAAGATCTGTATTTGTGGCAATACGTGACCGTGGTGTGCCGTTCACGGAATCTACGACAGCCTTTATTTCTTGCCTCCTGGGCTTCTTCGGAGAGTTGTCCAATGGGAAGAAGAAAAGACTTTATAACTTCCGCGCTGTGTACAAGAATTTTATGCACAGTAACGGGCATGGAATACCACGAATACAGATCAAGGTATAATTTTCTAGTATCAACACAAAACTTTTCGAATTCTATATAATTTATGTCATATCCCGATGACAAAGTTCTTAAAATTACATGAAATCTACGAATAAGGTTTACGTCTAATCCTGTAATTTCGCTGCTCAATTCAGCTTTGGAAAAAAATTTACGTGCTCTGTTACCATCGTTTGTGTTACCATACCCAGGTTTTGGTTTGCGGATCCATGGATGTAAAGTAGATAAACCAAATGCAAGGCGTTCTTCGTTGCTGGATATTTCTTTGACTCCTCGTTCATAGTAGACGAGGTGGCACCGCAAATATAACACTTTTGTGTTGAACTTGTGTCTGTTAAGGCATTGCACACTTTGCCATCAGTCATTGTCAACAACAAATCGTGTTTAACAGAGATTTGAGATCCAGCAACGTTACATAATGTTGGAAGAAGCTGACTTACTTCATCTAAAATTTTAGAAGTTTCTTCTTTCGTAAACTCTTTTGTCTCCTTGGCAAAAATAAACTTAATAGGACGGCAATATAAAGTAGGGGAAGGTCTTGGATTTTGCCAGATCACAGTTTCGCCATCAAGCAGTCTCAAAGGGACAAATGAGTATACGAACAAAAATTCGTCTGTAGCGTTAGTGTTCTCAAAATTTCTGCTTATACGTGCTATGCCCCGAACTCCCATCACAGCCCCATTTGCTTACCAACGTATAATATGAACGAGGTAACACACTTCTAATGACTTCCGTCTGAGCTTTAACTAATCGTTCAGCCGTTTTATCCAAAATCGCGTGAAGTTTAATTTCAGCTCGAGATTCAGTCACAGAAATATATTCGTCAGAAGGACAACAAGAAGCTTTGGACTTACCTAAACTATAAAACGATGGATACACTTGATGTCCCGCTTTCATTGACCATTTTCTTGTTTGTTTATATGAGTGAGAAGTCGATTTCGAGTCCACATACTAAGCTAAAGCTTCGTCTGGTGTTAACTGCCGACTTTGTTCAGAACACTTATTCTTTTCTCTAGTTTCACTGACCGCGACGTTATGGATCTGTTTAGCAACACTTCGATGCCCTTCTTTTCGAGTAGCTAACTCAGCTGCTGTAATAAGCTCACTTGCACTTCGCGATTCCAAAAGATCTTCTACTCTCCGTCTCTTCGTTTTCGTTGATGAGTCTTCAAATGATTTTCTGGGTCGGCCTACGGAAAGAGCCGCCGATGATGTTGAAGTGCACGGTTGGTTAACACACATCTTTATTTCTATTCCGGATCCCTCTAACCAATCTTTATGTTTGATTAGAAACATTTCTTTGTTACGCTTTAAAGAAGTCCACTTTTGATTGAATTTTGCTGAAAGGCTTGATATTTTCATTTTGAGGCGTTTTAGAGAATCGTCAGAAACATCAAACATATTGAATTTTTCACTTATATAATAAAAAATGCCACTGTTTCGTTCAATTTTGTCATGTTTTAGCCATTCTTCAAAAAACTCCATTTTCGTCATAGTCACGACTCGTTCTGAAAAAAATAAAATAATTTTACTTTCGAGCCTTTTCGGGGTCTATAATATATATGAATCTGTGCCTGAATGTTGTAGGTATTACATATAGAAAAATCTAGGTGGATAAAAAAATTGCTACTTTTAAAGTTTACAATTAATGTAAAATTTGCTGGATTTATCTATACATTTACAAATTGATATTACACCAAAAGTATACATATTTTTTATAAAAAATATAAGTCATATAATAGAGTACATACCTTCAACTGAATATTTCATCACAAAAAACTCGTTTCACTTTGCTACCAATTTTAAAATATGTTATCACAAATGTGCATAAAATGCAACTGATTTGCAAATGAAAATGACCTCTCTTATAAGGGTTACTTTGACCCCCTGATAAGATACCTTTATGAGGTGATAAACAAATTAATTCTTGGAATTCGTTAAAGGGGGGGTGGTTGTTTACAAGTCGTTATCAGTGGTTCCTGGAAATTACGTCATGGATATTGTCCCGCTAGCATGTTCTTGCCGAATCACTGTGCGACATTTCGAACATCTCTTATAGAAAATTGTTTTGTTTTAGTTCAGGTTAGGTTGTACGCAGAATAAATTGTTTTTATTGTTGTTTTGTTTCATTTTCTACATAGTTTAAAGTACTATAGCATTTAGTAAATTTCATTGTACTTATGACTCTTAGAGTTACTTCTGGGATTTTTTTTTACGATTTGACTGCTATCGGTAAACAATTGATATTACCGCTCCGTCCAAAGCCCCCTTCACAAAATGTGCATTTAAAACTCGCGAAAAACTGAAAACCTTTATATTTTGAAGTAGTTTTAAGCAAAATATAAAGTGTGCTATATTTGTAGAATGGTAATTTAAAGATCTATTCGGATAAGGAAAAATATACAGGGTATCCCATTTAAAAAATATATTTTTGCGTTAATAACTATTAAAATATTAGTTGTAAAAAAATGTAACTTACACTGTTGAGATCCACATGAAAAAGTGCTTTGAGAATGTTTTTACAGAAATTAAAAATTTTCAATAGGAAAAGAATTACAAACATTTTTCCAAAATGTAGATCTTTGAAAAACACCCTGTATATCTGAAACGGTACTAGATATCGATATGTGGTTTTCACCATTAAGTTTATCATAAAAATTGAGCCTCAGACACCGACATCAGTTTTCGTCTATTTCTTTTAGATAAAGGGGTTTACCTTTAAAAGTGTCCAATTTGGACCACCCTGTACGTTGTATTCAATACTGTTATTAAATAGCGGTTGTTTTTCTCTAATTGTTTTTTAAAATTTTGGTTAAAGATAGGTAGGTTAATTAATTTTTGAAGAGAAAAATACCTTTATTGTTACACAGTATCGAAGGAGGATTATAGAGTACGGAACATAAGTATTTTGGGTTAGGAGTTTGTTTTTTTTTTAAATCTATCTGATAACAGAAGTAAAAAAGCGCCTAAAATTTCCCAAAAATTGATTTAAAATTTGAAGGTAGGGTCGTAACCTCACAATTTTACCACCTTGATTTGCTGACTGATTCTGTTGTTGCCAAAGTTATCATTATAAAACACTATATATTAGCCTGGTTAAAAAAACAAGTCTAAGAATATAAATATCAACAATTGCATTTTCGAAATTTGAAAATGTAATAAATATGTTTCAACGTAATCGGTGTGTTAATGAGTAAAAAATCATACTTATACAGAGATGTAACTCAAAGTTCAATGACAAACTGTGATAAATATTTATCAGGAGAAGTAAATAATTAAATTTGTATACTAAACAATTCTTTGTATTATATAATTAACTTCACAGGGGTCTTAATTATTATTAAATTATTTTTAATATATAATAAATAGTTATCACTATGATTGTTTGTTTTTTTAATTAGCTATGTCGTTTTTAAAACTTTTGTTATTTTAGGCACATCTGATCTTATAATATAATAAAAAGCTACTTACGTTGTGGTAAGACTTAAAGTAATTTCTGCAAGAGTGTTTGATAAATCAGCTTCACTAGAGCAAATACACATGAATATATAAAACTTCTATTTATTTAGAATCTTCGTTATAGGTTATAGTAATCACTAAAATAAATCACATCACCAAATATCTTCTGAAGAAATGTGCAGTAACGAAGGTCTCTTGGTGTTTATTAAATTTTTAATTACAGGTCTGTAAAATATCAATATATTATGCTAGCTTATTTAGTGAGTAAATCAGGTTAAAAAAATAAAAACAATAAAAAATGGTGTTAATAACACATCTATGAAAAAACAAACTTGAGAATGGAAATAATGAGGTGTTTATATCAGCACAATTTCCATTTAATCTTAGTCTTAAACTTAGTTGCGTAGTTTGTGTCTCTGTTTGACACAATAAAATTATTATGTTGTCTCTTCTGCCAAGTAATCTCAGCTAAAGTTCGTACGTAGATAGTAAAAGCCTATAATATCGAGCTTTAGGGGGTTTTCAAGCATTGTTCTGTTATTAACAATAATTTAGTCAGTGAGGCAAAACTATATGAATCTTTTTCGGCAAATGTTGACCCGATTTTCAAACAATATGTTTCCCATTAAAGAAGATACTACACCAGACATACCACGTAGGCTGAAAAGTTTTTGGTCTGACACATAGATCTTTTTCAAAAAATCCATATGCTTTTTAGGAAGTACCAACCTTTAAACTATACATGTCAAAATTTCATGTCATTTCGACTATTAGTTTACAAGTTACAGTGGTTTTAATGACCACTTTTGATATTTTCAAAATAATGGGAAAAATCGAATTTCGATCGAATCGATGCTAAACACTCTGGACGCCCAAATGAGGTGGTTGAAATAGTATGGGATAGCTGTCACTCAAAAGATATCAAAATAACGTGTTGTTCATATTTTGCATGAACGTTTGGGCATGAGAAAGCTCTGTTCGAAATGGGTACCGCGTTTGCTCACAGCGGGCCAAAAAAAACAACGTGTTGATGATTCTGAGCACTGTTTGGACCTGTTTAAGTGCAATAAAAAGGGTTTTTTCATGCGTTATGTGACAATGGATGAAACATGGACCCACCACTACACACCGGAATCAAATCGGCAGTCAGCTGAGTGAACAGCAGCCGGTGAAAGCCGCCCGAGGCGACCAAAGACATAAGAGTCGGCTGGGAAGGTTTTGGCCTCTGATGAATAATTTTCATCGACTATGCATCGCAAAAAAATGGCCCCAAATGAACACGAAAAAAGTGCTCTTTCATCAAGACAATGCACTGTGTCACAAGTCAATGGTTACGATGGCAAAATTGCATGAATTGAAGTTCGAATTGCTTCCTCATCCACCGTATTCTCCAGATTTGGTCCCCAGCGACTATTATCTAATGCTCGAGGGAAAGAGATTTGGCTCGAATGAGGAAGCTACCGCCGAAACTAAGGCCTATTTTGCAGGCAAGAACAAATCCATCTACAAGAAGGGTATAGCAATGTTAGAAACCCGTTGGACTGATTGTATCGCTCTTGAAGGAGACTATATGATGAATAAAGTCAAATTTTATATAAAAAAAATGTGTTTTAAGTAGCTAGACCAAAAACTTTTCAGCATTGCAGTTAAGACATTAAAGAAGTTTAAAATCTACTTTTAGCAAGAGTAGAGTAGAGTACGCAAATCATTAGGACTGGGTTAGTTGAGGCAGTATTTTACACTGTTACACACGTTTTAAAAAAGCTACTCCGAAATTGTAAAAAATTTGACACTGCGCCATTTTGTTGTGTCATCAACAAGTGTGAGACGCGCACGAGTGATAAATTGGAAAAGTGTGTGCATTGTGTTGTGTTCAATATGTCGAAATTTATACCGAACAAAGAGCATTCGCGGACAACATTAATTTTTTGTTTTCATTTGAAGAAAACTGCTGTTGAATCATACCGATTACTTCAAGAAGCTTATGGTGAACATGCTCCATCGCAAGATACGTGTGAACGATGGTTTCGGCGTTTCAAAAGTTGTGACTTCGATGTTGCAGACAAGGAAGTAGAAAACCGCCAAAAAAATACGAAGATGTGGAATTGCAAGCAGTGTTGGACGAAGATGATTCGCAAACACAAAAACAACTCGCCTAGCAATTGGGCGTTAGTCAACAAGCAGTTTTCAATCGGCTACGAGAGATGGGAAAGATTCAGAAGCCGGTAGAGGGGTACCACATGAGTTGAACGACAGGCAAATGGAAAAGCGCACAACACGTGACATTTTGCTCGCTCGGTACAAAAGGAAGTCGTTTTTATATCGTATAGTTACAGGGGATGAAAAGTGGATTTATTTTGAGAATCCCAAGCGCAAAAAATCATGGGCAGACCCAGGCGCATCATCCACATCGACCGCAAGACCGAATCGTTTTGGCAGAAAGACGATGCTCTGTGTTTGGTGGGACCAGAGGGGCGTGGTCTATTATGAACTGTTAAAACCTGGGAAAACGGTTAATACTAATCGTTACAAACAACAATTGACCGATTTGAACCGTTCGCTGCTTGAAAAAAAAAAGGCCAGAATACCGAAAGAGGCAACACAAAGTCATTTTTCTTCATGACAATGCTCCATCACATAGGGCAAAACCAGTTCGCGACACGTTGGAAGCACTCAGCTGGGAAGTTCTACCTCATGCGGCTTACTCACCAGACTTGGCTCCTTCCGATTACCACTTGTTTGCATCGATGGGTCACGCACTTGCTGAGCAGCGCTTTGGTTCGTACGAAGATGTGAAAAAATGGCTCAATGAATGGTTCGCAGTAAAAGGGGAAGATTATTACTGGCGTGGTATTCACAAATTGCCCGAAAGATGGGAAAAATGTATAACAAGCGATGGAGCATACTTTGAATAAAGCACTTTTTATCATTCTTCCGAATTTAACATGTTTTTTTAGAAAAAAAAATCCGCATTTCATACTTGTACACCTGATAATATAAAAACTCTTAAATAAAATCCCTATTTTAATCCGGGCTATGATGTTATTGACCTTATTCGATTGGCAAACACAGTACTCAAAGTGAAGATGAAGACGGGTTAGAGAATTTTCGAGTTCAATAAGTCGTTAAAATTAACTAAACAGAGATTTTGTTTTTATTTATGGTAGAGATCGCCTGCAGGTGAGATAATAATAAATGACATTGCACAGGTAATTAATATGTTTGAAAAAATTTATATAATTTTACAGACTGATATTTCCATTATTCAATTTTCATATGGGATTTATTTAAGATGGTTGTCTCAAAAGTAGTACACGGGTGACTGTAGAGCAAGAAATCTTTACTGATAGAACACATTAACACCATAAGCCTTCAATATAATCAACCCTCTTGGCATTTTTGCAAGTTTCGTAGAAGTGAACTTCTCCCAACGGTTCTTTTAATTTTGAAAATAAATCCAAAGTTAGGTGGACCCAAATCTTGGTTATATGGGAGGTGGCCGACGCGTTCCCACCCATATTCCTTAGTTAGGTTACAGTGGTACCGATATGCGGGCGTGCATATCGTGCAAAATCGCAACCCTACGTTCGAACATTCCTGGACTCATTTTTTATGATTTTTGGACACAATATCTTTTGCAGGAAATGTTCGCAGTAGTCTGCACTGCCCGACTGAACTCGATTAGTGGCAACAATTATGTCCTTGTCGTATGCGAAAATCATCAATTGCTTCACTTTAGATTGTTGACTTCGAACTTTCTCTGCCCTCGATGATCTTTGTACTGTACCACGATCAACTATATACGTGGCTTTTTTCAGACGGCATAAACTAGGCTGAAAAGTTTTGGTCTGATACATAGATGTCGCCCTTTTCAAAAAAAATCATTTTAGTTTTAGGAAGTATCAACGTTCAAACGATACATATCAAGATTTCATGACATTTCGACGATTAGTTTACAAGTTACAGTGGTTTTAGTGACGCTAATTTTGATATGTTCAAAACAATGAAAAAAATCCAATTTCGTATGTTGATTAAACACCGTAAAGTGAAATTGCTTGAGATAGCTGGCGCCTTAAAGGTGTTGGTCATATTTTGCATAAACATTTGGTCATGAGAAAGCTCTGGTTGAAACGGGTACCGCGTTTGCTCACAGTGGACCAAAAACAATAACATTTTGATCATTTTGAGCGCTATTTGGACCTGTTTAAGCACAATAAAAAGGATTTTGTCATGCGGTATGTGACAATGGATGAAACATGGATCCACCACTATACACCGGAATCAAATCGGCAGTCAGCTGAGTGGACAGCAGTCGGTGAAAGCCGCCGAAAACGATCAAAGACACACAGCCGTCCGGGAAGGTTTTGGCCTCTGTAATTTGGGATGCGCATGGAATAATTTTCATCGACTATGCTGAGAAGGGAAAAACCATCAATAGCGTATATTATATAAAGTTATTGGTGCGTTTGAAGGCAGAAATCGCAAAGAAACGGCCTCAAATGAACAAGAAAGAAGTGCTGCTTCATCAAAACAATGCACCGTGTCACAAGTCAATGGTTACTGTGGCAAAATTGCATGAATTGAAGTTCAAATTGCGTCCTTATTCACCATATTCTCCAGATTTGGCCCCCAGCGACTATTATCTATTCGCAGACCTCAAAAAAATACTCGCGGGAAAGAGATTTGGCTCCAATAAAGAAATTGTTGCCGAAACTGAGGCCTATTTGAAGGCAAAAACAAATCCTTCTACAAGAAAGGTATAGAAATGTTAGAAAAGCGTTGATTGATTGATTGTATCGCTCTTGAAGGAGACTATATTGATGAATAAAGTCGAATTTTGCAAAACAAATGTGTTTTAAGTACCTAGACCAAAAACTTTTCAGCCTACGTATTACTTGCGATATATCTTAAGATCAAATATGTATTTTCACGTTTTTTCTTAGTATAATATGTATAAGAGTTCTAGCACCTTAGGTACATAATAGCCAATAAATCAATCTGGATCAATCTAGAATCTAGTAATAAAAGTGTAAAACAAATATTTCCTACCTAAATATTAAATTATAAACACAAAATAAAATTCTTTTGTCTTGATACAAGTAGCGAGCGATAATTTACTTGAAAATATATTAACACCCACCATTGTGTCAAGGAACATAGTTTTCATGTTTTTTTAATACCAGAAAAAAATTATTACGTAATATTCGCTCAATCTACACTTTATTTAGACTATTCTAGAATTTTTTCAAAATTTTTTGACCAGTACTTCTCGAGATAGTATGGGGGGACAACGATTTTTGACCATTTATTAAAAATAATATAAAGAAAAGTGTGCGCGAATATTACATCATATATATTTTTGAACTCGTATTTTCACAAGCTTTCATTCGACACCCCAAAACTAACCCCTTCAGTCAAAATTGAACTTCTAAAACTACATGGCTCTGATTGGGCCGTCAATTCCCATATTTGTGCCAAATTTTAATTTTCTATCTCAAATAGTTTCGGAGAAAATCGACAGACGGACAGACACTGAAGTGATCCTTTAGTGTTCCGTACAGAATACTGAAAACTAGGTTAAATTAGATTTCTCTGTGCATGACGAGAAGGAATTTAGAGAATTAGATTAGTTCTCGAATATGGTGAGGAAAACGACGAAACGGATCTCCAACTAGTAGGTCAAGGTACGGTGGTACTGTGACATTACATCCCAAGTACACACATTTCTCATTAGTATTTGTATGTAAAAATTCCTTAAAGGGATTACATTTTTTTAATTAATGATTATACTCATTATTTATATATTTCCATTTTTAGTGTTCCGTACGGAACACTTATAAGATCACTTCGGTGTCTGTCTGTCTGTCTGTCACACCCGATTTTCTCCGAAACTATTTTACATAGAAAGTTGAAATTTGCTAATAATATAGGACTTGATGGCCTCATCAGAGCTATGTAGTTTTGAGAGTTAAATTTTGACTTAAGGGGTTAGTTTTGGGGGATGAAATCGGAAGTAAAAAAAAAATTTTTTTACTACTACATCGAGTGTGGTGTCAAATGAAAGTTTGTGAAAACACGAGTAAAAAATATATATATAATGTAATACTTGCGCGCACTTTTCTTTGTATTATTTTTAAAAAATCGCGAAAAAATCGCTGTCCCCCGCCTTATCTTTAAAAGTACTTATCAAAAAATTTTGAAAAAATTCTGGAATATTCTCCACGGGGTGTAGATCCAACGAAAATTTTCACGAGTGCCTTACCTTTAATAGTTTACCTGGTATATTAAAAAAACAAAAATTTCAAGGTCATCAGATTTTAGTAAAGATTGGAAACAAACTTTGTTGAAACTTCATTTGGGGTGTGTTTTGTGAAGTCACTGATCATTTTATACCTCTGTAACAAAATTTTTTATTTTAAAAGCAATCAACGTACGGAACACTAATTGCGCAAGTTCAACTTGCACTTGACCGGTTATTCTATAACAATGATTTTTTTTTGTTTTAGGGTAAAACAGCCTGGGTTGGCTCTCTTCTTTCCGGAATGTACCTTAGTGCCGGTCCTCTAGTCAGTGCGCTTACAAACAAATTTGGATGTCGTGCAGTGTGTATAGCGGGCAGTATAATCTCAACAATAGCCTTCGTCTTGTCAATTTTTAGCCCTACCGTGAACTGGCTAATGTTAATATACGGTTTTATTGGTGGCATAGGTTTTGGTTTAATTTATTTACCGGCGGTAGTATGTGTAGGTTATTACTTTGAAACCAAAAGATCTCTTGCAACGGGTATTGCTGTGTGTGGTTCGGGAGTGGGTACGTTCGCATTTGCACCATTAGCGGATATTTTACTCCAGTCATACGGATGGAGAGGTGCAAATTTAATTTTAGCCGGTTTTATTTTAAATTGTGTATTATTTGGAGCTCTTATGCGGCCTTTAACCTATCCTAAAGAAACTGGAGAACAGCCACTGCTTCAAAGAATGGCAGAAGAACGTAGAATCCAGATGGAAAGAGGAAGCATAGGAGGGTCTTACTTTATGGTACAGTTGCCTGATGGCACCATGGAAAGAAGGATGAAACAACCCCTCAATATTGATCCAGGTAAGTGTAATGTAAAAGTATTCTGTATATTCCTTTTCGAAACAACTGTAAAGTATACATGCCTACCTACCAGGATGAAGTTAACATCGCGACTTCTTCTGAGATAATGACAATTAAATCCTAACGGTCGTACATGACCTAACGGTACAAAGACTTCTGAGAACTTTCAGCCTAAATGCATAACTTATGACTAACTGGGATGGTTAAGCCACTACATAGTTATAATTAGAGACCGGATTATATGCAACATAAAAATCTTGAAATAGCATGCAAATATGCATGAAAAATGCTTAAAATATGCATGAAAAGGGTCAAAATATGCAATATTAAATAATAATAAAAGTAGTAATTTTTAGTTTTTTATTTCAAAATCAGCATAAAATTAACAAGTTATCGACGATGTTTAAATTTAATTAACAATTATTTAACATTTTCTAAAATTATTTAACATTTGTATTCTTGTACACGTAAACAATAAGGTATTGTTCCAAATGTTGGGTAGTAAGATTGTCTCTTCGATCACTTAAAGTATTTTTATAAGTGGGAAAAGACCGTTCCACATCCACTGAGGTAACTGGGCAGTATTTGAATTTGGGTGCTATGTTAGCACTTTTTGTTTCTGGCAAAAGTTCACCCGTCCCATTAATAAAACTATCAATTTGACACAAGGGTTCAAAGCCTGGGTTATTGCACAAAATGTTTTCAAACTTTTCTTTAACTCTACGCGGGAATACATCTGGCAATGTGGAGGTTATTTGACGGATATTATTAATTAACTGAATTGATTCGGTCAACACCAAACCTCGAGTTTCAAGCTTTTTAATACCCTCAGGTATACTACTCAGTATATATCACCACTACACCAAACACATTATTTTTTGCACTCGACGCGCGTTTCGCTAACCATGTTAGCTTCATCAGGAGCGATGATTGACTAAAGCTAAACTACAAATCTACCCTATTTATACTTAGCCTAACCCTTGAATTACTCAAGCGGAACTAATGACATAGGCAAGGCCATCAGTTCCGGTCAAGTAACCAGTAGAGTGGACTATAAGGAATAGGCCCTCTGTCTTTATTTAAACTACTTTTACATTTTATGATTTCCATACTTTCGTATGCGTTCAACAATCTGCTATCAGATACATTTTTTATTAATCTTAGATTATCTAATGTTACAGTATGATCAGCTTCAAGGGCATGTTCGGCAATGCTAGACTTTTCTGTTCTGTTGTATCTTAAGTGTGCTAAATGTTCTTTAAATCGTGTTTTAATTGACTTTTTAGTTTGCCCAACATACTTTTTGTCACAATCATTACAACTAATTTCATAAATTCCACTTCTCTCACAATTAGGAATCTTATCTTTGGGATTTCCTAAGATATTCCTCAGATTGTCTGTTGACTTATAGACTAAGGTGAGGCCTACCTTATTAAATACCTTATTGAGTCCCTTGCTATATTTCGGATTATATGGTATGGAGACATACTTGGTGTTATTTTCTTCGCGTGTAAATAAGGTGGAATTCTGAATATTAAACCTAAATTTATGTCTATTTATTAGCTTATTTACTAAGTCATCGTCATAACCATTAACTCTAGTTATATTTCTAATACGATTCCTTTCTTTATTAAAGTTTACTCTATTCAGAGGGAAAGTGACCAAACGATGAACTAAAAAATGTAATGAAGCTAATTTATGTTGTTTGCAATGACGACAATCATCGCTTCTGATGAAGCTAACATGGTTAGCGAAACGCGCGTTGAGTGCAAAAATAAAGTGTTTGGTGTAGTGGTGATATATACTGAGTAGTATCATTGTGCCAAAGATTCCACATTCCCAACTTAGTTAAGTATAAATAGGGTAGATTTGTAGTTTAGCTTTAGTCAATCATCGCTCCTGATGAAGCTAACATGGTTAGCGAAACGCGCGTCGAGTGCAAAAATAAAGTGTTTGGTGTAGTGGTGATATATACTGAGTAGTATCATTGTGCCAAAGATTCCACATTCCCAACTTAGCGCAGGTATGTGGGGAAAGTGAGTGCTAATCAAAGCTATGTTTTTTTTTTTTTAATATCAGAATCGTTAAATGCTTCCTTGGATTGAGGAACTGCCATAGCCTCTGCACTAGCGAAGTCATTTACTACACCTTCGATGGCCTCGAAATGTTCATTGTAAAATAGTACAGCTTCAATCCATGTTCCCCATCGAGTTAGCACTGGTTCAGGAGGTAAAGGCACATTTGGCAGTTCTTCTTTATAGGCGTTATTGCGAGCAGGTGTCTTAAGAAACACTTTCTTTGCTGATGAAATCCGTTTATTTACATTTCCAAACGTGGATCGTACTTCTTCAGCGAGTCGATGGACTTCGTGAGCAAAGCACGTCACATGAATTAAATTTGGATAAAATACTTGGAGGACCTTGGCTGCCTTGATCATATAGGGAGCAGCATCTGAGAGAAATATAAACCCTCTTTCATCTGCAGAAGATTCAGGAAATATTTTTTTAATATCCTCATTTCACAAATCTGGCGATCGTAGAATGATTTGTCTTGTCAAGTTCTTTGCAGGCCACCAAATAGGAAGAAGAAGGCTCTAATCTTAATGCACCCACAATTAAATTTGCAATATAGCGACCACAACTGTCGGTAGTTTCATCAGCTAAAATCCAAATAATGTCATCCTTAAGTCCATTACGTATTTCTTCCAGAACATGTTGGTAAATTGTTGGTATGTAATTTTTACGCAGTGTTGATTCGTCTGATATTTTTTGATTCAAGTAATATTTTTACAGAAAATCTTTGAATGTAGGATTTGTAAGATTGTGGAGAGGAATATTACTTGCAAGCAATGCTTCACATAAATCCATGCTAAAGTGGTTTTTTTGTTAGCCTATAGAAGTGGAATCACTGCTACTTGCTGCTGTTATAAGTTGTTGTCGTGGGCCTTTTTTTTGCAATCCTACGATATGAAGACTTGACTTGATATGCTGGTCAATTTGAAACTTTTTTGTGCACGAAAGATTTTTCTCGCAAACTCGACAATATAAAACATTTCCGTCGTATGTAAATGTTCCAGGATAATTAGCTACCCACGAAGACACACTTTTTTTTTGCGGGTACACGTTAAACTTTAACACAACACGTTAAAAATTGCAAAAAGACTACACTGATGCAAGCGCGTCAACAATAATGTTAAAACTGATATCTTGTTTTAAAATAAAAATTCGTCTTCGCTCAAACAAATATTCTTAGAAACTAACTACTTATCACTTAATATCCCGACCAAGAAACAAAGGAAAAAAAATCGATGTTTAGACTATTGCAGATAATGTCCCAGCGATAAGATCGGTTCCAGACGGCGACATTAACAATACCCTGAGCAATTCAATTGCCTAGTAATACCGAGAAGTATTGTAAATTTAGGGAAAATATGCATCATTACTAGATTTTGGCTAAAATATGCAATAATCGGTGAGAATGGTCTAAATATGCAAATGCATATGAAAATATGCAAATGCATATAACCCGGTCTCTAGTTATAATAATCAGCCATATTTACCTCTGTAACCACTTAATAGACTAACACACTCCGAAAAAAGCTTTTTGATGGGACTATTGCTCTCTAAAGAGTAAGTAAAATTAGGTTTTCTTCCCAATGTTTTCAAATTTGGTGTGTTATTGTTTTCAAATTTGGTGTGTTATAAAATTGGTATTCTGGGAATAGTCTGTGTTTTAGATATATTTTTTGGAACGATGAACTGCTGGGGATAATTAGTAATCCAACTTGTACTTCACTTTTGATTCAACAATTTTAAAAACTTAGGATCAAATGTATGTACCTTGTTTAATTTCGATGGGCGGCGTTTTTGATAAAAATTAATTTTAAAAATAAACGTGCATTTTTATAACGGCTTTGGTTCCGTAGCTTCTCGTATGAAGACCTCAAACGCTCCAAAATTAGCATCTTATAATTCAAGATCAATCTATTCATTTAATTTCCATTAAATATGGCTCGAAAAATATGTTGAAATGAGACTATAACAGAAAAGAATAGAATTTAATTTCAATTAATAGCGATAAGTAGTCAAGCAGTTCACTCGACTTTTGGTGCCAGTGGAAATTTTTAACGATGGTAAATAGGCTTTTTATGGGTATTTATTTACTCTCTTTTTTTTTGCTCGCAATTGCTCCATGGCCACAAATACATGCTGTACGCCTTGCGACAAGAAACGCTAAGCATAAGATGTCAATAAATAATTTAAAAAAAGTTTTAAACTAAATCTTTTGAAAGCTCCAACTTCCGCCCCCTCCCAACTGTCATACATACACAAACACCTCACACATACATTCTACTACAATTAACGGTTTTAAACATTTTTTAAAAAACTACACAAAATTGGAAGATATAATGCCTTAAACCAAGCTCTTGTTACAGTGTATAATATCATGTAACTTTATTGAATTAAATTCCCTTGGGCCATTAGAAGCGGTCCTGCTAATACTGTAAATTGTAGCAGTGTATATAATCATGTAACTAGACTTCCTTAAGCCGTTAGAAGCGGTCCTGCGAATGCTATAAATTATTAGAGTATAAACAATCATATAAATAGGCTCCCTTGGGCCTCTAGAAGCGGTCCTGCTAATGCTATAAATTATTAGAGTGTATATAATCATGTAAGTAGGCTCCCTTGGGTCTTTAGAACCGGTACTGCTAATGCCATAAATTATTAGAGTGTATATAATCATGTAACTAGACTACCTAGGGCCTTTGGAAGCAGTCCTGCTAAAGCTATAAGTTATTAGAGTGTATATAATTAGTAAGTTTTAAATTCCCCACTAAATAAAATATAAATAGTTTTTTTTTTAACTAATAATTTATAAAATTAGCAGGACCGCTACTAAAGGCCTAAGGTAGTCTAGTTACATGATTATATGTACTGTTAAAATTTATAGCATTAACATGACCGCTTCCAAAGGCCCAAGGGAGTTTACTTACATGATTATATACACTAAAATAATTTATAGCATTAGCAGAACCGCTTCCAAGGGCCCAAGGGAGCCGAGTTACATGATTATATACACTTAACCGACGCCCTGCTAGCTTAAATTTAAGCTATCCAGGTCCGGTCGGGTCCTGCTATGTGCGCCCTGATACCTTAATAGAGCTATTTCAATGTATCTATAGAAACGAAGAAAACATTTGTAAAATACATTGTAGCTATTTTCAGGAATAAAGATATTTAATATACACTCCTGGACAAAATTAACGCAACAATATATTAAATCATACAAATCTCTATAATGAATTAATTTTAATAATTTTTTATGAACATTGGTTACACTAAAAGTTAGAAAAAACTTATTCGGATACTTTAAAAGTGAATTAGCTACCAAATTTCTCTATAAGATTCGAATAAAAATTATTCTTAAGACCTAATAACAAAATCGTTGAAATTATGTAATAATGAAAAAAATAAACTGGGACACTAGTAGCAAAATTAATGGTGTAACTGGGGCAGTAGTAGCGTGTGTTGCCTCCTCTACTTCGGATGACAGCGTTTATGCGCCTAGGCATGCTTCTAATTAAATTTTGGATAAAATCTTGAGGAATTTGCTCCCATTCTGTGATAACTGCATTTTCAAGTTCCCTCAGGTTTCTAGGTGCAGGTATATGACGTTTCACATTTTTCTTAAGGTGATCCCATACATGTTCTATCGGATTCAGATCCGGGCTTTTTGGTGGCCATTGCATAATCGGTATATCAACTTGATTAAGATAATCGAGTACCTCACTAGCCACGTGAGGTCGAGCGTTGTCTTGCATAAACAGGAAATTGGGCCTCACAAAATGACCGAAAGGCATCACATGTTCTATTACAATGTTCTTAAGATAGTCGTCAGCATTCATGGATCTCGTACGGACAGGAACTAACTCTGTGCGAGCATCAAAGCAGATGCCACCCCAGAACATAACAGAGCCACCGCCGAATGGAATCCTTGCAGAGATATTGCAAGGAGCAAACCTCTCTCCTGGTCTTCGCCATACTCGCTCACGACCATCTGGATGTTTTAGACTAACCCTAGTTTCATCTGTGAAGAAAACTTGTTTCCAATCATCCACAGACCAGTTTTCGTTATTTCGAGCAAAAGGTAACCTGGCAACTCTGTTCTCTCTAGTAACCAAGGGCGCAGTGGTCTCCTACTGTTTTAGAAGAAATTGTGACATTGCGAACAGCTTCGAGTTCGTTTCTTATTATAGAACTAGTGACAGTCCTCTTTCTTAAAGCATATTGTCTTATAAAACGTTCATCTAGGTCGCTAGTGCATCGTTTTCGCCCTTGCCCTAGCCTTCTAGAATAAGTTTCTACTTCATTCAAGCGTCTTACCATACGACTTATTGTGGAACGATGTTTGCCTAACAAATTGGCAACATAACTCTGACAATATCCCTCGTCCAATAAAACTGAGGCTCGCACTACCTCGTGTTCAGTTAAATTCCTTGTTCGATTCATTTATCTAATTCTTCGGGGTCAAAAATAAAACAGTCTACCACAAAAACGTACTACTTTGAAAAAGGGAACAATTTATAAGCTTACTTTTAAAGAAAATCTATCGCATTATTACAGAAAATTGTTTATCTTCTTAAAAAATTTTTAAAACTGTAAATCTAAACGAATTGTTTTGATTTCTGTCATGGACAACGAAACAAAATATGCATAGCCTACTATTCAAATACTCGATAAACTTTAAAACTGACATAAGAAAAAGATAAATTAATTTTCAGATTGTTGCGTTAATTTTGTCCAGTTTATATATATATATATATATATATATATATATATATATATATATATATATATATATATATATATATATATATATATATGTATATATATATATAACACATGGGCTGAAAAGTCCGGGGCCTAACAAAGAAAACACGGTTTTTTTGGTTCAAAATTAGCTTTATTCATCAACGTAATCTCCATCAAGAGCAACGCAATCATTCCAGCGCCGCTCTAACATTTCAATACCACTTTTGTAGAACAATTTATCTTTTGCCTCAAAATAGGCCTCAGTTTCAGCGATAACCTCTTCATTCGTGCGAAATTTCTTACCGGCGAGCATTTTTTTCAGGTCTGCGAACAGCCAGTAGTCGCTGGGAGCCAAATCTGGCGAATACGGTGGATGTGGGAGCAATTCGAAGTTCAATTCATGTAGTTTTGCCATTGTTTTGATTGACTTGTGACACGGTGCGTTGTCTTGATGAAACAAAATTTTTTTCTTTGCCATATGCGGTCGTTTCTTTGCAATTTCGGCCTTCAAACGCTCCAATAACGCTATATAATATTCACTGTTGATGGTATTTCCTTTCTCAAGATAGTCGATGAATATTACACCACGCACATCCCAAAATACCGAGGCCATAACCTTTCCAGCCGATTGTTGTGCTTTCGGGCGCTTTGGACGAGGTTCACCAGTTGCTGTCCACTCAGATGACGATCGTTTTGATTCCGGAGTGAAGTGATGGATCCATGTTTCATCCATTGTCACATATCGACGCAAAAATTTCGGTTTGTTACGTTTAAACATGGCCAAACACTGCTCAAAATCATCAACACGTTTGATCAACAGTGAGCAAACGCGGCACCCACTTTGAACAGAGCTTTCTCATAGTCAAATGCTCATGCAATATAAAGCCAACACGTTCTTTTGATATCTTTACGATGTCAGCTAACTCACGCAACTTCACTTTTCGATCATTCAAAACGATTTTATGGATTTTTTTTGATGTTTTCTGGTGTTACCGCCTCATTTGGACGTCCACTGCGTTCTGCATCATCGGTGTCTCTACGACCACGTTTGAAGTCAGCAAACCAACGTTTTATTGTTGTTTCTGATGGAGCGGAGTCCCCATAACACTTTTCAAGCCATTGCTTCGTTTGAACGGTATTTTTTCCCATCAAGAAGCAGTGTAAAATTAAAACACGAAATTGTTTTTGATCCATTGTTTTGAAAATAACAAAAGTAGCGTCAGACTTAGCACAATAACTCACAAACTAATGAATAGAATATCATGAAATTTTAACAGCTGTCTTTTGAAGGTTAGTATTAACTGAAAAAAAGGTGACTGCAATAAAACTAGCGCCATCTATGTGTTAGGCCCGGACTTTTCAGCCCATGTGTTATATACATACATACATATACATACATACATATATATATATATATATATATATATATATATATATATATATATATATATATATATATATATATATATATATATATGAAGTGAAGTCCGTTTATAACGAACTCAAAAAATCACTAAAAATGGTTCGCTATATCTGAACTTCGTTACAAGCAGTAAATAAAATCTAATATCATTTTTCACTACTTTTTTATTTAGATTAGTCGCTAATGCTTAGAAGAATGAATAATAATAATTATTAAATTAAAAGAAACCGTTCAAAGGAAAATAAAACAAGTCACACTAAAGTTATTATTATGTATGTTAGTACACATACGAGTATAAACGAAAACATTAAAATACGTAGTTTATAAAATAAAATTAATAATTTATATTATAATTTTACTTGAAAGAGAAATGGTGTTTATATAATTGTCAAGGTCACAAAAACTACTCTCGTCATTAATACATTATCAGCACATATTCTTTAAAATTATAGTTATTAAACATCTTTTTGATCTCAATTTCCACTGTACTTTGTTGAATGTCAGCATCGTAAACAAATTCTAGACAATCATTCGGATCTTCTCGATGTTTTTCAATCCACTGAGTCAACGGTAGCTCATCATCTGAGTCATATCTACATTCCTTTCTTAAAAGTCGGCCATGCTTATAACAGTTTGGAATGGTTTATCTACTGTTTCATAAGTAAAATCTTTCTATAATGACATTTTAAAGAATGTATCACACCTTGATCCATAGGCTGGAACTGTTCACTTGTGTTTGGAGACTTAAAAACCAATTTTATTTGCTGTAGATCAACTTAAGGGTGCGCTGAACAGTTGTCAATCAAAAGTAATATTTTTCTGTTTGTGAATTTTAATTCTTTGTCCCATAAGATCAGTTCGTTTTTAAAAATTTCTGATGTCATCCATGCTTTACTGTTTGATTTGTACTTTACTGGTAAATGTTTGTTTTTAAAACACCTGAGATTGGCGGACTTTCCTATCACCAACAATTTTCTTTTCTCTGTTCCAGACATATTTGCAGTTACCGACACAGTAATCCTTACTTTTGATAATTTTCCACCAGCACAATTCTTTCAGACAAACTTTAATGTCTTATCAGGCGTCATCTTGTAAAACAAACCCGTTTTCACACCCGCATTAAAAATGTCCCACATATTCATAACTTTCTCCAATTTCCGGCCATACACTGATCCTGAACCACTGATCAACAACAGTCATATCCACTCCTGCAGTTTCTCCTACTATCTATTCCCACTAATATTATGTCGCTTTTTAAATCGTTCAATCCAACTTCTAGAACAGTTAAACTCGATGTTCTCTATTTTCTTTCCCAATTCACTAGCTTTCTTTTGTGAAGTATAGTCGGTAATAGGAACATGTTCATGTCATTTTTGACTAAACCATTTAAGGAGTCCTTTATTGACTTGGTCATGTGTAGATTTTCTTTTATCATAGATTGATAAGATTTCTTGCCTCTTCTTCCATACGGTAGAAACCGTAGATTTAGTTAAATTCAACTGTTTGCAAACATCACTTTGTGTACCTCCACGTTTTTGTGTACTCATTTTAAAATAAAAACTTAAACATTCATTTTGCTGTTTTGATCAAATATGCATTAGAACCGCATAACATAACAAGTGAATTGAAAATAATACTGCTCGAACTAGCAACGCAGCGGAAACAAGTAGAATAGGGGTTTCCAGCGAGTTTCGGTGAATTCTCTAGATCAAGTCGCGCGACACGCACAGGGAATGGCAAGTTCGTTATAACTGGACACAAAACATTCAAATTTGGTTCGCTTTATCCGGAAGTTCGTTATAACCGATAAAAATTTGCATTGGTCTTATGGAAGTTTTTTCGTGCATTATAAAATAGTTCGTTTTTTAACCGGAAATTCGGTATAAACTGATTCGTTATAAGCAGACTTTACTGTATATTTGGATCAACCTCTTTTAACCCAACCCCTTTTAACTTCTTTTATGATTTATTGTAAATACTTCTTTCACTCTTTACACCTAAAATGATTCAACGTGATCACTCAAAACCATAAGTTCTTTTCCTACGCCAAGTGTGTATCAAATTTTACATCGGTATCTTGGCTCCCGGGAGTTGTACCAACTGACGGACAGTCCAACAGACAGACAATCCTACGCAAATTAAAAACTATATTTGTTTTGAACCTTTTTTTTTCACGACTACAATATTTTACTGACATTACATTCGGGCATGGCTCGAGTTAAAAATAAAATTAAAAATAATAATAATATGTAAACCGGCCATGGCTACCATTCGTTTTTGACATTATATAAAAATTTGCAATTGCAATATACCTTAATATGTATCTGGGTTATTGTCCGAAATGTTCTGAATAAGAAATTTAAATATATGTTGTAAAATCAAATCCTACAGTATTTTTCTATTGCTTATAGTCTTTGGATTACAGTTTTGCTTGTTTGTTTTTTTAATGGAACGCTCTGCATACTGCATGTTATATGCCAACACAGTATCTAAAATTTAGGATGCTATTAAATATTACAAAACTTTAATTTGCCTCGGAGCTATTAAGCGAAGAAACAAAGTTAGGAAAATATAATAGGTGAAATTCGAAACCGTAACATCTTTTTTTTGTCATATTTTGAGAAAGAACAACCGTTTCGTCGTTCGCAATATTTTTAACGCGAAAGAAGTTATCATAACGGTTCGGGTAAAATAGGATTAAATATTTCTGGGATAATAGAGAGATTTTGCAACGCTTATTTTTCACATACATGCGTTTGTCCTTATCACTATCGCAAGCGTGCGTACTATTTTTTTTTTATGGGTCTAGCACACGTACTACAGGGAAGTCCTAAAGCGCTACAGGAGCGACACGTGTGCGGAGAAATCGATTCCCGTTGTTCTTGAATCGTTGTAAATTGTACTCGGTGGGAAACACAGTACTGGGCAAATCATTCCAAAGGGATGATGTTGTCCATATACAAGACTGCTTGAAAAGCGTTGTACTAGGGGTAACAAGCAGAACCTCATACGGATGTGAGGTATTACCGCGACGTGTATTTCTAACATGCACCGCTCTGAAAGGAATTAAGCGGGCCACATCCTTCGAACACTTTCCATGAAAATACTTGTAGAATAGGCTCAAGTCGGCAACCGTTCTTCGATGTTCCAGCGAATCAAGGCCGCCGGTCAGTTCCGGGTCTCCAATCAGACGAACAGCTCTTCTCTGAAGAATCCAACAAATGCAGTGTATGTTTGGGAGCGGAGCTCTAAACATGAGAGCAGTATTCCATAGTTGGTCGAATTTGAGCTTTGTAAAGAACTAACAGTTGTTGTGGAGTGTAAAGCTTTCTGGTTCGAAATAATATTCCCAACTTTTGAGAAGCTCTCCTTGCTATGCCTGCAACATGTTCATGCCAGGACATATTTTCTCCCAAATTAACGCCCAACATAACTATGTCGGGTTCAGCAGCGTTAACTTTTTTAGAGAAAACTGTCGCCTGGGTTTTTGTAGCGTTAACTTTCACTTGGTTACTGTCACCCCAATATAGAATTTCTTCCAGGTCTTTGTTAAGTTGAATGGCTTCCTGCTGTCTGCGGATGTTCGTCTGAGTAGCCGGTGTCAAGGTAAATGAAGAGATAAGTGTACTGTCATCTGCAAAGCTGTAAATTGGATTCTCGGTCTTTTCCAGCAGATCGTTAATATAAATGAGAAAGAGAGTAGGAGACAGTATGGAACCTTGAGGTACACTGGCGTTGATAGTGAAGGTGTTAGAAAGAAATCCGTCTACTGCCACTCGTAAAGAACGCTCTCTGAGGAAACATGAGAGCCACAAACAGAACTTTTCAAACATACCATAAGAAGGTAGCTTAGCCAACAGCCCATCGTGCCAAACACGGTCGAATGCGTTGGATATGTCAAGAGCAACCGCTCGAGATTCTCCAAAGTGTTCAATTGCGTTGTTCCAAACATGTGTTACATAAGTCAGAAGATCTCCCGTTGATCTATGTTTACGAAAGCCATATTGGTGATCACAAATAATGTTGAATCCTTCAAGATATTTTAGAAGATGCTGATTGATAGCCTTTTCCATGACTTTCGATATTATTGAAAGCAGTGCGATTGGTCGGTAGTTATTTGGCAAGGTCTTCTTGCCTTTTTTAGGTATCGGCTGAAGTGTGGCACATTTCCAGCAGGAAGGAAATAAATAACGCGAAGGAATTTGCAGTGGTAGGTTAGTATTCATCTTCCATAAACTTAGCGGATTTTTTTCGTACACTTTTTCATTATCTCAAGCCTGCGCAGTATTAACACGAAGGAATTGCAAGGTTAGGTTAGTATTCATCTTCCATAAACTTAGCGGATTTTTTTCGTACACTTTATCATTATCTCAAGCGTGCGCAGTATTAACGCTAAGGAATTGCAAGGTTAGGTTAGTATTCATCTTTCATAAACTTAGCGGATTTTTTTCGTACACTTTGTCATTATCTCAAGCGTGCGCAGTATTAACGCGAAGGAATTGCAAGGTTGGATTAGTATTCATCTTCCATAAACTTAGCGGATTTTTTTCGTACACTTTATCATTATCTCAAGCGTGCGCTGTATTGACGCGAAGGAATTGCAAGGTTAGGTTAGTATTCATCTTCCATAAACTTAGCGGATTTTTTTTCGTACATTTCATGGTTAAGCACACCGGTTATTTAGGATTAGATGGGTCAACACAAGTTTCTAAATTAAAGTTATGTGTAGCAGGTTTCTTTCACTTCCTTCAATACTTCTAAAGTAATACGAATGTGCGATAAATAAAATTTCACTTGAAATTAGCACTGCACACACTGTAATACCATTGTAACAAAGATTGCAAAATTTCAACATAATCTGAATACTAATTAACTGTTTTCTGTGTTATTTGCAATAAAAGATTATCTTTCCAATTTGACTGTATTTTCTTAGTGGTTTGTATACCTAAGTAAAAAACAAAACAGGCCCTATTATAATAGCGATAAGAATAACGAACTTCAAATAACCTCTCTTATAAGTTCCTAAATAAGAGAACTCGTTATCCTTAATAAAGGTTTCTCTTATTTTATTTCAACACTGCGTAAGCTCCAAATGGTGGACGCATGCTTCAAATAACGATAACAGCTGAGTCTTTATATTTAATTTATTCTCTTTATTACTGTGCAATCTCCAAATGGTGGCCTACTAAAATAAGCATTGCAAAATCTCTAATGTATCCAGTTTCTTTAACTAAAATGGTTCATTATTTTAATTCAAATTTTATTGAGTTAAGATAATGTAATTTTTTGCAATTTTTTAGGAAAAAATTTAAAAACAGATAAAGTGATTTGTCCAGTACTGCCCTTGTAAACACGTAGTTCTATAATAAGTAATGAAATTGACTTTCTTACACTAAAGAAAACAATTCAAACGCTACAATTCGTTGTATTAAATGATAGACATTTTATGTGAAATATTAATCACAAGAAAATTGAACTGAGAACTTGATGTTTCCTTCTACGTACTATTTCTGTTAAAATACTTGATTTCTCTATACTGAACCCCTAATTAAGTAAACAAATAAGTAACCAAAAGAAAAAAAAAATATAGCAAATAAGGTAATATAACGAAATGATATATTACCTTTTGCTTAAAGTCAAATGCTTTTCATGTTGCGGTCTACTACATTCCGAGACCCCACTGTTCCTTTAACTCCCTTCCTATAGCACTAGCAAGACCTTGAATGCATCCCTTTATTTTTTAACAGCACACTGTGGACCACTTTAAAGTATGACTATGAATACGGACCTAAAGGCGTGAATACAATTTCCAGTGATATTATCAATATTACTTACTATTATGGAAAGATGCCCAAAAGCCATTAAAATAAACTTTTATTAATAGTTCATTGACATATGTAACTTTACCGCGTAAATTCAGTCTAATATTTATGTTAAATACCATGATTTTTTTAAGTAGTTTTACATACATTTTTACCGTACGGGACAATTCATCGCAACTGCGTGGGTTGTATGATAAGGCAAGAAAAAAAACATTTTTATGTGTAAAATTTGTTTAATATTTCAACATAGTCTCTTTTTAGCTTGGTACACTTAGTCCAATGTTTTTCTGTCTTGTATATCCCATCTAAAAATGCGATTTCTCCAACCCCTCAAAACAGGCGTTCGTTTCAGCAATCACCTTATCGTTTAGGCCAGTGGTTTTCCGCAGAGGCATTTTTTCATAGAAAATAATCGCTGGGGATAAAATCTGGCGAATATGGTGGATGTGAAGCAATTCGTATCCTAAAGTTCGTTTGTTTGGAGTTGATAGCACACAACCTGGGTTATAAACATTAAAATGTCATAAACCATAAGCGCCCGAAATTTCTCTACCAATTATTTGCATTTTTAGTGTTAATCACCTTTATTTTCTATCTCATACATACAATAGTGCGACCTTTTTCTAAAAAATGTTTTATTAAATGCGTTCGAAACTTTACAATAAGCTACGAGGCTGGTTTGAAAAGTCCGTGCAAAGTCCGAGAGATGGCACCACCGGCGCATATCGAGGTCATATTTAGTTAGTAGCATCTCTCGAATGAACGCACACCAAGTTTCAGCCATATTGGTCTATTTTCTTTGTGTTAGGCGTTCGTGTGAATCAAGGGAGTCGAGTGATTTTCAAGAAATGGACGAAAAAGAATTTTGTGTGGTGATTAAACATTACTTTATGAAAGGCAAAACGCCTCAGGAGACTAAAGGGAAGCTTGATAAACATTATGGTGACTCTGCACCTTCGATTAGAACAGTTTATAAGTGGTTTCAAAATTTTCGGACTGGCCATATGGGCACAAGTGACGCTGAACGTTCTGGACGGCCTGTGGAGGTTACGACTCCAGAAATCATTGATCAAATCCATAATATGGTGATGGATGACAGAAGAGTTAAGGTGCGTGAGATTGCTAGTGCTGTGGGTATCTCGACTGAACGGGTACATAATATTTTGCATAAACATTTGGACATGAGAAAGCTATCCGCAAGATGGGTGCCGCGATTGCTCACGCTTGACCAAAAACGGAATCGTGTGAAGTGTTGCAAGGATGGTTTGCAGCTGTTCCAGAAGAATCCGGAGGACTTTAAGCGTCGTTTCGTCACTGTGGATGAAACTTGGATATATTATTATACTCCTGAGACCAAACAACAATCTAAACAATGGGTTACCAAGGGGGAATCTGCACCAAAAAAGGCGAAGACCGTTCGTTCGGCCGGAAAGGTTATGGCGACTGTCTTTTGGGATTCGCAAGGGATAATCCTCATCGACTATCTGGAAAAGGGTAAAACTATTACAGGTGAATATTATTCATCGTTATTAGACCGTTTGAAAACCGAGCTGCAAGAAAAACGCTCGCGATTGGCCCACAAGAAAGTCCTTTTCCATCACGACAACGCACCAGCACACACCTCAGCAGTTGTGGTCGCAAAATTAATGGAAATAGGATTCCAACTCGTTTCACATCCCCCCTATTCTCCAAACTTGGCTCCCTCGGACTACTATTTGTTCCCCAATTTGAAGAAATGGCTGGCGGGACAAAGATTTTATTCAAACGAGGAGGTGATTGCAGACACTAATGGATATTTTGCAGACTTGGACAAATCCTATTATTCGGAAGGGATCAATCAACAAACTAGAACATCGTTGGACGAAGTGTATAAGCCTAAAAGGAGACTATCTCGAAAAATAAAAAAGGTTTACCCCAAACACATAAGTAGTTTTTATTTTTGCACGGACTTTTCAAACCAGCCTCGTATATAAATCAACGCATTTCAAAGTTTATTTTAATGAGTAAACGATGAAACTAAAAATCTTATTTGTATAATAAAGGCCCAAATGAATACAATTAACATTTCTTAACTAGAAATCTACAGTGTTATAAAGCTACAATAACACTGGTCAACACAAGTCTTGTTTCCTTTATTTTTTTTTCTGTTATTGGGTATTTCTATGGCCCTGACTATGAAAAAAATACTGGGAGATTGCTAACAGCTTTACCTTTTGAAATATACAGTTTTATTATTTTGCCAAAAAAATACAAAAAAATAATACATTATGTTAACAAAATTCCTATTGAACACTAGCAAATGATCTTTTATAAGATTTCCTTGAATGAACGACTTTAGGTAGATCTCGTTGCAAACTCCAGCAGTAGTCTGCCATCATATGTGAGTCCCACCGCCCCTGATAACGCTCTTCCATTGTCCGAAGATCCTGATAAAATCTTTCACCCTGCTCCTCACTAAAATCACCCAGATTTTGTGGAAATCGGTCTAAATGCGAGTTCAGGAAGTGGATTTTTATGCTCATGTTGCACCCTAGCTCTTGCAAGTTCGATAGCATGCACTCAACAAGCTCGACATGGTCGTCAGATTTCTTTTTGCCTAGGAAGCTACTCATAACCAAAACAAATGAATTCCAAGCTTTGGATTCGACTTCAGTCATTGATTTGACAAAATTAGGATCTTTCACGAGTTGCCTAATCTGTGGCCCATCAAAAATACCAGCTTTCAATTTTTCTGAACTAAATCCTGGAAACTTGCGTGAAAGAAAATTAAAACATTCGCCACTTTTGTCAAGCGCCTTCATAAACTGTTTCATTATGCCGAGTTTAATATGAAGTGGTGGAAGTATGATGCGGTCTCGGCTAACTAAAGGCACGTTTATAACATTTTTTGTACCAACTTTTAGCTCTTCCCGCACTGGCCAAACTTTTTGTGACCAATGGTGTTGTTTGTCACAACTATCCCAGAGACACATGAAACAAGGGAACTTTGTGTACCCCCTTGTTGACCTAAAAGAAAGTTAACCATTTTCAGATCAACACAAATGACCCATTTGTGGTCTTGATACTTAATTTTTTCCATAACCTTAGAAACATTTACATATTCTTCTTTTAAAGTCGTCGAATGTGCAATAGGTATAGATCCGTACTTGGTACCGTTATGAAGCAAAACACACTTTAAACTTCTTTTGCTGCTGTCTATGAAAAGACGCCAGTCACTAGGCTGGTACTGTTTTAATCCCATCTGCTGCAAAATACCACCAACATCGTTACAAAAAACTAAATCCTTCTCTTGAGAAAAATACGGTAACAGATTTTTTTCTCGGGTACGATAAAATGTAATGTTGGTTTCCGGAGTAAGCAAATTTTTTTCTTTTAAACGAGATGCTAAAATTTCAGAAGCTTCTTTTGGTAAGTTCAGATCTCTTTCTAAGTCATTTAGTTCTTTCTGATTAAATGGTTGAGGTTCTGAAAGGCTACATTTGTAGTCTGAATCAGAGTCTTCACTTGATGTATTTCGTTCGGGTTCACAGAGATTTGGATCATCAGAAGATTTAGATGTGCTGGGTTGTACCTCTTGTGATTTTAATTGAGGTCGTTGAGCAGAAGATAAGTTAGGATATGATCACTTACTTCGATTTCCAGGGTTCATTCCGTTTATTTTCACAACGCAGAAGTAGCAATCGTCATGATGGTTTCGAGGTTCTCGCCAAATCATGGGTGTTACGAACATTATTGCATCTCTTTTTCCACTGGACCATAACCGTAGACATACCACACATTTCTGGCATACAATATGAGGAACCCATGGCTTGTCCTGATTATACAATTTTATTTTAAAGTATTGATGATACGCAGTTTTCACAAAGTCCGATATAGGTTGGAGAAGGAAATAATATTTATGCTCCATCCATTTCAGAAATGACTAAGAAAAGGACTGAAATTCACAATTTCGTGAAGTTCCTGAACATATATGGAGTAGTTTTTTTGTGAGCTTGATAATTATATAAACACCCTTTCTTTTTCAAGTAAAATTGTACAAACGAAAATTACTGATTTTATTGTATAAACTACGTATTTTAATGTTTTCGTTTATACTAGTATATGTACCAACATACATAATAATAACTCTAGTGTGACTTGTTTTATTTTCCTTTGAACGTTTTCTTTCAATTTAATAGTTATTATTATTCATTTTTCCCAGCTTCTAATAATTAAAAATTGGTGAAAAATGATTTTGTTTACTGTTTGTAAGGAACTTCGGATATAGCAAACCATTTTCAGTGATTTTTTGAGGTTCATTATAAACGAACTTCACTGTATTTTGCAGATACGTCTCAGTTAGTCCGATCGATTCTGATTTTGGCAACAATCTGTCTAAATCTAAAAATTCATAAAACCAAATCTTTCTCAACATACACAGTCTGTCAAGTAAGAACGTGACTGCTCGTATTCTTGAAAAAATGTGTGAGACCATTTTCTGCCATCAATGTATTATTTGTTGTGCTAACAACGGCGCAATTACCTTAGTAAGTTGTTCAATCGCCTCCCGCATCAATAATCGTCTGGCATCTTCGAAGTTTTCTGCATACTCTGCAAATTTTTCGAATCTCACAAGACAACTGAGTTAAAGTCCTCAGAGTCTTTCCTCTGAGCGTTCTCTTTACAAAGCCATTCTAGTATCTCATTCTCATAGTGGGCCCAAGTGAGCCGCTTTGCGACGTGATTTTTGGCCTCGCAAAGGTTTCTTAATTTTGAGGCTCCTTGACGCAGCGTCAATTTTGGGTCCCGTGAAAACAAAGACACGATTCATTTTTCGACTTTTGGAGTGATTATGCCTACCGGGCTACGTTTTGGCAAGTCGTCAACATTTTTCGTCTCGTTAAAAGGATTTAACCACTTTTTCACAAATGGTACTTACTTTTTAATATGTGTCGTTTTAGGCCCCTTTGGGTGGGAACAAAGAAAGACTGCGTCGAGCCGACGCGCAAACAAGTGACTCATTTTGGGTTTTATGTCATGACGACGAAAATTCGGAATCGACTAATATTTTTACTAGAATGCGTCGTAGACAAAAGGTTCTCTCTACCGATTTTTTGTTGAATCACTAGAATCGCGTCTCCCAAAAATGAATTATCTCGGATACGTTCTTGCTTGATAGGTTGTACATTTACGTACATTTTTGACATAAAAATAAAATTTAAATTCTATAATTTCTGAAAAATATAACCAATGTTCGGTTTAAAATAACAGAATTGCCCAATAATCAAACTTAACAACACACAACAATAGTTCGGGTTCATTTATTCATTGTACGAGTATATACATAAGTTTTATCAATGGTTTTGATTAACTGTAATGTTTGTTTTTGTAGGTGTTCATTCTAGTCTTAATTTGGATCAACTAGCCCCAGGAACACCCATAACTCCGATTCCAACAGTCCCAACTCTTCCAACCATTACTGAAGCCAAGGTAACTGAACAGAGTGGTAGTTCAGGTAGCCCAAGCCCTGGTGAAAGTACTGCAGAAATTAAACACCCTCGTTTATTGGAACTAAAAAATCAAATTGGTGCAGGAGAAGGCAAGGATCCAAAAATGCCTAGAAATGCTAGTCAGCCAGCATTTTCCTCCCACACACAGGGTAAATTTGATTTAAAATTGCTATTTGCACAAAAAAAAAATTATCGACACCAAATTAGAATAAGAATAAGAATAATTTACTATTATGCTTTTTTTTTCTGGCATGTATGACTCTGAAAGCTATACTCGTATTATCGTTGAAGTAGCAAATTTATATATTTGGTAAAAGATCATCTGACATTTTAAGTATAGACATTTTAGACAAAAACGAATTAACCGACACACTGGAGGACATCGTTTAACCCTACAACCTTTAAAAATAAAAAAAAATCAATAAAGTTAGCATAATACGAGTATATAGTATGCATAATAAAACATATTTTATAAAAGTACTATATAACAGCTTACCAGACACTGTTAGGTGTACAGGGGTCAACGATAGAGTAAAGTTCATTATCTCATTTGTTTCGGGAATGACGAAAAAATGTTAAATACAATAGTTTTAGAGAATGTTAAGGTGCATAGTTTAAAATTATTTTTGAGTATACAGGGTACTTCAAAAACGTGTGGCCGATATAACATATCTTTTTTTAATCGGAATTTAATTCCATTAAATTTATTTTAAAATTCTGCATAAAGTTTTATAACTTTTTTATTAATAATGTTATATACCTAAACCTAATAGTTTTTCTAATATTTCAATTTTTTTTTTTTTAAATACTAGTTTTCAGTTTTGTAAAAAATTGCCAGTAGCGCCATTATTTCTGAAGGTGAAATACTCATAATTGGTACGAGCGTTCTATAGGGATGACGAAAAAGATATATGTCAAGAAATTTGAGTTAAATGCTATAGGGTGTTCAAAATAAATTTATACATTTCCACTATTTTAAATTGAAAAATCTCAAATTTTTTAAATGGCACACCCTGTATATTATTATTTTTTCTGATAGATTTTGCAAAACCCTCCAACTTTTATTGAGTATGTCAGATACCTATTTCTAATAGTTTTTGATTTATTTTGAATTTTTCAATTTTTACCCTTGTTAATACACTTACGCTATTGTGAAAACATAAACAAATACGAGGCTGGTTTGAAAAGTCCGTGCAAAGTCCGAGAGATGGCACCACCGGCGCGTATCGAGGTCATGTTTAGTTAGTAGCATCTCGTGAATAAACGCACACCAAGTTTCAGCCATATTGGTTTATTTCTTTGGGTTTGGCATTCGTGTGAATCAAGGAAGTCGAGTGATTTTCAAGAAATGGACGAAAAAGAATTTCGTGTGGTGATTAAACATTACTTTATGAAAGGCAAACGCCTCAGGAGACTAAAGAGAAGCTTGATAACATTATGGTGACTCTGCACCTTCGATTAGAACAGTTTTTATAAGTGGTTTCAAAATTTTCGGACTGGTTATATGGGCACAAGTGACGCTGAACGTTCTGGACGGCCTGTGGAGGTTACGACTCCAGAAATCATTGATCAAATCCATGATATGGTGATGGATGACAGAAGAGTTAAGGTGCGTGAGATTGCTAGTGCTGTGGGCATCTCGACTGAACGGGTACATAAATATTTTGCATAAACATTTGGACATGAGAAAGCTATCCGCAAGATGGGTGCCGCGATTGCTCACGCTTGACCAAAAACGGAATCGTGTGAAGTGGTGCAAGGATGGTTTGCAGAAGAATCCGGAGAACTTTAAGCGTCGTTTTGTCACTGTGGATGAAACATGGATACATTACTATACTCCTGAGACCAAACAACAATCTAAACAATGGGTTACCAAGGGGGAATCTGCACCAAAAAAGGCGAAGACCGTTCCTTCGGCCGGAAAGGTTATGGCGACTGTCTTTTGGGATTCGCAAGGGATAATCCTCACCGACTATCTGGAAAAGGGTAAAACTATTACAGGTGAATATTATTCATCTTTATTGCACCGTTTGAAAACCGAGCTGCAAGAAAAACGCCCGCGATTGGCCCACAAGAAAGTCCTTTTCCATCACGACAACGCACCAGCACACACCTCAGCAGTTGTGGTCGCAAAATTAATGGAAATAGGATTCCAACTCGTTTCACATCTCCCCTATTCTCCAGACTTGGCTCCCTCGGACTACTATTTGTTCCCCAATTTAAAGAAATGGCTGGCAGGACAAAGATTTTATTCAAACGAGGAGGTGATTGCAGACACTAATGGATATTTTGCAGACTTGGACAAATCCTATTATTCGGAAGGGATCAACAAACTAGAACATTGTTGAACGAAGTGTATAAGCCTAAAAGGAGACTATATCGAAAAATAAAAAAGGTTTACCCCAAACACATTAGTAGTTTTTATTTTTGCACGGACTTTTCAAACCAGCCTCGTAGTTAGTAATAATTTTAATATAGTTTAACTTATCTAATGATTAATTATTATGACGTAATAAAAGTTCAGAAATATGCCGTCTACTTGAATGCACATGTTTAGTTGTTTTACCATATTTTCTTTCACTTTCCTTAGCATAAAGGGTGTGTCCTGCACGCATTTCGTATCCTATTTTCCATATCTACTGGTTTTATAGGGGAATTCACATAAACATGATCTTTAATGTAGTCCCATAAAAAGAAGTCTAGAGGTGTTAAGCCACATGATCGAGGGGGCCACTGAATGAATCCATCTCTACTGATCCATTTTTGTGGGTAACGATCGTTTAAAAAAATCCCGAACTTCCCGGCGGTAATGGTCTTGTTGAATTCACATTTGTTCCCTTTCAAAGTTATCACTTCTTCAAGAAGCTGGGGTAATTCGTTTTGCAAAAATTTAGATATTTAGGGCCATTAAGCGGTTCGCGGAAAAAATATGGATCGATAATTAAAAAATTTAATATTCCACACCATACACGCTTACTAAATAGTAGAGAACTCAAAACTAAATGAAGCAGGTAGGTATACCTAAATTAAGGAAGATTACTTAAATAATATTTGTTGCCTAAGTGACTCTCACACTATTAGGTACTTGGTATTGAACAAAAATACACTAATAATATAAATCAATGATTTTATTGTTGTTTAGTACCTATTGATACCAATAAAGTACCTACAATGTGCCTATAAAAAGGATGAAAGCATCTTAAAATTATGAATAACAAAACAACAAACTTTTTCGTCTTCAAAAACATAATATCAAGTCATCGTGTCACTAAACTTAAATCGGATTGGTAGTTTCAGAGATTACCTCCGAAAAACAAATATACAAACTTTACTTTATTATATTAGTATACTCGTAGATGACTTAGATTTTATTTGAGCTCTGAAAAAACTATAATTGATACTTAAAAGAATTAACTAAAATATTTTATGGAAAATCAGGAATAAAGTATATTCTCATTTTAAGTGCTTTTTATTTATTCAAATGAATGTTTATTTTAGGCATACCAAAGAACGGTTCAGTACCAACGTTTGATAGAATAAGAAAAACGTCAGTGGGTGAACGATTTAAACCTACACTAGATCCTATTAAATCTACTTCCAGAGGAAAAATTGGTTCAAATGCTGATATGAAGCGACTTCGAAATACATCAACCGGCTCATTTTTAAGTAGAAACAATAATAGTGAGGTAAGAGTAAACTCATTTTCTCATTTGTTCGATTACACAGCCCCACAAAAAAAAAAGTGGGGTATACTTTTGATGCGATATATCAGATCCGTAGTATTTTTGCCCGCTGATCACGAATCTTATCTGTTATCGGTGACCCCATTTTACTCAATACGTGTTGACAGCAAATATAACAAAATGAATCACTGTTTTTATCGCACTTATGAAAAGTCCTTGTACCGTGAGACCGTTTTCTTGTAGCATTATACTCTACATGAGCCAAGTCACCCACACATGAAGAGCTACGGTCGCTGAATGACGACGGCTGCGGGCCCGCTTTCCCACCCTGACCAACCGCCGATACTGGGTTTCCGAGTCCCTGCATCGTAATTCTCTTTCTTCTACCTGCCATGACGGCATCTAAGCCGTTATCCAGGGACTCTGCCGGCTAGTGGAGTAACACTGTTGCCCACCGTCACCACGGGGAGGTGCCCTGGATGCAGGTAGAAGAATAAAAATCGACCGATGAATTTTCTCGGCGTTCAAAATGGCACGAAAACATCTGCCATCTTGAATTTTGCAAATCCAACCTCAGATTCGTGATCAGCGACCCAAAATATCCCCGTGTACCAAATTTGGTAAGGATCGGTTGAATTTTAATTTGAATTCGTTTTTGCATTCGAGAAGCACTATATCTGTCTGATTTATTGAGGTTAGAAAGAAAACAGAACTGTATGGCTCAATCCAACCGATGAATATTAGCTTAGCGTGTCCGAATACATATTAATACATCTTTGGATTCATGAAAAAGCTTGAATCAATTTTTTAGGAGTATATTTTTCTTAATTTTTACTAATTTTAACCTATTTTTTGAGGTTAGAAAAAAATTGAGATGTGATGGCGATATTCTGACGTCAGATTCGTGATCAGCGGGCAAAAATACTACGGATCTGATATATCGCATCAAAAGTATACCGCACTTTTTTTTTGTGGGGCTGTGTTATTATTTGTATGGATTATTATCTTTGTGATACAGCAATATTATCTATAATATTAATACAATTCGCACTTTCTATTATTTTAAACAACTTTTCTAATGAGTTTCGGATGTTATTATACAAAAATTTTTCCCATCGTCTTACTTTATGAATAAAATATTTTTTTACTAAAGATTTTACTACACTGGTATCTCTGGGATTTCTAACGCGAATATCATTAATTTGATTTCCGTCATATGTATATATATATATATATATATATATATATATATATATATATATATATATATATATATATATATATATTTATGTATATTTATATATATTTTATATATATTTGTATATATTTATATATTTATTAGCTGTGCCCGCGACTCTGCTCGCATGAACTTCATTCACTATTATCGTCACTGCTCATTCCTTATATTACCTAACGTAATAAAATATAGCCTACAACCTGGCCAGACAACATACAGCCTTGGCTAAAAGTATTAGGCACCCTACAATTTACTTCATTTCTTGTGTTTCAGGGTAAAAAATTAAATTCGTACGTTTTGTAAAATCGTATATTGAGGTAAAATTATGAAATAAATTAATATTTGGTGTGTCCGCCCTTAGCTTTAATTACAGCAGCAATTCTTTGGGGCATGCTGCGTACAAGCCTACTACATTCAGTTGTACTTATGGCATCCCACTTATCCATCAAAGCGCTTTTTAGCGCTGCTTTTGATGTTATGCTACGCTCCAGTATCTTGCCCTTCAGAATACCCCAAAGATGCTCGATAGGGTTTAGATCTGGAGACTGCGCCGGCCAATCCAACAAGACAATGTTATTGTCTCTAAACCAGCGCGTCATACCGCTGATTTATGACAAGGTGCATTATCTTGCTGGAATTTGATGTCGTCTAAATTAGTGTCGCCAAAAATGCGCGTTAGCGAAGGCATCAGTACAGTTTCTAGTACATTTATGTACTTTTGGCTGTTCATGCGGCCTTCACAAACGAACATTTCGCCGACACCTTTAACAGCTATGCAGCCCCAGATTATAATGCTGTCTCCTCCATGTTTTACAGTAGGTACCACGCAATCCGGGATGGTATTCCTCGCCGACACGCCGCCTCACGAATGTCACACCTGACGTTCCGATTAGCTGTAAGAATAGAAAAATACTCAATTAAAAAATTAGTTATTATTTTGACTAAAACGGATTAAATCAAGAGCAATTGTATGTAGTTATTTGTTAAAATAAATCATATAAAAAGTTACCTCAAATAAGTTGGGAATGTGGAATCTTTGGCACAATGACACTACTCAGTATATATCACCACTACACCAAACACTTTATTTTTGCACTCGACGCGCGTTTCGCTAACCATGTTAGCTTCATCAGGAGCGATGATTGACTCAAAGTTGGATTTCGTCGGACCATACAACATTAGACCAATCCTCTTCGCTAAAATTTGGTGCTTCAGAGCCCACTCTAAGCGTTTCTTCCTATCGGTCTCTGAAAGCCAAGGCTTCTTTCTAGCTTTGCACCCTCTTAATCTAGGTTCTGACAGTCTTCTCCTTGCCGTTCGAGAACTAATCGGCATCCCAATCTCTTCCGACAGAGTTGTAGTGAGCTCAGATGATGTTTTTTTTTCGATTTTTAATAGACTCGCGGATGAGTTTTCTGTCCTGTCGCTCATTAGTCTTACGTTTTCTGCCCGTTCTCATTTTGTTGGCATTGGAGCCAGTCTCCACAAACCTTTTAATAGCACATTGCACTGCGCACCGAGAACATTTCACTAACTTGGCTATTTCTACTTGGGACTTGCCTTGATCATGTAGTGTTTAAATTTTAATTCGTTTTTCGATACCAAGCTCACTTTTCTTAGGCATTTCTCAAATATAAGAATGTCTAGTTCACAAATAAAACACGCACGGAAGCTTCTTGACACTACAAGTAGTAAAAAAGAGACTGATAAAACATTAAAAATATTTTTCAAAAAACCTCATTATCGCAGTTTTGTGGGCCAGGTGTTTTATGGACCTGTAAAAGAGGTTGTCTATTGTTTAAGTTAGCTATTGAAAGCGCCGCCTATAGTATTGTTAAGTTGTCAGTCTTTTTTTTAATATTTTATGTTTCACGTGTTTATTAGGGGTGCCTAATACTTTTGGTCAAGGCTGTATGTAGGAATTAAAAAAAAAAACAAATAAAACGGACAGACAGGCAGACAGAGAGATGTTGCATTTTATATATATATTATTTTCTTTGCTACATGATATTGTTCCATATTTAATGGTTTGGGCAGCGTATTGCAAGAGAACGCGCTAGCGGCAAACTTTTTTCCTACTTGATTCACTATTTCCGTCACTGCTTATTCCTTATGTTACCTAACGTAATAAAATATGTCCTATAACCTGGCCAGAGAACATATGTATGTTTTAAAAAAGAAGCACGTAAATCGAATAAATGGTTGTCGAATGATAAGAGCATTAACGGACAGGTAGACAGACAGATAGACAGGTAGACAGAAAGACGTTGCATTTTATATATATTATAGAAGATTATAGATAACCTGGCCAGAGAACAAATGTATGAATTAAAAAAAAAAACATGTAAATCGGATAAGTGGTTCTCGAGTAATAAACGCACTAACGGACAGACAGAGATGTTGCACTTTATATAGATTATATTCTTTGCTACATGATATTGTTCCATATTTTAGGGTTTAGGCAGTGTATTGCAAGAGAATGCTCTAGCGGAAAACTTTTTCCGACTTGATTCACTATTATCGCCACTGCTTATTCCTTATGTATAACGTAATAAAATATATCCTATAACCTGGCCAGAGAACATATGGTTCTCCAGTGATATGAAGAGTTTCAGTGCTTCATTAATTGCCTGAAACAATTAAAAACAATAAGTTTAAATAGTAGAATAAGCAGAAGAAGAATAAGAACAACGTGAATCGCTTTTTTTTCCGCACTCGTGCCGCTCCTGGAGCGCTTTAGGGACTTCCCTGCAGCACGTGTGCTAGACCAATAAAAGAAAAAAAAAAAAAAAAAAAAGTTATTTAAAAACGCAACTTTGTGTTAGTGTTACATAGTTTTTCCAAGTTTTTATTTAACAGAATTCTTGCTAAGCTTGAGGTGATACTAAAACATTTAAAGTTTAGTAGTAACATTTCTACAGAATATAGAGGTGGGATTTTAATAAATTGTACAGTCGATATTACTTCCCTTGCTAAAAGGAAGGATTATCTTCGAGAAAAAACTCTCCCTCTAAGATTCAGGGTCTCTAGATGACAAAAAGCATAGTTTCTAATTTTCGTCTGTCTGCCTAACTGCTGGAATATTGGCACGATAACTCTCTAGTGAAATCTGATATCGATTTCAAATTTGGTATACATATTACATACAAATCCCGAAACTTTTGAAGAAAAGAAACAATAGTTTTTACAGAAATCGAGTTTATTCTTAGTTTCCTTTAAGAGCGATGCACTTATTCCAGTTATCTTCCAACATTTGAATACCTTTCAAATATTATGATTTGTCTAGCTCTCTAAAATAAACATCAGTTTCCTACTCGACTTCTTCCTTTGAGCCAAATTCTCTGTAGTCACCTTTTCAAATTTGGAAAGATGTAATTATCGCTGGCGGTCAGATCTGGTGAATATGAGGAAACTCAATTGGTCCAATTTCACCATCGATTTTATGAAATTGTGGGCTGGTGCATTATCTTGGTGAAACGACACTTTTTTCGTCATTCCAGCAGTCCAATAAACCATCGTAATAGTCTTCGATGATTGTTCACCCCTTTTCAAGATAGTCGATCAGTATTATTCCATGCCTATCCCAAAAGATACTTGTCGAAACCTTTCCAGCTAATCTTCACATCTACCGGCAACGGCACCGACACGACACCGGGGAAACGTTTTCACACTTGCATGTCACCTCCTCGACACGACATCGACTACAAAGTATATAAAACCCAGGAAACATTTTTTACTGGGTCCTGTTGAGTACCATGGCAGCTGTTAACAAGTTATATTTGCGTTATTTGTTACATCTTAGACGTAAAAGGCTAAAATATAGTCAAAGCCTGCCAACTTTTTTCTCGTAGAATTTTATTTCTATTGTTTTCGTTGATTTTATCCCCATGATAGGATTTAGTTTCCACCAGTTTAGTTAACATGACAATATAAAACTTAAAGGCCTTGGTACCAATTTGAAGAGCACTCAGTACTTTTATTAAATTTATAAAAATCGGGTCGACACAAGTTGAGAGACTGCTCCTGGACGACAGCCGGTGACTGCAACGACACGACACCAACATGTCGTTAAGTGTAAAACCACTTCCATTTATTTAAATGTTATTTCTAGTCCATCGGCATCGTTGTTTCTGCCGTGTCGGTATCGTGTACGCCATATGTCAAAATGGTCAATGTTTGTATTTTTAGACGCTTCGATTGGCTTTTATGCGGTGCAGCCATTGTGCGGACTACCTGTTGGACTCAGGCGTCTAGTGGTGGATCCATGTTTCGTTCATTGTTACGAATTCATGCAAAGACTCTTTTAGATTACTTCGAAACAGTGCCAAACAGCGTTCTGAATCTTCGACACGTTGCTGTTTTTGATCAGTCGTGAGAGTGTGCGGCACCTATCGGGTACATCGCTGCAAAGATTCTTGGCACTTTCACTTTGCGGTCATTTAGAACAATATTGTGGATTTTTTTGTGTTTTTTTGGAATGACTGCCTTATTTGGACCTCCGGATCGTAGTGCATCATCGATGCTTGTACGACCCCATTTAAGTTGATTAAACGATGGACATCATTCTTGTGTTCTGGCTGTATTTTTTCCTATCCAAAAGCAATGTTTAATCAACACACGAAATTGTTTTTGTTCCATCGTTTTGCAAAACTCAAACTCAAACAGCTGTAACTCGCAAACCAATTTAATTTTAGATGAATCTTCGGAGAGTTGACTCTAACTGAAAATCATATGGGTTTTTGTTTATGCTGCCATCTCTCGGAGAGTCTCGGAACTTTTCACTCTTCTTCTTCTTCTTCTTCTTCCTACGTTAGGACCATGTCCTGTGTTCACTTCAAAGGTTTCCCAGAAACAATTGCGATGATGAAGACCAGCTCTCATACCATCTTATTGGTGGCCTTCCAAGCGGTCGAGGTGTGTTTGGTCGCTTCTTTTTTGCAACCTTGGCCAACCGGTCGTTTGGCATTCTGTCCACATGGTCTCTCCATTCTCTTCTCCTATTCCTTGCCCATCTCACCACATCCTGTATTTCGCACATTTCCCTTATTTCTTCACATCTCTTCCTGTCAAATAAGGTATGTCCTGTTATCGATCTAAGGGTTCTCATTTCTGTTGTTCTTAGGAGTCGTTTTGTTATTGTGTTCTCCGCTCTGGTTTCTATCGCGTACGTCATGATCGGTCTTACGCACGTTTTGTATATTCTTACCTTGCTCCTGGTGCTCATATATTTGTTTCTCCAAATTATATCTCTTAAATATCCTGATATTAATGATGCTTTTGTTGTTTGAGTTTTTACTTCCTCCTTAAGGTTCCCGGTACTTGCTATGTTTGCCCCTAGATATTTGAAGGACATCACTTGTTCTACACTCTGATCATAAATCGCGAGTTTGCATCTTTTCGGTTCTTTAGATATTGTAAAGGATTTTGTTTTCTTTACAGATATTTGCATATTAAATACTTTTGCTGTTTGTTGGAACTTATGTAGGAGTCTCTGTAAGTTATCTTCGTCTTCTGATATAATTACTGCATCATCGGCGTAGCATATTATTTTTATTTCTTTGTCTCCCAATCGATATCCTCTTCCAGTTTTCTTTACTTCGTTTATAATTTCATCCATTATGATGTTAAATAAGATTGGGCTTAGGCTATCTCCTTGTCTGATTCCGGTTGTCATAGGTATTTTATTGCTGAATTTATTTGCCACTCTTACATATGTGTGGTTGTTGATGTTCAACTCTTCGATAGTTTTTATTATATTCGGGTGAATTCCCCTTTTTTGTAGTAGGGTTATGACATCAGTTAACCGTACCCTATCGAATGCCTGGGTAAGATCAATGAAACACATAAAGGCTATCTTATTAAACTCTATGGCTTTTTCGGTAATTTGGCGGATTATAAATACGGCGTCTATAGTAGACCTGTTCTTTCTGAACCCTTGCTGTTTTTCTCAGATTCCTGTTAACATTATTTCTTCTGCTAAAATTTTAGTGAACAATTTTAGTACCGCACTCATTAAGCTGAGACCTCGATAGTTTTTTGGATCTGTCCTTTCTCCTTTTTTGAAAATTGGTATCAAGATGCTTTCTTTCCATTCGGATGGTATAATCTTGGCTGTGAGTATTTTGTTAAAGAAAATCTGTAATTCTAGTAATTTATCACCTCCATATTTGATCATTTCGTTCTTAATTTCGTCCATGCCCGGGGCTTTTCTGTTTTTTAGTTTCGCTGCCATGTGCTGTATTTGATTCAAGGAAATGGTCCTATTTGGTTGGGCAACATTTTCATCTTCATGCTGTATTTCCTGTGTTAGTGAATTGGTTTCTGATGGACTATAGAGTTTTTCGAAATATCTTTCCCATTCTTCCACCGTAATTTTTGTATTTTGTATGTACTCATTTATTGTTTTTTTTCTATTTCTCAGTAGATTCCATATTTTTTTTGTCCTCCGTACAGATTATGTTCCATATCGTTCGAAAATTTCTCCCAATGCTCTCTTTTGATTCTCTGGATATTCTCGTTGACCCTGTTTCTTACATTTTTATAATCACTGTATGTTATAGCATTGGCTCTATATTGTAGGTACGATTTTTCTTTTTTCTTCAGCTAATGTCTTAACTTTTTGTTTGAACCAAGGCTTTGTATTTGGTTTTCCCCCTTTTTCACTCCATGTAGTATATTACTTAAATTAGGAATAAAATCTATAGTTTTTGAGCGATATCGCTTCAATAGAAATGGATAAAGAAAGTGGAGTCAACAAACTTTGTGTAGTTTCAATAATATTATAAGAATTTTTCCTAAATTCATTCATAAAAAATTATATTAACTTTGCGACGTGTATTTATAAGAAAAGTACTGAGAAAATTACATCATTTTTTTTTTCCTCTATACATTTCTTACTATAGAGGTTAACCAGTACTATTTTTTGTAATTTATCCGTCATTAAATACCACAATTTATTGCATAACCATATACCTATCTAATAGTGGAAAATCCCCTTGAAATAAATATGTAAATATTCCTTTGAGAAAAATAAAATAATATATACAACTCACTAACAGTATACTTAATTACTTAATCAATATAAATACTTTCAAGAAAATGCTGGATGTATTCCAACCATAAATTGGCGCAATTTTAAAAATTAGTGTTGCTTGCTTTTGTTGTTTAGTTATGTTTAACATTTTTTTTTTTAGATTAGGGACCTAAAAATGAATAAAGACCTGCAATTATAGGTAGTATTTATTTTAGTTCGTTGTATCAAGCAACTCTTTCGAACCAAACAAATTAGCTTATTTGATATAAATTGAAAATACGTTTCGTGGGGTATACGAGGGCTACCTTTTAAGTTTTTACCAGGTGTACAAGTATGAAATGCGGATTTCAGACAACAGATAGTGCACCAATGCAGTTTGTGCTATAAAGATTTGACACTGCGCCATTTTGTTGTGTCATCAACAAGTGTCAGACGCACACTAGTGATAAATTGGAAAAGTGTGTGCATAGTGTTGTGTTGTGTTCAGTATGTCGAAATTTATACCGAACAAAGAGCATTCGCGGACAGTATTAATTTTTTGTTTCCATTTGAAGAAAACTGCTGTTGAATCATGTCGATTACTTCGAGAAGTTTATGTTGAACATGCTCCATCGCAAGATATGTGTGAACGATGGTTTCGGCGTTTCAAAAGTAGCGACTTCGATGTTGCAGACAAGGAACGTGGAAAACCGCCAAAAAATACGAAGATGTGGAATTGCAAGCATTTTTGGACGAAGATGATTCGCAAACACAAAAGCAACTCGCCGAGCAATTGGGCGTTAGTCAACAAGCTGTTTCCGATCGGCTACGAGAGATGGGAAAGATTCAGAAGACCGGTAGATGGGTACTACATGAGTTGAACGACAGGCAAATGGAAAAGCGCAAAAACACGTGTGACATTTTGCTCGCTCGGTACAAAAGGAAGTCGTTTTTGCATCGTATAGTTACAGGGGATGAAAAGTGGATTTATTTTGAGAATCCCAAGCGCAAAAAATCATGGGTAGACTTAGGCGCACCATCCACATTGACTGCAAGACCGAATCGCTTTGGCAGAAAGACGATGCTCTGTGTTTGGTGGGACCAGAGGGGCGTGGTCTATTATGAGCTGTTAAAACCTGGGGAAACGGTTAATACTAAACGTTACCAATAACAATTGACAGATTTGAACCGTTCGCTGCTTGAAAAAAGACCAGAATACGGAAAGAGGCTACACAAAGTCATTTTTCTACCCCATGCGGCTTACTCACCAGACTTGGCTCCTTCCGATTACCACTTGTTTGCATCGATGGGTCACGCACTTGCTGAGCAGCGCTTTGGTTCGTACGAAGATGTGAAAAAATGGCTCGATAAATGGTTCGCAGCAAAAGGGGAAGATTTTTACTGGCGTGGTGTTCACAAATTGCCCGAAAGATGGGAAAAAATGTATAACAAGCGATGGAGCATACTTTGAATAAAGCACTTTTTATCATTCTTCCGAATTTAACATGTATTATAGGTACTATTTATTTTAGTTCGTTGTATCAAGCAACTCTTTCGAACCAAACAAATTAGCTTATTTGATATAAATTGAAAATACGTTTTGTGGGGTATACGAGGGCTACCTTTTAAGTTTTTACCAGGTGTACAAGTATGAAATGCGGATTTCAGACAACAGATGGTGCACCAATGCAGTTTGTGCTTTTAAAGATTTGACACTGCGCCATTTTGTTGTGTCATCAACAAGTGTCAGACGCACACTAGTGATAAATTGGAAAAGTGTGTGCATAGTGTTGTGTTGTTGTGTTCAGTATGTCGAAATTTATACCGAACAAAGAGCATTCGCGGACAGTATTAATTTTTTGTTTCCATTTGAAGAAAACTGCTGTTGAATCATGTCGATTACTTCGAGAAGTTTATGTTGAACATGCTCCATCGCAAGATATGTGTGAACGATGGTTTCGGCGTTTCAAAAGTGGCGACTTCGATGTTGCAGACAAGGAACGTGGAAAACCGCCAAAAAATACGAAGATGTGGAATTGCAAGCATTGTTGGACGAAGATGATTCGCAAAACACAAAAGCAACTCGCCGAGCAATTGGGCGTTAGTCAACAAGCTGTTTCCGATCGGCTACGAGAGATGGGAAAGGTTCAGAAGACCTGTAGATGGGTACCACATGAGTTGAACGACAGGCAAATAGAAAAGCGCAAAAACACGTGTGACACTTTGATCGCTCGGTACAAAAGGAAGTCGTTTTTGCATCGTATAGTTACAGGTGATGAAAAGTAAATTTATTTTGAGAATTTCAAGCGCAAAAAATCATGAGTAGACCCAGGCGCACCATCCACATCGACCGCAAGACATAATCGCTTTGGCAGAAAGACGATGCTCTGTGTTTGGTGGGACCAGAGGGGCGTGGTCTATTATGAGCTGTTAAAACCACTTGTTTGCATCGATGGGTCACGCACTTGCTGAGCAGCGCTTTGGTTCGTACGAAGATGTGAAAAAATGGCTCGATGAATGGTTCGCAGCAAAAGGAATTTTTACTGGCGTGGTATTCACAAATTGCCCGAAAGATGGCAAAAATGTATAACAAGCGATGGAGCATACTTTGAATAAAGCACCTTTTCTCATTCTTCCGAATTTAACATTTTTTTTCTAAAAAAACAGAGAATGAGAAAAAGTGCTTTATTCAAAGTATGCTCCATCGCTTATTATACATTTTTCCCATCTTTCGGGCAATTTGTGAATACCACGCCAGTAAAAATCCCTTTTGCTGCGAACCTTTCATTGAACCATTTTTTCACATCTTCGTACGAACCAAAGCGCTGTTCAGCAAGTGTATGACCCATCGATGCAAACAAGTGGTAATCGGAAGGAGCCAAGTCTGGTGAGTAAGCCGCATGGGGTAGAACTTATCAGCTGAGTGCTTCCAACGTGTCGCGAACTGGTTTTGCCGTATGTGATGGAGCATTGTCATGAAGAAAAATGACTTTGTGTTGCCTCTTTCGGTATTCTGACCTTTTTTCAAGCAGCGAACGGTTCAGATCGGTCAATTGTTGTTGGTAACGTTTAGTATTAATCGTTTCCCCAGGTTTTAACAGCTTATAATAGACCACGCCCCTCTGATCCCACCAAACACAGAGCATCGTCTTTCTGCCAAAGCGATTATGTCTTGCGGTCGATGTGGATGGTGCGCCTGGGTCTACTCATGATTTTTTGCGCTTGAAATTCTCAAAATAAATTCACTTTTCATCACCTGTAACTATACGATGCAAAAACGACTTCCTTTTGTACCGAGCGATCAAAGTGTCACACGTGTTTTTGCGCTTTTCTATTTGCCTGTCGTTCAACTCATGTGGTACTCATCTACCGGTCTTCGGAATCTTTCCCATCTCTCGTAGCCGATTGGAAACAGCTTGTTGACTAACGCCCAATTGTTCGGCGAGTTGTTTTTGTGTTTGCGAATCATCTTCGTCCAACAATGCTTGCAATTCCACATCTTTGTATTTTTTTGGCGGTTTTCCACGTTCCTTGTCTGCAACATCGAAGTCACCACTTTTGAAACGCCGAAACCATCGTTCACATGTATCTTGCTATGGAGCATGTTCACCATAAGCTTCTCGAAGTAATCGGTATGATTCAACAGCAGTTTTCTTCAAATGAAAACAAAAAATTAATGCTGTTCGCGAATGCTCTTTGTTCGGTATAAATTTCGACATATTGAACACAACACAACACTATGCACACACTTTTCCATTTTATCACTCGTTCGCGTCTGACACTTGTTGCTGACAACAAAATGGCGCAGCGTCAAATCTTTATAGCACAAACTGCATTGGTGCACCATCTGTTGTCTGAAATCCGCATTTCATACTTGTACACCTGGTATACCCCTAAAATATCAGAAAAGTGGACAGTTTCTGTGCCAGATGAACCTGTCAAGGGGCTACTGTCTGCACCAGTTTTTTTCCCGTAGTCCAGTATATTTTACAGAATAAATACATAATTGTACGATGAAAACATTACTTTTTTGAGGGTTTTTTTACTATGTTTTATGGCGTTGGCGTATACCAATTAGCCAGCATCTCTCTTTGTTTTTAGACACACAAATTTTTATACATTCACACGTGGGACAAATCACAAACACCCAGCCGCCACACGGAATCGAACCGCTGACCTCTCCGACAACAACGGGCAAAGCTAACGCCTTACCCACTGCGCCAATCGGCCCTGCGTTTTTTGAGGGTTTGATTGCATAGATATATAAAACTGACAATTACGTACAAACTAAGACTACGTGCGACCACGGGAAACCACATAAACTCAAGTTATGGGCAATTAAAAGGCGTCTAAAATGCACAAAGGGGCCAAAATTGCGAATTTAATCGTTACTTTACGTTGCGCGCGTTATTTTTTTCAGGTATAAATTGCATAGATATTCTGAATTGATAATTATGAACAAATTTAGACGACTTGCAACCATGGATTATCAAGTAAAGTCAAGTTATGAGCAATTAAAAGGCGTATAAAATTCAAAAATAGGCCAAATTTTGTGTTTAATGCTTACTTTTGTTGTGCACCTTATTTTTTTGACGTATAAATTGCATAAATATTCAGGACTAACATTTTTTAACAATCTTAGACCATATAGGACCATGCCTTAGGTTAAGTTAGGTTAGTTATCCTGTCTGCTATTTTAGTAGCCCATATAAATATAAATAGTAGCCTATTTTTGAATTTTATACGTCTTTTAATTGATCTTGCGACTGCAGGTGGTCTAAATTTGTTCATAATTGTCAGTCCTGGATATCTATGCAATTTATACCTCAAAAAAATAAGGTGTGCATCAAAAGGTAACTATTAAATGGAAAATTTAGCTTATTTGTGCATTTTAAACGTCTTTAATTGCTTATAACTTGAGTTTACTTGGTCGTACGTGGTCTAAATTTGTACGTAATTAATTGTCAGTTCTACATATCTATGCGATTGAAACCCCAAAAAAGTAATGTTTTCAGCGTACAATTATGTTTTTATCCTGTAAAATATACAGTACACTGATGTTACCAATAAAATCGACTTTAGCACCCTTTAAACCTTAATACTTTTGTACCAAAATTTCAGAGATTTCTATTTACACATAATAGAAGGTTTTTTGCTGGTAGCACCGCCAAATATAAAAACTTTTTTTTGTTGTCAGTCAAGTTCGTGCTGAGACATATTTACTCTCAAATTAATGCCCAACAACTTGAGTGACGATGCTAGAAGAATGGAAAGCCCCGATATAACCATGTCGGGTTCAACAATGTTAACTTTTTTAGAAAAAATTGCTACATGAGTTTTGGTAGCGTTAAATTCTTATTGATTACTGTCACCCCAAGATAGAATTTCTTTCAAGTTTTTGTTAAGTTAAACGACTTTTTGCTGTCTGTGGATATTTGGATGAGTAGCTGATGTTCGCTCGTTCAAATTGCAAGAAGAAATAAGCGTGCTGTCATTTGCAAAGCTGTAGATTGGATTCCTGGTCCTTCCTAGTAGATCGTTAATGTAAATGAGAAAGAGAGTAAGAGACAGTATGGAGCCTTGGGGCACACCAGCGTTGATGGTGAAAGTGTTAGAAATAAATCCGTAGGCTACCACTCGTAAAGGACGCTCTCTGAAGAAATACGATAGCCATAAACAGAACTCTTCAGATATACCATAAGAACGTAGCTTAGTTAACAATCCATCGTGCCAAACACGGACGAATGCCTTGGATAGATCAAGAACAACCGCTCGAGATTCTCCGTTGTTCCAAACATGTGTTACATAAGTTAGAAGATCTCCTGTTGATCTTTGATTACGAAAGCCATATTGATGGTTGCTAATAATATTCAATCCTTCAAAATATTTAAGAAGATGTTGATGAATAGCATTTTCGATGACTTTCGATATGGAAGGGAGCGTGACTGTTTGGCAAGGCCTTTTTGCCTTTTTTTAGGTATCGGCTGAACTGTAGCGTATTTCCAGCAGGAAAGAAATAATTCCTTTTCTATAGGATAAGTTAAAAAGTCTACAGAGAATTGGTGTTAGTTCCCTTGGCGCATTTTTTAAGTACTATGGTAGGTATTCTGTCAGTTCCAGAAGCTTTTTTGGTGTCTACCTGGATTGCAACTTCGGCGTTTGGATAATTAATCTGTAAATGATGTATGGTATCAGAGAAGCGAAAATACTTCTAAAGTTAGTATCACTTGGTGGTTGATAGAAGCAACAGATAAACCTTGTGATTTGTTATTTTTAAGCACATATCATCAAAATTTCGGGGCTCCAGAGACTCCTCTCGTTGGCAATGAAGATCGCTTCTGACAAAAAAAAAACAGATTCCAAAGCTACTCCTAAACCCGGAGTAGAAGTCGTACCCAGAAGAGAGAAAGTTTACTGTGCTGGTCGATGGACTGACCTTGGTTCACAGAGAGCGACTATAAATAAGCCTCTGAGTCGTAATAAAGCCAAGATTTTTAACCGTTTTTATTTAGCGAATTTAAGTATGTTATTCAAAACACTTTTTTTAACTGAATTTTCCGGGAATAAACATACATTTTGCCAAGTATTGTAAAATTCATTCCAAATTTCTGTACTTTGTGTTTTTCTAATAATCTTTTTTTTTACAGGTGGATGTAGAAAGCTTAGCATACACCACTTCAAAGCTATCTCTGGCTAGCAAAAAAGGCAATATGGTACGACCTCTTTCAAGAAAAGATATATTCTATTCAGGCTCAATTACTAATTTGCCAGAATTCCATCAATCTCAGAAATCTTTAACAAATTACCGCCAAAGTATTATGAGTATCCCAAAAATGAAGCAATTAGAAGATGAAGGCTCCCGTAAGTTTCTTCTTTATGTATGTTGTTTGTATAGTTTATTGCATTTTTTATTGCTGTTGGTAAAGTGTGTAGGTTGTAGGTTTAGGTCTTATCTTGACCAGTATTAAAAATTATTTATTTATGTTTCTAATTACCTAAATTATTTTTTACGTTTTGTTTCAAATAAAATAAAGAGATAATTATGGATCTGTATATAAAAAGAAGAAAATAGTTTTTTACGTCAAATTAATCGAAAATAAGGAATAAGGACCTAAGACTGACGTCAGTATTTAGTAAAAAACTAAAAAATAAAGCTATTTCTCTATAAGAAAAGAAGAATGATAAAATATATCACGTATTAACATATTTTGGAAAAAAGCTTTGGGAATAAATAGTTCATTAAGTAAATTTATCAAAAATGCAAAAGAAAAACAAAACCCTACAAAAAGATCTGAGGTTTATCAGTTAACTTATGGGTCTTCTTCTAAAACTTATATAAACCAGACAGGACCTCCTTTTGAAGTTCGAATTTCAGAGCATAAAAGAAGTTATTTAAAAAATAAAACCGACTCAGCATATAGCAACCATCTAATAGACCAAAACCACCATTTTTGGCCTGGCCTAAGCTAATTCATCTTTGTTAAATTTGTATAACCAGTAAAGTTCAGACTGGGATTTCCTATAATATATATTTATGATTATTCTTTGAATATTGTGGCTGTTACTTGATGCTTCATCCGGGGGTATGCTAGGGAAAAAATTTCTAACGTTTTTCTACTAGATAATTCAAAACTTATATCATTTGACGTTCAAAACCTTTTCTCTAGCGTGCCCCCGGATGAAACAGTAAAAATCATAAAAACGTTTCTAGTCCAAAATAAAGTCAATATCGTTATACAAGACATGCTAAATTTATTAAACACGACCCTAAGTTAAATGTATTTTTACTTTAATAATACAGTAACAGCAACAACAATTCCAAGTATATAAGGAAATTTGGGGTAAAAACTGCATTATTTAAACCTTCCATTTTTTTGTTTTTAGCTGCCGATATTTGCCCTTGCCTTGCATTGCCAGATAGTTTTAAATCAGCATTATCTCAAATGATGGACATGAGTTTGTTAAAAAATCCTGTGTTCATGTTTATTGCAATATCAAATTTGTTTGGTATGGCAGGACTATATGTGCCATTTGTGTACCTCGTTGACTGCGCAAAAGCAGATGTAAGTATGTGATTCATTTTTGTGGTTCCGTACGTTAAAAGGTAAAAATCAAATAACCGGTCAAGTGCAAGTTGGACTTGCGCAATTAGTGTTCCGTACGTTGATTGCTTTTAAAATAAAAAAAATTGTTACGGAGGTATAAAATGATCATTGACTTCACAAAACACACCCCAAATGAGTTTTCAACAAAAATTTTTTCCGATCTTTACTGAAAACTGACGATCTTGAAATTTCTGTTTTTTTTTTTTTTTAATACCAGATAACTTATTAAAAATAATGCACTCGTGATAATTCTCGTTCAATTTACACCTTGTGGAGGATATTCCAGAATTTTTTCAAAATTTTTTGATCAGTACTTTTCGAGATAAGGTGGGAACAGCGATTTTTCGCAATTTTTTAAAAATAATACTAAGAAAAGTGTGCGCAAGTATTACATTATATAAATTTTTGAACTCGTATTTTTACAAGCTTTCATTTGACACCCCACTCTATGACCTAGTAATTTTTTTTTGCACTTCCGATTTCACCCCCCAAAACTAATCCCTTAAGTCAAAATTTAACTTTAAAAACTACACGGCTCTGATAAGGCCAACGGTTCCTATATTAGTGCCAAATTTCAACTTATTATGTCAAATATTTTTGGAGAAAATCGTATGTGACAGAAAGGCAGACGCACACCGAAGTGATCTTATAAGTTTTCCGTACGGAACACTAAAAACGGAACCTAGAGCGTATCATCGGTTAGCGTCGGTCCGACCCGTCTGTCTCTCCTAATTGATTTTTTTATGGACTAATTCGGCTATCAACCTGAAATTTAGAACAGTTTCTCAAAAATGGATTTCATCGAATTTTGACCGGCCCTCAAAGGTACAAATAGGAAGTGACTTCTTTTAAATATTTCAAATATTTTATCTAACATGGAAATTAAAAACGTAGACAAATGAAATCTTAAAAAATCGAGAAAATAAAATTAAAATGGTCCCTAAAATGTCTGGTGAAGCTAACCTTTTCAATATATGTGATTCATGATTTAAAGTTTGATAATATCCCAGTCGTCAGAGGCAAATTTGGACGAAAAACTCTCATTAAACGTTAACAAGCTGCATTTTGGCGTACAAGTAGTTTTTTGGACGTAGAATACGATAAAAGAAAGTTTGCTGCTCTAAAGTGTACGCTAAGCCTACAAAATCGAAAATAAAATGAAAAATTCAGTTTTTCGCAAATATCTGTAAAAATAAAAAATATATCGAAAAACTAATAGCACCACGTGAAAGAACAGGGGATTATACAGAAAAAAATAATATATTTTTTTAATTTTACCGTAATTTAAAAAAATTATTTAGAATAATCCCTTCAGTTGTAGTGGGAATCGTGCTTCCAACCTCATTTATGATTAAATTAACGTTTCTATATACCGCTAAATATTTTGAAATTGGCTATTAAGGGGTTTCTCGGGGTGCTGATTAAGAATCCGATGACAGATTGAAAAATTCAAAATGGCGGACCCAATATTAACGCTATTAACAAAATTCCTTCGAGTAATTTAGAATTTTTGTGTTTTCAATAATTGTTTCCTTTGTACTTGGATATTTAAATGAAATATAAATAATTTATACTTAAAAGCTTAGACTTTTATCTTTCATTTCCACCTTTTATGTTTTTTTTTTTATTATTTTAAGTTTAAGTTGTATGATTAATAATAAGCAAAAAATACGTTTATCATGAATACTTTTTTAAGAGCAAAATTACAAAAAAAGAGATTGTTTAATGATTTTCTGATATCAAGTATACTTTTAACTGTACCTAAAAAAAACAAAATTGTCCGACTTTTTTTGACCATTTCGTACTTTTTTGAACGTAAAATTACCGACGGCGCACTACAGCAGGCAAATTTTCATATTTTAAAACTCAATTTTTAAAGACAGACAATGTGGGTATTTTTAATTATTCTTATATTGAAACTTAAAGTATAATAATGATATATGCACAAAGATTTTTTTTTCAGTACTATATTTTATTAAATATTTGTAATTTACTGTATGCCCGTTAAAATCATGCAAACAAAAATTTCGTTTTACGTTTAACAAATTATAAAGCAACAAAACTATTAGTATCATCGGAAAGCTGAAAATCTCCTCTTCAAAAAGCTATCATTTAATTTTTTTTACACTCTGAAAACAAGTAATATAGATTAACCTGCAGATAAGATATCGAAGGCTACCCTCATCTTAGGTCTGAATAAAGTGAGAAGAATTGAAACAATTTTTTGGAGTGGATGTAACCTAACCTGAACAAATATCAAAATTAACGCACTACCATAAGTAAAAAACCGGTCAAGTGCAAGTTAAACTTGCGCAATTAGTGTTCCGTACGTTGATTGCTTTTAAAATAAAAAAATTTTGTTAGAGAGGTATAAAATGATCAGTGACTTCACAAAATACACACCAAATGAGTTTTCAACAAAGTTTGTTTCCAATCTTTACTAAAATCTAATGACCTTGAAATTTTTGTTTTTTTTATATACCATATAAATTATTAAAGGTAATGCACTCGTGATAATTTTCGTTCAACCTACACCCCGTGGAGAATATTCCAGAATTTTTTCGAAATTTTTTGATAAGTACTTTTCGAGATAAGGCCCGGGACAGCGATTTTTCGCGAATTTTTAAAAATAATACAAAGAAAAGTGCGCGCAAGTATAATATTATATACATATTTTTTACTCGTGTTTTCACAAGCTTTCATTTGACACCACACTCGATGACCTAGTGAAAAAAATTTTTTTTCACTTCCGACTTCACCCCCCAAAATTAACCCCTTAAGTCAAAATTTAATTCTCAAAACTACATGGCTCTGATGAGGCCATCAATTCCTATATTATTACCAAATTTCACCTTTCTATGTCAAATAGTTTCGGAGAAAATTGGGTGTGACAGACAGACAGACAGACACCGAAGTGATCTTATAAGTGTTCCGTACGGAACACTAAAAATGAAGTTAGACGGGCGACTAGGATTGTTGTTTTTCCCGTAAAAAATGACCAAATACTGTATTTAGAGACGCTGCAGGAATGATACCCTTCTTGAAAATCTGAAATTTAAATAGTTCACATGCCAAAAGAATATTCACAGGACGAGGGACATCACAATATGTTTGCACCTACTAGCATTAATTTTTATAGAAGGGTCTATAGAAGTACTCTGTAGATAAGGTGGAGGAGCACATTTAAGCCAGAAATGGAAATAGAAGTATGGTTTGATTATAAGATATTTTAGTAATAAAATCTGCCTGACTGGCTGTATCAAGTATAACATGGACAGGATGAAAATTGTATATGCAGTTTTGAATTTCAACAACTGTCGTAGATAAAAGTTTCTTTGAAAAGGGTAGTTACTTCGGTACTGTGACTCTAAAACGGGGATTATATGCAAAAATTGATAAATAACTAATCGAAACTGGTCTACTTTGATCGTTTCATAAATTCAAACGGGAATAATGAATACTATCGGTGACTTACGAAGAAAATTAGAAGTATGTGGCCATGATAGAGACAGTTAGTGCACAATTTTCTTTACCGGAAAGCAAAATCTTTCTTAAGAATTTTTTCTTAAAAAGTAAGATATTTAACGAAGTTTGGTTAACGATACATAACTGAATTTTATATGGGAATTTGAAACTTATTTTTTTTTAATATACCGAGTCTAGGTCCAATTTTTCGAGGGATTAATTGTTGCCTGTTAAGCCTATTAAAAGTACCTAACCTTAGAGTTTGTCTGCAGTGTTCCGTATGGAACATTTATGAGATCACTTCGGTGTCTGTCTTCACATTCGATTTTCTCCGAAACTATTTGACATAAAAAGTAGAAATTTGTCACAAATATAGAAATTGACGTCCTAATCAGAGCCATCTAGTTTTAAAAGTTAAATTTTGACTTAAGGAGTTAATTTTGTGGAGTGAAATCGGAAGTGAAAAAAAAATCTTTTGCAAAGTCATCGAGTGGAGTGTCAAATGAAAGCTTATGATAACACGAGTTTAAAAATATATATGATATAATACTTGCACAAACTTTACTTTATACTGCCCAAAATTTGTTATGCCCCACCCTATCTCTAAGAGTACTAATTTGAAAATTCCGAAAAAATTCTGGAATATTCTTCATAAGATGTAGATTGAGCGAAAATTATCACGAGTGCATTATCTTTGATAATTTATCTGATATAAAAAAATATATTTAGCTTGACAATATGGTGAAGATTTTTTTGTGGAAAGTTATGAATTTATTCAGGACTAAGAGCTACGAAATATCGATATGTATCCGGTACTTTAAGCATTTGGCCAATCACAGATAAAAGCATTTGGCCAATCACAGATAAAATAAATTTCCATGATGACTGGTGAGCAACGGATAGATACTAAAATAAAATAATTTTATTTTATTTGTTTATAATTAAACAAATATTTAGGTAGTAATTTGTGATTTAAACTTTTACTGCAAAGATGTCCCGCTTTTTATATATTTTTGGTAATTCTTCTATTGAAGATGAATATGTGACTGAATTTCATTACACAAATCCGACTTGCTGAGTCGGTTTTATAAGATCACTTCGGTGTCTGTCTGTCTGTCTGTCACACCCGATTTTCTCCGGAACTAGTTGACATAGAAAGTTAAAATTTGGTAATAATATAGGAATTGATGGCCTCATCAGAGCGATGTAGTTTTGGGCGTTAAATTTTGACTTAAGGGGTTAGTTTTGGGGGGTGAAATCGGAAGTGAAAAAAAATTTTTTTACTAGGTCATCGAGTGTGATGTCAAATGAAAGCTTGTGAAAACACGAGTAAAAAATATATATATAATGTAATACTTGCGCGCACTTTTCTTTGTATTATTTTTAAAAAATCGTGAAAAATTGCTGTCCCCCCGCCTTATCTCGAAAAGTACTTATCAAAAAATTTTGAAAAAATTCTGGAATATTCTCCACGGGGTGTAGATTGAACAAAAAATTATCACGAGTGCATTGCCTTTAATAATTTATCTGGTATATAAAAAAAAATTTCAAGGTCATCAGATTTTAGTAAAGATTGGAAACAAACTTTGTTGAAAACTCATTTGAGGTGTGTTTTGTGAAGTCATTAATCATTTTATACCTCTGTAACAAAATTTTTAATTTTAAAATCAATCAACGTACGGAACACTAATTGCGCAAGTTCAACTTGCACTTGACCGTTTATTTATTTCAATATTCTCTGCCAAATTCTTCTAATTTGGATATATTTTTCTGAGGCAGATATTATCCTTTGTAGCCTCTTGATGCTAACATTATTAAAGTTGGACTTGATTACTTTTTGCAATCTACTTGTTTGCATATAATTATACTTATAATATTTCTACCATGGTATGTCAAACGTATGTTTATTTTAGCATATAGAACCAACTCAAGCCTCATTCTACTTTCAATAATCGGTATAACCAATACCGTTGGCCGTGTTGCTTGCGGTTACTTTGCTGACTTTCCCCAAGTCAACGCGCTTCTGGTCAACAACATTTGCCTTGTAATTTCCACTGTTGCTGTAGCTGCTACACCGTTGTGCCATACCTATGCTGCCTATATTGCCATGGCTATTGCCTTTGGAATTGCTGTTTGTAAGTAATAGTGTATTTTAATTTTATTCATTTATGGAAATAGTATGCATATTGTAGTTTATTTTCTAATTAACGAACACATTAAATTTTTATTAATATTGTTATATTCTACTTCAGGTTGTTTTCGGTAGGAAATATTTTTTTCTACAACTTAAGTATAGAAGTGGAGGATTTGCTATAATTTTTATAGCAGAGTATGCTAATATTTTATTTATGTCATATAATGGTAATTTTTTTACACTTATTTAAATTACTGAAGTGGTAAGAATAATTAATTCTTATAAAGAATTTCAAAAAAAAAACAAATTGCACACAACTTGGATCTGGATCTGAAAATTACTTATAGTTGGATGAATACAATAATCTGTTAAAAGCCACCAAAAATCCTGTATACGCTAAGGTGGTTACTCTATTTTTTTAAAAAGACACTTGGTTGAGAAAGTTATTAAATTTGTTCCACTTTATATATCATACAATAATAGCACGAAAACCTTAAAAAATTCAGGACGTCTGCAATAATTTCAACAACAGAAAAACCAAGTATTCATTGGGCAACATTGTATGTTTTATCATAAGTGTCTATGTTTTGGGTTATGCTCCGTCAGTAAAGAGAATATTTTTAGGTTCGTTGGCTTTGCCTTTATTTAAATTGATAATTTTCATTATCATATATCGGGTGGCGCATAAGTAACGCTATGATTTATTTAATGAATAAGTTTTCTTTCTGATTTTATTTAACGTTGGCGTTTATTAAAATTTAGAATATAGTTTGGAAATATGTTCACATTATGTTTTGAAGATAATATCTTTCAAATGGTGCCCATTGTTTGCTTTGACCTGATGTGCTCTTTCCAGAGCATTTCCGATAACTTTTCTTAGAATTTCAGGTCCCAGCGCCCTCACTTCTTCTCGGATATTCGCCTTAAGCTGTTGGATGGTTCTTGGCTTATTGGCATATACCTTACTCTTTAGGTAACCCCAAAGAAAAAAATCGGGAGCCGTTAAATCGGGCGAACGCGGTGGCCAGTTAAAATCAGAAAAAAACGCGATATTATTCGATCGCAAAAATTTCGCGCAGGAGAGCCATAGTTGGACGAGCTGTGTGAGCTGTGGCTCCATCTGGTTGGAACCACAATTCTGGATTGTTCTCTACCTCGGGCCTTAAAAAATTTTCAATCATTGCCCGGTATTGAATGCCATTCACATTAACCGCAACTTGTTCGTCGTTTTCGAAAAAATATGGTCCAATGATCTTTTCTGAAGTTATTCCACACCATACTGTGCATTTAAGTGGGTGCATTTGATGTTCAACAATTATTCTTGGATTTTAGATGCCCCATATTCTGCAATTTTGTTTATTCACGTGACCATTGAGGTGGAAATGGGCCTCATCGCTCATTATGAGTTTGTGAATAAACTCGTTGTTTTCTAGGCACAAACGGCGACTATATTGAATGCGTCTTTGTGCATCATTTGGTTTTAACTCATGAACCAATTGAATCTTATATGGGAAAAGGTGTAAATTATGTAAAATTCTTTGCAAAGACCGCCTAGACATCACCAACTGCTGAGAACGTCGCCTGGTGGAAGTTTCGGGGTTTTCCTCAATACTTGCTTGCACCCGAGCAATGTTCACATCATTTCGAACTGCATGAGGTCTTCCAGCACGCGGAAGATCACAGACAGCCTCTTGTTGCCGAAAACGCTGAACCAATCGGTAAATTGTTGGAGCGCTAGGTGCATTTCGAACATGAAAGAAATTTCGATATGATTTTTGTGTCTGAATAATCGAATGCTGACTTTCATAATAAAATTGAACAACTTTGGTTCTTTGTTCTGTACTGAGCCTTTCCATCATAAATTTCCCAAGATTTTCAAAGTTAATTCTGAAAAAAAAAAAAAAGACGTTAACAAAAAATTTATTCACTTATTAAATCATAACGTTACTTATGCGCCACCCTATACTTAAAAAATCTTTCTATTTCAGCTGGTTACATCTCACTTACTTCAATTATCCTAGTCGACCTACTAGGATTGGATAAACTTACTAACGCTTTTGGTCTTCTTATTCTTTTCCGTGGCGCTGCTGCTATCGTGGGTTCCCCTCTTGCAGGGGCTCTTTTTGACGCAACCAAGAAATATGATTTACCATTTTATGTAGCTGGAGGTCTTTTTGCCTTATCTACCATTACTAGTTTTATGGCTCCTTTCATGCAAAGGTTTTCAAATGAGAAGGAACTACCACAGGGTGATGGTGATGCCCTTGCACCTATCGGTATGCAAGTTAGTTATAAATTCTAGTTTTAAATCTATTTTTAGTTTTATTTTCTATGAACAAAATGGTTTATGGTTAACAATCATAATAGCTACTGATTTCTTATCCTTTAAATTAGGGTAAACATATCAGATTAAAAAGGCGGCCTATGTATCTGAATGGATACCCCAGATTTAAGTATTTAAGATAAGTTAAACAAAAGCTTTAACTCTGTATTACAATGCATATATAATATAAAATTAAGATCATTATATTTATGCTGTTACTTAGACTTTTTTATTTTCGAAAGTTCGGGAATACGGAATTTGTTGAGAGATTAATTGATTAGAATTGATTAGAACAAGATTGTATATGTACACTAGCACTGCCCGCGGCTCCGCTCGCGTGGACTTGATTCACTACTATCGTCACTGCTTATTCCTTATGTTACCTAACGTAATAAAATATCTGCCATTATTTCCCCTTGTCTCCTATTATTTCTCCTTATCTCCCATTATCTCTACATAATTTCCATTATCTAGACTTATCTCTGCTCATCTCCGATTATTTTTCCCTATCTCCCATTATTTCCCCTTATCTCCCATTATCTCACCTTATTTCCCATTATCTAGGTTTATATCGAATTATATAGAACATATGTATAAATCTATAAAAACGTTGCATTTTATATATATTGTATTCTTTGCTACATGATATTGTTCCATATTTAATGCTTTAGGGAGTGTATTGCAAGAGAACGCGCTAGCGGCAAACTTTGCTCCGACTTGATTCACTATTATCGTCACTGCTTATTTCTTATGTCACCTAATAAAATATATCCTGTAACCTGGCCAGAGAACATACGTATGTTTAAAAAAAGCATGTAAATCGCATAAGTGGTTCTCCAGTGATAAGCACACTAACGGACGGACAGACAGATAAACAGACGGACGGACAGAGAGACATTGCATTTTGCTGCTACATAATATTGTTCCATATTTAATGGTTTGGACTGTGTATTGCAAGAGAACGCGCTAGCGGCAAACTGCAAACATTTACTATTATTGTCACTGCTCATAGTCTATAACCTGGCCGGAGAACATATGTATGTTTTAAAAAAAAGTACGAAAATCGGATAAGTGGTTCTCCAGTGATAAGCGCACTAACGGACAGACAGATAGACAGGATACGTTGCATTTTATATATATTATAGATGTAATAAAATATATACCTATAACCTGGTCAGAGAACATATGTATGAATTTAAAAAATCACGTAAATCGGATAAGTGGTTCTCGAGGGATAAGCGCATTAACGGACAGACAGACAGACAGACAAACATTGCATTTTATATATATTATAGATATAGATTATTATTATTATTATATAACCTGGCCAAAGAATATATGTATGAATTTAAAAAAAGACAGGTAAATCGGATAAGTGGTTCCCGCGTGATAAACGCATTAATGGACAGACAGACAGACAGAGAGACATTGCATTTTATATATATTATAGATTATACATTACAGATATTCTTTGCTACATAATATTGTTCCATATTTAATGGTTTAGGCTGTGTATTGCAAAGGCACGCGCTAGCGGCAAACTTATTTCCGACATCATTCATTATTTTACGTCACTGCTCATTCCTTATGCTACCTATCGTAATAAAATATAGCCTATAACCTGGCCAGAGAACATATGTATGTTTTAAAAAAAAAAGTACGTAAATCGGATAAGTGGCAGGCAGGGAGACAGGCAGACAGACAGACAGAGAGACGTTGCATTTAATATATATTATAGATGGAAGATTATAGATAACCTGGCCAGAGAACAAATGTATGAATCAAAAAAAAAAAACACGTAAATCGGATAAGTGGTTCTCGAGTGATAAGCGCACTAACGGACCGACAGAGAGATGTTGCATTTTATATATATTATATTATTTGCTACAGGATATTGTTCCATATTAAATGCTTTAGCGGCAAACTTTTCTCCGACTTGATTCACTATTATCGTCACTGCTTATTCCTTATGTCACCTAACATAATAAAATATATCCTATAACCCGGCCAGAGAACATATGTATGTTTAAAAAAAAAGCACGTAAGTCGGATTACTGGTTCGCCAGTGATAAGCGCACTAACGGACAGACAGACAGACAGAGAGACGTTGCATTTTATATATATTATAGATATTCTTTGCTACATCATATTGTTCCATATTTAATGGTTTAGCATGTTTAAAAAAAAGCTCGTAAATCGGATAAGTGGTTCTCCAGTGATAAACGCACAAACGGACAAACAGACAGAGAGACGTTGCATTTTATATATATTATAGATATCCTTTGCTAGATGATATTGTTCCGTATTTAGTGGTTTAGGCAGTGTATTGCAAGAGAACGCGCTAGCGACAGACTTTTTTTCCGATTTGATTCACTATTATCGTCATTGCTTATTCCTTATGTTACCTAACGTTATAAAATATAGCTTATAACCTGGCTAGAGAACATATGTATGTTTTAAAAAAAAAAGTACGTAAATCGGATAAGTGGTTCTCCAGTGATAAACGCACTAACGGACAGACAGACAGACAGAGAGACGTTGCATTTTATATATATTATAGATTTTATATATATGTTATAGATTATAGATATTCTCTGCTACATAATATTGTTCTATACTGAATGGTTTAGGCTGTGTATTGCAAGGGAGCGCGCTAGCGGCAAACTTTTTTCCGACTTCATTCACTATTATCGTCACTGCTCATTCCTTATGCTACATATGGTAATAAAATATAGCCTATAACCTGGCCAGAGAATATATGTTTGTTTTAAAAAAAAAGTACGTAAATCGAATAAGTGGTTCTCCAGTGATAAGCGCACTAACGGACAGACAGACAGAGAGACGTTGCATTTTATATTTATTATAGCTAATCTAACTCACAATACAAGGTGTAACCTGTTTTGATTAAATAAGTTCCTTCGCCAAATGTAACCTATATAAAAGTTTTCTTGATTTTCCTAGAATATGATACCCTCGCGAATAACAAGATTTGCGCTTTCGCTCACTGTTAATTTAACTTTACGAATGTTAAATAATAAAACTGCAAGAACTTGTGAATTTGAAGGTAACTTTGTACCTGTTATTTGGGGGTTTGCCTCTCCGACCAAGAAAATACCAAGATATAATTAAATTAATAAAAATTATGAAGTTACTGCACAAAATAATAATTTTAATGATACAAGTTTAACTAGTTGAATAAAATAATAAATTAAATTTAAATGGATGTAGTAGTGTATTTTTTATTTAATAGAAATATTACTACTATTTCAAAGCCAAATAATTAATTTTCTTAAAAAAAGAAATCCTATAAGATAAAACATAAAGCGGATTTTTCGGTGAAACCTGACTCTCCACTAAGTTTCATTCAAATTGGTGACCCAAATGCTCAGGCCGCTCCTTGTAAGACATAATTATTTTATAACTAATAAAATGATCTTCATTACGGCAAATGTAATAAAAAAAAATATTTTTTTAAAAGTAACTGTAAATTTGAAAAAAAATAACCGGCGAAATACAAGTTGAACTTGCGCAATTAGTGTTCCATACGTGGATTGTTTTTTAAATAAAATTTTTTGTTACGGAGGTATAAAATGATCAGTGACTTCACAAAACACACCCCAAATGAGTTTTCCGATCTTTATTGAAAACTGATGACCTTGTACCAAATAAATTATTAAAGATAATGCACTCGTGATAATTTTCGTTCAAACTACACCCTGTTGAGAATATTCCAGAGTTTTTTCAAAATTTTTTAATCAGTACTTTTCGAGATAAGGCGGAACAGCGATTTTTCGCGATTTTTAAAAAATAATACAAAGAATAGTGTGCACAAGTATTACATTACATATATTTTTGAACTCGTGTTTTTACAAGCTTTCATTTGACACCCCACTTGATGTCCGAGTAAAAAAAAAAATCACTTCCGATTTCACCCTTCAAAACTAATCCCTTAAGTCAAAATTTTACTTTTAAAACTAGACGGCACTGTTAAGGCCATCAATTCCTATATTAGTACTAAATTTCAACTTTCTATTTCAAATAGTTTCGGAGAAAATCGGGTGTGACAGACAGACGGACGGACGGACATCTAAGTTCCGTACGGAACACTAAAAAGCATAAAATTAAAAGTAAAATGGCCAGTTTTTTCAGCCTAAATGGAACAAATGACTTCCTCAGCCACTCAACATGTACAGTAACCTGTGTATAATAATTAAAAATAACTTTAGTTACTAAAAATTTTATAAAACTCAAGAAAAAATAATGTTTTAAAAAGAAATCGTAAATTCGCATTAAAAAAAAAATTGACACTAAAATAGTCAATTTCTCGGGCTAAATTGTTTAAATGAATTATTAAGTACCTCAAATGAAGGCTTAGGGACTAATGAACATTTTCTGATATTTTAGGTAAGGTAGTAGTATACTGAAAAAAATTCATCAGAAGAAAAAGACGTGTATCGGTAATATTTATCAATATTATGAGAAGTGAAAAATATATCTAATATGTAAAAAACCGGTCAAGTGTAAGTTGAACTTGCGCAATTAGTGTTTCGTACGTTGATTGCTTTTGAAATAAAAAATTTTTGTTACGGAGGTATAAAATGATCAGTGACTTCACAAAACACACCCCACATGAGTTTTCAATAAAGTTTGTACAAATACTTTTTGAGATAAGACGGGGGGGGGTAGCGATTTTTCGAGATTTTTTAAAAATAATACAAAGAAAAGTATGCGCAAATATTACATTATATATATATATATATTTTTTACTCATGTTTTCACAAGCTTTCATTTGACACCACACTCGATGACCTAGTAAAAAAATTCTTTTTTTCAGTTCCGATTTCACCCCCCCGAAACTAACCCCTTAAGTCAAGTTGATTGCTTTTGAAATAAAAATTTTTGTTACGGAGGTATAAAATGATCAGTGACTTCACAAAACACACCCCACATGAGTTTTCAATAAAGTTTGTACAAATACTTTTTGAGATAAGGGGGTAGCGATTTTTCGAGATTTTTTAAAAATAATACAAAGAAAAGTGTGCGCAAATATTACATTATATATATATATATATTTTTTACTCATGTTTTCACAAGCTTTCATTTGACACCACACTCGATGACCTAGTAAAAAATTCTTTTTTTCAGTTCCGATTTCACCCCCCCGAAACTAACCCCTTAAGTCAAGTTGATTGCTTTTGAAATAAAAATTTTTGTTACGGAGGTATAAAATGATCAGTGACTTCACAAAACACACCCCACATGAGTTTTCAATAAAGTTTGTACAAATACTTTTTGAGATAAGGGGGGGTAGCGATTTTTCGAGATTTTTTAAAAATAATACAACGAAAAGTGTGCGCAAATATTACATTATATATATATATATTTTTTACTCATGTTTTCACAAGCTTTCATTTGACACCACACTCGATGACCTAGTAAAAAATTCTTTTTTTCAGTTCCGATTTCACCCCCCGAAACTAACCCCTTAAGTCAAAAATTTAACTTTCAAAACTACATGGCTCTGATGAGGCCGTCAATTCTAATATTATTACTAAATTTCAACTTTCTATGACAAATAGTTTCAGACAGATACCGAAGTCATCTTATAAGTGTTCCGTACGGAACACTAAAAATGGCTAAAATTATGTTTGAATCAATTAAAGTAATATCTATGGAACATATTTCCAGAGTTAACTAAAAAAAAGTAACTTACAGTTTGCAAGTACACCTATTTAATCATAAAAAATGACAAAAAAAAACTACAAAAAAGGTCAATTTCTTCCGACCAGAAAGTTCAAATGACATCGATAGCCCCTTAAATTTTTCGTTTTTTTTTCCTCTAGAATCAAAATCTGTCAAAACTTTTAGTTTATCTTCCATGATTTTGGGTTAAAATTGCAAAAATACGCAAAAAAAAATCCAAAAAACGGGTCAATCTTCCATTTTTGAGGGTGTTGCCCCAATTTTTGGGCGGTCGCAATATTTTTTCTTTAATGTACCCGTCGAGACGAATATTTTTTTTTTAGAAAAAGTAGCTGTATCCGACGATTTCAGCGTCGTATCGTATTCTGACTGTAGTACTAGTTTAAAGAGTTTCATTAGTTCAGATTTTATATTAGAGGTTCATTCGGAATTAGGAAGTTTTTAAATACATTGGAAAAATTTTTGACAACTGGTAAAACCTAAAGTACATAGAGTAAATATCAAAATACAGTCCCTGGCCAAATTATTAGACGCACTGTATTTTTTTTAGTAATTTTATGTTTCTTAAGAGTTTTCATGCAATAATGGTATATTTAAACTACAATATTATTGATTTTTATTTAAAAGAATTGTTGTAGACTACATATTTGTATTTATTTTTAACATATGGCAACACTATGTTGACAAAGTGATACATGAACGTAAACAAGTACAAATCTGTATCAGTCGCGATCGGAATCGAGTCAGGTACGAACGTGTTTGTGTGGCTTTATGGACTGTGATTGTTTGGTGGCTTTATGGACTGTGATTGTTTGTTTAACAGTTTTATACTACTCAGTTATTAGTTTATTTTGTATGCAGTGTTTTAAAAAAGTAATTGGACTATTTTCATTATGGGTAGAAAAGGCGATCTTTCACCACGTAAAAAAGCTGAAGTGAAGGCCCTTGTGATTGCGAAAACATTTACAAACCGAGAAATATCACGAAGATTGGAGGTTTCTGAAGCTAGTGTACGACGCATAAAAAAGAAAATTGAGTCAGGGAAGGAATTAAGCCCGAAAAGAAAGAAAAGATGCGGTAGAAAACCAATTTTCACTCCACGGTCAGAGAGATGTTTGAAGAAAATTTGTGTAGAAAACAGATTTGCTACCACAAAGGTAATAAAATCACAACTCCAGGATGCTAGCGTAAATGCTTCTGAGCGCACTGTTCGAAGAAAATTGAAAGAATTAGATTTTAAGGCCTGCCGCCCCGCCAGGAAGCCCAAGTTAACAGCCGCAATGAAAGCAAAGCGCCTGAAGTGGGCCAAACAATGGCAAGACAAAGATGTGGACTTCTGGAGATCGGTAAGATACAGCAATTTAATCAATAATTGATACATTATTATCATTTTCAGTTAAATAAAGCAAATAAACATGGAAGTTTATATATTCTTAATATTTTCGACAGGTCTGCTTCAGTGACGAAAGAACATTCGAAATTTTGCAGAATAAAGCTCAGTATGTGCGTCGTCGTCATGGAGAAAAGTTTCATCCTGATTGTGTCGTCCCGACGGTTTAAACATCCCACCAAAGTGATGATTTGGTCAGTCATCAGCGGCAAGGGCACTGGACGTCTGTACGTCGTCAAAGGAATAATGAGGCAAGATCAGTACAAAGAAGTATTACAAAATCGGTTGATTCCGCAGCTCAGAGAATGGTTTCCAAATGGGGAACCATTCACTTTCATGCAAGATGGAGCTCCCTGCCACACTGCTCAGTCTGTTAAAGCTTTTTTGGCAGAAAAAAAAATATCCCTCTGTTGGATTGGCCGGGTAATAGCCCCATTGAAAATGTGTGGGAGTTGATGAAAAGAGAAGTGGCTAAAGATATGATTACCAACAAAACCCAGCTCCTAGAAAAGATTATTCATGTGTGGAATCATCATCCTCAAATGCAGGAGACAGTACAATCTTGCATTGATAGCATGCCGCGCAGAATTAAAGCTTTGATAGCGGCTAAAGGTGGCTCAACTAAATATTGACTTTTACTAACATTAATTTCACTTTTCTTTAAAACTTAATAAACTTATGCTTTTCTAAATTAATGCTGTTTTATTTATGTCAAATAAATAGGTAATTGATTGGATAATATAAAAATAAAAAACAAATCAATTTAAAATAATAAAACGGTACAATATCACTCGGTAATTAATATTTTACATGAAATCTTGCAGTGCGTCTAATAATTTGGCCAGGGACTGTATGTAATAAAACTGCAACAGTCATTTTATTTAAAGCTAAACTACTCTCACCGTACATATAAATAAAACGCCGATCAAAACTCCTTTCTTATTTTTTAATCTAAATTAGAATCAAACTATTCCATCTATTACATGCTCACTGTATGTGACATATTATTTTATATTTTTAGATGAAGACGAAGAAGAAGATGAGCCAATTACAATGGGTGGAAACAAACCACTTCCCAAAATTATTGAAACTGCATCGAGTCCAGGTGAAAAAGAAATTAAACAAATCGAGTCAGTTTTGTAAGAATTCTTATACATGTAAGGTTTTAAATAAGTCAACATATTTTGTCCTATACAATTTAATAATATATTATTTTAGGTATTATTAGATCGAAATGTGATAATAAGGTCTATTTGTTATTTTAATGCAAACATGCACTTTTTATATTTTAGTCAAGCTTCTAAAGTATTATACCTTTTTGTCATGTGATAATAAACCAATAATAAGTAGACCAATAGGATTCTAGTATAGTAAACAAACTTGTATAAGACAATATATAAAAGTCAAATGTATGAAGCCAGTAGTTGATTGTGTGCTTGCGAATTTGTGCCATTGATTGTATGTAATTGAATGTGATATATGTAAATAACTTATATTAGGTAGTAATTAAATGTAGAAAACTAGCAATTTTAAAAATTTTCAATTTTTTAGAACTATGGCTTAGACCATTGATACCATAATGAGTTAATATGAAAGTAGCCTAAGCATCTAGGCCACCTATTGACAGAATAATTTGTAGCCTACGGTGTCCTAGAAAGTATTTTTTAGATAACTTGACTACTTTTGGATGTGCAACCGTGAAATACAAGGTTAAGTACCGTTTTACACGGACTACTCTTTCGAGCCACCAAGTGGCGGGGCACCGTCACTGGCGGTCGTCGTCCCATTAAAATCGTTGTTTTCGAGTGAAAGCTTTTACTGTTTACTAGTTTTAAATGGCATTCCGTTACTTAGTGGCACGACAAAGTGGAGCTCCCTTAATAATATGAAATTGCCAGATTAACCGCTTGTTGAGAAATTAGTTACTTTTGATGAACTTTCAACTATTTTTCCTGAGAACAAGTTCAAATGTTAATGTTTAAATGTAATTTAACATCAACTCTCGTGAATATTTAATGAGAATGAAACGTTTTTTGTTTTTAAATGTTGAGTTTTGTCAGTTACATTATAAAACAATTATGTAGGTAAAGTGTTTCCATACAGAACATGAGACATAAATAATGAACAATGACTGCTCAGCAGTAAGGTACATTGGCAGTAACTAAATATTGCTGACAAGTGGTACAATCAAAACATTTGAAACAGTTCTCAAGTATCTTAATATACTTAACACATGGGCTGAAAAGTCCCGGGCCTAACAAAGAAAACACGGTTTTTTTGGTTCAAAATTAGCTTTATTCATCAACGTAATCTCCATCAAGAGCAACGCAATCATTCCAGCGCCGCTCTAACATTTCAATACCACTTTTGTAGAACGATTTATCTTTTGCCTCAAAATAGGCCTCAGTTTCAGCGATAACCTCTTCATTCGTGCGAAATTTCTTACCGGCGAGCATTTTTTTCAGGTCTGCGAACAGCCAGTAGTCGCTGGGAGCCAAATCTGGCGAATACGGTAGATGTGGGAGCAATTCGAAGTTCAATTCATGTAGTTTTGCCATTGTTTTGATTGACTTGTGACACGGTGCGTTGTCTTGATGAAACAAAATTTTTTTCTTTGCCATATGCGGTCGTTTCTTTGCAATTTCGGCCTTCAAACGCTCCAATAACGCTATATAGTATTCACTGTTGATGGTATTTCCTTTCTCAAGATAGTCGATGAATATTACACCACGCACATCCCAAAATACCGAGGCCATAACCTTTCCAGCCGATTGTTGTGCTTTCGGGCGCTTTGGACGAGGTTCACCAGTTGCTATCCACTCAGATGACGATCGTTTTGATTCCGGAGTGAAGTGATGGATCCATGTTTCATCCATTATCACATATCGACGCAAAAATTCCGGTTTGTTACGTTTAAACATGGCCAAACACTGCTCAGAATCATCAACACGTTCTTGTTTTTGATCAACAGTGAGCAAACGCGGCACCCACTTTGAACAGAGCTTTCGCATAGTCAAATGCTCATGCAATATAAAGCCAACACGTTCTTTTGATATCTTTACGATGTCAGCTAACTCACGCAACTTCACTTTTCGATCATTCAAAACGATTTTATGGATTTTTTTGATGTTTTCTGGTGTTACCGCCTCATTTGGATGTCCACTGCGTTCTGCATCATCGGTGTCTCTACGACCACGTTTGAAGTCAGCAAACTAACGTTTTATTGTTGTTTCTGATGGAGCGGAGTCCCCATAACACTTTTCAAGCCATTGCTTCGCTTGAACGGTATTTTTTCCCATCAAGAAGCAGTGTAAAATTAAAACACGAAATTGTTTTTGATCCATTGTTTTGAAAATAACAAAAGTAGCGTCACTCTTAGCACAATAACTCACAAACTAATGAATAGAATATCATGAAATTTTAACAGCTGTCTTTTGAAGGTTAGTATTAACTGAAAAAAAGGTGACTGCAATAAAACTAGCGCCATCTATGTGTTAGGCCCGGGACTTTTCTGCCCATGTGTTAAAGAAATTCATAAATAAAGCGTAACATTGTAAGGTATCATTTAACAGAAATAATAGAACTGGCTTCCATAAAAGAAATCTGATCGAGAAGTATTTCATAATTGAAATATTTTTGGAAATATTTTTTCTAACGTTTTTTTTTTGTAACTTTTTTACGTGGTTACTCAAAAAAAATTTTAAGTTTTAAAAATAACAAAATTGGTCCTAATTTTTTTTATTTTTACGAATTTATTTAGCGACAGAAAGAACATTTAAATGTAAGACTCAAATATATGTTTCGTGAATAAATTGATAAGGACGTTGCGTACTGATATGTATAGGAATTAAAAATAGTGCAGAGTCAATAGGCAAAACTATATAACTTATATTAATAAATAATGATGTATTAGTAATATTCTCTAAAGCTGAAACTTTTGTCTCTTAACGTTATGTAAGATAAATTTAAAACCTATATTTTTAATACAGTAACAAAAAAATAAATCAGGATAAGGAATTAGCTCGCTTACTGAAAGTAAAGCTTTACCATAGTGGGTTATCATGGGTTATCATTTGATACATACAGTCGCGGTCGTAGAAATTGTATCACTTAATAAAAATGATATGTTTGAATTGATTCAGCCGATACTTGGTGGAAATCCATAACTAGAAGTTTTGCAAGAAGTAAAACATTTCCACTATTTTTTTTATTTTTAACACCATGACATATTTCGCTCTACGCTGTAACAAACCATCTGCAGAAGCTGTCGTACAGCGAAACATGTCATGGTGTAAAAAATAAAAAAGTTAGTGGAAATTTAAGTAGTGTTTTACTTCTTGCAAAACTTCTAAAAATGATATTTTTGCAAAACTGAACATTACTTCTCACTTCTGATGATTTTAACAGATAATATAAAAAGGAAAAATATAAATAATAGCTACTGGAGGCGAAAAACCTTAAGAAAATAAACATGGAAAATAATAAATCTCTAATATATTGATGATTAAGAAAATACCTCCATTTTCCATGGAAATAAAAAGAGAGATTATGAGAAAACATAACATCAAAAATATGTTTTTAAACACTTTTTCCCTTGTCTAGTATTTCATTGAGCCACTTTTGGCCTTTATTAGTGATTCTGGTTGGCATCAAGCCAACCAAATTCGATTCACTATTATCGTCACTGCTTATTTCTTATATTACCTAACGTAATAAAATATATCCTAAAACCTGACCAGAGAATATATTTATGAATCTAAAAAGAAAAACACGTAAAACGGATAAGTGGTTCTCGAGTAATAAGCGCGCTAACAGCCAGACAGACAGACACACAGAGAGACGTTGCATTTTGTATATATTATTATTATTATTATTTATTATCCTGGAAAGAGAACATATGTATGAATAAAAAAGATTATCTCTGATTCTATACATTCGCAATTGTTGGGTTTAGCTCGTCCTTACTTTTAAGCTTAGCTGCATTAATTTTTTTCATCATGATCATCTACAAGTTCTCTATGGAGTTTCAATTGGGGATGTTTCCTGGCCATGGCAATACTGAGATCTCACCTTCCGTTAAAAATTTCCTTGCCTATCCAAAAATACAACCAGATAGAAAATTAAAAAATGCAAAACCTTGCGGTGTTAACATTTTTTCAATCAATAAATATGAATACTTACAGATTTGGCTCTGTTGCATGGAGCAAAATGATATTGAAAAATGAAGTCCTCACAGTGTGGAAGTTGGTTTCATGGTTTCTCTTTGAAGGAATCAAACTCTTCCAAAATTTTTATTTATTTTTCCGTATTAACAGTGCTATCTATAAAGTTTATTTGGCCGAAGTAGGAAAAACATCCCCAGGTTACGTAGGGAGCACCATCAGAACTAAAGATGTAAATTTGCTTTCTTCTGAAAACTTTCTCCAGCCTTCTGATATTCGCTTTTCATATTGTTTCGCCCAATTCAGGCGTAGTTTCATTTTTTTTTATTGAGAAATGTTTTTTGGCCGTTTTTTGTCAATAAACCTTTTATAGTTATATTAGCTAAATTCCTGTCTGCTAGATCCATTGATATTTCCTTAGTAGTTTTGAAGCAATCTTCTAAGGACAATCGTTTCATCAAGCGGTCTAATCGCTCATCTGTCTTTCTTTTTTCCACCCAGCTCCTTTTTTCTGCTCTGTGCGGCCCTGAGAAAGATTTTTCTTTAAAACTCTTACCACAGTGCCACTCTCACCAGGTGGCACTTTATCCTCTTAGCTATTTCTCGGGAAGAAGCCCTACTTTAGCAAATGTTATATTTTTAAATTTTTCTGTCTAAGAAAACTGTTCAAAATTCGACATGATAAGGAATAATAAATTTTAATAGCTGTTTCAGTTGTTAACACTAAAGTGAGGAGAGTCGTTGTTTGATCTAATCCTAATAAGTAAACAAAAAAACAATAACGTTCAGTTCTACCAACGTTTGGGATTAAAACTTCAAAAATAACAGGTGATGCAATTTCTATGACCGCGACTGTACAAAGATTATAACTGAAGGTATTTAAAAATGTTTATAATTGTTTTGTTTTTTTCTTTAATTAACGTTTATTTATTATTTTTAAATGTGTAATCGGCAATGTACGTAAGAAAAACTCAAATTTAGATCGTTCGAGTTATTAACTGAAAGACTGCATTTGCAACACTATTTTTTTTTGTAATATGTTACACGTAGATACTTTTTTAATTTATTCTTTTAAATTTTTGTTTTAAACAAATGCAAGGCTTACTGTTTTATACACCTATTTTTTCATCTCTAATGGACAAGTGTCATAAAGAATTGTATCCGTTTATCGTACTTGTTACTAAATTATAATACGTTTTTAAACGGGCATGGCACAATGGGAAATTGCGGAGTTTTTTTTTGCTCAAAATTACCTTTAAAACTCGTATAATAACGAAAAATAATATATATTTTTTTAAAATACCCATTATATGTACTTTTGCGTGGTACTGCGGAAATACGTTTAAATTAAATCCTAACCTAAAAAAACTTGATAAAATATCTGATATAGGAATACCGAATAACTAGTAATCGCCTATCTGACAAATAAATACTTACATATTTGTACATTCGTTAAGTTTGAAACAAAAATGGTTAAAATATAATGCAAAAAACACATAATAATGTGTCGCGATAGGAAATTCGTAACTCCTAATACATTTTTCTTCATGTTCTGTAAATTCATGATCATTTTTCAATTCTTTTAAAATTATGTCAGCTTTATTAGTTTTGTTACTAGTATTGTTGTTCCACGACAGTTCACAAAGGTTTGAATTTTTTGATATACTTGTTAAGATTATCAGATAACTGAGGGGTTTATGTAGAAACTCTTATTCAAGCTGTATTTAAGGAATTTATTTGATTAAGTTATACTATTAATATTTTATATTGTTAAAAAATAAAAAAAATAATATAAAAAACTGCTAACAGAAGACAGACAAGAATTCCAAGAAGAGAACATTGAAGAAGAACAGAATAAGGAAAAAAAAGAGATAGAATTAAGCTATGAAGAAGTAAAGAAATAAAAATACTCAAAAATGATAAATCTGCAGGGCCTGGAGGTGTGGTAAACGAAATGATTTAGTACGGGTCTAATAAATTACATCGAGATGCTGAGAACATGTTCTATAGAGCGGTAAATGGAGAAAAGATACCAGAGGAATGGTCAATAGCCTATGTACTATCTATATTTAAAAAGGAAGACCGGAGAAAATGCACAAACTATAGAGGCCTAAGCATAATATCGAGTTAGGGGCGTTTGTATGGAAAAATTATTAAAAATATAGAGGTAAATATAAAAGGAAAAATTGGAGAAGACCAAGCAGGCTTTACGGCCGGAAAATCATGTATAGACCACATATACACTATAAAACAAACAATGGAAAAAAAAACTGGCAAAGAATAGATAAGTTCATCTAGCCTTCATAGACATAAGAAAGGCCTATGCGTCAAAACCAAGTCAAAGATTATGGAACGCAATGAAAGAAATAGGCATTGACAAAGAACTAATATACTTAGTAAATGCTCTCTATGAAAACAAAACAGACGTTAAAAAAATAGAAGCAAAAATGTAGTGGAATGAGAGTCCCAATACGAGAAGATTACTTATATACTCTAAGTTTCGCAGACGACCAAGTAATCATAGCGCAAGATGAGGAAGACCTCAGTTATGTGGTAAGAAAACTGAAAGAAAAATACACTAAAGCTGTTAGCAATAAACTTTGATAAAACGAAATATCTAACAACAAAGGAGGAAAATGTGGAAAATCTAGAAGTCGATAATGAAACAACAATCAGAGGCACCGATAGATTTAAATATTTAGGAACCATCATTTCCAAAAACGCAACATCAGAAGAAGAGATCAAAGCTAGATTAGGACAAACGCGGACATGCACAAGACAATTAAATTCGATCCTGTGGGACAAACACATTACAAAGATAAACAAAATACGCATATACAAGTCAATAATACAATAAAGCATAATGTCATACGGCTCAGAAACATGGACGATCAACAAAAGAAATAAATCTAAAATTAACGCGGTAGAAATGGAGTGTTGGAGAAGATGCTGTAGAGTGACACGTATGGAGAGAATAGCAGAATGAACATCAAAGAGAAGGCAATAAACACCATCGAAGAAGAACAATTAAAATGGTATGGACACATAAGACGGAGCGAAGATAATAGGTGGATAAAAAGGATAAAAAAAATAACAGAGTGGAGCCCTATAGGGAGAAGAAAAAGAAGAAGACCCCAACGATCGTGGAGAGACGATGTGGACGAGGCTATGGAGGACAGGGGTCTAACAGATGGAGACTAGGAAGATAGAAACGAATGAAATCAAAGGCTGAGAGGAGGAAGACAGCGTTAGCTGTAGAAAATCCTATATATATATATATATATATATATATATATATATATATATATATATATATATACATATATATATATATATATATATATATATATATATATATATATATATATATTATATATTTATACCATTATTATTAATTTTTATTTCATCTAGTTTTTGTATTGAAGGATATTCTGACTTTTATAAGATTATATTTTTAAAATTTTTAATAATAGATTTATATTTTTGTTATAGTTTATAATTAGTATTCATAATTCAAATCAAATTATATACTAGATGCTGTGCATAAATCTTTATGTTTTATGATTGCATGTAGGTTATGTTTTAGGTCTGTTTGAACCATAGACATAGAGGATGGACTGAGCATTAACCTCATAAAATTGAGCACTCTCTAGAAAGAGACAAAGCGATTGTACTGCCAATACCTGTCTCTTTTCTGTAGGCCTGTAATAAACAAGGCGTAGTACACCGAGACGGAATTCAAGGCGAGAAAAGCCTCATACCCGATTTTAGTTCAAATAGAACACTTAGAAATATTATTTTCAAGAGAGCCATAGCTTTGCGGCATTTTAAAAAGAGACAGCTTCTGGCCGCACATTCGCTTTGTCTCTCTCACACTTTTGCGTCCATATTTACTTCATAGCGGGATACGGAATACGCAGTCCATCCTCTATGTCTATGGTTTGACCTATTTCACGTTAAAGTTTACGTTTTTGTGTTTTTTGCATTATATTTAACCATTTTTAAAACTCAACGAATGTCCAAATATGTAACTTTTAATTATTAGATAGATAGATATTAGATAGGCGATTAGATATTGGGTATTTCTATATCCGATATTTTATCAAGTTTTTTTTGAGGTTAAGATTTAAATTAAACGTATTTTCGCAGTTCCACGCAAAAGTGCATATAATTAAAAGTATTAAAAAAAAATATTAGTTTTCGTTATCATACGAGTTGTAAAGCTAATTTTGGTCAAAAAACTCCGAAATTTCCCATTGTGCGTCGAGCGATATCGCTAATCCAAAATGCCCTTATATGTAAAGTGTCAAAATTTTTTTTTTTTTTTTTTTGTAAAATAATTTTAAGTGCAGAACGGGATATCAAGGAATGTAAACGTTTAGAAATGATAATTGCATACAGTTGACTTGTGATATTTTTCCATTAATAGTGTTTTTTTTTTTAATTTTAAATTTAAAAATTAATTATTTACATTTTAACTTTAAATATTTAATCACTTAAAAGGAAAATATATTGTTGTATTCTGTTAATACTTCATAAATAAGATACAATAAGACTGAACTTGTATATTATAAAGTATGAGGTATTTGTATAAAATTCGATCCCTATAACATGTACAAAAATATAAATTACAGAACGCTTTAAAGTTATGCCTGAAATCTTATTTAAAGTAAAACAGAATATAACATAACATATCGTTATAAATTAGATATTAGTTTTTTTTCTTTTTAAATTCGAAAGCGTGACGGTAGCATGTTATTAGTCATAGTTCATTTGTTAAAATATATTTTTATTTCATGAATTTTTATATTATATTTTTACTTGTGCCCAAGGTAAAATAAAGGCAACATATCCAGTGACGTAGCCAAAACGGGCGCGGAGGAGACCTATGCTTCCGGCTCCTATGGGTCTAGAGTCTAGAAAATAACGTCCCTCCCCATAAATGACTTTGCCTTATTACCTAGGGCCGACAAAAGCCTTTCCTATCCAAGTTTTAAAATTTTGCTGTAAGAGGATCTTTTAGTTCTTTGGAAGGTTCCCCCTCTTCTCTGTTTACGAGCTTTTTAATGTCTGGGGAAAGGTGAAAGCTTTTAAAAATTCATGATAAACTTTTTTTTTAATTTGTAGACTTCGCCTATTAACAGGGAGGGGCTTTTTTATTGGAGAAGCATCCTCCTAGCCATTGATTTTCTTTTTTACTTTGTTAGTATTGTATTTGTGAAAAAATCATACTCTGGCTCTTTCCTTCGCATTTTAGTGTTCTTAAGTCACGACACCCATTTCCATGAATCTGTCGATGGCACGATAACTCTCAAACAAAATGAGATGGCACTTTCCAATTTGTTATACATGTAATATTTAAAGATGGCATGAAACCTATAGTTTTTGAGCGATAGTGCTTCAGGGGTTGTAGTAATAATATGTTATATTTTCCAAGCTTTTGTTGAAATAATAAAAAAATTTAATGTATAATTCTTTTTAGTAAAACATATAAAGAATTAAAGGAGTAGGGGAGAAGGTTAAAGGGGTTGCTTCGTATATATATCGTATTATATGTCCTCTTCAAGGTTTTTGGGAGTCGAGGAATCCGAAAATCAAGTTATTTTTCATTACGTTCAATTTTAATAAGGTAACTGATTGAAAAAAATGGGTCGCTACATATTGTATAATTTTAATAGAGTTAGCAGGCTGACTTTATATTTATCATATGACCTCTTTTTGAGGGTTCTTGGAGTAATGGAATGTAAGCATTATGTTATTATTTCATTATTTTCAATGTTAACAAGGGCAGAAGACAAAAGGAGTGGCTATCGTTAAATTTTGTATTGTTAGAGATATTTTTTTGGTTTTTGATTGGGTTAATGGATAAATTTGAAGTATAAAATATATTATATAAAATAGTAAAACATATAAGTGCTTAGAAGGGGTACTTTCATATATATACATTTTTACATACATATATATATATATATATATATATATATATATATATATATATATATATATATATATATATATATATACAGGGTGCGGCGCCAAAATTCGGACACATTAAACATTTTTTTGAAACATAATTTTTATTGCAAAAATAGAGAAGTTTATATTTTTTTTTTTTTTACTAAATTGTTGTTGGTTAGGTCATAAAGAACACATTTACTCAATATAACCCCCTTCTGCTTGAATGATCGCCTCCATTCTCGGTCTGAAGTGGTCGCATGCCCGTTTTAATGAGTCACAGTTCATATCGGCGAATGCCGCTCCTATAGCAGCTCTCGATGATGCCACGTTTGGATGTCTAAACTTGTTAGTGACCCTTTCAACCACACTCCATACATAGAAGTCCAAAGGAAACGCGCTCCTTCAAGTGAGTTTTCCTTGCCGGTGTTGCAAAACCTTCATTGGACTTCTCCAATTCGTTATACTTCGCGACATCATACACAGTCGATCTTGGGTACCCGAAGAATCGAATGATTTCTGTTGCTGAGCGCCCAGCGCGAACACTTACGTAAATCGCGGCTTATCGATTATACTCCGCACTTGGTTTCAACATTGCGACTGTTTAGTACATGTGTCAAACTATTTGGACACCAATCGCGACCTCTCGAAGTAATATAGAACGGCGGGAAATTCAAATTGAATTTTGTCCGGATTTTTGCACCTCACCCTGTATATATATATATATATATATATATATATATATATATATATATATATATATATATATATATATATATGTATATATAATATCATTTCAAGGTTTTTTGTAAGTTGAGAATTTTCGACTGTTCGGAATCTAGCACGAAACTGAATTAAAGTTTACTATCAAAATTTAAAAGCCTGACTTCTGCTTAACTTCTTATTTTTAGAATCGTACTATATAGGACCCATTATATAAAATACCAAGTTGTAATGCTTAGTTTGTTATTCTTTAGTGTGAGAAAGGGAAGTACAGGGAAATTCACTTTACCATTTAGAGTGTTGAGAAGATCATTGTGAGAGATGGTGTTTCTAATTTGAGATTCTGGTTATCGATTTGTTTTATTATTTTTTTTTTATATAATAATAGTGCGAACTAATTTCCATGAAATAGGGGAACCTGCAAATTGAGCCTCGCTCTCAATCCAGACCAGTATTATCTATTGATGGCATGGAGCATATTAATGGTTTCTTTTTTCCTCAAAAATTGTGCTTTGCTTGTCACCTATCCCCACCACCCGCCCCTCGAACTTGACTACGCTACTGAATATACCCTTTTGTGTCTTATCTCATATTTTTCTCGATTTTAAGCAAGGGCGTATACTGAAAAGAGAATGGTCGCTTGAAGTGTCTCTGCTTGGATAAGAATATTTAAGGCAACTTAACTGTGAGAGCTTACCAGAGAGTTTATTTAATTAATTATTTTTACCTATATTAAAATATGAATCTTGTAAGCAGTTTTTAAAATAGCGTCGTTATATTTATATGTTATTGTTATAACGTATAAATAAATTGTCATCGCTAAAATTATACCCAAAAGTTATACTATTTTAGTACCTACTAAGCATGAAGGCAACCTTAAAATTGTTATTTTGTTGATATAAAATTGTATTATTCAAACGTCAAATAAGCATGAATGAGATTGAATATAGGTTTAGACTTAATTTCGAAACCTTTTTTCTTCCATAACCTGATATTAATTCAAAAAGTACTTAGCTGCGAAGAAAGAAAAAGTACTTAGCTGCCAAGAAAATTTACTTAAATCTGCTTAATTTCAAAGTGGCATTTTTTCCACATCTGATAGAAAACTGAATGATAAAGTCAAGAAATCCTTTCCTGCAATCGGATTATATATATCGAGTCGCTCGATTCCTTTGTATCAAGGTTAAACTACCTACTCTTGTATATTATAGTATTATATAATAATGTTGACAGACCCTAAATATGTCAAATCTAACATATTTTATATTTATTTATTATTTTTCTGCCAGCTGTTAGTATCATACTGCATTGTAACCCAGAGAAAATAAAGTTTAGCTCACAAAGTCGCAGTCCGCTGCACTAATTTTCTTCATTAACTAATACATTCAGTATCGATATATTAAATATCTTAATTTTTTTTCTCTAACGTTACTGAATGCTCTCCATAATCAAATGATTCGTTAATATTAATATCGGCAGCATATATCATAATAGCATTTTCAGTGTCATATAAACTCATTATTAAACGAAACTTTTTAAGCTTAATGGTTATCACAGTTCCAATACATAAACCTAAATTTATCGATCACGTTGAACTTTTATTAGTGCTAGTTTTTTCTTTTCCATAAGTGTAAAAACGATATTTCGTTTTAATTTATTTGAGTTAAAAAGTAATTCTGATCTTATTAAATTACATATGTCCAAAATGTAATCTATATATATATATATATATATATATATATATATATATATATATATATATATATATATATATATATGTATATATGTATATATGTATATATATGTATATATATGTATATGTTTATTTCGCCAATCTTTCTCTGCTTCAGCAGCAGTATTACTAAAATTAAAACTGTCAGGCACACATAGGTCGCCAAAAACATACAACATGAACTTACCAACTGGAATAAAATGGATATAAAAGGAAAACAGACCACTCAGCAGACACACACAGTCACACCCAATTACAACAGGAAAAGATGAAAACGTGGTCAGAGAAAACACTCCACGGAAAACACAGATACCACATAGAACAAGACTACGTAAATAAAAAACAATCATACACCTGGTTACAGGATGGGCAGCTCTTCCCTGAGACTGAAGGCTTCTGACTTGCCATCCAGGATAAAGTCATATTAACCAGAAACTACCAAAAGCATATCATCAAAGACCCGACTATTGCAGAGGACAGATGTAGGAAATGCCACCAGCAGAAAGAAACGATCGAACACATAACGAGCGAATGTAAAATATTGGCCGGAACAGAGTACACAGCCAGGCATGATTCAGCTGCCAAAGTAGTTCACCAAGCACTAGCCACAACATACAAACTCATAGAAAACACAGATCCCTACTACAAATACACGCCAACATCCATACTTGAAAATGAAGATTACAAGCTCTACACTACTAGACTAACTATACACACTTCGATCTGAGGTGTTTCTTTAGAACCGATATTTAATATTATTTTATTTCTTATATTTTTTTATCGGCGTGTGTACAGTGGTCAGGTGTAGCGATTAATATAATTATTTCAAATATCACAATATATGTTGCTTAAATTATTAGTGCCCCTTTTGTAATCCCGTAATGTTCAAGCAAGACATTTTATATACTACATTGTTGTTATACATAAGTGGCGTCTTTTGTTTTACACGACGAGCTGCGAGGACAGTTATATTGGACAAACATCATGATGGCTTAAACAAAGATTAACTCGACATAAAATTGCGCAACGGGAAAGAAATCTTGCGCTGCAGTGGATCATCGCTTGAGAACAGGACCGAAATTTGACTTTGATAATGTTATGATCCTAGAATATGAAAATAACTATAAAAAACGCTTGTTCCTTGAAATGTGTCATATTATAAAAGAGAAAAGCTCCATCTATTACAAAGGATACTAATAATTTAAGCAAGCAAATGATATTTTAAATAATATAATTATATTAATCGCTACATCTGACCCCTGTACACACACCGATAAAAAAATAAAAGAAATAAAATTAAATATCTGTTCTAAAGAAACACCTTAGATCCAAGTGTATATAGTTAGTCTAGTTGTGTGATGTTTTCTTTTCCTTTTGTATCCATTTTATTCTAGTTGGTAAGTTCATGTTGTATGTCTTTAGTGACCTATGTGTGCATGACGGTTTTAATTTTGGTAATACCCCTGTTGAAGCCGAGAAAGATTGGCGAAATATAGAGTTTTTACCAACAAAAGAATAATATTACTACATAGACCGCTACCCCGATACTTTTCCTCTCATAATCTTTATTACGGTCGAGAAAACGAAACGCAATATATATATATATATATATATATATATATATATATATATATATATATATATATATATATATATATATATATATATATATATATATATATATATATACATACAGTGGCGAACAAAAGTACGGAAACATTTAAATTCCCATCTGTCTTAACATTTAAACGGTTTACAATTACAGAATATTTATTTATTAATCGTGTACATGCTAACAAACATTTTGAAGACTAAAACAGTTATTGTTTATTAGAAATGTGCTTAGTTTTTAACGCAACAAAAGTATGGAAACATTTTTGTTATAAAATAAAATTCCACTAAGACGACTAAGATGTCGAAAATATTTAATATTTAGTGGGATATCCTTTTGCGTCAATCACTGCTCGACATCTTCTGCCCATAGAGTCAATAAGCCTAGCACAAAGATCGGGTGGTATTTTTTTCCCATTCTTGTTTTAATGCGATCCAAAGTTCGTCCCGATTTTTTATATTTCTTTTCCTAATTTGTTTATCAAGATAGTGCCAAAGATTCTCTATCGGATTCAAATCAGGTGATTGTGAAGGCCAGCGCATCACCCGAATCCTTTGTTCAGAAAACCAATTCTTGACCAAGCGAGATGTGTGTTGTAAAAAATCCATGACAGTGGCAAATCTTCTTCATAAGGAATTAAATTATTTTCAAATATCTCAAGATACATTTGAGCATCCATTCTGCCATTTATCTTTGCCAGTGGCCCCGTACCAGAGCGTCGTAAACAACCCCATACCTTGATATTTCCACCGCCATGTTTGACAGTAGGTACAAGGTACTTTGGGTCATATTTTAGACCAACTGGTCTTCTTACATAACCGGTAGAATCACTTCCAAAGAGATTGAACGTACTTTCGTCACTAAAGATTACTAGAGACCACTGATTTTGAGTCCAGTCTTTATGTCCCTTAGCAAATTTCAATCTCTCTTTTCTGTGACGCTTTGTAAGAAGTGGCTTTTTAACAGAACGCCTACCATGAAGATTTTCAGATAACAGACGACGCCTAATAGTCATGTCTGACATCAATCCACCCTGATATTCCTGCCTTAGGTCTTTTTAACAGCAGTTTTCTTGGCAAGACAATGACCCAAACACACATCTCGCTTGGCCAAGAATGGGTTTTCTGAACAAAGGATTCGAGTGATGCGCTGACCTTCACAGTCATCTGATTTGAACCCGATAGAGAATCTTTGGCACTATCCGGATAAACAAATTAGGACAAGAGATATAAAAAACCGGGGCGAACTTTGGATCGCATTAAAACAAGAATGGGAAAAAATACCACCCGATTTTTGTGCTACGCTTATTGACTCCATGGGCAGAAGATGTCAAGCAGTGATTGACGCAAAAGGATATCCCACTAAATATGAAATATTTTCGACATCTTAGTCGTCTTAGTGGAATTTTTATTTTATAACAAAAATGTTTCCATACTTTTGTTTGTGCATAATTTTGATGATGATGATGATTAAAAACTAACTAGGAGACAGAGCGTACAATATCGCGAATACGTTTTATAGTCAATAAGTTCAAAATAATGGCAATTATATGCATAATATAAAAATATTTGTTGGAATTCAGATTTAATTCTGCCAGCTTGTTAAAGCAAATCTTTGAGATTGAAATATGGCATGCACATATAACAATATTATTTGTTTGAATTTAGGTATGATTTTGCCAAGTTTTTAAATTAGATCTGTGAGGTTGGAACTGTGAAAAAGATTATATTAAGCTTAACAATCATAAAATGGATATAATTTTAATCTGAAAATGCACTGCGCATAACTATAAATTTTTATTCGATTTAAATATTGTCAGATATTGCAAGAATTATGTAATATATAGAAACACTAATCAATAAAATGTATTATAATTAAATCGATATGTTCATGTTAGCTCTTCTTGTCGTAATTCGATTTTAATAAGTTAGTAAAAAATAAGTTTTATTATTTTGAGGAATAAACTTATTATAATTTTCTATTGTAAAATAATAGGTATTAAGTTATAGACTACCAAAAGTGTAAATAAGCAAATATCGTCCAAGACATATTTCTTTATGTTTTATGCCACGATTTATACTATATTTAACAGTTTAGCTAAATTAAGTGTAATGTAACTTTTTTTAATACATGCTCAGGACAATTCCAAGTCACAAAAATAATTTTTTAATAACTTTATAGCCTTATAGTACTAGGTACCTGTGCACTTTAAATAAAATATTTTATCTTCTAAAGTGTAAACTAGAAAATAAAGTTGTTATGATCTCTCAGTACTTTTCATTTCAGTTTGTAACATATTTCCTTACAAATTTGAGATTCTATCACAATTGAAATCCTAGAGTCATTCCGGAATGTAAGCCGCTTATTATTATTTAATAAACCGGTCAAGTGCAAGTTGAACTTGCGCAGTTACTGTTCCGTACGTTGATTGCTTTTAAAATAAAAATTTTTGTTACAGAGGTATACGAGGCTGGTTTGAAAAGTCCGTGCAAAGTCTGAGAGATGGCTCCACCGGCGCGTATCGAGGTCATGTTTAGTTAGTAGCTTGAATGAACGCACACCAAGTTTCAGCCATATTGGTCTATTTCTTTGTGTTTGGCATTCGTGTGAATCAAGGAAGTCGAGTGATTTTCAAGAAATGGACGAAACAGAATTTCGTGTGGTGATTAAACATTACTTTATGAAAGGCAAAACCCCTCAGGAGACTAAAGAGAAGCTTGATAAACATTATGGTGACTCTGCACCTTCGATTAGAACAGTTTATAAGTGGTTTCAAAATTTTCGGATTGGCCATATGGGCACAAGTGACGCTGAACGTTCTGGACGGCCTGTGGAGGTTACGACTCCAGAAATCATTGATCAAATCCATGATATAGTGATGGATGACAGAAGAGTTAAGGTGCGTGAGATTGTTAGTGCTGTGGGCATCTCGACTGAACGGGTACATAATATTTTGCAAAAACATTTGGACATGAGAAAGCTATCCGCAAGATGGGTGCCGCGATTGCTCACGCTTGACCAAAAACGTAATCGTGTGAAGTGTTGCAAGGATGGTTTGCAGCTGTTCCAGAAGAATCCGGAGGACTTTAAGCGTCGTTTCGTCACTGTGGATGAAACATGGATACATTACTATACTCCTGAGACCAAACAACAATCTAAACAATGGGTTACCAAGGGGGAATCTGCACCAAAAAAGGCGAAGACCGTTCCTTCGGCCGGAAAGGTTATGGCGACTGTCTTTTGGGATTCGCAAGGGATAATCCTCATCGACTATCTGGAAAAGGGTAAAACTATTGGTGTGTGGTATACTAGGTGAATATTATTCATCGTTATTGGACCGTTTGAAAACCGAGCTGCAAGAAAAACGCCCGCGATTGGCCCACAAGAAAGTCCTTTTCCATCACGACAACGCACCAGCACACATCTCAGCAGTTGTGGTCGCAAAATTAATGGAAATAGGATTCCAACTCGTTTCACATCCCCCCTATTCTCCAGACTTGGCTCCCTCGGACTACTATTTGTTCCCCAATTTGAAGAAATGGCTGGCGGGACAAAGATTTTATTCAAACGAGGAGGTGATTGCAGACACTAATGGATATTTTGCAGACTTGGACAAATCCTATTATTCGGAAGGGATCAACAAACTAGAACATCGTTGGACGAAGTGTATAAGCCTAAAAGGAGACTATGTCGAAAAATAAAAAAGGTTTACCCCAAACACATAAGTAGTTTTTATTTTTGCACGGACTTTTCAAACCAGCCTCGTAAAATGATCAATGACTTCACAACGCATACCCCGAATAAGTTTTCAACAGTTTTTTTTTCGGATCTTTACTGAACACTGGTGGCCTTGAAAATTAGTGCCCTCACAATTTTCGTTCAATCTACGCCCTGTGGAGAATATTCCAGAATTTTCAAAATTTTTTGATCAGTACTTTTCAAGGTAAGGGGGACAGCGATTTTTTAAAAATAATACAAAGAAAAGTGTGCGCTCGTATTACATTATATATATTTTTGAACTGTTTTTACAAGCTTTCATTTGACCCCCTCTGGTAAATTTTTTTTTTCACTTCCGATTTCACCCTCCAAAACGAACCCCTTAAGTCAAAATTTGACATTCAAAACTATACGGCTCTTATGAGGCCATCAATTCCTGTATCAGTACCAAATTTTTTCAACTTTTGTATGTCGGGTAGTTTCGGAGAAAATCGGGAGTGACAGACAGACGGACAGATATCGAAGTGATCTTATAAATGTTCCATACGGAACACTAAAAATGACGTTTCATTCCAGAAAAAATCGTACATCAGTAAAGATGTTTAAATATAATAAAATATGTTGTGATTTTAATCTTGAGGCATTTATCTTACAACTTGATTTCTAAAATATATACATAACTACCTACAAAAAGTAAGTGCCCAAAATGAATTGCAAACGCAACTGATCGCTAAAATGAAACGGAAACGTCAATGGCCGCCACTGATTGGAAATCCCCGCTCCTACCGTTCACCCATTTTTTTTTTCTGGGCGTAGCACACTTACTGCAGGGAAATCCCTAAAGCGCTACAGGAGCGACGCGTGTGCGGAAAAAACGATTCACCTTGCTCTCGAATCGCTGTAAATTTTACTCGGTGGGAAACAGTCATGGGCAAATCATTCCATAGGGATGATGTTCTCTATTTAAAGACTGCTTGAAAAGTGGTGTACGAGGTAGGGATGAGCGATATTGATGAAATATCGATATTGATATCGATAGCTTAATTTCGATATTATCGACCACAAAATATCGATATTTTATAATTTTAAGGCATGCTGGTGTTATGATAGGATAGGAAACAATGATCAACTATAAGTTATGTGCTAAAAATAACGTAAGAAATAATAGACATATTTTTATCAGAATCTATTAAAAAGTAGGTACAAAGAACAAAATGAAGAAAAACAGTTTAATTAAAATGTTAAGTATTGATAAAAAATAATGGGACCACTGTTACCTATGTCCTATCACCATTTGATTGTAGGTAGGCTATAGTTAACTAAAAGTCCCATAGTTTTTTGTCAGTGCTCTGCAATATAAGCAACTTCGGCTCAAACTATTCCTTTGAGCCGGTTCCGTTGCTGGTACAGAGTCTGACCAGCCTTTGAAAATAGCCTCTCCGACGATGTTGAAGTTGCTGTGCAAGTTAGATGCTTAATAGCGATCTTTTTAATCATTGGGTAAGAACAACCAAGCACGTGGTTCCACAGTTTCAAAGGATCTTCGTTTAAGCCCAGTAAAGGACTTTTTAAAAAAGAGTTCAACTCAAAAGGCATGTTTGTAGATTCGCTTTCGCTTCCTATCATTGACAAACTGTTTTTTTCGTTCACAAGTCTGTAATGATCGCCCCACAAGTCATTGGAGTCATTTTTCTGTGTCGCGTTTTCATCAAGAGGTTGTTCATCTTCAGTTTGTATTTTGATAGCAGTTGAAAGTAAATCTTTAACACTTTTGATTGCTTTAGAACAAGCTAATGCATTCTAAAAATGAATACTTTTAAATCGCGGATCTAATAAAGTGGCGACAGCTAAGATATTAACAAACTCCGTTGAGAGTAAACGTTTATTTATTTCAGCAAGAACATTTTTTTTCAGATTTTCTGCAATAGCCTGTTTTGGTCTTAGGGTAGTGATTTTAGTATTCAACAGTCTGGTAAGTGGGATAACCTTGTTGCAAGTTACATATTTTTCCCCACATATTTCACGCGTTGCCACTTCTATTGGCTGTAAAATTTCACAAATGTCATTTAAATCAATTATATCTCTGGCAGTTAACATTGGCGGGGCGCTGGCATGATAGTTAACTATTGTATTTATGGCAGGACGCAATTTCGAAAATCTTTCTATCATATAGAAAGTTGAGTTCCAACGCGTGGACACGTCTTGAATAAGTTTGAGATCTGACTGATCTTTTCTTAATTGATCACTTGCTACCACACTTTTTTTAAACCATGTCACTATTTTCTTGACAGAATTAATTAATTGCGGCAAATCGTCTGTTTTTTCAATGGATTTCTGGGCCACTAAATTTAACATGTGGGCAAAACACGGTATGCGACTGAGACTGACTGAAGATAAAGTAGGGATGCAACATCGCTCATAAAAAACATTGATGTTAAAACATTTATCCATCGTTGCCAATATATTCGTAACGTAATTTAGCGTAAATTTAATAATTTTAATATTATTATTCTGAGATATTATAATGAATATTTTATGAACTCCGTGATACATTTCTATTTTGTAAAATATTGAATAAATAAAAAAAACAAAACAATAACGATATTTTGTAAAAATATCGATATTTACAAATTGTGATTATCGATATTTAAATATCGATATTTTTTTACTTTACTATCGATATTTCACTAATATCGATAAATATCACTCATCCCTAGTACGAGGATAAGTAACCTGAACTAACCTGAACCTCATACGGATGTGATGTATTAGCGCGAAGTGTATTAGCATGCACCGCTCTGGGAGGAATTAAGCGGTCTACATTTATCGAACACGTCCCACGAAAATAATTGTATAATAGACTCGGATAATGTTTCAAGGTTGCTGATCAGTTCTCGGGTTCCAATCAGGCGAACGGCTCTCTTCTAAATAGAATCCAACAAATGCAGTGTATGTTTGGGAGCAGAGCCCCAAACATGGGAGCAGTATTCCACCGTCGCACTGTGGGCCGGGAATCTGATTTTTCGTTCAAAATTGTCTACGAGCCCTCAATTATTAACGAAATCAGACAATTTTTTTTAAAATACTTGTAAGCGAATTCCGGACAAACGTAAAGCAGTCGATTCGCAAAATATAACCTCAAAATTTTTTAAAATTACAAAAAGCAGCACGGAACCGTGAGGTGAAATTTCGAAGTTCACATGATTTTAAGTTTGCGCGTTCAAAACTGGTTCATTGGGGGTTTCTGGGGTCACTGGATCTATTTTCGGGGTCATTTTTATCATTTGCATCCTTCTTCTTTGAATACAGCGATAGCGGTTTTTCGGGTATCCCGTATTATCTTAAAGTCCCTTGATGGACAGTTTCGCTGACGTTTCGATGTGTTCCTATGGAAACAACAGAACACACTAGCAGAAAGACTCAAAGATGATCCCACCCTAGTAACCTGTCACACAAATTGCTCACTCCAGCAGCTGAAAAAGCACTAGCCAAGGGTTTCAACTTCGTTATTGCCCCGTCACGCATCCCAGTTGAGAACATAATCTGTGGAGTTGAGAAGGCAATCACCGAACTAGATGCAGACACTGCGGGATTTCTTTGCCAAAAAACAACTAGGATTCCATGTAAATCCAAGCCGCCTAAAAAAAATGCTGAACTGACTTAGGCTTGCATTACACTATAAAAGTTCTTTGACAAAGATGTATTATAAAAGTTGGATAGAAATTGTTTTACAATTTCTTTTATAAAATATCTTTCATGACTACAAAATTTGCATTACACTATGTAAAATATTTTAAAAGAAATCTCAGTTTTTCGTGTCAAGACAGTGTTGTAAGTTATGACTGTTGTCTAATGGATGATGTTCTACCAATTGCCGCAGGTTTTGTGGTTGCTGTAGTTGCAATAGCTGTGGCGGAAAAAGAGAAAAATAAAAATGTAAAGAAACGTTTGTGGGTAAGACCTTGGGTTGACCGGCACAAATTAAAGGGCATCCATCAGAATTTACTCGAAGAAGTGGCCATGGAAGATACAAAAAGTTACATGAACTATTTGAGGATGGATGAAAAAACCTTTGATTACTTGCTTCTGAAGGTGGGACCTATATCTCGGGAAATGATACATTTGCGTAACCCAATATCTCCTGAGGAACGGCTTATGGTTTACTCTGCGATTTCTTGTCACAGACGAGAGCTACACAAGTCTTCCATACAGTAGTCGCATACGTCAGTGTACACTTTTAACCCATTAACTTTTTTTTTACGTCGTCAGCCTCATACGTGTATCCATGTTCTTTTAATACACAAGCAATATCTTCATGAGCATTCAACCGTTTATTTCCATTTTTATACTCTGTATGGCAAACATACAGACAATCTATTCTTTCATATTCACATATCAAAGACCACCTGCCTCAATCCTCGACTCGGCCATTCTTCAGTTATTTTCAAAGTTTTGTTTTTAAATTACAGTTTAAAGAAATAATATTTTAAAAACGTAAATAAAATTAAATATACGATTGATAAGTTGATAAATGATACGTGTGACTGAATTTTGTCGCGAGACGTGAGATATGCGCATGCGTACAAAGAGAAGAGAAGCCAACCTAACGGCAAGTCGAGTGCAAGAGTGGGAGAGACTACTTTTATCAAATATTGGATGAAAATGCAAACTATGATAAAAGAACTTTTATAAAAGACAAATTTTATAAAACTAGAGCTATTACACTATCACATTTATCGTAAAAGTTTTTCTATAAAAGATCTTTTATAAAAGAACTTTTATATGCCTTTTATCGACACCCCATTATCAATGTTGCCAATAGACAAGTATGAAAATTCCAACGGCAAAAGTATATGAGGTTATGTGTATCTGAAAAACGTAAACAAAAATTTTTCTTAATTGGATAAATCCCGTTTATTTTTGTACAAATATAATTTTTAAAATTTAGCACTTCATTTGGAAGTGCTTTTATGGTCTTTGTGGAACAGATTATGACAGCTTTCATGATGGATTACGAATTTAAGATGAAAACCCAAAACGAACGTGTAAAAGTTGAAGATTTGTTTGATTATGAAGGATGTAAAGTGGGTCGTGGTACTTATGGACATGTCTATAAAGGAAGACGGAAAGATGGATCAGACAATACAGATTATGCTTTGAAACAAATTGAAGGCACTGGGCTCTCTATGTCAGCTTGTAGAGAAATTGCTGTAAGATGTTATTTATTTTTAAGTAAGAAATAAGATTTGATTGCTTAAAGTTAATGTTCTCTTTTTTTTTCTAGTTACTAAGAGAGTTGAAACACAATAATGTTATAAATTTAGTACGAGTTTTCTTATCTCATAATGACCGAAAGGTTTGGCTCATGTTTGATTTTGCCGAACATGACTTGTGGCATATTATTAAATTTCACAGAGCAGCTAAAGCAAACAAAAAACCAGTTATGGTACCAAAAGGAATGGTGAAATCACTTCTGTACCAAATTTTAGACGGAATACGTTATCTACACTCCAATTGGGTTTTACATAGAGATTTAAAACCAGCTAATATTTTAGTTATGGGTGAAGGGCCCGAGAGAGGTAGAGTAAAGATAGCTGATATGGGATTTGCTAGATTGTTTAATGCTCCATTAAAACCACTAGCTGATTTAGATCCTGTTGTAGTGACTTTTTGGTACAGAGCACCAGAGTTATTACTAGGAGCAAGGCACTACACAAAAGCAATAGGCAAGTATAAAAATTTTAATCCAAAATGACGTATATCTCCCAAATATGAAAATTCTGTAGGAAGGGCATGCCAACACCCTCAATGCTTTGTGGTGACTAGCTCCATGTCTATTTAAATATATGTATTAATAGGTGGATAATATTAAAAACCGGTCAAGTGCAAGTTGGACTTGCGCAATTAGTGTTCCGTACATTGATTGCTTTTAAAATAAAAATTCTTGTTACGAAGGTATAAAATGATCAGTGACTTCACAAAACATATCCCAAATGAGTTTTTAACAAAGTTTTTTCCTGATCTTTTGTGAAAACTGATGACCTTGATTTTTTTTTTTTTAAATATACCAGATCAATTATTAAAGGTAATACACTCGTGATAATTTTCGTTCAATCTACACTCCATGGAGAATATTCCAGAATTTTTTCAAAATTTTTTGATCAGTATTTTTCGAGATAAAGGGGGGCGGCGATTTTTTCGCATTTTCTTAAAAATAATACAAAGAAAAGTGTGCGCAAGTATTACATTATACATAGTTTTGAACTCATGTTTTTACAAGCTTTCATTTGACACTCTAACTCAATGACCTGGTAAATTTTTTTTTTCACTTCCTGTTTCACCCCCCAAAACTAACCCCTTAAATCAAAATTTAACTTTCAAAACTACATAGCTCTGAGGAGGCCATCAATTCCTATATTATTGCCAAATTTCAACTTTCTACGTCAAAGAGTTTCGGAGAAAATCGGGTGTGACAGACGGACACCAAAGTTATCTTATAAGTGTTAAGTCTAAATTTAACTTTCAAAACTACACGGCTTCGATGAGGCCGTCATTTCCTATATTAGTACTAAATTTCAACTTTCTAGTCAAACGGAGAAAATCGGGTGTGACAGACGGACAGACAGACAGACCGACAGACATAGACAGTGATTTTATAAGTGTACTGTACGGAACACTAAAAAGGTATTATAAAATTGTGTGATTACTTTACAATTTTGGTTCAATTTGTATTTGTTTATGTTAGATATTTGGGCTATTGGATGCATATTCGCAGAGCTGTTAACTTCTGAACCCATTTTTCACTGCCGACAAGAAGATATTAAAACAAGTAATCCATATCATCATGATCAGTTGGACCGAATTTTTAACGTTATGGGATTTCCCATGAAAAAGATTGGGAAGACATTAAAAAAATGCCTGAACACCCAACTTTGTTAAAAGATTTTAAAAAATCTAAGTAAGTATATAAGTTACTTATTTAAAACTGTTTTCTAACAAAAAAAGACAATTGCAGATGGGTTGTCCATTAAATTTTAAAGTCTGTGTTTATTAATGAATTTATTTAAAACTTGTGTCTGGATTATTTCATGGGTGTTCGACATAGTTTTGCAGTCAATGTCTCCGATTTTGATGAAAACTCGTTGTTTCATATTTACGTATAATTAAAAATTTTTTTAAAAGTTTCTAATTTTTGAAAAATTTCAGAAATTTTGATCTCAATTAATTTTTGTTTGTAACCATTAGGTAGAATGTACTGCTATGTCTACCTGCACTACTATGCCGCTATTATTTTTGCTCCCATACATTTCCTCTTCCAACCGAACTTCTCTTCTAGTAATCCCCGCCCTCTTCTATCAGTCTTCGCCCCCTCTTTATCTGTGGTATGCACCTGCGCGTGAATTTTCGAATGAGCCGTCTCGAAATTTTCAATATTTTGCAATGATATTTTGGTTCTGAGATTTTGAGACCAAACTGAACCCACACACGGAGACATTATCTGCACAAATGTATTGATTTTTTTATGTTAGTTGAAAATAATACACATAATAGGATCTCACAATAACTATAGTTTGACTTTACCAAAACTGTAGTTTTAAATTTGATTAACGGAATTTCCTTGCCACACTGCTGTAAATATTTTTGAGTCATTTATTTATTCTGTCAGCATTTCTTTGTGAGATAAATCATATGTAAAAAATTATCACACGTGAGGTAAGAAATCTAGGGGCTACTCGAGAATTTAATGCTCGATAATCATCGAACTGTCAGTACTCACAGACTTATTGCAAAAATTTAACATGCGCACACAATGCAATCTCTATCACGTCTAAGAAATTACGATTCTTTGGATGGACAATGTCAAATTTTGATTACTGGCTACAATTATTGGCGATAAGTCAGGCGGTAGGCGATTGACACTGATTTCAGTTTGATATAGTTTAATGCTAGGAATCATAATTTTTCATCAATCCTAAATTGTTTCATTTACTGATTTTATTTTATGGTATAAATTTACTTCCTCATGTCTTTTCTTATCTATTTTCAGTTATGTCAATTGTTCCTTGGTGAAGTACATGGACAGACATAAAATAAAACCTGAAAGTAAAGCATTTCACTTATTACAAAAATTACTTTTGATGGATCCTAACAAAAGAATTACATCAGAACAAGCCATGCAAGATCCATATTTCTCTGAAGATCCTTTGCCAACACAGGATGTTTTTGCAGGTAAAGGCATTTTTTGTTTTTCTTAGAAGCGTTAAGTAATAATACAGGGTTTGAATTATCACTTCATTATCCCAATGTTTGTGATGATGTTTAGGATAATGCTCATGTAGGTTGTAGCTGTCTCTTTGAGGTTCTAGCAATGACTTTCTAAAGGGCCTAAATCTTACCCTACTTAATGTTGGGCATGGGCATAATGTTTGTTGAATGCCTTTCCATCTTCTCCACATACTCTGCAAGCGGGGTCTTATTTAATCCTCAATATGTTCAGGTGCCATTTCCAGTCGCCTGACTATCAGACAGTATATTGATCTGTTTAAATATCCTCTCCTTATTACTTACTAGTGAATAAAAGGTTCCGTAACAGCTGCCAGTCAGCAAAGACTTATCTTGGCGCAGATATATCTTCAGACCACTGTCCACTTGTTGGGAAATTTAAAATTAGGTTGAAGAGAATCTCGAGGAAAACCGATAACAGACGATGGGACATGAGAAGATTTGAGGAAGAAGAGGACACGAGGCAGGTGGTGACAGAGAAAATAAACAAGGTATGTGAACATCTAAGAACATCAGAGCCACATGACGAAGAAATAGTAATGGACACCATGCGAAAGGTTTTTACAGACATAGGTGAAGAACATTTGAAACCTAAAAACATAAAAAAGAAACAATGGATGACAGAGGGAATTCTTCAGCTTATGGAAGATAGAAGACGAGCACGGAACGACGAAATAACATACAAAGTCCTACAAAAACAGATAAAACACCAGATAAGAATGGCAAAGGAAAAGTGGATAAAAGGGGAATGTGAGGACATAGAAGTGTTGCAGGGGAAACATGATTTATTCAACTTGCATAAGAAGGTCAAAGAGGCTGCTGGTATATATAAACAAAATACATGGGGCACATTACACAATGAATATGGAAAAATGGTAATCGAAAAGAAAAAAAAAATTAACATCTGAAAACAATACATCACAGAACTCTTTAAAAATAACAGACAAGAATACGTTGGCGACTTAAATCTATGGATAAACTCCCGATAACACCAGCAGAAGTTGAGAAGTTGAGAAGTCTATAAAACAAACAAAAGGCGGAAAAGCCCCTGATCCGGATAAAATTCACAGTGAATTTATACAACTTTTTGATGCTGACAATATCGTGTGGCTTACAAAAATATTCAACAAGATTTATGAGACTGGAAATATACCGAAAACTTGGTTAAGATCTACATTCATTGACATTACCCAAACAATCAAATGTTAAACGCTATGCCGATTACCGTACTATTAGCTTGATGAGTTACCTATTGAAGATATTCCTACGAATGATTAATCAGACAATTTTTAAGACATGTGAAGAACAGATTAGTCGCACGTAACGCACGTGGATATCGTAACGCCCTCGGAACAAGAGAAGCCTTATTTAGTTTACAGGTTATGGTTTAGAGATGTAGAGACGTCCAACGCGAAGTATTTGCATGTTTTATCGACTACCAAAAAGCGTTCAACAAAGTGCAACATCAGAAACTGATGGAAATCCTACAAAAAAACAGGGCTGGAAGAGCGAGACATCCGAATTATTAGAAAGAGTCGGAATAAATCGATATTAGGTGTGGAGTGCGACAGGGGTGTGTGCTATCGCCCTTGCTGTTTAATTTATACTTGGAGACAAATTTTTGAGAAGGACTGAACGAAGTAAACACTGGCATCAAGACCAATGGGGAATGCATTAACAATATTCGATATGCAGCCGATACGGTTGTGTTTGCTAATAATATCGAGGACCTGCAGGCATTGGTCAACGGCGTGGTCAATGCTAGTGGAAGCTATGGATTATCGCTCAGTATAAAAAAAATGATAATAACCAAGAACAGCAATGTAAATGGACATTTGGGAACCACAATTAATGAAGAGTGGGACCACTCCTTGGAGGTCAGATGTCGCATTGGGAAAGCAAGAGCCGCATTTAGAAGAATGTCAAAACTATTCACTTGCCATGACTTAAGTTTACAGACAAAAGTTAGACTGTTGAAATGTTATGTTTTCCCGGTGCTGATTTACGGAGTCGAGTCATGAACTGTAACGGAGGCTTCCTGCAGAAGACTTGATTCATTCGAGATGTGGCTCTATAGAAGAATATTGAGAATTTCGTGGACTGCCCACGTCACTGATCTCGAGCTATTAAAGAAAATGGATAAAGAAAAGGAAGTGGTTGAGACCATTAAAATACGAGTGGAGTGGAGTATTTGGGGCATATTATGAGAAACATCCAACGTTATGAACTGCTGCAGCTGATTTTGCAGGGAAAGATAGATGGAAGGAGATGTCCGGGAAGGAGAAGACACTCATGGGTGAAGAACTTGCGTGTGTGGTTTAATCAAACGACAACGGGACTCTTCCGAGCTGTAGTAAATAAGATACAAATTGCTAAGAGAAGAAGAAGATTATTACCTGTGGATAAGCTATTATTCCAGTTTGAATGAGTCATGAATATACTGTCTCTGCTTGTTGTTTCTTATGCTGCCAACATCTGTTTTTAATCGATACCAAACAGATCCTTAATGATTATTAATTTATTATTTTCTTTTATATTCTCCCCTTTCTGAAAATTCTTTTCCTATTTGAATACGTACTTAAAATATATATTCGATCTCTTTTTGGGAAAATTTCAGTTTAAGTGAGTATATTTTCTTGTTTTTCATTGCAAATTGTTGGTTTTTATGCTGGACAAGGCCAACAAGATCATTGATTTCCACCAGTCGATACAGAGCGTTGCTTCCGTCTAGACAATTTAGTCTTTGAATTTTACTCGACTTTTTCATGGCAGTTACAGTTTTGACGTTATATGACTAGACCAAAACAGCTATATAACCGTCTTTCTTTAAATATTTGTTTTTCATTCTCTTATTAAAAAACTTTTTTTAATTTTTTAAAAAATTGTCAGAATGCCACTAAACTATATTTGGCTCAAATTACAACATATTCAGACGAAAGATTAAACGTGAACGTTATTCCAGCCTTATCGCTTTTAAGGAGGTTGAAGTGGGATAGTCCCAACCAAAACTTTTGAATGAATTAACTTTTGGATGTTTTGACAAACTCATAGAAAAAAAAATATGGAAAATGAAAATATTTTATAATTTCTAAAAAATTATCAAAGCAAATAATAGGAAAAAAATAAAAGAATAAAATAAAATATTTTAATAGTTAAGTAAATAGGTAATTAATAAAAAATGATAATTAAAAATATTAAAATTCCGGTGTCTCGAAGCGGCAACGCTGTAACGTAATTTACAGTTGGCTCCACTGATATGCTTATATATGGATATCTTTATTTGTGGTTATTGTGTTCAACTGTTGTAAACAAGTAAAAAAAATGGATAATAATAAAAAAATAACAAATATTGATAAAAAAGGTAAAAATTTTTTATGTGGAAGCGAAAACGCGTTACTGAGGCTGTATACAATTAAAGATTAAGTCAGTAAAGTGGTGGTAAACGGAATAGAAAATCAATTGAGTTTCCTAACCTCTGTGACATTGGTCGTCGAATCGTTGACATGGGATCACTTGAAGAAAACTTAAAATGTTCTTCATGTAATGAAATACTTTCATTATGTTATATTACTAATGAAAAACGCTGTTGTCTAGCATCACTACTAGCCATAAAGTGTGATAAATGCCTAACGTACAACACAGTATCAACAGACAGTACACACATATCAAAGGATAATAAGGAACATTATAATGTTAACATTGAAACTGCACTAGGTAATTATAAGTTAAACAAGTAAATTAATTAAATAATTAAAACAAATGCTTTAAATTAGTTATTTTTATTTTATTTATAAAAACTAATATCCTTTCCAAATCTGTTATTAGTTAAACTTAATATTATTTACTTGCGCCATGTTTTAATTATATACACTTGTACTATACCATTTAAAATATTTAAATTTCCCGCCATTACTACTAAATGCAACGTTGTCGCTATTTCAGAGATAAAAGGTAAATCATTTACAAGTACCTCCAATAATTGTTATTTTTCATAAAGTTAAAGCACAGTAAACATACTACAGTAGCGAAACTGAGCTCCAATTTGGTGACGAGATTTTGGGGGCGCGTGCGTCGACGGGTCCTTTTTCAAAATGGCCGCTCAGTGTTTACATCCGATCTCGGAATGTGTCTTTGGAAATGTATTGTCCATCGTTTCTTGATGTGACTGCAGTTTATATGAATATAAAGACAGAAGGAAAAGAGAATTTGTAGAAAAAGAGAATTAAAAACGTTTGTAAGTGAAGAGAATCGAAAAGGTTGAGAAACAATTTATATAATCATGGGGAAAGGACGTTATTGTTGTGCCGTTGAGAATTGCAATATTCCATATAATTATTTTTGCAAATTATTTGCTCGAGTCACACTTTTTTATGCTCTAAAATTCGCAAATAAGAAATTTCTAACTCAATCAGGGCGCGCTAAGACTATTATTCTAAATCATAACTAAATTTTATTATGCTTTATTTACATTACATGTAATCATCAACAGTATTATCCATCAAAGTTTAAGTTGCTGCATTAATGATTTTTTTTTTGCAGTTCCTCTGTTTTTAGTTGAAACAATGATTTCATAGAAATCATGGTATGCGATTAAAGTTGTTGAAGTTGTTGATTATTTTAATAAATCTCTATTGCTTGCTTTCACAAGACAACTTTTCACTATCTTAAATGCATTTTTGAAAAATACATATGCATGAAACAATATTATCATTACTAATGTACATTTTGTTTAGGCGTATTTGCTCAAGAGACAGCCTTCCAGGGAACCTTGATTGATTTAATAAAACGTTCGTATTGGTAGAGTGATTTGGTCATTAAAGCTTGAAATTTATTTCTAAACTTAGTTCGGCTGGTTATTTAAAAATCCTGACGTGATTGCTCAATTCTGATCTCGGATTCGGTTTTTGCGCCCAAAAATACATATAGGTATAGCGATCTGTTCGGTAGTGAAAAACTTTTTTTGTGTGCCTGTGTAATTTTTTTATGACTAATAAATAATCCTCCAAATTCTGGTTTTTAGAAAGATTTATTTTTGTGTTAACTAGTATTCAGTTATTTAAAACTATTTATATTTGATAAATTATAAATAAAACATATTATTTTTTTCTAAAAGGTGTATTCTCAAGAGGCTTCTAGTTTTCAATAACTTCATCTGAATTAATTGTTTGACACACCTTTTCTAATAATAAACCTGATAAATTTAACACTGTTTAATTGTAAGTACAATTAATACTCTGAAAGTGACTTTTTTTTCTATTTTTCTCTATAAATTACATTGCTCCTTTTTCATGCCAATCTTTCAGTGAATATATTGTAAGGAATACAGAACCTATAACAACATATTTATTATTTTCAAATTTTAGACAGTATATTTTATTTTCTTATAAGCTGGGTTTGAAACTTTAAATATTAAGTGTCATGTTGAGATCACAAAACCACTGGGGAATGGGATTATTGAAATAACTGATATAAATGGATTATTGAATCAAATGTGCTATTAAAATAACAAAAATTTTAATGTGATTCCAAAGAAATTTTTGTAATATGATTTTGTCAGACGATGTGTGCCAGAGGGTAAACTATTCTGAAAATAAGTTCGTTAAATGGACAGTATACCTAATCGAAGTCCATTTGGATGGTAATTATGGTTACTATTAAAGTTTTGAAGATTTAGTTACCTGTTATTAATATTCCTCCTATAAAAAACTTATTTCTATTGTTGTATACCTATACTATAAATTAAATATAGTTATTTTCCTTTTAAACTGTAATTGACAATACTCAGTATATATGAGTCAATCATTTCTCCTAATGAAGCTAATATGGTTAGCGAAACGCGCGTCGAGTGCAAAAATAAAGTGTTTAGTGTAGTGGTGATATATACTGAGTAGTGTCATTGTGCCAAAGATTCCACATTCCCAATATAGTTGTCATTGACAAGTCAGCTTGGTCATAACTAAGTATTGTATGTAACTATAATTAGGAAATTACTGTATTAACTCTTTGACCTAAATATTAATTTATTGTAAATAAAAGCAAGCGTTAATTACATTATCAAAAAGCAATACAGATAACAGAACACAAAAAGGTATAGAACCTCTAAGAATCATTCACATAGAAAATAGAGGTCTATACATATACGTTCATAATTCATTAATAATATTATATTAACCTTTCTCGAAGTTACACAATATAGTTTTGTAGTTTAAGAAAAAATAAGTACCAAAAAAGTAGACACAGTGTTTTTTAATTAACGAGAGATCTATCACACCAAACAACACAACACTGCTTAGAAAAAAAATGCTCTTATTTTAGAAGATGTTGACATCTTAGTAATGACAATTAAAATTAAATTAATTTAGTCCTTAAAAAACATCTTTAATCACAAATTTACTTGAAAAATGATGTAAATAAAACTTTAACCTCAAACAGTGACGTTTAACTTTGATAGACTTTTGAATTTTTGGATAAGGTTATTAAAAACTAAAGTTGAATATGAAGAATTCCATCAAATACCTTCCTATCAAGTTTTTCACCTGTATTCATTTATTTTCTAACAAAGTGCTCCATTCTTTTTGTGTTTTTTTTATATTTTTCATGCGCATTAACTTTTATATTACTCATGCTGTATTAAATAACAAATCAAAAATTTTCAAACATTTCTATATCTATGATTTTGAATGATAAAACTTTGCACAACTTTATTTGTATTTCAAATCTCGCGCTGGTCCACTTTTAACATGGCGGATTGCCACGTGACCTTCTGAAAGCGAACCTGATTTTCCTATGCGATTATCCTTGAGTTTCGCTACTGTATAGTGTGTTTACTGTGGTTAAAGCTTCCTAATTAGATTAGATCAAAATTTTCAAAATGGCTCCTATGAGGCTGCAAAAAACCCCTATAAAAAATCATTTAAAAAAATTATTTAAATTTTTTTTCTTGTATTTGAAGATTAAAATATATGTCAAAAATTACGGACTCAAAAAATGTTTTTTTATTAATTTATCAGTCCCATAAAAATTATTAAAATTTTCGACCGAGAAAGTGTAATGTTACCTTAAAATATACTTGTTGATTGAACTATTAAACATGTTATTTACGATTGACTATTCCAAATGATATTGAAAGTGAACATGATAATTGCTTCAGAGTTGTGTTTCTTAGGCTAAAGTAGATTGTGTAACGCCAAGGATAGCATTAGTTTAAAAAAATCTAAATATTTATATTTTGTACTGGAGATAAATTATTACACTAATGATATTTTTGTAATTTAATGGATTTGGGGCCCATAAGTAAAAAAACAAATCAATTTTTAGGATGTCCGATTCCATATCCAAAGCGTGAATTTCTAACAGATGATGATCAAGAAGATAAATCTGAGAATAAACAAAGGCAAAATCAGCAGCAGCAACAACAGCAACAAACACAGCAGCAGCAACCCCAGACTCAGCAGCAGCAACAACAACAACAGCAACAGTCAAATCAGCAGGATAATCATCCGGCTAAGAGAGTGAGATTATCTGGTCCTCCTGGGCATCCTGGACAAGTTAATCCTCAGGTAAGAGCTTATTGCTGAATATTTTTAGCTGTTCAGTTTTTTTTAAGCAACAATAGGTGCTCTTTTGGTTATTATTACTTGTTAATAGGAGTTGAGAGGATCTGATTTTTCCTAATCGGCGTAAAGATAAATGGGAGGACCTAGGTCTTTAGGGGAGGTTCCGGATAATTTCGACCACCCAATGCTCGTCAGGTATTCCCAAAAAAGACTAAAAATATACAGTCCAGAGCTGTACCCTTTACACGGTAGTCTTGTTGAAACTGAATCCGACGGATCTAGATATGGAAGTCAAGGTGTGCTACTAAAAGTGGAATGACATCAATGTAAAACTGTCTTTAACCAGGGTGCGCCTAGCAAGCATCTAGAAAAACTTCCTGGAAGAATTCCATGGAGATCCTCCACATCTCCAGAGGAGCCCAACGCAGGAATGTCTTGCCTGCCGGCAACAGCGTAAAAGTCCTAACAACATAAATCGTAACATCTTTCTGCCCGGAACAGGTGCAAAGAAATTATCGACGAAACCAAGGAAGCACACAATCAACAAATTAAAAACAAACTTTTTGCCTGCTTGAACAATTGCAGGTCCTTTTGGTCAGTCACTAAGGCCACTATACCACCACTTACGGCCAGATAATACTATTGCAACAAGACCTGTGGAGAAAGCCAACTTCGGCTGAACTCTGCTACTTCACGTTCTTCTGTCGATTTCCAAGGAGGAACATCTTCCACTATTCCCACGGTAGTTAAGGATGCCCGATATTCTCTTCAGATAGCGTATCATAATACGTATTGTAATGAAGCTAGACACAAGAAAAGCTTTTGGCACTCATGAAATACCTGCCATAGTACTGAAAAAATGCACAAGCTAACTAAGAACCAGTTTTCTGTAGACTTTTCAACCTATCCTATTAGAAAGGGAATATTTCCTTTCTGTTAGAAATGTGCTGCAGCTCAGCCGGTACCGACCAGTCGCACTGCTTTTAATGATATCCCAAGTTATGGAAAATACTATCAATTAGTATCTATTAAAATATCTAGAAGGATTTTACATAATTAGCGATCATCAATATGGTTTTTGTAAGAAAAGATCAACAGGAGATCTTCTAACTTATGTAACACATGTTTGAAACAACGCACCATTTTGGAGAATCTGGTATCAAATCAGTCAAAACTTATCCCGGACCTGATATAAAATCAGACCATAATCTACTGGTAGTGACATTTAAAGTAACTCTTAAGAAGCTAAAAAGAAAAACATAAACCAAAACCTGAAAAACAGAGAAAACCCTAAGGATATGAACGAAGAACAGTAAAAGAGAAGCTTCTGGAAGTTGGGCGGAGTAATTTAAATGATAAGCGAACAAAAAAGCAAATATGAATGACAAATGAAATTTTGGATTTGATGGAAGGCAGAAGGAAATACAATGACACGCTGAAGTACAAACAGATAAATAGAATAATAAGGCGAAAAAAATAACAGAAGCAAAGGAGGCTTTTACGGATGAAAGGTGTAAAGAAATAGAAGAGCTAGAAGAGAAATATGATACATTTGGAGTCCATAAAAAGATTAAAGACGTGACAGATGCAGGAAGAAAGAAAAGTTATACGTTAATTAAAGATAAAGGAGGAAAATTGATTCTAGATACCACTCAGAGAATTAGAAGATGGAAAAAATATATCAAATAATTGTTGAAAGGCAGATATACAGAGTAGAGATGAGCGATACTATCATATCTGTAACTTTTACCTGTGACTTAGGTACTCACAGGTAATACCTGCGACCCAATTCTTCGCAAAGCAGCAACTCTAGTCACTGTTTTAAATACTCGCTCCATACGCAGATGTCGTAGATCCGCCAGACCTGAAATTAATGATCGGCGACGGCGCCTATTTGCGCCTCGTTGAACGTCGCAGTCGGCCGATGACTCACAGGTACACGGTATTGGATTGTCGCGTCGCCGTTGGAAGGTAAAATGCTGTTAGCTCAAATAACTACAAAAGTAACATTTTATTGTATAACTTTATTTGTAAATAATTGGAAAAATGTTGACGACTTACCAAAATGTGGCTCTGTAGGCGAAGTCACTCCGAAAGTCGAAAAACGAATCGTGTCCTTGTTTCTACGGCACCCGAAATTGACGCTGCGTCAAGGAGAGGCAAAATTAAGAAAATCGAGTTTGAATGTGTTCCATAAGACCATTCGACTTCGTCTCGGAAGCACGTTAAAGAAACCTTTTGCTGGGCAAAAATCACGTCCCGAAGCAGCTTGCTTGGACCCTCATAATCGCCGGACGCCAACCCTCTTGAAAACGTTTGGCTCTTTGTAAAGAGAAAGCTCAGAGGACTTTGACTCAGCTGTTTCGCGAGATTTGAAAAATTGGAGATAAATGCCCGAGTATGCAAAAAATTTCGTCGACAGCATACCTCAAAGATGCGAGGCGATTATTGATGTATTACACACAAAAATGTTCTCGAAACACATTTTTTCAAGAATACGAGCGATCACGTTCTTACTTGGCAGACTGTAGTATACTTTGCAAACATTTAAAAACTATAAATTAAAGTGTTTAAGTGTTTTTTTTTAGTGTTCCGTACGGAAACACTTATAAGATCACTTCGGTGTCTGTCTGTCTGTCTGTCACACCCGATTTTCTCCGAAACTATTTGACATAGAAAGGTGAAATTTGGTAATAATATAGGAATTGATGGCCTCATCAGAGCCATGTAGTTTTGAGAATTAAATTTTGAAATAAGGGGTTAGTTTTGGGGGGTGAAGTCGGAAGTGAAAAAAAAATTTTTTTGCTAGGTCATCGAGTGTGGTGTCAAATGAAAGCTTGTGAAAACACGAGTAAAAAAATATATATATAATATTACACTTGCGCGCACTTTTTTTTGTATTATTTTTAAAAATTCGCGAAAAATCGCTGTCCCGGGCCTTATCTCGAAAAGTACTTATCAAAAAATTTCGAAAAAAATTCTGGAATATTCTCCACGGGGTGTAGATTGAACGAAAATTATCACGAGTGCATTACCTTTAATAATTTATATGGTATATAAAAAAAAACAAAAATTTCAAGGTCATCAGATTTCAGTAAAGATTGGAAACAAACTTTGTTGAAAACTCATTTGGGGTGTGTTTTGTGAAGTCACTAATCATTTTATACCACCGTAACATAAATTTTGACTTAAGGGGTTTGTTTTGAGGGGTGAAATCGGAAGTGAAAAAAAATTTTTTTTATTAGGTCATCGAGTGTGGTGTCAAATGAAAGCTTGTGAAAACACGAGTAAAAATATATATATATATATATATATATATATATATATATATATATATATATATATATATTGTAATACTTGCGCACACTTTTCTTCGTATTACTTTTAAAAAATCGCTGTCCCCTACCTTATCTCGAAAAGTACTAATCAAAAAATTTTGAAAAAAATTCTGGAATATTCTCCATGGGGTATAGATTGAACGAAAATTATCACGAGTGCATTACCTTTAATAATTTATTTGGTATATAAAAAAAAAATTTCAAGGTCACCAGTTTTCAGTAAAGATTGGAAACAAACTTTGTTGAAAACTCATGTGGGGTGTGTTTTGTGAAGTCACTGATCATTTTATACCACGCTAACAAAAATTTTTATTTTAAAAACAATCAACGTACGGAACACTAATTGTGCAAGTTCAACTTGCACTTGACCGGTTTTTTTTTTTATTAAAAATTGTTCTTTCTTTCTTTTTTGCGTGGAACAGAATCCTGATTTACTTTTAATTTTTTTTTTCAGCAAATTCCGATTTCACAACAGCAACAAGAATTCCACCAACAACAAATGATGTTCAACAGCAATTCACAGCAACAACAGCAAACTTTCCAACAGCGATTTTAGAAAATATAATTTGAGAATTTTGCAATGATAGATTTAGTACAAAAATTAGGTAATTTTGACGTTTTATCGATACAGTTCAGAACTAACACAGTTCTGTGACGCAAAAACTGCCTTTAATTTAAATATGTACTTTCTATGAGTCTACATTTATGTCATAATAGTATAGCCTGTCCCAAAATATAAGATCCTGATTTTTGCCGTTTTAAGTGATATTATGATAGGTTGCAGAAATGGACTTATGAATTTTATTCATTAATGCAAATAAATAAAATTATAAGTGTTTTTGGAGATGTTTATTTATAGATGCATGTAAAAACAAATGGATAAGAAGTACAAATATATAGTTTGAATGAATGAGGTTTACAAGAGGGGACATATTGTATAAATAAAAATATATTTTAACTTAAGCCGAATTCGGTTTCACTATCACTGTCATCAGCTGAGGTAATTATAAGTGGTTTTATATTATTTACATAAATGTATAAATCTTCAACTTTAACAACGTGCTAAATGGAATTCTTCCAGCTTTCACAAGGTATATCATTTATAACTTTTTTTACTAATTCAACCACTGACACGCTTAAAGTAGGAGAATCATTTTGTGCCCTTATTTTTGATTTAACTTGATGCCAAATATGTTCAATTGGATTAAACACACAATAATACGGAGGAAGCCGCAAAATAGTGTGTCCCATTTTCTCAGCCGTACTATCACAAACATATTGCTTTTTCAATTTATAGTCTTTCAAAACTTCCAAAAAATCACTTTTTTTATAACTGAAGTCAAAATAAATGTCATTTTCTAACATATATTCCTGCATTTCCGATTTGGTGTTGGCTGCATTAGGAACCTTATTTAGTAGGCGACTATGGTAACTTGCACTGTCCATAACTAAAACACTCTGTTCGGGTACATTTGGCAAAAGGGAATTTTGAAACCAATTTTCAAAAAGTTCTGCGGTCGCGTTTTCGTGATAGTCCAAACTAGAATCTTTTATGTTTTTTGCAGATAATAGTAGACAATTTGAAACCTAGCCCTTTTCAGATCCAGCAAATGATTATTCGTTTACCTTTATTTGAAGGTGCGTTAGTCTGACATTTTGTACTGCTGTCAACCCACCCTTTTTGCACGGTGTCATGGGTATCGAACCATGTTTCGTCAAGGTAAATTATTGGTCAATTCTCTGATTGATACTTTTTAATTTCTTGTAAATAAGTATATCGCAAGATTCGTCATCTTTGTGACTCCATCACTACTTGCCTTTTGTTGATTTTTCGGAACGTGAATTCCATTCTTAAGAGAATTCTGTGAAGGGTTGATCGGCCACAATGTATATTCGTCCCGTCCTGTACCAGTTTTGTCTAGTGTAGGCACCAACTGCTCTTCATACATAGAATATATTTTTCTCCTGATGACGTCTTTTTCACAAACGTCTACATGACGCATTTGAAAATCTTTCCGTTTTTTCCTGTTCCTGAGTGATGGTTTTCCTACAATACCCTTAATAGTAGAAATTGGGATTTTTGTTAGTTAACTGGTTTCTTGCAAAGCTCTTTGTTTATTCAAATTTCTTTTTACCAAACTGTCGTAAACATTTTTCACTATTTGTTTAGCGTCAAGTGATAAATGTTTTCTCTTGCAATAGCCACTATTGCAATTTTCCCACATAATTAAAATAGAATCGTTACGTTGTAAATTGTAAGTAAAACTAAAAATAAAAAAAGTAGCTTTCGAATCTTAATGGGGACCTGTGGTCATTAGGCCTATATTATCAAATACTTAAAGGGCTCCAAACCGGGTTGCCAGGTAGTACATATAGATAAAAATAGATCCAATATGATTGTAGGTGCAAGTGAGGGCGGTATACAAAGCAAGTAAAATAAAAATACGTTTATCGTAATACCTGGCAACTATGCGCAAAACCATAATAGATTCGTTTATTGCCCCATTGGAAAAGCAAAAAGGCACGATCTTATATCTTGGGATTTACTTTAATTCATGTTGATTTGAGAAAATGCAAGGAGAATTTGCATATTTAAGGTGGAAGCGCAGCGGCTACGTTTTTAGTACATTGACTGATTCTTGTCGTCATCCGATTTAATTTGCGTTCTGATTATGACGTAATTGTAGGGTGTAATTTTTGGGTTATATAGAATTCAAAAATTTTGTCAATATGGTTAATTTACTTCACTTTTAATAAACGTTCATTAGATAACATAAAATTGTATTTAGATATCTATACCGTTTTATTATTGTAAATTTTCTAGTTACATCTACTTTTCAATAATTTGTCTTTTTTTGGTATTGGTATTAGACTTATTTATATAAGCTTTTTTTAAGACTCGCGCTTCACATTTGTGTCCCCAATCTATTAAGAGTAAATGTGTAATGGGCTTTTTTCGAAACAGCCCTCGAATTCTGATACAAATTGTACGCTAAAAGATTGTTAATGATGAGGATTTACTCATGACAAAGTTTCAAGTTGAGTATACTTTTGGTTTTTGAGGTGTGAGGGATTGAAGTTATAATAAGCGGGTGATGTAAGCAAACACGCGCGATCAAATAAAGTTCTATAACTAGATTTCTACCCCACTAGATATCAGCACTTCCAAAAACCCCCAATACGAATTTGCAGAACAAACACGACATATTTTTGCCATTCCGATTTTACACCCCTTTCATGCGTAGTTTCTCTAGATTTTAACCCCTAGAAAATACGGCTTGCTTTTGGCATCGCTATACGTGTATGTGTGAAAATCTAGACGGGCTGTTTTGTAATATATATACGATATTTCTACATCGCTTATTATAACACCATTTGTTGACATACATCCAAATAGGTTTGAAGGCAAAAATGGTAACTTCCATCCGTTTTACCTCAAAAAACAAATGTATACTCAACTTGAAACTTTGTCATGAGAAAGTCATCATCATTAACAATCATTTAACATACAATTCGTATCAGAACTTAAGGGTGCCAAAACGCGCGAATTTTAGGGTTACTCTTTGTTTATTTAAATTGTTTACAAAATGAAAATTTCTGGAATGAGACGAATTGAATTATGAGAATATAGTCTTTAGAATTAAAATGCTTTAAAATTTTATGTAATGATAGGAGCAGTATTTCCCCAAATTACACCAATCAGCGTGTACATAATGTATACAGGATTTGTGGAAACTGTTTACAGAGTGATTAAATGAAGAAAACAAAATATACTGCACAAATTCACAAATATATATATATATATATATATATATATATATATATATATATATATATATATATATATATATATATATATATATATATATAAACTTATAAGTGTTAAATAGAACTTTAAAGTAATTTACCTTGTTTAATTAATTGTTAATGAATTATTATTAAGGCTTGAAATTGGTGTTGCTTAGAGAATAAACATATTTTTCAAGAAATTTATAATTAGTTCTTCATAAATTTTGTGTTAATAGTAGGCTTTAGGGCTTCATTGTATTGTATTATGTGTATTTTCATAATCTTTGTATAATCATTCAGGAATAAAAAGAGTACTTTTTGAATAGCGTAGTTTTATGTCAGTTGTATGCAATGGCGTGGCCAAATTTACGTGGCGGGAGGCATATGGATACTAGGGGCGTTTCTTTAAGGAAATAACCGGTCAAGTGCAAGTTGGATTTGCGCAATTAGTGTTCCGTACGTTGATTGCTTTTAAAATAAAAAAAAATTGTTACAGAGGTATAAAATGATCAATGACTTCACACAACACATCCCAAAGTTGATGAAACTGATTACCTTGAAATATTTGTTTTTTATATACTAGTTAAATTATTAATGGTAATGCTTGTGATAATTTTTTATTCAATCTACGCCCTGTAAAGAATATTCCAGAATTTTTTCAAAATTTTTTGATTAGTTCTTTTCGAGATACGGAGAGGGACAATGATTTTTCGCAGTTTTTTAAAAATAGTACTAAGAAAAATGTGAACAAGTATTACATTATATATATTTTTGAGCTCGTGTTTTTACAAACTTTCATTTGACACCCCACTCGATGATATAGTAAAAAAATTGTTTTTCACTTCCGATTTCACCCCCTAACACTAACCTGAACTAACCCCTTAAGTCAAAATTTAACTTTCAATAGTACACGGCTCTGATGAGACCACCAATCCCTATATTAGTGCCAAATTTCAACTTTATATGTCAAATAGTTTCACAGAAAATCGGGACAGACAGATAGACAGACGTATGGACATCGAAGTAATCGTATAAATGTTCCCTATGGAACAGTAAAAGAGATAATACTAAAGGCGAAGCAACTTACAAAAAATAACACCCACCTACAATGAAACTCTAAAAATTTACGCTTAATTACAAAATCGCTGGTTGGAGGATGAACAAATAGAATATTACATCCTTAGAGGTGGAGGGTGGCATATGCCCTCAGCTACACCATGGACTGCATGTGCCTCTGTTAAAATAAATTTGAGAAAATTATTTTTACCTATCTACTACTACATCTGTTTTTTTTTTATTCCCTATAGAAACTAAGTTATTGAATAAATTTTGATGGGAATTCAAACGATTTTTCATAATTTTACAGTGGTTATTCTCGACTGCAGTTAAAGGAGACCATTATTTTACAACACTGTAAACGATAGGGCTCAGAGAATATATTTATAGCACTCAGGGTTTGACGGGATATCAATACGGAAAATTATTTCCGCCAAATTCTGGCTGCTGCAAACATCCGTGTGTCCCTTATATAGTTTCTCTGTCGGTAGAGTCGTCATCATGTCTTTGGAATAGACTAGGGTAAGCTCCCAACTGGTAAGCAAGTGCAAGGACTTGTTGGTCACCTTAATGGGTAGAAACTGGGGATATTGGAAAGAATTCAAAACAATCTGCTTCTTTCTCATCTATATATCTGGACATACAAGTGTTCATGGAAATTATATTTCTGATACTCTGGCTGGATAGTGAGTTCTAAGCCCGACCGGACCCAAATCCTTTTTAGCATTCCCGTGCAACATAGCAGGTTCAGCGATCGTAGATTTGCTGATTTGCAAGTTTGTCAGTGACTGGATTACGGTTCTAAGGATGAGATCCGAGAGTTTCATAAGGGGATCTAACCAGGATTTTGCTAAAATTATGCAGGTCAGAGTTTAAAATGGTGACAGGAATCCTTACAAGATACTACAACCTAAATGAGCTCCTCACTCGCATTGGGGTCAAATATAACTGTATGTAGTGCTTGAGGAGGAAAAAACAACTCTACCTATTTATCCTGGCCTGGCAATCACCAAAGCTAAACAAACTAACTCGATATGTCCAATAATTCTGGATCAGTATATACTACATACAGTATAAAGGGTATTCAACAACTGGAGAGTTGCACAATAGGCCCTTGAGAGATCTAAGTGCTGTAATAATTTAAGTTAGCTATAAGTTGTTAAAAAAAATAAGGTGAAATTAGGCATATCCCAGGGATGAATAGTAACAAATGGACACGCCGTATGGTTGAATGGAGGCCCAGAGAACATAAAAGATGCAGAGGTAGACCACAGACAAGATGGACGGACAACATAAAAAGATTAGCGGGACACGATTAGATGCAAAAAGCAAACAACATAGTTCATCGGAGACAACTTGGGGACGCTTATATCCAACTATGGATGGAATAAGCTAATGATGATGATGATGATGATTAGTTGTCTATCTGTCTTTCGAGGAGTACATGTAAAATATCACACGCAGACTACTGATGAGATATTAATACGAATTTTAGTAAAAATATATTTGCAGAAATCCTAGCAGAGGGAATAGAGATTGTTAGTGAGCCTTATTTTTTCATGCTGTGAAAACTAAAAATCTTACACCCACCTTCCCTGTGTCCGTGATGTGATTTTATTGTCATAGGATCAATCATATTTTGAATTTCGGTGACATTTACTAGACGGTGTCTAGGAGTGTTCGTGGTGAAATATATATTGCGGTTACGACCATAAGTTGGGACATTTGCAAAATTTCAAATTTTATTCAAAAAATTTACAATCATAAAATTACAGTTTTTTTTATTTTCTTCGCACTTGTAAGTTTATGAAACTTTAAATACTAAAAAATAAAACCGGTCAAGTGCAAGTTAAACTTGCACAATTAGTGTTCCGTACATTGATTGTTTTTAAAATAAAAAATTTTGTTACGGTGGTATAAAATGATCAGTCACTTCACAAAACACACCCCAAATCAGTTTTCAACAAAGTTTGTTTCCAATCTTTACTGAAAACTGATGACCTTGAAATTTTTGTTTTTTTATATATCAGTTAAGTTATTGAAGGTAATGCACTCGTGATAATTTTCGTTCAATCTACACCCCGTGGAGAATATTCCAGAATTTTTTCAAAATTTTTTGATCAGTACTTTTCGAGATAAGTTCGGGGGACAGCGATTTTTCGCGATTTTTCAAAAATAATACAAAGAAAAGTGTGCGCAAATATTACATTATATTTATATTTTTTACTCGTGTTTTCACAAGCTTTCATTTGACACCACACTCGATGACCTAGTAAAAAAAATTTTTTTTCACTTCCGATTTCACCCCCCCAAAACTAACCCCTTAAGTCAAAATTTAACTTTCAAAACTACACAGCTTTGATGAGGCCATCAATTCCTGTATTATTACTAAATTTCAACTTTCTATGACAAATAGTTTCGGAGAAAATCGGATGTGACAGACAGACAGACGGACGGACAGACAGACATCGAAGTCATCTTATAAGTGTTCCGTACGGAACACTAAAAACTGTTGCGGGAACATGTTGTTTTTTTATAAAACTTGAAATATCTCGATAAAAAATTATTTAAGAATTTTTTCTTGGTGGAACTAGGTTAGTTTATTTTTCCCAAATATTAGAAAGGTTTCATGAAAATATTTTTATTTTAGTCCAATTTGACTAGCCTTTACTTCCACGTGTTTTATCAGAGTTATTCGATAGTAGAATTTCTTAGATCTGCCACTGTCTGGTTACCTCCGATCTTTAAAAAGAGAAATAAAATATAATTGATTAAAGTGGGGACTTTAGGTAGTAGCACAAGAAATGAGATCAGACTCGGCATAAGGATTAATTTATTTTTGGTTCTCTCATTAAGGGATGTTTTGTAATTTTCTATTTCTAGCTCGAATCCTTCTTTTGAGCTCATTCCATATGCGCTCGATTGGATTGAGGTTAAGACCCCGCGTAGGCCAGCAGTTAATCCACCGCTACGAGTCTCGTCAGATACGAAAACTAAATCGATTTTCGCATCCGTAGGCGACCGTTTCAGTAATGCAGCACTGCGCATAGCGCTCCCCAGGCCTCCTACAGACTAGTTTCCTTCCATCGTTGCCATGTAGGCACATTTGGGACTTGTCGGAGAATAAAACGGAGCGCCATGGCTCTAAAGTCCAGTCGACATGTTTTCGGGCAAATTTGAGTCGTTCTTTTCAATAGCTCTGTCAATTTGGGTCAGTTAGCTAGTCTCTTCGAAGTTAGGTTAGCTTCGTTAAGTCTTCTTCTGACTGTTCAGTGACTGACAGCTCGACTACGAACCTGTCGGAGCTCCTGTTGGACCTTAACCGGCCTCCGTGTAAAGGCGCCGGTCTCTTGGTAACGTCTGTAGACTCTGGAGACTTGTGCCGTTTCTTCCGGGGTGGTATCCATTTTCCATGGACGTAATTAGTGAGCAGGTTTAGCAGAGTTGCTGACGGTTCAAATTACGATACGAAAATGGTTTGTGTGTTTATATACATGAATAGCCCGCAATGAGTACGTTGCTGAGCGACAAAAACTGTTCTATTGGGTAAAACCGTTTTAATCAGTAAAACTTTTGGGAAATTCAAATTTTTTTGGTATTATTGGAAACAGTAGAAAATCAGCATTCTAACTATACCAAAAATAATACCACTTTTTAAAAATTAAATTCAAGGGTCGGTGTTAAATAAAGCAAAATTGTTTGAGTCGATTTTTTTACTCACCAGTGTAGTAAGCCTAGTAAAAATATTTGATTGGTCCTTGTTCCGATTCTGTTTTTCGTCGTCATTACCTATCGTTCACGATTTAATTATGATTACCTGATAAATTATACAAGAATTTACTACAGATGAACACTTTGTAGATGCAGAAAAATACTCTCTAACTATTTACCTGTTTATTTCTATTGGACTTCCCACCTTTGAAGGTTAAGCAATTCTTTCCTTCAGTTTATTATTAATTCAAAATAACGTGTCAATACGCTTGTGGGTAATATTATATTTATGTAAAATGTCTGGTTTACCTACAATAAATAATACATTATCATTTATAATAGCGCGATTTAGAAGGTTATGATAAATATAAACCGCAATTTGTCAAAAAACATTTTTTAGTGGGATATATTATTTTTATTAAATGAGTAGTCATAGGTAAATTGTTGTGAGTTCTACTATAAACGAACAAGAATCATTTTCAGTTGTAACAACCCATAAACATTTTGCCAGTACGCAAAGTTTGTCATTCGCAAAAGGTAAGGATAAGTGAGTCGTCCAGTTGCAAAAACAGTTAAAGCTATAAAAAACGAAAGTTGTGTTGTAGGTACACTTGGAATCCTAAACTCATTGACTATCAAATGAGCATGTTCTAAAGGTGTACAAAAATTAAAAACATTATAAAGTAGTGAAGAAAAAATAGATACAGAAGCAAAAGTTGTCAAATCCTTTTAGTACACCTGTGCAAAAGAAGTTACATCCATAACCGCCATATTTAAATTGCAAAAGCATATTAAATCCATGTTGGAAAATATATTCGCCTAAGATTACAGTAGCAAAAGCAGTTATATCTTATCTCACCTATCTCACAATATAATGTTTAGTGCCCTCTATTTAAATGTTCAGAATGCACAAGACTTAATAATAAGATAAATGCATAGAAAAACAACTACGAAAAGCAGGTCTTGAAAATGCAGTTGAAGTCTCATAAAACTCGTGCCGACAGATTTTCAAACAGAAGAATGATAATGAGCTTGTATTGAGTTGTCAAAAAATCTCGTGTTGCCCAAATCTGCGACCAAGCCCCCTATTATAAAAGACACTTATATCTATATAATTTCACTATCTGCGAGGGTAATTCATCATCTCCACAGAAAAAAATTAATAGATTTTCGCATGTTTGGACTGAAAAGTTGTACCAAAAGGGATCTAACCAGATCGCCTTAGCTGTTTACCACAGACTAACTCAGTCGTCATAAAAGCTAAAATACTTCAACTAGAGAGTGGATAAAGGAGGAGGTCAATCATGGCTCCTGAATAATAAGGTGTTTGGTGTAGTGGTGATATATACTGAGTAGTATCATTGTGCCAAAGATTCCACATTCCCAACTTAGAGAGGAATTTAGGTAGGAAAATCTAAATCGGTATCAAACTAAATGCGTTCTTTCTATTGTGCATTTAATTATCTTTAAATTGTCACATTGGATTTAGATTTTACAGGAGTGTTTTGGAACTCGCGTAATTGCTACGTAATTTAAATCTATCAAAATAATGCAACCGCACTATGTTACAAATGAATGTACAATTCGGACAGGCTGTGGAGCTAACCTATTTTTCCATTAAAACTGTGTTTCTCGAAGACGATCAATAAAGCTCAGGGACCAACATTAAACTTAGCTGGTTTAGACCTTAGCATTCAATGTTTTTCGCATGGCCAGTTATATGTGGCCCTGTCACGTGTAACATTCAAACATAATCTGTTTGTTCTGGCACCCGGGGCAGAGACACAGACACAATGTAGTGTAAAGAAATATTTTAAACTAGCGTAAAAAAATATTGTAGGCATTGTATTTTTGTCTATACTAAATATAAAGAAGAGTTAAACAATAACGTAACAACAAGAATCCCCGTGCGCAGCCGGGCGAGTTGCTAGCATATATGTCTATATATATATATATATATATATATATATATATATATATATATATATATATATATATATATATATATATAGTGGGCAAAAATAAGAGTTTATGCTGAAAATTAGTCAAAAAAAAAGTCCACCATACCATCACTTACACGGCCAGACAGTATTACTCCAACACCTGTTGAGAAAGCTAACTTATTAGCCAAAGTTTTAGCTTCGATGTTGCCTTCACAGAGCGTGTCATAAAACGTATTTTAATGAAGCTAGACATCAAAATAGTTTCCAACGCTTATGGAATACCTATCTTAGTATTTAAAAAATGCGCGAGCGAATTAGCACCTGTGTTTTGTAGGCTCTTCAACTTACCCTGAATAAAAGGACATTTCTTTCTTGCTAGAGTTCAGTTGATACACAAAAACTTTAAAAATATTTTGCCAAACAATACCGACCAGTCGATTTACTGTCAGTATTATCAAAATTATGCATCGCGATTTTCTAAAATATCTGGAAGGATTTAATATTATTATTGACCATCAGTAATGTTTTTGGTAGCAAATAGTAACGCGAACCTTAAGTCATACATTTTAGAATAAACTGAATCCGTGTCAATGAAGACATTAAAACAGCCGTGCTACCGATAGCAAACACTCATTATCACCTGAAATCAAAAAGTTTTTCAATTTTGGTTTTTTAAACAGTAAAATAGAGAATCAAATCAGGCATAAAAATGGTCTTAAAAATTTACCTCAACATAAATTATAAGAAATTTGTTTAAAAATCTGGAATCAGAAAATTAGGAAAATAATACTCAAAATTTACGTACCGATGATGATATGCCTTATAGGACAACCAGATCATTGAACTTTTCGCCAAATTACCAGATTTACGTTTAAACTTACTCAATTTTATTAGAAACTTTGATACAGGACCGATTTTCTTTGATATTAGTAAAGCCTTCCACACAGTTTGGCATATTGGGTTCTTTATAAAACTTATTAGAATGGTTGTGCCAATTATCTATTCAAATAAATTAAGTCTTAATTACGCCCAAACTTACTCAATTTAATAGTAACTTTTATACAGGACCGATTTTCTTTGATATTAGTAAAACCTTCCACACAGTTTAGTATAATGGGTTCTTTATAAATCTTATTAGAAAGGTTGTACTAATTATCTACTCAAATAAATTAATTCTTTTTTATAAAATCGGAAGTTTATTGTCTATTTAAAACAATAACTCCAGTAGCATTGAAAAAATATGTGTTTACCGTAGGGTGTCCTACTGTTTCCCACCTTATTTAACCTACATACTTATGACATCCTAAAATTCAATCAAATTAATATTTATTTAATTACTGATCGTACAACAATCAAGGCTGTGTCGAAGCTACCTGGGATGACCAATCATATACGTCAACAAAATATTGATTAAATTGAAAAGTGGACATTGAAGAGGAAAATCAAAATAAATCCAGACCTAATGCAAGCAGTCTACTTTATTAAGTTCAACCATCATCTGTGTGCCTTTAATTAAAGTTAAAGTATGCAACCAATATATTCATTTTAAACACAAAGGCAAATCAATTATATTTTATTTTGATATAGATCTTGACTGGAAAAAGAATAAGAAATTAAAAAGTTATTAAATAAATAGACGCAATATAGCTCTTGATTACCAAAAAAAGAAAAATGAAGATACTACTAAAGTTTTACTTTATAGTAAGCTGCGTAGTCATAAAAACCACAAGTAACGTTCCTTGATATACTGTGAATAAAACAATCCATCATAACCTAAATAGGGAACTTGTAAACCAATATTGTTTTGCCCTTTAGCTACGCCCATGAGTTTAATACAAAGCCGTTATTATAAAAATAACCAATTCTCAATAAAAGATATACTATATGCACTTACATATAGCCCAGTAAAAAACTACTGGTAGTAAATCATAGATAATTGAATAACGTAGTGTAGGAAATTGTTTTTTTTTATTAGTTGTTTACTGATTTCGTACAAAATCTATTTATAGTAATATATTTTTTTAATAATATGGTATGGGTTACAACGGGTCTTTTTAAAAATATTTGTAATCTGGTAAAAAATAAAATATTTACATTCCTACTTTAATAAATAATAAAATTTGTTAATTAGTGTTCTGTACGAAACACTTATAAGATGACTTCGGTATCTCTCTGTCTATCTGCCTGTCTGTCCGTCCGTCTGTCTGTCTGTCACACCCGATTTTCTCCGAAACTATTTGTCATAGAAAGTTGAAATTTGGTAATAATATAGCAATTGATGGCCTCATCAAAGCCGTGTAGTTTTGAAAGTCAAATTTTGACTTAAAGGGCTAGTTTTGGGGGGTAAAATCGGAAGTGAAAAAAAAAATTTTTTAGTAGGTCATTGAGTGTGGTGTCAAATGAAAGCTTGTGAAAACACGAGTAAAAATATATATATATATATATATATATATATATATATATATATATATATATATATATAAATATATATATATATATATATATATATATATATATATATATATATATATATATATATATATATATATATGTATATATGTATATATATAATGTAATACTTACGCACACTTTTCTTTATATTATTTTTAAAAAATCGAGAAAAATCGCTGTCCCCCCACCTTATATCGAAAAGTACTGATCAAAAAATTTTAAAAAAAATCTGGAATATTCTCCGAAAATTATCACGAGTGCATTACCTTTAATAATTTATCTGGTATATAAAAAAAACAAAAATTTCAAGGTCATCAATTTTCAGTAAAGATTGAAAACAAACTTTGTTGAAAATACATTTGGGGGTGTGTTTTATGAAGTCACTGATCATTTTATACCACCGTAACAACATTTTTTATTTTAAAAGCAATCGACGTACGTAACACCAATTGTGCAAGTTCAACTTGCACTTGACTGGTTATTTTTATATAAATTGTAAAAGGGTGTATGATACAAACTTTAAATAAAGCCATAAGAAAAAAAAAGTGGGAACCAAAATTTGCATATTTTAAAAACTTTTAGAGTTTCTCCAACTTTTATTAAGTATGTTATATACGTATTTCTAATAGTTTTCGATTTATTTCGAATTTCTTCAATTTTTACCTTTGTTTTTAATACACTTACGCTATAACATCCTAGTTGTAAAGACAAAACAAAAATGTAGGCATTGTCAAATTTTGACATGTCTATTAAGCAAGTAAAATAGTTTTAATTGTTGTAGTAAGTGATGTATAAAGGTAATAGTTATGGATTTTCCTAAAAATGAATTAATTGATATGGTTTATATACTGACTTTACGGAGTATCCTAATAGACGTATACCATCTAGAAACTCTTTTCAGTGCTTAATGGAACGGTTTGATGGTAGTGATAGCGTTGAGTATACGAAACGGAAAGTAGTAAACTAGAATGCTGCCAATGAGGAAAAAGAAATGGAGATTTTACTTCATGTTGCAGATAATTCTCAGGTCAGCAGCCGGCAATTAGCTGACTTATCTGACACATCCCAATCTACAGCTAATCGCACCACGAGAAAATACAAGTATCATCCCTTTCATATGGAACTACACCAAGAACTTCAAGATCGTGATTTTGAACGACGAGTAAACTCCATCCATCCAAATTTTTTATCCAAAATAATGTGTTCTGATAAAGCTACTTTTCGCAGTAATAGAGCAGTTAACACCCATAACATGCATTATTATTCAACAGTTAATCCATTTTGGGTTCGGGACGTTCAAAACCAACACAACTGGTCGCTTAATGTATGGTGTAGAATATTAAATTTTCGAATTATTGGTCTATATTTTTTCCGCGAACCGCTTAACGGGCCTAGATATCTGAATTTTTTGCAAAACGAATTACCCCAGCTTCTTGAAGAAGTTGATAACTTTGAAAGGGAACAAATGTGGATTCAACAAGACGGAGCTCCTGTTCATTACCATCGGGAAGTTCGGGAATTTTTAAACGATCGTTACCCACAAAAATGGATCGGTAGGGATGGATTCATTGTGGTCCCCACGATCATGTGACTTAATATCTTTGACTTTTTTTGGTGGAGCTACATTAAAGATCGTGTTTAGGTGAATCCCCCTACAACACCAGTAGATATGGAAAATAGGACACGGGATGCGTGCAGGACAATAACTTCCTTTATGCTAAGGAAAGTGAAGGAAAATATAGTAAAACGACTAAACATGTGTATTCAAGTAGACGGGCATATTTTTGAACATTTATTACGTCATAATAATTAATCATTAGATAAGTTAAATTATATTAAAATTATTATTAACTATTTGTTTATGTTTTCACAATAGCGTAAGTATATTAAAAACAAGGGTAAAAATTTGAAAAATTTAAAATAAATCGAAAACTATTAGAAATAGGTATATGACATACTTAATAAAAGTGGGAGGGTTTTGTAATTGGAGAGTTTTGTAAAATTTATCAGAAAAAATAATAATATATAGGGTGTGCTATTTAAAAAGTTTGAGATTTTTCAATTTAAAATAGTCGAAATGTATAAATTTATTTTGAACACCCTGTAGTATCTAACTTAAATTTCTTTACATATATCTTTTTTCATCTCTATAGAAAGCTCGTACCAATTATGAGTATTCCACCTTCAGAAACAATGGCGCTACTGGCAATTTTTTACAAAACTGAAAACTAGTATTTTTTTTAAAAAAATTGAAATATAAGAAAAACTACTAGGTTTAGGTATATAACATTATTAATAAAGAATTTAAAAATTAGAAAAAATACGATGTTCCATTTAAAAAAAAAACACGTTATATCGGCCACACTTTTTTGAAGTACCCTGTATACTCAAAAATAATTGTAAACTGTGCACCTTAACATTCCCTAAAACTATTGTATTTAACCTTTTTTCGTCATTCCCGAAACAAATGAGATAATGAACTTTACTCTATTGTTGACTGTTTCGTCATTCCCGAAACAAATGAGATAATGAACTTTACTCTATTGTTGACTCACCCTGTACAGTAACAATCATCGTTCATTGGAAATTATCAGAGACAAAATATCCAACAAGAAATTGCAGCTATTGAGGAAACAACGTGCCAAAGAGTGAATCGCTTTATCGCTAGCTTAGACTAGATCTAGGAGGGAAATAGTTCTCATTTGACTGATGATGTGATGTGAAATAACAGACAATACATATATGTTCTTTTATAATTGGAAAATGGCTGATTCAATGCTCTTGGGGTATTTTCATAGGTAGTTTCGGAGAATTTTGTGGACATTGGTAATATATAGTAAAGGCTTTGCTGACTAGGTAGTAGGTAAACAAGAGTTTTGGCTCTGTTTCCGAGCTTGTGGAATTGCTGGCATTTGATATTAGGGTCATAAACTTTAAATATATTATTAAGACTACTTAACAACAAGGTAATTAAAATATAATGTTAAATATGTACTATAAATATTACTAAAGAACATGGCGGAAGGCCAGTGTCTCCGAAAAAGAGAAATAGAGCTATAATAAGGACAGGACATGAGTTATCTAGACACATTAAAAATTAGGTGATATTTAGTATATTGGTAGTTTCAATGTGCCTAGAATTAAGTGATATTTTGGCGTATAAGATACAAGAATCGTTTTTACAGGGGTGTTTTTTATTGTATAAATAAATACGTTATGGTGGAGTTATTATTTTAAAAATAACTTAAACTGATATTAGTTTTCAGTATTTTGGAATTGTTAACTATAATTTAGGATTTATCTGTTAAAGGTAAATGTATATAATTCCATTCATATCTTGTTCATTTCTAATATATGTATAATTATCTCATCAAGAAATAATATTAAAAAAAGGGTTTTCTTTTTAATAAATGTCGTGTGACGTCACACTTAAAAGAGAGACATTTTGCTATTAGTAATTCGATAACGTAAGACATTTGCTTAAAAATAAGACTGTAAAATATGAGAATGCGAAAATGCACCCTTAGTCAATTTGACCTTGTGTGTGAAGGTCATGTTAGAATTGTTGATTGATAATACTTTTTGCAATCCATACATAATACACAAAAGTATGACTCCATCCCATTTTTTTACAATATTTTGTTAATAATAAATTTCAGAAAGATACAACGGACGGGATTTGTTAATATAGAAGAAGAATATAAGTATATAAAGGAATGCCTACACGCAGCCGCACTGGAAGCATTAGGGTACCAAGAGAAAAGGGAAAAACAGCAAAAACCATATTGGTGGGATGAAGAAATTAAATACGAAATTGAAGAAAAACGGAAAAGCTATCACAAATACTTAAGTTCAAAGAGCACAAACGACAAAGTAAAATACAAAGAATCCCAAGCTAGAGTACGCAAAATGATTAGTGACAAAAAGAACAACCAATGGGAAAAGACATGCTCAAGACTCAACACTTACATAGGAGGAAGAAAAAGCACAGAAAGCTGGAGACTTCTTAAAAATATGAGAGCAGAACGGAAAAGAGAAATCTTCTCACCAATAACACCAGAAAAATGGAACCAATATTTTACAAATATGCTAATAGAAGATAGACCAGAGTTTAAAAGTACCCAACATGGAAACCCAAATATAGTTATACGAGGATCCCCAATAAGGATAACAACATCAGAACTTAAAGAAGTATGTAAAACGCTAAAAAATGGTAGAGCTCCAGGACCAGGAAACATCCCAGGAGAGATAGTAAAATACGGATCTGAAAAGCTATTTAGCGCTTTGAGGAACTTATTCCAAAGATGTATTAACACATCAGAAGTACCCGAGGAATGGAAAATATCATACATATCAACGGTTACAGGATCTATTAGCAGAATATACGGAAAAATACTTAAAAATAGAATAGAAACGGAATACGCGGACGTAGAAGCTGAAGAACAGGCAGGCTTTAGAGCAGGAAGATCCACAATAGACCATCTCTTCTCACTGACACAAATCCTAGAAAAGAAAACCGCATTTGATCAGGAAGTCCATGTCTTGTTTGTTGATTTAAAAAAGGCCTACGACAGCGTGCCCCTAATGAGATTGTGGAAAACACTACAACAGAGTAATGTAAGCACCGAAATAATTAAAGCCGTAAAACCCTTATACAAAGACGCATGAAGTAGTGTGAAAACCAAATATGGTATAACAACAGGGTTCCCGGTCACAAAGGGTCTCAAACAGGGCTGCTGTATATCCCCAACGCTATTTAAAATCTATTTGGAGAGTGCACTGAAGAACTGGAAAAGGAAATGCAGCAGTATGGGATTACCACTGGATGACGATACTACATTGTACACGCTATCATTCGCAGATGACCAGATAGTAGTCGCTCAGGACATCGATGATATGGAATACATGACACGAAAACTTATGGATGAATATGAAAAATGGGGCCTAGAAGTCAATATTAAAAAGACCGAGTACATGTGCGGACAGCAGGACTTGAAACTGGTCACAGGACACACCATCAAACACTGTGCCAGTTATAAGTATTTGGGAACGAGAATATCTAGGGACGGAACACTGGAAGAAGCAATATTCGAGAGGAATATCCAAGGAAGAAAAGCGATTGCAATGCTTAATAGTATACTATGGGACAAAAACATAACCATTGAAAATAAGAAGAGAATTTACAACTCAATAGTGAAAAGTATAATAACTTACAGCTCCCAGGTGTGGCCATTAAAGGAAAGAACAGAAAACATACTAAAAGCTACAGAAATGGATTTCTGGTGACGAGCAGCCAGAAAATCCAGAAAAGACCGCATACCAAATGACACGATAAGGCGAGCTTTAGAAATAAAGCACGATATAGTGGACGAAATCAGAACCCAACAGTTGGTATGGTACGGACATGTACAGAGAATGTCACAAGACCGACTGCCTAAAAAGATTTTAAATTGGAACCCTCATGGAAAAAGAAAGCGAGGAAGACCACGCCAAAGCTGGAGAGCAGGAATCAACAAGGAAGTACTAGAGAGAGATCTGGAGGAGGAGGGATGGAGAAACCGGGAGGAGTGGAAATTAGGCATCGGAAGACGGAAGACGTTATAAAACCGATTGATATATATATATATATATATATATATATATATATATATATATATATATATAAATTTCAAGTTTTATAAAATTAACAAAATACAGGTTTCTAAAAAATAGAATGCAGTAAAGAAGCATAAAGAAAGTATAAATTTTGATTAATATGCATATAAATATTTTCAAAAGTTTTTAAACAGCAGAAATCCTAGTTCTAGAGTACTGTTATATAGGTGGTAGTTATTGTAAAAATACAATAACATCAGTGGCCTCACTATCGAGTTGCCTAAAAGTTCTGTGAAATACAACTGTATTTTTAGAATGTTAAAGGATATCATCACATTCTCCACAACGCACATCTCCATGTTAAAGAAAAGGTTTAAACACGATTGTGAGCAGGTGAAAGAAAACAAATGAACTTGAGGGAGGTCATAACTCAACAATGGATGCCAAGTATACTGTATTCGTTTTTATTAGATTTTAACGGACTCGGCGGACATAAAAGGAGATTCACAAGAAACTGAAATATCACAAGAGATAATTTAACTAAAGCCACTAGAAGTGAGTAGTTTTAGTAAAAATAATTGTCTGTGCGAATGTATTTCATGACATTTCGACGATTAGTTTACAAGTTACAGTGGTTTTAGTGGCGCTACTTTTGATATTTTCAAAACAATAGAAAAAAATCGAATTTCATGTGTTGATTAAACATTGTTTTGTGATGGGAAAAAATACCGTTCAAGCAAAGCAATGGCTTGATAAGTGTTACGGGGACGTACAGACACGAATGATGCTGGTTACACCGGAAAACAATAAAAAAAATCCACAAAATTGTTTTGGATGACCGTGAAGTGAAATTGCGTGAGATAGCTGACACTCTAAAGGTATCAAAAGAACATGTTGGTTATATTTTGAATGAACATTTGGGCAATAGAAAGCTCTGTTCGAAATGGGTACCGTGTTGATGATTCTAAGCGCTGTTTGGACCTATTTAAGCGCAATAAAAAGGATGTTTTCATGTGATATATGCCAATAGATGAAACATGGATCTACCACTACATACCGGAATCAAATCGGCAGTCAGCTGAGTGGACAGCAACCAGTGAAAGCCGCCCGAAGCGAACAAAGACACAACAGTCGGCTGGGAAAGATTTGGCCTCTGTATTTTGGGATGCGCATGGAATCATTTTCATCGACTATGCTGAGAAGGGAAAAAACCATCAATAGCGAATATTATATAAAGTTGAAGGCAGACATCGCAAAGAAACGGTCCCAAATGATCAAGAAAAAAGTGCTCTTTCATCAAGACAATGCACCGTGTCACAAGTCAATGGTTACGATGGCAAAATTGCAAGAATTGAACTTCGAATTGCTTCCTCATCCACCATATTCTCCAGATTTGACCCCCAACGACTATTATCTATTCGCAGACCTCAAAAAAATGCTCGCGGGAAAGAGATTTGGCTCCAAAGAAGCAGTTGTCGCCTAAACCGAGGCCTATTTTGAAGGCAAAGACAAATCCTTCTACAAGAAAGGTATAGAAATGTTAGAAGAGCGTTGGATTGATTGTATCACTTTTGAAGGAGACTATGTTGATGAATAAAGTCGAATTTTGCAAAAAAATGAGTTTTAAGTAGCTAGACTAAAAAAATTTCCGCCTATGTGTTAAGATGCCCATGCATTATGCCTTTGTGACTTAATTATGACATTGTGTTATGATTTAGGTTGCCGTGTGAAGAAAATATACCAATTAATTGCTAGACTTTGTGAACTGCAATTTCTTTCTATATTGTTTCCTATACTATACTCTACGCCACTGTGGGAGATACAAGAATGATGAGGTAATATTTAAAAGTTATAAATATTTAATATTTCGGAAAATTTTATTAATCTCAATAATACTGAGTGTTTTGATGTCTATGTTACATTAAACGATGTATTCTCAAAGCATATTGTTTTTGTTGTCTTGTTTATTAGTAAATGACAAGTTTTATATCGACTGTGCTGCAATTCCTCCCAATCTTTGTCCTAATGTTTTTCAATACGTTAATGACAATCGTGGTGATTTATATGGTGTAATTACGATTCCATACAGTAATGCAGAGAAATTTGGCAAAACTATTTCTCTTTCTATAGCAGCTTGGATGCCTGGTTATTACCCGAAATATACAAAATACAGTGAGTACTTTTTGTGTTTTTGAATAAAATATACAACTTTTTATATTGTGTTAAAGGTTCTTTTATCTTCTCTTGTTACTGTATAAGCAAAACCTAAGTATTAAACAATGTAAAATTAATAAAATTAAATAAATTTAGTAATTACATAATCTATAATATATATAAAATGCAACGTCTCTCTGTCTGTCCGTCTGTTTGTCTATCCGTTAGTGCGCTTATCACTGGAGAACCACTTATCCGATTTACGTACTTTTTTTTTTTTAAACATACGTATGTTCTCTGGCCAGGTTATAGGCTATATTTTATTACGATAGGTAGCATAAGGAATGAGCAGTGACGATAATAGTGAATGAAATCGGAAAAAAGTTTGCCGCTGGCGCGTTCCCTTGCAATATACAGCCTAAACCATTAAATATAGAACAATACTATGTAGCAGAGAATATTTATAATCTATTATATATATATATATATATATATATATATATATATATATATATATATATATATATATATATATGATTTTTTAAATTCATACATTTATTCTTTGGCCAGGTTCTATAATAATAATAAGAATCTATATCTATAATTTAAATAAAATGCAACGTCTCTCTGACAGTCTGTCTGTCCGTTAGTGTGCTTATCCCTCGAGAACCACTTATCCGATTTACGTGATTTTTTAAATTCATACGTATGTTCTCTGACCAGGTTGTAGATATATATTTTTATTACGTCTAGAACATATATAAAATGCAACGTATCTCTGTCTATCTGTCTGTCTGTCTGTCCGTTAGTGCGCTTATCACTGAAGAATCACTTATCCGATTTACGTACATATATTCTCTGGCCAGGTTATAGGCTATATTTTATTACGATAGGTAGTATAAAGAATAGGCAGTGACGATAATAGTGAATGAAGTCGGAAAAAAGTTTGTTGCTAGCGCGTTCTCTTGCAATACACAGCCTAAACCATTAAATATGGAACAATATTATGTAGCAGAGAATATATATAATCTATATAAAATGCTATATTTATCTGTCTGTCTGTCTGTCCATTAGTGCGTTTATCACGCGAGAACCACTTATCCGATTTACGTGATTTTTTTAAAATTCATACATATATTCTTTGGCCAGGTTATATAATAATAATCTATATCTATAAGATATATAAAATGCAACGTCACTCTGTTTGTCTGTCTGTCTGTGTGTCTGTCTGTCTGTCCGTTAGTGCGCTTATCACTGGAGAAGCACTTATCCGATTTACGTGTTTTTTTTTTTAAACATGCTAAACCATTAAATATGGAACAATATGATGTAGCAAAAAATATCTATAATATATATAAAATGCAACGTCTCTCTGTCTGTCTGTCTGTTCGTTAGCGCACTTATCACTGGAGAACCACTTATCCGATTTACGTGCTTTTTTTTTAAACATACATATGTTCTCTGGCCAGGTTATAGGATATATTTTATTACTTTAGATGACATAAGGAATAAGCAGTGACGATAATAGTGAATGAAGTCGGAGAAAAGTTTGCCGCTAGCGCGTTCTTTTGCAATACACTGCCTAAAGCATTAAATATGGAACAATATCATGTAGCAAAGAATATAATATATATATATATATATATATATATATATATATATATATATATGTATGTATATATATATATATATATATATATATATATAGGTATGTATATATATATATATATATATATATATATATATATATATATATATATATATATGTATATATATATATATATATATATATATATATATATATATATGTATATATATATATATATATATATATATATATATATATATATATATATATATATATATATATATATATATATATATATATATATATATATATATATATATATATATATATATATATATATATATATATATATATATATATACATATATATATATATATATATATATATATATATATATATATATATATATATATATATGTATATATATATATATATATATGTATATATATATATATATATATATATATATATATATATATATATATATAATGGAACGTCTCTCTGTCTGTCTGTCCGTTAGTACGCTTATCACTCGAGAATCACTTATCCGATTTACGTCTTTTTATAAATTTATACATATGTTCTATATAATTCGATATAAGCCTAGATAATGGGAGATAGGGTAAGATAATGGGAGATAAGTATAAATAATGGGAGATAAGGAGAAATAATGGGAGATAAGCAGAGATAAATCTAAATGATGGGGAGTTATGGTGAGATAATGGGAGTTAAGGAGAAATAATGGGTGATAAGAAGAAATATTGCGAGATAGGTCGAGATAAGTCGAGATAGGCCTAGATAATGGGAGATAAAGGGAAATAATGGGAGATGAGCAGAGATAAGCCTAGATAATGGAAATTATGTAGAGATAACGGGAGATAAGGAGAAATAATGGGAGGTAAGGGGAAATAATGGCAGATATTTTATTACGTTAGGTAACATAAGGAACAAGCAGTGTCGATAGTAGTGAATCAAGTCCACGCGAGCGGAGCCGCGGACACTGCTAGTATTATATAAAATGTATACTATGAACTTATATTAGTTCCAACTCAGGTCGCTATTTTCAACGGCATTATTAACTCTTCCACAAACAATTCTTTGAAAGCCGAAAGCTTGCAATTTGGCAAACGCAAAATCAAATAACATAACATTTTTGTGAACATTTGAGGCTATTTTTGTGTATCCTAATGAAAGATTGACCCCAAAAACAGGCCAAAAATCGTCCGTTTTGGCACCCTCGAAATCTAATACAAATTATATGCTAAAAGATTGTTAATAATGACGATGATAAAGTTTTAAGTTGAGTATACTTTGGTTTTTGAGATGATGTAAGCAAATATGCTAGATTTTTATCCCACTAGATATCAGCACTTCCAAAAACTCCCCAGTACGAACTTGCAGAACAAACAAGACGTATTTTTGCCACTCCAATTTTGCAACCCTGTCATCCCCAGTTTCGCTAGATTTCCACCCCTAGAAAATACGGCTCGTTTTTGGCATCGCTATGTGTGTATGTGTGAAAATATGAATGGGCTGTTTTGTTGTACACATAACATATGTCTACATTGCTTATTATAACACCATTTGTGTAACGTACATCCAATAGGTTTGAAGGAAAAAATGGTAACTTCTAACTGTTTTATCTCAAAAAATAAATGTATATTCAACTTGAAACTTCGTCATAAGAAAATGATCATCATTAACAATCATCTAGCATACAATTTGTATCAGAATTCAAGGGTACCAAAACGGGCGATTTTTAAGGTTACTCTTTACCGAGATAAAAACAGAATCACTATTTTGTGTTCTATTATTATTAGACTGTTTTGTCGCAATTCAGAAGTAGAAGGTCCAGTTAAAATTTGTTCTTGGAAGAATATAATAAAATGATTTTTTTTTGTCGATGTTTGCTAATAGCAGGAAACCAGGAAACATCCCAGGAGAGATAGTAAAATACGGAACTGAAAAGCTATTTAGCGCTTTGAGGAACTTATTCCAAAGATGCATTAACACATCAGAAGTACCTGAGGAATGGAAAATATCATACATATCAACAATTTACAAGAAAGGAGACAAAAATAATTGCGATAACTATAGGGGAATAACGGTTACAGGATCTATTAGCAGAATATACGGAAAAATACTTAAAAATAGAATAGAAACGGAATACGCGGACGTAGAAGCTGAAGAACAGGCAGGCTTTAGAGCAGGAAGATCCACAATAGACCATCTCTTCTCGCTGACACAAATCCTAGAAAAGAAAACCGCATTTGATCAGGAAGTCCATGTCTTGTTTGTTGATTTAAAAAAGGCCTACAACAGCGTGCCCCTAATGAGATTGTGGGAAACACTACAACAGAGTAATGTAAGTACCGAAATAATTAAAGCCGTAAAATCCTTATACCAAGACGCAAGAAGTAGTGTGAAAACCAAATATGGTATAACAACAGGGTTCCAAGTCACAAAGGGTCTCAAACAGGGCTGCTGTATATCCCCAACGCTATTTAAAATCTATTTGGAGAGTGCACTGAAGAACTGGAAAAGGAAATGCAGCAGTATGGGATTACCACTGGATGACAATACTACATTGTACACGCTGTCATTCGCAGACGACCAGGTAGTAGTCGCTCAGGACATCGATGATATGGAATACATGACACGAAAACTTATGGAGGAATATGAAAAATGGGGCCTAGAAGTCAATATTAAAAAGACCGAGTACATGTGCGTCGGAGGACAACAGCAGGGCTTGAAACTGGCTACAGGACACACCATCAAACACTGTGCCAGTTATAAGTATTTGGGAACGAGAATATTTAGGGACGAAACACTGGAAGAAGCAATATTCGAGAGGAATATCCAAGGAAGAAAAGCGATTGTAATGCTTAATAGTATACTATGGGACAAAAACATAACCATTGAAAATAAGAAGAGAATTTACAACTCAATAGTGAAAAGTATAATAACTTACAGCTCCCAGGTGTGGCCATTGAAGGAAAGAACAGAAAAAATACTAAAAGCTACAGAAATGGATTTCTGGAGACGAGCAGCCGGAAAATCCAGAAAAGACCGCATATCAAATGACACGATAAGACGAGCTTTAGAAATAAAGCACGATATAGTGGACGAAATCAGAACCCAACAGTTGGTATGGTACGGACATGTACAGAGAATGTCACAAGACCGACTACCTAAAAAGATTTTAAATTGGAACCCTCATGGAAAAAGAAAGCGAGGAAGACCACGCCAAAGCTGGAGAGCAGGAATCAACAAGGAAGTACTAGAGAGAGATCTGGAGGAGGAGGGATGGAGAAACCGAGAGGAGTGGAAATTAGGCATCGGAAGACGGAAGATGGAAGACGTTATAAAACCGATTGATATATATATATATATATATATATATATATATATATATATATATATATATATATATATATATATATATATATATGCTAATAGCAATGTTTGACCGGAACGGTAAATATTACTATGGTCAGAACTCTCTATCGCTCCAAGTATTCAGGAATGTCATGACGGTTAACCTAATATTTTTTAAATCAGTAAATTGAATATTATTTGCTTCTTGTCGATTATCTATTGTTAGTTATGGAAAAACACACCCATTTGAAAATACGTTAATCGGGTTATTCATTCTGGAAATTATATTACCTATACATTCAAAGAATTTTAGAACACAAGAACATCGTCAATAGAATTTTTCTCTGGTTTTTCCAGCCATGTGCTATTAAATTTGATATAGTGTTATAAAAGTATAGAGTCAGATTGATGTCATAATTTATTACTCTATTAAAGTAGTCTCGTGAAAATGCGATGGTTACAGAAACTTGTTACCATTTGTAAGATGGTAAGCTGGAAAACAATTCTTAAATAAATAAAGGTATCGACAGATATGAAATAATTAGTAGGAACTAACTATTTCGTCTATGGTATAGATGTCTTTTCACAACCGAAGAACGATTCTTATGAATCGCCGATTTTATTTTTAAAATTAAAATTATGGAAAACATTGTTATGTCATGAGTTTTAAGAAAATTTCAATACTAGTGGATTTATACTTGTAAGATAGTTCTTCATCGATAAAGATTATATACGAGGCTGGTTTGAAAAGTCCGTGCAAAAATAAAAACTACTTATGTGTTTGGGGTAAACCTTTTTTATTTTTCGACATTGTCTCCTTTTAGGCTTATACACTTCGTCCAACGATGTTCTAGTTTGTTGATCCCTTCCGAATAATAGAATTTGTCCAAGTCTGCAAAATATCCATTAGTGTCTGCAATCCCCTCCTCGTTTGAATAACATCTTTGTCCCGCCAGCCATTTCTTCAAATTGGGGAACAAATAGTAGTCCGAGGGAGCCAAGTCTGGAGAATAGGGGGGATGTGAAACGAGTTGGAATCCTATTTCCATTAATTTTGCGACCACAACTGCTGAGGTGTGTGCTGGTACGTTGTTCTTGTGGGCCAATCGCGGGCGTTTTTCTTGCAGCTCGGTTTTCAAATGGTCCAATAACGATGAATAATATTTACGTGTGATAGTTTTACCCTTTTCCAGATAGTCGATGAGGATTATCCCTTGCGAATCCCAAAAGACAGTCGCCATAACCTTTCCGGCCGAAGGAACGGTCTTCGCCTTTTTTGGTGCAGATTCCCCCTTGGTAACCCATTGTTTAGATTGTTGTTTGGTCTCAGGAGTATAGTAATGTATCCATGTTTCATCCACAGTGACGAAACGACGCTTAAAGTCCTCCGGATTCTTCTGGAACAGCTGCAAACCATCCTTGCAACACTTCACACGATTCCGTTTTTGGTCAAGCGTGAGCAATCGCGGCACCCATCTTGCGGATAGCTTTCTCATGTCAGTCGAGATGCCCACAGCACTAGCAATCTCACGCACCTTAACTCTTCTGTCATCCATCACCATATCATGGATTTGATCAATGATTTCTGGAGTCGTAACCTCCACAGGCCGTCCAGAACGTTCAGCGTCACTTGTGCCCATATGGCCAGTCCGAAAATTTTGAAACTACTTATAAACTGTTCTAATCGCAGGTGCAGAGTCACCAGAATGTTACCAAGCTTCTCTTTAGTTTCCTGAGGCGTTTTGCCTTTCATAAAGTAATGTTTAATCACCACACGAAATTCTTTTTCGTCCATTTCTTGAAAATCATTCGACTTCCTTGATTCACACGAATGCCAAACACAAAGAAATAGACCAATACGGCTGAAACTTGGTGTGCGTTCATTCAAGAGATGCTACTAACTAAACATGACCTCGATACGCGCCGGTGGTGCCATCTCTCGGACTTTGCACGGACTTTTCAAACCAGCCTCGTATTTGAAAATTACAGTATTATCTGGTTAATCTCATCTATTTACGCGATTAGGTTTGTCTTGTTACTGAGTTAGTAGGAAAATCCGCTGTTTAGTCGCACTGAGAATAATATATCTGGGGGCACGGTAGTGCCCCCGTCAAGTCGAGCAGAAAGCACAGTCGTACCATTCTTTTCTCGAAGCCACTCAGCACTTTCGACCCCCCTGTAACTTTGTTTTGGATAAAGCTAGAAGCCTGAATTTTCAGTGACCAAGAGGACATATGATACTAGCTATATTCCTAAATTACCTACTATTTATACCTTATAGTTTACGAACTATCGCCAGTCGAAGTTCTTTAATTTTGTCACTGACACACTCACCGATCATCAAAATTCTAAGGTACTTCTAGCAGACACACAAACTTCAAATTTTGAATTTAGTTAGTGTCTAGTCTATAAAGGACGGAAAAACTGAAACATCCCGAAATTTTAGTCCCGTTTTCTAAATTGTACAGTCACTTAAGCCAAAAGAGAGGGTCAACCTCGGAATGAGAGATAATAAGCTGTAAACTTGTTTAAACCTTTATTTCAAAGGTCACAAAAATCGGCTTTTCGCAAGTATCTCGCTTCCTATGGTTTCAATAATATTTGCATTTATTATGAAAATTATAGAGCATAAAATTCTCTACAAATTTTATTCTAAATATTTTTTTATACGCTTAACTGTTTTTGAGATAGAGTGCGGAGAGCGCGCAGCGCTCAGCCATACATAGCATAATGCAATGCCAACCGTGAGTCCCGGTAAATAATACGTTGTATAAAGTTGATTAACCACTAAAAAATCCATAATTATGAATAATTTGTATTATTTATTAATTAATATATTATATTTAATAATATTTTTCATTTATCAAATATATTCATTTAATAATACCTACCTACTTCGTGTACTTAAAAAATTGTTAAGTGAAATACTTTAAGTATATTTTAATTATAAAAAAGTATGAAGATGATGCTTCCATGACAGCAGGGCTAGAAGAGAATATAATTATTAAAATAGGAGCAAAAGTCATGTTAAGACGAAATATTGACGTGAGTCTTGGCTTAGTCAATGGTTCTATTGGTATAGTACAAGGAGTAAAGGTTGATCCTGAAAATACAAAATAAAATAAAAAAAATACATATTACATTTAATAATGAACATCTTTACGAGCTTGGTCCAGTCAAAACTAAATTTGAAATTATTAATAGAGCTTATGTTCATCGCGAACAGTTTTCTATATGTATAGCCTATGCTATTACCATACACAAAAGTCAGGGGCTAAGTCTAAACAGTGCACTGATGTACACCGGTTCTTCAGTGTTCACATGCAGTCAAGCATACGTGACACTTTCGAGAGTGACAAGTCTGGGCAGATTACATCTAATTAATGTCGACTTCGGTAGTATCAAAGCTCAGGAGTCCGCAATCGTTGAATATAATCGACTTAGAAGCACTTATCGTCCAGACTTGTTAAAAATTGTTACATCATAGCCTTTGAGAAAAACCAACAGGGAGTGGGTTTTAAGAAAATCCGTAGCTGCCCACAAGAAATATTACCCGAGAAGAAAAAAAAAGAGGACTACCTACAAAAAGAAATGAGATCCCATCAAAACCATAAAATGTAAAAAAATGCCAAGTCTCGCAACGCAGTCCTTCCACTACAAAAAGTTGTGAGATCTCATGTACAATCAAGTCAGTTATTTTAGTTAGTATCTATGGAAGCACCTATTCAACAAACTTTGTCATAAATTGTTATCTATTTAGTTACCTACCAACATTTATAGTGACCATATCGATATTAGACATCTTTATTTGTATAATAAATATAATGACTTGGCAATCGCACGGCAACATAATCACATCAGAATAATCTAACCACGTACATCACTCATAACACCCCTAATAGATGCGAGTAAAAATAATTATACTTAGAATTTTATAATTTTTCCAATCAAAAAATAAGAAAAATGCCCATAGTAATATTTAAAAAGATGTATCGATTCTCACCCTTTTACCTTAAAGTGATATCACTTAAAAAGCTACAGATTTTTCCCCTACTCAAATTTAAAATCAAAATTTATTTCATCTGGGAGTTACAGAGCATGTGATTTTTAAAAATGCGATAAATTCCTTATCGGAGGAAATTCCTTAAAAAATGGGAAAACCATTTTTTAATTTATTTTCGCAATTTGCATAAACTTACTAGTCATATGTATAGCTTATGGAATTCTGTTAAACCTGTAACAATCCAAAAACCCGTCCGACTAATACAAATTTATTTATGATAAACTTTTAGTATCTTTAATCTTTAAAAATGCAAAAATCTCACTACATAAAAGATGTTTTTGCCCGAGTTGAGTGGTTAGACCTGTTATTTTAAAAATCGGGTCCTCGAACTTGGGGATCATATTAATTTATATTTATTAAGACTGGTGCAATGTTAACTGTAAACTTTTAAATCGTTTTTTTTATGAAAACTATAATAAAATGTTACAATCTGTTTTATGGGACGGATTTTCAAATTCATAGTTTTAAGATAAGACAATCCTGCGTTTAATAACTCATCCAGCAAAATCAGATAGGGCGTCATTCAGATATATTGAGGGGATAGTAAATATGTGTGTATGTATGTAGGTTTTTTAGTATATACTTCGGTTATCATGCTGAAATAGAATCCCTACCCAAATTATTGTAATTTCTAAATTTTAAAAGGAAAAATGTTATATTATTCTATTTCGTGTTTCGAGGAGGAGTTATTTCATGTACATATTATGAGTAAAATATGCATTTATACTATCACAATTCTAAATTGAACTTGATTTTTTTTTTTCAGCCATTAGAAATAGATTTGGTGACACCATTTGAAACTTTAATTAAAAATAACGCAGTTTCATTACTTTATAATGTCCGCTTTCCCTTTAAGAATGTGGTGCCAAGAATATCTGCAATAGCTTTTAATGATGCGATAATTTGCAATGGTGTGCCGGAGCCAGGTAAGACTTTTTGAGTTTTAAAAAGCTTTTCAACTTGATCATTTGTAAATAGTGTTTATACAGTAGATAGTAGGTTTTTATGGTATATATATATATATATATATATATATATATATATATATATATATATATATATGTGTATATATATATATATATATATATATATATATATATATATATATATATATATATATATATATATATATATATAGGCGTGCAAAAGTTTCTGGCTAGTGACATTTCGTACTCTAATTTATTAAAAAAAAGACTAATGCTTTTTAATCATTATGAGATGTCAGTATAAGATATAGGAAACAAAATAATATAGTAAAAGAATTTTGTTTGTGAATATATTTATTATTATTATTCTTATATTTATATGTGCAAAAGTTTCCGGCCACAAAATATACATTGACGCAGTAGGACGTTCAAAGACGTATTTACGAATAATAGCGCGTTGAATGTTCACATTTAGTTCATAAAAGATCGTGGGAGCATAAACATGGCTCGGCATATGCAAATCCAAATTTGTGAGAGACTAATAAAATTTTCAAAAGAAGGAAAGTCTTCTCGTGAGATTGCTTCATTATTATCGATAGGTAAATCAACCGTGAACGATATTATTGTAAAATACCGTTGTGAATATGGTTTAAAAGATCGTCCGCGTAGTGGAAGACCAAGAAAAACGTCTAAAAAAGTAGATCGTATCATTAAACGCAAATCAACTGGGATCTCAAGAAAATTGCTGCCGAAATTGCACGCGAGCTAAAGGATGAAAACCTAGCTAATGTTAGTCGTAGTACTGTGACACGAAGTGTGGGACTGTGGGTGTGTGGGACTTTTTGGTGATATAGGTATTAAAAAACCATTAATCAGTAAAAAGAATAAGAAGGCCCTATTACAATTTGCCAAAGATCACCTAATTTGGACAATCAAAGATGGGAAAAAAGTTGCGTTCTCAGAGGAATCTAAATGTAATCTTTTTGGAAGTGATGGTAGACAACATGTACGACGTCCTATTGGTACGAGAAATGATGTTCGGTACCAAATTCCTACTGTAAAACACGGTCGAGGAAGTGTGATCGTTTGGGGATTTTTCTCTGCACAAGGAGTCGGTCCATTGATCGAGATCAACGGAAATATGAATGCTGATATTTACAAGGATATTTTAGAAAACAATTTGTTATCATATGCTGAAGAAACATTGCCGCAGAATTGGATATTTCAGCAGGATAATGACCCCAAAACATACATCCAAGTTGTTAAAACAGTGGTTTTCTGCTTCAAATGTGAGAATTTTAAGCTGGCCATCTCAATCACCGGACTTGAATCCAATAGGAAACGCTAGATCGTCAAGTTCGAAAGCGTACATATTCAAATAAAGCCGCATTATTCAAATCATTGAAGGAAGAATGGGATAAAATTTCACCTGCTTGTATTAATCGATTAATTGAGTCAATGCCACATCGTTCTGCGGCTGTTATCGCTGCAAAGGATATGGCTACAAAATATTAATATAAAAATATAATTTAAATCTATTATAGAGCATATGGACTAATAATTTTTCTCGGAGTAGAAAGTGGCCGGAAACTTTTGCATATATAAATATAAGAATAATAATAATAAATATATTCACAAATATAAATAATATTCTTTTACTACATTATTTTGTTTCCTATATCTTTAACTCACATCTCATAATGATTAAAAGTCAATTAGAGTACGAAATATCACTGGCCGGAAAATTTTGCACGCGACTGTATATATACATATATATATATATATATATATATATATATATATATATATATATATATATATATATATATATATATATATATATACATATATATATATACATATATATATATATATATATATATATATATATATATATATATATATATATATATATATATATCAACAACATAGTTTCCTTCAAGAGCGGTACAATCAATCCAACGCTTTTTCTAACATTTCTATACCTTTCTTGTAGAAGTATTTGTCTTTGCCTTCAAAATAGGCCTCAGTTTCGGCGATAACTTCTTCAATGGAGCCAAATCTCTTTCCTGCGAGCATTTTTTTGAAGTCTGTGAATAGACCACAACCAACGAATTAGAAACAAACTTCTCGCTTGTCCCAACAATTCCAGGTCCTTTTAGGCAGTCGCTAAGGCAGTTAGTCAAAATTTTACCAAATCCACCATACCACCACTCACACGGCCAGATAATTCCATTGCAACCACACCTGTTGAGAGAGCGAACTTGTTGGCTGAACTCTTTGCTTCACATTCCACTGTCGATTTCCAAGGAAAAACACCACCTACTATTCCCATATTGCAGTCAAGAATGCCCGATGTTGTCTTCAGACAGCGCAACATAAAGCGTATTTTAATGAAGCTAGACACCAAGAAGGCTTCTGGCGCTGACGGAATACCTGCCATAGTTCTCAAAAACTGTGCAAGGGAACTAACACCAGTTTTCTGTAGACTTTTTAACCTATCCTACAGAAAGGGAATATTTCCGTCCTGCTGGAAATGTGCCACGGTTCAGCCGATACCTAAAAAAGGTAAGAAGACCTTGCCAAATAACTACCGACCAGTTGCACTGCTTTCAGTAATATCGAAAGTCATGGAAAAGGTTATCAATGAGCATCTTCTAAAATATCTTGAACGATTCAATATTATTAGCGATCACCAATATGGTTTTCGTAAACATAGATCAACAGGAGATCTTCTGACTTATGTAACACATGTTTGGAACAACGCAATTGAACACTTTGGAGAATCTCGAGCGGTTGCTCTTGGCATATCCAAGGCATTCGACCGTGTTTGGCACGATGGACTGTTGGCTAAGTTGCGCTCTTATGGTATGTCTGAAAGGTTCTGTTTGTGGCTCTCATGTTTCCTCAGAGAGCGTTCTTTACGAGTGGCGGTCGACGGATTTCTTTCTGACACCCTCACTATCAACGCCGGTGTGCCCCAGGGCTCCATACTGTCTCCTACTCTCTTTCTCATTTACATTAACGATCTGCTGGAAAAGACCGGGAATCCAATCTATAGCTTTGCAGATGACAGTACGCTCTCTCATTCACCTTGAACGCTCGGACATCGGCTGCTCGGGCGAATATCCGCAGACGGCAGGAGGTCGTTCAACTTAACAAAGACCTGGAAGAGATTCTATCTTGGGGTGACAGTAACCAAGTGGAATTTAACGCTACAAAAAACCCAAGCGGCAGTTTTTTCTAAAAAACTTAACGTTGTTGAACCCGACATAGTTATGTCGGGGCACTCCATTCCCCTCCCAAACATACACTGCATTTGTTGGATTCGGTTCAGAGAAGAGCTGTCCGTCTGATTGGGGACCCGGAATTGACCGGCGGCCTTGATTCGCTGGAACATCGAAGAACGGTTGGCGACTTGAGTCTGTTCTACAAGTATTTTCATGGAAGGTGTTCGAAGGATGTAGCCCGCTTAATTCCTCCCAAAGCGGTGCATGTTAGAAATACACGTCGTGCTGGTGCTTCGCATTCGTATGAGGTTCAGCTTGTTACTCCGCTTTTCAAGCAATCTTTTATATGGAGAACGTCATCCCTTTGGAATAATTTGCCCAGTGCTGTGTTTCCCACCGAGTACAATTTACAGCGATTCAAGAACAACGTGAATCGCTTTTTCCGCACTCGTGCCGCTCCTGGAGCGCTTTAGGGACTTCCCTGCAGCACGTGTGCTAGACCAATAAAAAAAAAAAAAAAAAAAAAAAAAAAAAAAAGATAATAGTCGCTGGGGGCCAAATGTGGAGAATATGGTGAATGAGGAAGCAATTTGAACTTCAATTCATGCAATTTTGTCATCGTAACCATTGACTTGTGACACGGGGCATTGTCTTGATGAAAAAGCACTTTTTTCTTGTTCATTTGGGGCCGTTTCTTTGCGATTTCTGCCTTCAATCGCGCCAAAAACTTTATATAATATAATATTCGCTATTGATGGTTTTTCCCTTCTCAGCGTAGTCGATGAAAATTATTCCATACGCACCCCAAAATACAGAGGCCAAAACCTTTCCAGTCAACTGTTGTGTCTCTGGTCGCTTCGGGCGGCATTCACCGGCTGCTGTCCACTCAGCTCATTGCCGATTTCATTCCGGTGCGTAGTGGTGGATCCATGTTTCATCTATTGTCACATAATACTTAAACAGGTCCAAACAGCGCTCAAATCATCAACAAGTGGTTGTTTTTGGTCCACTGTGAGAAAACGCGGTACTCATTTGGAACGGAGCTTTCTCATGCCCAAATGTTCATGCAAAATATGACCAACACGTTCTTTTGATATCTTTAGTGTGTCAGCTATCTCACACACACAATTTCCCTTTACAGTCATCCAAAATAATTTTGTGGATTTTTTTATGTTTTCTGGTGTAACCACCTCATTTGGGCATCCAGAGCGTTCAGCATCATTTGTATCTGTACGACCGCGTTTGAATTCAGCATATCAGTAAATAATGAGTGATTTCTCAAGGACAGAGTCCCCGTAACACTTATCAAGCTTTGCTTGGACGGTATTTTTTTCCCATCAGAAAACAGTGTTTAATCAACACACGAAATTTGATTCTTTCCATTGTTTTAAAAATATCAAAAGTAGTGCCTCTAAAACCACTGTAACTTGTAAACTAATCATCGAAATGTCATGAAATTTTGACACGTATCGTTTGAAGACTGGTACTTCCTAAAAATCATGGGTTTTTTGAAAAGGGCGACATCTATGTGTCAGACCAAAAACTTTTCAGCCTATGTGTTAGCAATAATTTAGCAACTACGGTCTGAAATTCTATGTACAATATTTATAAATCACGCCTAGAATCTGTTTCTTAAAATATTTGGCATTTCGAGAGAACGTTCGGTATAGTGATCACTCCATTCGACGATGTGTTTTAAAATTATGTCTTTCGAACAGCGAATGTCACTTGTTGATGTACTCAATCTTCGTAAAATTATCAATTTAGAAATTTATTCTCGCGATCTCTTGGCTCTGGTAATATTTGGTGTTTCTCAGAGAAAATTTGTTTATTATCATTATTTTATGGATGAATTTTATTAGAAAGATATATTTAAAAATCATTTTAAAACGGTGACATTGTAAATTATCAGCTCAAGTATGTGTAATCCAACCATACAATCCCATATAAGAATAAAGAGTATTTAAAATTAATTATGAATCATTAATAAAATATAATTATTTATTTGAAACTCAAAACTATTTTGAGTGACGATTGAAAATTTTCCTTATTATTATTTTACGTATTTTATGTGTTTTGATTGATACTTATGGTGAACATGCTCCATCGGAAGATACGTGTGAACGATGGTTTCGGCATTTCAAAAGTGGTGATTTCGATGTTGCAGATAAGGAACGTGGAAAACCGCCAAAAAAAACACAAAGATGTGGAATTGCAAGAATTGTTGGACGAAGATGATTCGCAAACACAAAAACAACTCGCCAAGTAATTGGGCGTTAGTCAACAAGCTGTTTCCAATCGGCTACGAGAGATGGGAAAGATTCAGAAGACCGGCAGATAGGTACCACATGAGTTGAACAACAGACAAATGGAAAAACGCAAAATCACGTGTGATATTTTGCTCGTTCGATATAAAAGAAAGTCGTTTTTGCATCGTATAGTTACAGGAGATGAAAACTGGATTTATTTTGAGAATCCCAAGCGCAAAAAATCATGGGTAGACCCAGGCGCACCATCCACATCGACCGCAAGACCGAATCGTTTTGGCAAAAAGACGATGCTCTGTGTTTGGTGGAACCAGAGGGGCGTGGTCTATTATGAGCTGTTAAAACCTGGGAAATGGTTAATACTAAACGTTACCAACAACAATTGACCGATTTGAACCGTTCGCTGCTTGAAAATAGGCCAGAATACCGAAAGAGGCAACACAAGGCAAAACCAGTTCGCGACACGTTGGAAGCACTCAGCTGGGAAGTTCTACCCCATGCGACTTACTCACCAGACTTGGCTCCTTCCGATTACCACTTGTTTGCATAGATGGGTCACGCACTTGCTGAGCAGCGCTTTGGTTTGTACGAAGATGTGAAAAAACGACTCGATGAATGGTTCGCAGCAAAAGGGGAAGATTTTTAATGACGTGGTATTTACAAATTGCCCGAAAGATGGGAAAAATGTATAACAAGCGATGGAGCATACTTTGAATAAAGCACTTTTTATCATTCTTCCGAATTTAACATGTTTTTTTAGAAAAAAAATCCGCATTTCATACTTGTACACCTGGTAGATGAGTTATAGCGATAAAAACTCAACTAACCTATTAGATATATATTTTTGTTGATTTCGCGTTTTCTCGCCAATATTTTTAAATGGGTTTACTAAAAATTTACCTATCAACTTGCATCTTGAACACGGTTTAACAATAAATATATATTTTAGCTAATGATGGTTCTACGGAATTCACAAGATGTACTCAGACACATATCTTTAATTTCCCAGAGGAAGAGTGCACATCATATACTGTATACAGTAAACCATTACCTTATGGAGCCGTCGATGAGAGCCAACCAGTATCTTCTGGACCTGTTGATAAGCGTAATCCAGTTTTTTATGAACTTTCTGGTGAAAGTAAACCAGTTACTTATAGACCTCCTGATGATAGTAAACTAGTTACTTATGGACCTTCTGATGATAGTAAACCGGCTTCCTCTAGTCCTAATGATAATAGTAATTTGTTTATTAACATACCATTAGATGTTAATAACTTCATTTCTGATGAAAATAATAAACAAGTTTTTAAAAAGTCGGTGGATGGGTAAGTTAAAATGAGTTTTTGGCTGGATATATTTTCATTCAGCTACATGAGTCCTCGAGGGCCCGAACAAGCGTAGATAATTAAATTAATTATGATTATATAAGTAATTTAAATATTTTTCGAACCTATAATTTCAACATAATTTTTTTGCGTAATGTTTGCAGAATTTGTAAAATTTATATGCATTTTAGAAACCATTCTGAGCAGCCATTTTCTACACCAAAGTGATTAAAGAAAATATATAATATCTGGTTCGATACAGCAACAAGGATAAATCACTTAGTAACTCTTAATGCACGTACGTATCTAAAAATTGTGGCAGTTGTATTTACATTAATAAACAATAAATTTATAAATATAATTGTTTTTTTATTATGAGAAAACTAATTTGAATACAGAATTTTTCTTTATTCTACTAATATACTATACGAGGCTGGTTTGAAAAGTCCGTGCAAAAATAAAAACTACTTATGTGTTTGGGGTAAACCTTTTTTATTTTTCGACATAGTCTCCTTTTAGGCTTATACACTTCGTCCAACGATGTTCTAGTTTGTTGATCCCTTGCGAATAATAGGATTTGTCCAAATCTGCAAAATATCCATTAGTGTCTGCAATCACCTCCTCGTTGGAATAAAATCTTTGTCCCGCCAGCCATTTCTTCAAATTGGGGAACAAATAGTAGTCTGAGGGAGCCAAGTCTGGAGAATAGGGGGGATGTGAAACGAGTTGGAATTCTATTTCCATTAATTTTGCGACCACAACTGCTGAGGTGTGTGCTGGTGCGTTATCGTGATGGAAAAGGACTTTCTTGTGGGCCAATCGCGGGCGTTTTTCTTGCAGCTCGGTTTTCAAACGGTCCAATAACGATGAATAATATTCAACTGTAATAGTTTTACCCTTTTCCAGAGAGTCGATGAGGATTATCCCTTGCGAATCCCAAAAGACAGTCGCCATAACCTTTCCGGCCGAAGGAACGGTCTTCGCCTTTTTTGGTGCAGATTCTCCCTTGGTAACCCATTGTTTAGATTGTTGTTTGGTCTCAGGAGTATAGTAATGTAACCATGTTTCATCCACAGTGACGAAACGACGCTTAAAGTCCTCCGGATTCTTCTGGAACAGCTGCAAACCATCCTCGCAACACTTCACACGTTTCCGTTTTTGGTCAAGCGTGAGCAATCGCGGCACCCATCTTGCGGATAGCTTTCTCATGTCCAAATGTTTATGCAAAATATTATGTACCCGTTCAGTCGAGATGCCCACAGCACTAGCAATCTCACGCACCTTAACTCTTCTGTCATCTATCACCATATCATGGATTTGATCAATGATTTCTGGAGTCGTAACCTCCACAGGCCGTCCAGAACGTTCAGCGTCACTTGTGCCCATATGGCCAGTCCGAAAATTTTGAAACCACTTATAAACTGTTCTAATCGAAGATGCAGAGTCACTATAATGTTTATCAAGCTTCTTTTTAGTCTCCTGACGCGTTTTGCCTTTCATAAAGTAATGTTTAATCACCACACGAAATTCTTTTTCGTCCATTTCTTGAAAATCACTCGACTTCCTTGATTCACACGAATGCCAAACACAAAGAAATATACCAATATGGCTGAAACTTGGTGTGCGTTCATTCAAGAGATGCTACTAACTAAACATGACCTCGATACGCGCCGGTGGTGCCATCTCTCGGACTTTGCACGAACTTTTCAAACCAGCCTCGTATGTTATACTTCGACTTTTTAACATTTCCGAACCAAATTTTCATTTTAATTCCTATTTGTGTAGTTCCATATTCAAAATGGTTCGGTGAGTACGTTAAAAAACTTTAGCAAGTTGACGTCTCTGTTAAGAAAAATAAAAATTAATAAGCTATTTTACGAACATGTTTATAGCAGCATTTTACGAACATATTGACACTACGCATCTTTCTTCATTTACTTGAAAGGCTTAAACATACGTTCATGAAAATATCCACAGACAGCAGAAAGTCGTTCCACTTAGCCAAGACCTGGAAGAAATTCTCTTGGAGTGACCGTAACCAATAAGAATTTAACACAATTTTTTTTAAGTTAACGTTGCAGAACCCGACATAGTGATATCGGGACGTTCTATACCTCTGACATCGTCATTCAACTTTCTTACAAAGTTAGGAGCAAATACCTCTTGACATAAACACGTTACATATATAGCAAAAACACTTCTCAAAAGCTGAGAATATTATTTCGTATTAGAAAGCTTTACAATCTACAAAAACTTTTAATCCTGTAGAAAGCTTAAATTCTACCAGCAATGAAATACTGCTCCCATGTTTGGGGCTCTGCTCCCCAAATATATGCTGCTTCTATTCAGAAGAGAGCTATTTGCCTGACTGGAGAGTCAAAATTCACCAGCAACCTTGGTTCCCTGGATGATTCAAGAACGGTTGGTAATTGAACCTATTCTCTAAGTACTCTCATGGGAAGGATTCGAGAGATGTAATCCATTTAATTCCTCAAATAGTGGTTGATGCTAGAAGAACACGTCGCACTAATAACACGTAGGCTGAACAGTTTTTGGTCTAGCTACTTAAAGGACATTTTTTTTTTGCAAAATTCGACTTTATTGATCAACATAGTCTCCTTCAAGAGCGATATAATCACTTCAATGTTTTTCTAATATTTCTTATAGAAGGATTTGTCTTTGCCTTTAAAATCTCTTTCCCGCGAGCATTTTTTTTAGGTCTGTGAATAGATAATAGTTGCTGGGAGCCAAATCTGGAGAATACGGTGGATGAGGAAGCAATTCGAACTTCAGTTCATGCAATTTTGCAATCGTAACCTTTGATTTGTGACACGGTGCATTGTCTTGATGAAAGGGTACTTTTTTCTTGTCCATTTGGGGCCATTTCTTTACGACTTCTGCCTTCAAACTCACCAATAACTTTAAATAATATTTGCTATTGAAGGTTTTTCCCTTCTCAGCATAGATAATTATTCCATGCGCATCTTAAAATACAGAGGCCAAAATCTTCTCAGCCGACTGTTGTGTCTTTGGTCGCTTCGGGCGGCTTTCACCGGCTGGTGTCCACTCCGCTGACTGCCGATTTGATTCCGGTCTGTAATGGTGGATCCATGTTTCATCCATTGTCGCATATTTACATGAAAAAATCCTTTTTATTGCTCTTAAACAGGTCCAAATAGCGCTCAGAATTATCAGTACGTTGTTGTTTTTGGTCCACTGTGAGCAAACGCTGTACCTATTTCGAACAGAGTTTTTTCATGCCCAAATGTTCATGCAAAATATGACCAATACGTTCTTTTGATATCTTTAGGGTGTCAACTATCTCATGCAATTTCACTTTACGGTCATACAATAAAAAACCATGGTAAGTTAAAATAATATCAAAAGAAAAGGAAAACGTGTATCTAAAATATAAAAACAATCAGACACAGGAAAACCATGAAAACTTCATAAGAACAAGAAACCGAGTTAACAATCGAGTAAGAGAAATTAAAAAATAATACTGGTGCAGGTTTAGTGCAGAGATGGAACACGACCTATATGGCTCGCAAAAGCGAATATGGAAAGTCCTACGAGGTTTAAACAAAACAATAAATGAAAGCATACAATTGAAAAGCATTGCACAAGAAACATGGATAAATTACTTTGAAAAACTTTACAAGGAAGGAGATGAACAAGAAGTACAGAGAACAGCACAACAAGAAGTAGCAGAAGATACCCAACAACCACCAGCAATTTAACTAAAAAACAACTAAAAAATGCTATACAGACCCTAAAAAACAGAAAAACTCCGAATGAAGATGGAATCTGTAACGAATAAATTAAATACGCGGAGAACAAATCGCTCAAGAGGACACAAAGCTATTTAACATAATTTTAAAAAAAAAGAAAAATTCCTGAAGAATGGAGGAAAAGCGTGACTATACCTATCTTTAAAAAAGGTGACAAAACGGACAACTATTGCAGAACCACCCTTTTGAGTACATTGCTGAAGCTATTAACCAGCATAATTTCAAATGCAATAAGCTTAAAAATACCAATATACGAAGAGCAACAGGGATTTAGAAATTTCAGCGTATCATAAAACGTGTTTTGATGAAGCTAGACACCAAAAAGGCTTCTGGCGCTGACGGAATACCTGCCATTGTTCTCAAAAACTGTGCGAGAGAACTAACACCAGTTTTCTGTAGACTTTTCAACCTATCCTACAGAAACGGAATATTTCCTTCCTGCTGGAAATGTGCCACAGTTCAGCCGATACCTAAAAAAAGGCAAGAAGACCTTGCCAAATAACTATCGACCAATCGCACTGCTTTCAATAATATCGAAAGTCATGGAAAAGGCTATCAATCAGCATCTTCTAAAATATCTTGAAGGATTCAACATTATTAGCGATCACCAATATGGCTTTCGTAAAAATAGATCAACAGATCTCCTGACTTATGTAACACATGTTTGGAACAACGCAATTGAACACTTTGGAGAATCTCGAGAGGTTGCTCTTGACATATCGAAGGCATTCTACCGTGTTTGGCACGATGGGCTGTTGGCTAAGCTATGTTCTTATGATGTGTCTGAAAAGTTCTGTTTGTGGCTCTCATATTTCTTCAGAGAGCGTTCTTTACGAGTGGCAGTCGACGGATTTCTTTCTAACACCTTCACTATTAACGCCGCCGGTGTACCCCAAGGCTCCATACTGTCTCCATACTGTCTCCTACTTTTTTTCTCATATATTAACGATCTGCTGGAAAAGATCGAGAATCCAATCTACAGCTTTGCAGATGACAGTACACTTACCTCTTCATTCACTTTGAACGCTCGGACATCGGCTACTCAGACCAATATCCGCAGACAGCAGGAAAGTCATTTAACTTAACAAAGACCTGGAAGAAATTCTATCTTGGGGTGATAGTAACCAAGTGAAATTTGACGCTACAAAAACCCAGGCTGCAATTTTTTCTATAAAAGTTAACGTTGTTGAACCCGATATAGTTATGTCGGGGCACTCCATTCTTCTAAAATCGTCACTCAATTTGTTAGGCGTTAATTTGGGTGAAAATATGTCGTGACATGAACATGTTGCAGGCATAGCAAGGAGAGCTTCTCAAAAGTTAATTAAATATTATTTCGAACCAGAAACTCCACAACAACTGTTAATTCTTTACAAAGCTCAAATTCGACCAACTATGGAATACTGCTCCCATGTTTGGAGCTCCGCTCCCAAACATACACTGCATTTGTTGGATTTTATTCAGAGAAGAGCTGTTCATCTGATTGGAGACCCGGAACTGACCGGCGGATTTGATTCGCTGGAACATCGAAGAACGGTTGGAGACTTAAGCCTATTCTATAAGTATTTAATTAATTTTTTAATTAATTCCTCCCAGAGCGGTGCATGTTAGAAGTACACGTCGCGCTGATGCTTCACGTCCGTATGAGGTTCAGCTTGTTACTCCTCGTACAATGCTTTTCAAGCAGTCTTTTATATGGAGAACATCATCCCTTTGGAATAATTTGTCCAGGACTGTGTTTCCCACCGAGTACAATTTACAACGATTCAAGAATAACGTGAATCGCTTTTTTTTTCCACACACGTGTCACTCCTGTAGCGCTTAGGGACTTTCCTGTAGCAGGTGTGCTAGACCCATAAAAAAAAATAGCGTTCAACAATAGACGCCATGTTCGTTCTAAGACAGGTTAGAGAAAAAGCTATAGAATACAACACCCCGGCATTTATCTGTTTAGTAGACTTACAGAAAGCTTTCGACCGGATACAATTGAATAACGTCATCGAAACCCTAAAAATGAAGGAGGGCTCCCGGCGGATACGTAAAGCTAATAAGAGACTTGATCACAAGAAACATAACACAGTTAAAGGTAAACGGAACACTAATAAACCAAATTGCTTTCACCTCCGGAATAAGACAGGGAGACAGCCTTAGCCCACTCTTATTTAACACGATAATGGACGAGATTATAAATGAAGTAAAAAAGGTTGCCTCAGGATATCGACTATGACCACACAAAATAAAAATTGTGTGCTCTGCAGATGATGCTGCAATAATATCGGAAGCGAAGATGACTTGCAAAAAATATCATTCCTTCTTTAAAATTGGAAACTAATTTATCGGCGGTAAGGTTATGCAAGGCGTACTCTTTAAATTCATAGCTTATTAGTGTTCCGTACGGAACGCTTATAAGATCACTTCGGTGTCTGTCTGTCTGTCTGCCACATCCAATTTTCTCCGAAATTATTTGTCATAGAAAGTTAAAATTTGGTAATAATATAGGAATTGATGGCCTCATCAGAACCATGTAGTTTTGAAAGTTAAATTTTGACTTAAGGGGTTAGTTTTGAGGGGTGAAATCGGAAGTGAAAAAAAAAATTTTTTACTTGGTAATCGAGTGTGGTGTTAAATGAAAGCTTGTGAAAACGCGAGTAAAATATATATATATATATATATATATATATATATATATATATATATATATATATATATATATATAATGTAATACTTGCGCGCACTTTTCTTTGAATTATTTTTAAAAACCGGTTAAGTGCAAGTTGAACTTGCGCAATTAGTGTTCCGTACGTTGATTGCTTTTAAAATAAAAAATGTTGTAACGGAAGTATAAAATGATCAGTGACTTCACAAAACACACCCCAAATGAGTTTTCAACAAAGTTTATTCTCAATCTTTACTGAAAATTGATGTTTTCTGTTTTTTTATATACCAGATAAATTATTACAGGTAATGCACTCGTGATAATTTTCGTTCAATCTACATCCTGTGGAGATTATTCCAGAATTTTTTCAAAATTTTTTGATAAGTACTTTTCGAGATAAGGCGGGTGGACAGCGATTTTTCGCTATTTTTTAAAAATAATACAAAGAAAAGTGCGCGCAAGTATTACATTATATATATTTTTTTACTCGTGTTTTCACAAGCTTTCATTTGACACCACACTCGATTACCTAGTAAAAGAATTTTTTTTTTCACTTCCGATTCCACCCCCCAAAACTAACTCCTTGTTTGACTTATTTTACTTTCAAAACTACATGGCTCTGATGAGGCCATCAATTCCTATATTATTACCAAATTTTAACTTTCTATGACAAATAGTTTCGGAGAAAATCGGGTGTGATAGACGGACAGACAGACAGACAGACTGACAGGCAGACAGACAGACAGACAGACGGACAGACAGACACCGAAGTGATCTTATAAGTGTTCCGTACGGAACACTAAAAATCGCGAAAAATCGCTGTCCACCCGCCTTATCTCGAAAAGTACTTATCAAAAAATTTTGAAAAAATTCTGAAATATTCTCCACGGGGTGTAGATTGAACGAAAATTATCACGAGTGCATTACCTGTAATAATTTATCTGGTATATAAAAAAAAAAATTTCAAGGTCATCAATTTTCAGTAAAGATTGGAGATAAACTTTGTTGAAAACTCATTTGGGGTGTGTTTTGTGAAGTCATTGATTATTTTATACTTCGACCGGATACAACGGGGGCTCCCGGCGGTTACGTAAAGCTAATAAAAGACTTGAACACAAGAAACACAACACAGTTAATGGAAAACGGAACACTAACAAACCAAATTGCTTTCACCTCCGGAATAAGACAGGGAGACAGCCTTAGCCGACTCTTATTTAACAATATAATGGACGAGATTATAAATGAAGTAAAAAAGGTTGGCTCAGGATATCGACTATGACCACACAAAATAAAAATTGTGTGCTCTGCAGATGATGCTGCAATAATATCGGAAGAGAAGATGACCTGCAACGCATGCTATACACCTTTAAAATTCATGTAGAAAAATTTAACATGAAGATTTCCACGGAAAAAAAACAAAATCAATGACAATATCGAAAGACCCGATCCGATGCGAACTCGTAATAGACAACACCAGCATTGAATAAGTTATGCCCTTTAATTACCTCGGCTGCAAATCACAGGTTATGGAAATCTTGCAGATGAGGTTAGGACACAAACCAATAAAGCAGCGGTAATCTCAGGACATCTCAAACAAAGCATATTGAGAAACAAACATTTTAGTACAAATTGCAAGTCCAGAATTTACAAAACATGTGTTAGACCTGTGATGACTTACGGCGCAGAAACAAGAGCAGAAACGTCTCTATCAAAGAGGACACTACGAACTAACGAAATGAGGATTCTGTGAACAATAACAGGGTACAGTTTACAGGCAGGAAAAGAAAGACTGCGTTCAGGGAGAAGTGCAAGGTAAATGACAGAATACGTTGGATACGATGTCGCAGAAGAGAGTGGAACCAACATGTAACAAGAATGACGGAAGGCGATTAGCTAAAATAGCCAGAGACCATAGACCACATGGTAGGTGACCTACAGGAAGACCACTAAAAAAGGTGGAAAGACAGTTGGCAATCTACATCGTAAGAGCATTATAAACAGAAGTAAACAGGCAACTATGGCTAATTAAAAGAGGAAGAAGAAGAAGACGGTCATCCAAAACAATTTTATAGATGTTTTTGATGTTTTCCGGTGTAATTACCTTATTTGGGCGTCCAGACCGTTCAGCATCATTTGTATCTGTACGACCGCGTTTAAATTCAGCATTCCAGTAAATCATCAGTAATTTTCCATGGGTAGAGTCACCGTAACATTTGCTTTGCTCGAACGGTATTTTTTCCCATCATAAAACGTTTAATCAACACACGAAATTCGATTTTTTTACCATTGTTTTAAAAATATCAAAAGTAGCGTCACTGAAACCACTGTAACTTGTATAGCCTCTCCCAAAATATAAGATCCTGATTTTGCCGTTTTAAGTGGGCAATATAAAAATTCATAAATATATGAATCTTCAACTTTAACAACGTGCTGAATGGAATTCTTCCAGCTTTTACAAGGTATATCATTTATAACTTTTTTTACTAATTCAACCACTGACACGCTTAAAGTAGGAGAAACATTTTGTGCGCTTAGTTTTGATTTAACTTTAAATATGCTCCATTGGATTAAACACACAATAATACGGAGGAAGACGCAAAACAGTGTGTCCCATTTTCTCAGCCATACTACCACAAACATATCTCTTTTTCAATTTATAGCCTTTCAAAACTTCCAAAAGATCATTTTTTTCATAACTAAAGTCAAAATAAATGTCATTTTCTAACATATATTCCTGTACTTTCTATTTGATGTTGGCTGCATTAGGAACCTTATTTAGTAGGCGACTATGATAACTTGCATTGTTCATAACTACGAGTATAACACACTGTTCGGGAACACTTGGCAAAAGAGAATGTTGAAACCAATTTTCAAAAAGTTCTGCGGTGGTGACTTCCTGATAGTCCAAACTAGAATCTTTAATGTTTTTTGCAGATAATAGTATACAATTTGAAACCCAGCCCTTTTCAGATCCAGCATGCAAAATGGTTATTCGTTTACCTTTATATGAAGGTGCGTTAGTCTGACATTTTGTACTGATGTCAACCCACCCTTTTTGCTCAGTGTCATGGGTATCGAACCATGTTTCGTCAAGGTAAATTACTGGCCAATGCTCTGATCGACATTTTAATTTCTTATAAATAAGTGTGTCGCAAGATTCGTAATCTTTGTGACTCCATCACTACTTGCCTTTTCTTGATTTTTCGGAACGTGAATCCCATTCTTAAGAGAATTCTGTGAACGATTGATTTTATTTTGTCTAGTGTCGGCACCAACTGCCCTTCATACATAGAATATATTTTTCTCCTGATGACGTCTTTTTCACAATCGTCTACATGATGCATTTGAAAATCTTTCCGTTTTTCCTGTCCCTGAGTGATGGTTTTTCTACAATACCCTTAATCGAAGAAAGTGGGGTTTTTTTTAGTCCACTGGTTTCTTGCAAAGCACTTTGTTTATTCAAATTTCTTTCTACCAAACTGTCGTAAACATTTGTCACCATTTTTTTAGCGTCCAGTAATAAAGGTTTCCCACGGACGGACGTCACATAATTAAAATAGAACTGTTACGTTGTAAGTAAAACTAAAAATAAAAATAATAAAAAATATCTTTCGAATCTTAATGGGGACCTGTGGTCATTAGGCCTATATTATCAAATACTTAAAGGGCTCCAAACCGGGTTGCCAGGTAGTAAATATATAGGTAAAAATAGATCCAATATGATTGCAGGTGCAAGTGAGGGCGGAATACAAAGCAGGTAAAATAAAAATACGTTTATCGTAATACCTGGCAACTATGCACAAAACCTTAATAGGGTCGTTTATTGCCCCATTCAAAAACCAAAAGGCAGGATCTTATATCTTGGGATTTACCATAAACTAATCGTCGAAATGTCATAAAATTTTGACATGTATCGTTTGAAGGTCGGTACTTCCTAAAAAATATGGATTTTTTTGAAAAGGGCGACATCTATATGTCAGAGCAAAAACTTTTTAGCCTACGTGTTACATTACATCTTTATGAGTTTCAGCTTATCACTCGCTGTACGACCCTTTTTAAAACTTCTGTTATGTGGAGAATCTCATCCCCCCAAATAATTGAGCACCGAGTAGAATTAGCAATGATTTAAGGCCAACTTAAATTACTTTTCTCGCACATGGATATCTCTTACAGAGCTTTAGGGTTTTCCCTGTAGCACATGCGCTGCGCCCATAAAAAATATTATTCCTTCTTTAAAATTGGAGACCAATTTATCGGCGGTAAGGTTGTGCAAGGCGTACTCTTCAAATTCATACCTTATTTTTATTGCTCTCTGTAAAATTGCCTTTTTGGATTGGCATTATTAACCCTGCCAAATTCTGGTTGCCAGTGCACGATGTTTATCTTAATTACAAAATCTCATACCTGAATGATATTAAAATTAGAAATGTTTGTTCCATGTGATTGTGTGTATGAATATTTTGTTTTGGCAGTAGTTAATTTAATACAGTGCCAGCAAAAAAAATCTTTACGAGGTCAATAAAACCACAAAATCTTAACATTCAATTGTTTTAGTGTGGATATTTTGTTACAATTAGTATTTTGTCACAATTAGTATTTTGTCATGTCACCCTTACATTTTACCACCATCTATAGTCGTTTAGGCATGGATTCCGTAAGGTTGGTGAAGAATGCGGAGTTCACAGTTATCCACAGTGTCTATAGGGCTTCTTTTAGATCGTTGATATTGCTGGATGTGTCTCTTGAACCTTGTTCTTCATGAAATTACAGGCGGTTTCTATAGGATTTAGGTCGGGGAAATTATCTGGCTACTCTAAAATATTAATGTTATAGTCATTGAAAAATTTTATCACGACCTTGAGCTTGTGGGCAAGGTCCCCATCATGCATAAAATAGTCACACTGATGAATGACCCAAAAATTAAGCAAATGTTTTTCCAAAACATTAATTTAATTGCTAGCTTCCATAGTTACATTATTGGGAAGAAAGTACAAACCTCTCCTGCCCTTGCTTTCACTGAATACACCCAACACTATCACATTGTACAGTTTTAACCGTATATTTAGGGTAATACCTTGACATGGTACTTGGACGACGCATAATCTTTGAGCCTTTCCTGACCAACCTGAAAGTGCTCTGATCACTAAACATCACCGTCTTCCACTTTTCAGACGTCCAATCTTGATTGGACACTGCTGTGAGTAGGGGCTTCTTTGCGCCACGGCGTCTTGGTAGAGCCAGGTCCTTTTACAGGCAGTGTCGAACTGTCCTACTTATGACGTTCTGGAGGGGCATAGGGTAGTTGTTTTTGAGTTCAATGGCGGTTGTAGAAGAATTTGACATCAATTCACGCTTCAGAAGCTTAACAGTCCTGGATGAACTCTTCTTCGGTGCTCCAGAGCCTGATTTGTTCTGAGATACCGTCCCAGGAGGCAATAACGCCACTGACCGCTTCAGTTGATAAATTGTCTCTCTTGACACGCCCAGATCTCTGGCTATAGCAATCACTGAATCCTCCTTCTCTAACAGACTGAATTCATTGTGTGCAGTGCAGATGTTAGAACTCAAACTTTTAAGAATTGGTAAATACACTGTTCGACCGGAGAAACAACGGTCAACCTCACTGTAAAAGTCCACGAGGCGAATTGAGTGTTGGCTGGGTGGGAGAAGGTCGCCTGTGGTGTGCTAATACCGCATATCATCACTAGGTTCCTCCTTCATTTTTATATTGGGAAAGGCAAGTGAAATTATGACGCGGATTTTACATGTCAAGTTTTTTTTTGCCGCACAAGTGTAAAGATTTTTTGCCAGCACTGTATAATCGTTAATATCCAAATAACCACACATATTTTTTCTGTGTCAAATTTTATTCAAAAAATTTGCAATCATTATAAAGTTATAGCCTTTTGATTTTTTTTCACAATTGCAAGTTTATGAAACTTCAAATACTAAAAAACTGTCGAGAGAACATCTTGTTTCTTTATAAAACTTGACATATCCCGATAAAAAATGTGTTTTATTAATATTTTTTTTCTTGGCAGAACTAAGAGGCTAATTTTTTTCCAAATATCAAAAGGGTTTTCATGAAAATATATTTATTTTAGTTCAATATTCCCAGCCTTTACTCCCACGCGTTTTATCAGAGATATTCCATATTCGAACTTCTTAGATCCGCTACTGTGTGATTACCTCTGATCTTTAGAGAAATATAATATTATTGATTGGAGTGGGGACCTTAGGTAGTAGCAAAATAAATGAAAACAGAGTCGGCATGAGGACTAATTTGGTTTTAATCCTCTTACTAAGGGAAGTTTTGTATTCGTAAAAAAAACACTTTCCTAGATGTTTTCTTATGTTTGTTGAGGTAATGAACACATCTTAAGTATAACTATAGCCAAATATAGTCTTAGATTCGATTGTTATGTTATATGTTCCGCATATTCTAATGATGTTAACTATTTTTAACAATAAAATTACTTCAAAAAAATTTTAAATAACACGTAGGCTGAAAAGTTTTTGACCTGACACATAGATGTCGCCCTTTCCAAAAAATTCATATGATTTTTAGGAAGTACCAACCTGTGATACGTGTCAAAATTTCATGACATTTCGACGACAATGGAAAACATAGAATTTCGTGTGTAGATTGAACACTGTTTTTTGATGGGAAAAAATACCGTTCAAGCAAAACAATGGCTTGATAAGTGTAATGGGGACTCTGCCCCTGGAAAATCACTCATCATTTACTGGTATGCTGAATTTAAATGCGGTCGTACAGACACAAATGATGCTGAACGTTCTGGACGCACAAATGATGTGGTTACACCGCGAGATAGCTGACACTCTAGGGTATCAAAAGAACGTGTTGGTTACATTTTGCAAGAACATTTGGGCATGAGAAAGCTATATCGATAAGTTGAGGTGATCATCGACATTCGATAGGTAAAATCCATTATCGCCCTACCTACAGTTATGTCACAGAATTTTCCACTGTTTCAATTTAGTCAAGTCGTGAATTAAATCATATGACACAAACTGCCAGTTTGTTTCTCCGCTATCATAATTGCTATATCTATAATATATGTAAAATGCAACGTCTCTCTGTCTGTCTGTCTGTCTGTCTGTCCGTTAGTGCGCTTATCACTGGAGAACCACTTATCCGATTTACGTACTTTTTTTTTAAAACACATATGTTCTCTGGTCAGGTTATAGGCTATATTTTATTACGATAGGTAGCATAAGGAATGAGCAGTGACGTAAAATAGTGATTGAAGTCGGAAAAAAGTTGGCCGCTAGCGCGTTGCCTTGCAGTACACAGCCTAAACCTTTAAATATGGAACAATATTATGTAGCAGAGAATATCTATAATCTATAATATATATAAAATGCAATGTCTCTCTGTCTGTCTGTCTGTCCATTAGTGCGTTTATCACGCGGGAACCACTTATCCGATTTACGTGTCTTTTTTTAAATTCATACATATATTCTTTGGCCAGGTTATATAATAATAATAATAATAATCTATATCTATAATATATATAGAATGCAACGTCTCTCTGTCTGTCTGTCTGTCCGTTAGTGCGCTTATCCCTCGAGAACCAGTTATCCGATTTACGTGATTTTTTAAATTCATACAGGTTCTCTGACCAGGTTATAGATATATATATATATATATATATATATATATATATATATATATATATATATATATATATATATATAATAATAATAATAATCTATATATAATATATATAAAATGCAATGTATCTCTGTCTGTCTGTCTGTCCGGTAGTGCGCTTATCACTGGAGAACCACTTATTCGATTTTCGTACTTTTTTTTTAAAACAAACATATGTTCTCCGGCCAGGTTATAGGCTATATTTTATTAGATAGGTAGGATAAGGAATGAGCAGTGACGATAATAGCGAATGAAGTCGGAAAAAAAGTTTGCCGCTAGCGCGTTCTCTTGCAATACACAGTCTAAACTACTAAATATGGAACAATATTATGTAGCAGAGAATATCTATAATCTATAATATATATAAAATGCATTGTCTCTCTGTCTGTCTGTCCATTAGTGCGTTTATCACGCCAGAACTACTTATCCGATTTACGTGTCTTTTTTTAAATTCATACATATATTCTTTGACCAGGTTATATAATAATAATAATCTATCTCTATAATACTCGTATGTATAAAATGCAACGTCTCTCTGTCTGTCTGTCTGTCCATCCGTTAGTGCTCTTATCACTGGAGAACCACTTATCCGATTTACGTGCTTTTTTTTTAAACATACATATGTTCTCTGGCCAGGTTATACACTATATTTTATTACGTTAGGTAACATGAGGAGTAAGCAGTGACGATAATAGTGAATTAAATCAAAAAAAAGTTTGCCGCTAGCACGTTTCTCTTGCAATACACTGCCTAACCACTAAATATGGAACAATATCATGTAGCAAAGGATATCTATAATATATATAAAATCCAACGTCTCTCTGTCTGTTTGTCCGTTTGTGCGCTTATCACTGGAGAACCACTTAGCCGATTTACGTTCTTTTTTTTTAACATGCTAAAACAATTAAATATGGAACAATATCATGGAGGAAAGAATATCTATAATATATATAAAATGCAACGTCTCTCTCTGTCTGTCTGTCCGTTAGTACGCTTATCACTAGAGAACCACTTATCCGATTTTATGTGCTTTTTTTTTAAACGTACGTATGTTCTCTGGCCAGGTTACAGGATATATTTTATTACGTTAGGTGACATAAGGAATAAGCAGTAACGATAATAGGGAATCAAGTCGGAGAAATGTTTGCCGCTAGCGCGTTCTCTTGCAATACACTGCCTAAGGCCTTAAATATGGAACAATATCATGTAGCAAAGAATATAATATATATATAAAATGCAACGTCTCTCTGTCTGTCTGTCTGTCCGTTAGTGCGCTTATCTCTCTAGAACCACTTATCTGATTTACGTGTTTTTATAAATTTATGCATATGTTCTATATAATTCGATATAAGCCTAGATAATGGGAGATAAGGTGAGATAATGGGAGATAAGGAGAAATAATGGGAGATAAGTCGAGATAAGCCTCGATAATGGGAGATAAGGTGAGATAATGGGAGATAAGTATAAATAATGGTAGATAAGGAGAAATAATGGGAGATAAGGAGAAATATTGCGAGATAAGTCTAGAGAAGCCTAGATAATGGGAAATAAGGTGAGATAGTGGGAAATAGGGAGAAATAATGGGAGATGAGCAGACATAAGCCTAGATAATGGAAATTTGGCTATATATGGGAGATATTTTATTACGTTGAGTAACATAAGGAATAAGCAGTGACGATAGTAGTGAATAAAATCCACGCGAGCGGAGCCGCGGGTCCGGCTAGTACGTAAATAAATAAACCTCCTGTCTTCTCTTCTTTTTCTGTCAAATCAACATAAATTGCCGTTTTTATGTAATTGTAGGTGACTGGTTAGTAAAAAAATCGTGTTTTTTTTTGATCAATGCATTTGTTCCTTTACTAAAAAGCCTTTTATCATTACACATATATAGTCATCAATTAAAACCAAAGAACAAAAAGGTTTACTGTTTTCTTAAAAATTTTCAAAATACGTATTCTATATTTATTCTTAGAAGATAAATATAATGATAATAAAAATCATTAAATTATAAGCGTACATACATTGATATGTCCAAATTTATAGTAAGTTTAGCAAAAATATGTTCGTCCTTGGTCCGATTCTGTTTTTCGTCGTTACTATCTACCGCCTGCGATTTAATTATAATTACCTGATAAATTATACAATAATTTACCAGTACACCCTGTAGATGCAGAAAAATATTGTCTAACGATTTACCTGTTCCTCCTCTGAAGGTCAGGCGATTCTTTCGTTCAGATTATTATTAATTCAAAATAACACGTCAATACATTTATTGGTAATATATATGGGTATTATATTTGCGTAAAATGGCTGGTTTACCTAGATAAATAATAAATTATCATTTATAATAGTGCGATTTAGAAGGTTATGATAAATATAAATCGCAATTTGTCAAAAAAACACATTTTAGTGTGGGATAATATATTTTTATCAAGTACTCATACGTAAATTGTTGCGAATTCTACAGTAATCGAACAAAAATCATTTTCAGTTGTACAGGGTGGTCCAAATTGGACACTTTTCAAGGTAAACCCCTTTATCTAAAGGAACAAAAAACTGACGTCTTTGGTCCACAACTAAATGACGATTTTCTTGTGCGCACGTATAAGAATTGTAACGGTTAAAAATAGCTGCATTGCTTACATAAGCTTCGTATGTCCAAATGCAATTTAATGAAAAATTTGGAACATGGTTACAATTCTCCAGAAACCATTGGCAAAAATCCATACGCCATTGAAAATCTCCGTCTCTAAGATGAACTTTTCTTGTCCTATATGGCCTGAATTTGTGCTTTTTCAAAGTACGACTTACGTGAGTTCTTGGTAGTCCAGTGGATTCTTTTAACTGTCGGGTTGAAGTGTTGGGATTATTTCCGATAGTTCCTAAAAATACCATTTCTTCTAACTCCATATCCCTGTTTGATGCATAATTTTTGGGTCGTTTCTTTTCAAACTGGCCACTATTAACTAGGTTATGTCGCAATCGAGAGAATATATCCTTGAAGGGTTGACACCTCTCTGGACACCGTACGTGGTACAAATTACTTGCCGCTTCTGAATTTTCTCCGGTTTGTATGAAACACACTAGCATATCTCATTTTTCGTAATTTTCAATCTTCATTGCGATTTATTTGACAATTCAGTAACTGATCCTGAAGTAAAATTTGACAACTACGAGTAAACAATTGAATTAAACCATATGGCCGCTCCGTCCAAAGCCTACTTCACAAAATGTTCATTTAAAACTCGCATAAAAACTGAAAACCATTATATCTTGAAGTACTCGTAGATTTAAGCAAAATATAAAGTATGCTATATTCTTAGATTGGTAATTTAAAGCTCTATTCGGATAAGACAAAATATACAGGGTATCCCATTTCAAAAATATATGTTTGCGTTAATAACTATTAAAATATTAGTTGTAAAAAACGTAACTTACACTGTTGAAATCCACGTGAAAAAGTGCTTTGAGAATGTTTTTACAAAAATAAAAAATTTTCAATAGAAAAAGAATTACAAACATTTTTCAAAAATGTAGATTTTTGAAAAACATCCTGTTTATCTGAAACGGTACTAGATATCGATATGCGGTTTTCACCATTGAATTAATCATAAAAATTGAGTCTCAGACACCGACATCAGTTTTCGTATATCTCCTTTAGATAAAGGGGTTTACCTTTAAAAGTGTCCAATTTGGCCCACCCTGTACAGACTCAAAAACATTCTACCAATAAACAAAGTTTGTCATCCATAAAATGGTTTCCCGTCAAATTAATGCTCCATTAGAAACCTCAATGAGTTCGTACTGGACAGAATTCCAAATTGGTTTTTATGCAAAAAATGACCTAATTACGTTTTAAAAAATTGAATAATCAGATAAGGTCTAGTAATAAAGTATGCTGTGGATACGTATCAGTACGGTCACTGATCTTTGGTAATTTTAATATTAGGTAATATGTGTTTATATACAGATGTAATTTTTTAAAGTACACATTAAAACAAATTTCAAGTGTTTCTTATCAATATAATATTATTTACTTTCTTCTTTATTGGCTCCAATAATGCAGTTCATTAAAACCAGACCCAATTTTAGTATTGGCTCAGCCCGTGGCTCCGTGGCGTAGTAACTTGCTTGCGGTGCAGAATGTCTCGGGTGCCAATCCCGGCAGGTCGGTATACTTTATTTATTAATTTATTTAAGAATATTTTATATAGGTAGTAGTTGTTTGCAGAAATGCAATAACGTCCGTGGCAGCACCATCGCGTTATCTAAAAGGTGCTGTAAAATATAAAAATGTATGTTTCGGCTCTTGGACATCGTTGACGGTATTGCAACATCACCTATCTGCCTTTAATTAAAGTCTAAGTATGGAACCAAAAAATTAGTTTTTAACACAACGGCTAATCAAATATTAATGACTTTATTTTGATATAGATCTTAATTGGAAAAACAATACCAATAAAAAATTAAAAAGCTCTTAAATAAACGGACGCAATTTATCTCTTGATTAACAAATAACCGGTCAAGTCCAAGTTAGACTTGCGCAATTAGTTTCCGTACGTTGATTGCTTTTGAAATAAAAAATTTTGTAACGAAGTATAAAATAATCAATGACTTCACAAAATACTCCAAATGAGTTTTCAATAAAATTTTTTTCCGATCTTTACTGAAAACTGATGATTTTGAAATTTTTGTTTTTTTTTTATATTCCAGATAAATTATTAAAGGTAATGCGCTCGTGATAATTTTCATTCAATCTACACCTTGAGGAGAATGTTTCAGAATTTTTTGAAAATTTTTTGATCGGCACTTTTCTAGATTTTCGCGGTTTTTTAAAAATAATACAAAGAAAAGTGTGCGCATGTATTACATTACATATATTTTTTAACTCGTATTTTTACAAGCTTTCATTTGACTTCCTACTCGATGACCTGGTCAAAAAAAAAATTTTTTCACTTCCGATTTCCCTCCCCAAAACTAACCCCTTAAGTCAAAATTTAACTTTCAAAACTATACGGTTCTGATGAGTCCATTAATTCTTATGTTAGTACCAAATTTCAACTTCCTATATCAAATAGTCCCGGAGAAAAATGGGTGTGACAGACAGAGAAATAGACGGACAGACACCGAAGTGGTCTTATAAGTGGTCCGTACGGAACAGTAAAAAGAAGAATAAACATAAAAATTAAAATTTTACTTTAAAGTAGTCTATATAGTCGTAAAAACCATACCTAACATTCCTTGATGTACTATGACCAGAACAAACCATCGTAAGTTTCTTGAAAAAATTATCAATAAGTACTATCAGAAAGTCAACATCACAAAAATATATAAAAATATAGTTATCACTATAGAAAGACCAACAAGTGGAACAAAACGTCGCCGCAAAACGAAGCCGGCTGGCTGCTTGGTCAGAGATGTTTGGCATATTTTTCTTTATTATTGTTCCATATAATACAATTTCTGCTTGCACGTCATCTCTAAGAAACTCGCCAGCCCGCTTCGTTTTGCGACGACGTTTTGCGACGACGTTTTTGCGACGACGTTTTGCGACGACGTTTTGTTCCACATGTTTGTCTTTCTGTAGCGATAACTATATTTACAGTCTCACATGTATTCGCATGCTAACAGCACGTACTTACTGCCAAGAGATTGGCTCAATAGAAATCTTTTGGAATAATAGTTAATAGCCTCTAATACTGCTCTCGTCTTTCAACTGCCCAACTAAGAAAGTCTGCATCCTCACAATCCAACGAAACAATAAGTATTTTACCCTGCATTAACCTGAACTAAAGGGTGATTCATTTAGAGGTACTTTTTTTTTAAATAAAAAAAAAAATGAATAAAAACAATTTTATTTTATAATCTTTATTATCATATAAAAGAACCATTCTTTACAATTATTTCTTAAAGATAATTTCTTTCAAATGCAACCGCGACTACGGTTAACAACGTCCATTCTGAAGTTCCAATTTTCAATGACGCGTGTGAGTATTTCGAGTGGTATTTGGCCAAGGACTCGAGTAATATTGGCCTCCAATGCCTCAATTGTAGCTGGCTTATCCATGTAGACTTTGGACTTTACATAGCCCCAAAGGAAAAAGTCAAGAGGTGTGATGTCACATGATCTAGCCGGCCAATTCACTGGTCCAAAGCGTGAAATGATCTGTTCGCCGAATTGCTCTCGCAGTAAAGCCATGGTTTCACGGGCTGTATGGCAAGTGGCGCCATCTTGTTGGAATCAAATTTCGTCGAGACCACGGGCTTCAATTTCTGGCATCAAATAGTCTGTTATCATGGCGCGATAACGGTCACCATTCACAGTAACATTCCGGCCGGCCTCTGTTTTGAAGAAATATGGACCGATTATTCCACCGGCCCCTAAACCACACCAAACAGTTGTTTTTTCTGGATTTAATGGCAGCTCTTGAACCTCTTCAGGTTGTTCATCACCCCAAATACGGGCATTTTGTTTATTCACGAACCCATTAAGCCAAAAATAGGCCTCATCGGTGAACAAAATTTTTCTCGAAAACAGTGGATCTTCTGCAAGCTTGTCAAGAGCCCAACGACTAAAACGGAAACGATTCGGAAGGTCGGTCGGCTTCAGTTGTTGCACTAGTTGAATTTTGTATGCTTTTAAAGAAAGATCCTTACGTAAAATACGCCAAGTTGTTGAATATGACAGGCCAAGCTGTTGAGAACGGCGACGAATCGACACTTCACGGTCTTCGCGTACACTCTCCGCTACCGCCCCTATATTTTCTTCACTACGTGCTGGACGTGGTCTATTCGGTCGAGCATTATCCAATAATGAAAATTGGGTCTCAAACTTATTGATGGTAGTGCGTTCGGTAGGCCGATTATGTGGACCATAAGTTGCTCTAAGCGCCCGATACACATTCCTCGTAGAACGCCCATTTTCGTAATAAAGTTGAACAATTTGTAGACGCTGTGCCGGGCTAAGTCTTTCCATTATGAATTGTTAAACACTACTGAACAGGAATGCCACTTCAGTTGACACGACGCATGCGCAATCTGCAATTAAATCCCCATCACAAAAAGTACCTCTAAATGAATCACCCTTTATTAACAGACGCCAGGCTTTTTAGCTTTAAGTAAAATAATTGACTACTTCAAGCCTATAAAGGTATGAAAATTTATAGTTAGTAGCCCCCGGACTATAATATTATGTGTGTTGATTAGTAGAAATTTCTTGGCATAGTAAATAACAGATAATTAATGCCATTAAATAACGTAGTATAGAAAATATGGCTTTTTATTAGTAACCTACTGATTCCGTAGAAAATCTATTTATAGTAATATATTTTGTTAATAATATGGTGTGAGTTACTTTTTAAAAATATTTATAAACTAATAAAATAAAATATTTACATTCCTACTTTAATAAATAATAAAATTGGCTATTTTTTAAATAAATTGTAAAAGGGTGTTATATATAAATTGTAAATATATATATATGTTAAAAAACATAATCTCTAACTGACAGACTAGGGTAAACTGACTTAAAACATTACTTTTTAAGCTTAATTGTGTAGAACAGGGGTCGGCAACCTTTTAACTAAGGGGTGCCAGTTTTCATCCATACAACATTTTGCGTGCCGACATAGGTACTTACTACAACTAAAATTAACAAAAATTAACAAAAATTAACAAAAATTAACTCAAATTAACTTAAAATATTGCTTTTAGAAGGTTTAATTACAAAAAAATTTTAACATTTAACAAATAATTTTATTATACTGGTCCTAGGACCTAGTGTGAACCCTGTGCTTGAACTTCTTTAGAGAGTTTTCTTATATCCGGTTCATGTCTGGTTATTTTCAGTGTCACACATGCTTCTGAGTTGTCTGTTGTCAGCCTGCTTCGGTACGGGTTTAAAATCACTCTCGTATGGGAAAAAAGTTGGTCACAGATATAGAATGATCCGAAAGCTGTAAGCATGGCAAACGCTACTTTCTTAAGACAAATAAATTTCTCTGGTAAACTCATCCAACAACTGAGTATCTCGTTTGAATGGTTCTGGCAGTCACTTTCTAATACCCTTCTTAATTCTACAAATTTCGTGTTCCATAACTCGGAGCTTTTAAATTCAATGTATTGAAGATCAAAATCATTAATGCCCATTCATGAGAAAAGAGATATGTCAAAGCAACTGCTGGAAAAATCCATTAAATCTGGTCTGATTAAAAAAGCGAACATAGGATCATATTTATCAAAATCCTGACCCCTCTCGATAAACTCCTCTTTTAAATTAGTCATATATTTAAGAATTTCGTCTATTAGTGCACCATCGTCGACACTGGATATATAAGTTTTTAAATTTGGAAAATATTTATATGTGTTTGTAGTAATATCACTGATAAATAAATCTATTTTTAATTTGAATGATTTCCAGGATTCGTATAAATCCAGAACTGTTTTGCCTGAACCTTGTAACTTTAAGTTGAGTTCACTGAGATGGTTTGTAATATCAGTAAGAAACATTAACATACAGATCCAGTTCTTATCTTCTAGTTCAGGATAAGCATCCACTTGATTTTTTTCCAACAAGAACGATTTAATTTCGCCCAGACATTGCACAAATCTAGAGAGCACTTTAGCACGGCTGAGCCAGCGCACATTATTGTGCAATGATATATCTGAATATGCACTTTCTAATTCCTGCAGAAACGCCTTAAATTGTTTATGGATCAGTGAAGAACGACCGACAATGTAGTTAACTATTTTAACCACCCTATCCATCACGGATTTTAAACTTCCAGGGGAGTTTTTGCAAACAAACTCTCTTGGTGAATTATGCAATGAAAATTCAAAACTGATCGACCCATGCGTTCAATAAGAAGGGAAACAAATCCTTTATGTCTCCTAATCATAGCAGGAGCCCATCTGTCGTAATGCAAAAATTTCGCTTGTTCGGCAATGTTCCGCTTTTCAAAATGTTTAACAAATTCTGAAAATATAGCCTCTCCTCTTGTAGTTCCCTGCAATGGAAGCAGACAAATCAGCTCTACATACACACTGCCATCATCGAAGTATCGCGCAACGATTGCCAGACGGGCAATGTCATTAATATCGACACTTTCATCCAATGTTACACTAAATACAAAACTCCGTTTCATAGCGTCTCTCTGTTGTTTTTGGACATTTTGTGTCATTTCGGTAATTCGTTTCTAGATGGTCCGCGCTGACGCCGGTATATCCCTAATCCTGGCCAATATTATATCCTTATTGGGCAAGTCGTCGAATAAAATCTCGCCAGTACTCAAAAACGTTTGCTTCATAAATTCTCCGTCAGTGAACGGCCTACCCTTTTGTGCCAACGATTGTGCAATTTTGAAACTGCATTCAGTTACCTGATTTTTTCCTTGGAAAACTTTGCTAAAGAATGTTGACTGTTTCTCGTATTGTTTACTTGCTCTTTGTATTGCCTCCTTTTTATCAGCGTTATTTTTAAATGACGATTCATGTTTTATTTGGAAATGTCCGGAAAACTACGCTTTCCCGACATAGAACACAAATGGCCTGATCGTTTTGCTGTACAAAACCGTAATCTGTTGTCCATGAAGTTTGAAATGATCGAACGTCTGTTTCTTCGCGGCCATAACGAAACGTAATTTTAATTTTTAAACTTTTCGACGACTATTGACTGGAACGGATGTTACTTCTGTATTAAATGATCCAAACGTGTAGTCGCTTGCTATATATAGAAAAATAATGTTTCCAGAAAATTCCGATAAATACGTTTATTAAATTTCTTAGAACAAAAATTATTATCTACAACACGCCCATTGCAATCAAAGGGCCGCCTAGAAGTTAAATCTAACAAAAACTAAAGTTCGGCAATATAAAACGAGTTGCGGCGCGCGTCGGAACGATTGAAATCAAGTCAAACAAAAACCGCCTTATAGCGGCTATTTTGATCTGAATTGAGGACGTTTATTTGTGTTTTTGCCTAGGCTTATATTTTGAGACTTGTCGTCTTTAATATTTGCCGAAATTAAAGCCAAACCAATGCATTCAGTAAAAACTACAAAACATATATTTTGTGATTTATAATTTATAAATTACAAAATATATATTTTGTAGTTTTTGGTAATAATACCTAGTGACCTATATAATATATCGTTTTTGTTTGTATCGTTAAAGTAATACTGTCTTCGATTATTTACTTAATTTCGAAACATGTCACAGATTACAGAATTAATGTGTAAACTTTGAATAGGTACGCGTGCCATTCAAAACTGCTTGGCGTGCCAGAGATGGCACCCGTGCCATAGGTTGCCGACCCCCCGACTAAGTGTTCCGTATTCCGCTGAGAAGTAAATATGAACGGCAAAGTGAGAGAGACAAGCGCATGAGCGGCCAATAGCTATCTCTTTTTAAAATGTCGCTAAGCTACGGCTCTCTTGAAAATAATATTTCTAAATGTTCTATTTGAACTAAAATATGGGGCTTTTCTCGCCTTGAATTCCGTCTCGGGGTACTACGCCTTGTTTATTACAGGCCTACAGAAAAGAGACGGCACAATCGCTTTGTCTCTTTTTAGAGAGTGGTCAATTTTATGAAGTTAATGCTCAGTCCATCCTCTATGTCTGTGGTTTAATGCAACGAGAAGTTTGCTTCAATTTATTTTTTGTAGTCATGTTTTCCGTACAGGGCTTTTGTTGTCTTCTTCACAATTGTAATTTGTTTTTCCTATTTCTTTTTAGTGTTCCGCACCAAAATTGAAAAAGGGAACACTTACGGAATCACTTCGGTATCTGTCTGCCTGTCTGTCATAGCCGATTTTCTCTAAAGCTATTTGACTTAGAAAGTTGAAATTTGACACAAAGAAAGAAATATTTGAGTGGGATATCAAATGAAAGCTTGTGAAAACACACGAGTTTTAAAAATAGTTATGATGTAATACTCGGGCAAACTTATTCTTAAATTATTTTTAAAAAATTGCCAAAAATCGCTGTTCCCCCACCCTATCTTTAAGAGTACCAATTAAAAGATTTTGAAAAAATTGTGTAGATTGAATGAAGATTATCACGAGTGTACTACCTTTGTTAATTTATTTGTTATATAAAAACAAAGATCGATCGGATTTTTTTATTTTAAAAGTAAACACGGTACAGAATACTAATTGCGGAAGACCGACTTGCACTTGGCAGGTTTTTTATTTGAATATAAATATTAAAAGTAGCAATAATAATAAGAAATAAACCGACTAGCTCGTAGAAGGTTAAAAACTCGAAACTGCTAATTTAAATACAGATTAGTTTTGATGAAGGTTACATTGTTACTAAAAAAAGTAAAAACTATTTCAACGTATGGAGGACAAAGATAAATGGTAAAATGACTTGAATTGTCCTTCCCTTTCTCTTTTAAAATCGGAAGTCGTTCGACCCAGCCGTTGATAACCGAACTCGGTTACTGAATGACATTTATCACGAAAAAAAGGTATTGCTCTCCTTTTGTTTGTTACAGAATCTCAGTTTAGATTATTTTTATACGAAACATTGCCAAGATCCGTTTAGCCGTAATTGTGTGATCCTGGAATAAGCAAACAGAAAAATAAAAAACAAGTTCACAGGTAGTTGTTTTGGCCTCTTTGGGTAATACCTGAGTTAGTTTTTCAATAAATATAATCAATATACGGATACAGCCTCTTATAGGATTTTTTATGTCTATAGATTACTTTTTCGAATTAAAAGAGACAAAATATTACATTTGAATTAAAAGAGACCAATAGTTGTGTAGGTCGAGATTAAATTAGCTCTTGATTTTTTGAAAAAAAAATCTACAAATTTAACTGAATGTAAGGTTACCTATTATAACTTTTAAATATGCCTGCCCTGAACATACTTCAGTCACTTGGGAGTTGAATCGCATATAAATTTAAATAAGTTAGATTTTTGGCCACACAGGCACAGTAAACATACTACAGTAGCCAAACTGAGCTCCAATTTGGTGACTAGATTTTGACGCCGCGTGCGTCGACGGGTCCTTTTTCAAAATGGCCGCTCAGTGTTTACATCCGATCTCGGAATGTGTCTTTGGAAATGTATTGTCCATCGTTTCTTGATGTGACTGCAGTTTATATGAATATAAAGACAGAAGGAAAAGAGAGTTTGTAGAAAAAGAGAATTAAAAACGTTTGTAATTGAAGAGAATCGAAAAGGTTAAGAAACAATTTATATAATCATGGGGAAAGGAGGTTATTGTGCCGTTGAGAATTGCAATATTCCATATAATTATTTTCGCAAATTATTTGCTCCAGTCACACTTTTTTATGCTCTAAAATTTGCAAATAAGAAATTTCTAACTCAATCAGGGCGCGCTAAGACTTATTATTCTAAATCATAACTAAATTTAATTATGCTTTATTTACATCACATGTAATCATCAACAGTATTATCCGTCAAAGTTGCTGCATTAATGATTTTTTTTTGCAGTTTCTCTGTTTTTAGTTGAAACAATGATTTTTATAGAAATCATGGTATGCGATTAAAGTTGTTGGAGTTGTTGATTATTTTAATAAACCTCTATTGCTTGCTTTTACAAGACAACTTTTCACTATCTTAAATGCATTTTTGAAAAAATATATATGCATGAAACAATATTATCATTACTAATGTACATCTTTTTAGGCGTATTTGCTTAAGAGACGGCCATCCAGGGAAACTTGATTGATTTAATAAAACGTTCGTAATGGTACAGTAATTTGGTCATTAAAGCTTGAAATTTATTTCTAAACTTAGTTCGGCTGGTTATTTAAAAATCAATGAATGATTGCTCAATTCTGACCAAAAATACTTATGGGTATAGCGGTCTGTTCGGTAGTGAAAAACTTTTTTTGTGTGTCTGTGTAATTTTTTTATGATTAATAAATAATCCTCCAAATTCTGGTTTTTAGAAAGATTTATTTTTGTGTAAACTAGTATTCAGTTATTTAAAACTATTTATATTTGTGTAAATTATAAATAAAACATTTTTTTTTTCTAAAAGTTGTGTTCTCAAGAGGCTTCTAGTTTTCAATAACTTCATCTGTATTAATTGTTTTCTAATAATAAACCTGATAAATTTAACATTGTTTAATTGCAAGTACAATTAATACTCTGAAAGTGACTTTTTTTTTCTATTTTTCTCTATAAATTACATTGCTCCTTTTTCATGCCAATCTTTCAAAAGTTTCTGTGAATATATTGTAAGGAATACAGAACCTATAACAACATATTTATTATTTTCAAATTTTAGACAGTATATTTTATTTTCTTATAAGCTGGGTTTGAAAGTTTAAATATTAAGTGTCGTGTTGAGATCACAAAACCACTGGGGAATGGGATTATTGAAATAACTGATATAAATGGATTATTGAATCAAATATGCTATTAAAATAAGAAAAATTTTAATGTGATTCCAAAGAAATTTTTGTAATATGATTTTGTCAAACGATGTGTGCCAGAGAGTAAAATATTCTGAAAATAAGTTCGTTAAATGGACAGTACACCTAATCGAAGTCCATTTTGATGGTAATTATGGTTACTATTAAAATTTTGAAGATTCAGTTACCTGTTATTAATATTCCTCCTATAAAGAACTTATTTCTATTGTTGTATACCTATACTATAAATTAAATATAGTTATTTTCCTTTTAAACTGTAATTGACAATACTCAGTATATATGAGTCAATCATTTCTCCTAATGAAGCTAATATGGTTAGCGAAACGCGCGTCGAGTGCAAAAAGAAAGTGTTTGGTGTAGTGGTGATATATACTGAGTAGTGTCATCCTGCCAAAGATTCTACATTCCCAATATAGTTGTAATTGACAAGTCAGCTTGGTCATAACTAAGTATTGTATGTAACTATAATTAGGAAATTACTGTATTGACTCTTTGATCTAAATATTAATTCATTGTAAATAAAAGCAAGCGTTAATTACATTATCAAAAAGCAATACAGATATCAGAACACAAAAAGGAATAGAACCTCTAAGAATCATTCACATAGAAAATAGAGGTCTATACATATACGTTCATAATTCATTAATAATATTATATTAAACTTTCTCGAAGTTACACAATATAGTTTTGTAGTTTAAGAAAAAATAAGTACCAAAAAGGTAGATACAGTGTTTTTTAATTAACGAGAAATCTATCACACCAAACAACACACCACTGCTTAGAAAAAAATGCTCTTATTTTAGAAGATGTTGACATCTTAGTAATGACAATTAAAATTAAATTAATTTAGTCCTTAAAAAACATCTTGACAGTGACGTTTAACTTTGATAGACTTTTGAATTTTTGGATAAGGCTATTAAAAACTGAAGTTGAATATGAAGAATTCCATCAAATACCTTCCTATCAAGTTTTTCACCTGTATTCATTTATTTTCTAACAAAGTGCTCCATTCTTTTTGTTTTTTTTTTATATTACTCATGCTGCATTAACTTTTATATTACTCATGCTGTATTAAATAACAAATCAAAAATTTTCAAACATTTCTATATCTATGATTTTGAATGATAAAACTTTGCACAACTTTATTTGTATTTCAAATCTCGCGCTGGTGCACTTTTAACATGGCGGATTGCCACGTGACCTTCTGAAAACGAACCTGATTTTCCTATGCGATTATCCTTGAGTTTCGCTACTGTATAGTGTGTTTACTGTGACAGAGGTTCATTAACAGTCAAATAATATATATAAAAAAGTTTGCAGCAATCGGGGCATGGCCGGCTGAAAAATGGGGTCCGTTAGTGTCCCATTTTGGGTCTTTCAAGAATATCTCGAAAAATATGCACAATTTGTGAAAATATTACATGTAAAAAATATAGACCATGCGATTCTACACAAAAAAGGTATCTTGATATTTTCTCGTTAAATGCGTCGTTTTCGAGAAAATCGTGATTTAAAACGTGTTGTCTTACTTGGCTATTTCAAAGCGCGACAAGCGAAATTCTGAAATTTTCGCGCGCATCGCCCCCAGAAAACTGCTATAAGTTCTTTAAAAAATAATCATACTAAAAAAGAAAAAAAAGTGTTTTAAAAGGGAAAGTTTAACCTTTCTGATGCACTAATGAAATTCAGTTTTTTTTTCAATTTGAGATCAGGAAATGCATTTGAAAGGAAAACTTTTTGAACACGGACGCTTGAATTTTTATATATTATCTTTGATAAATTTAATCTAATCAAAAAATCCTTCAGATATCCTTTATATATTTCTTTTTCATTTAGGAATACACATTTCATTGCCTCATATCCCGATTTTAAATGCACTGAAAATAAAGAAATGTGTTTTTTTGCTATTTTTTTAGGGTTAGGTAATTTTTGTATTCGATTTATCTTAGAAATGTTGAAAATAAGTACCGTAACTTTATGTATGTTTTTTCTTACATATTAAACATTTATGTTCAAGAAAATCACTTTAAAAGTACAATTACGTAATATGTTTACATTGATTTTTTGATTTTTTTTTTTAAATTTCTGAATTGGTCTGTTTTATTTGTAATTACAAGGTATTCATTAATTTGACACTTGTTGGGGAAGGAATTAAATGTTATAAGCTAACAATTCCAGATAGGGATTCAGGTAGAAAATACGCAGCTGTTAAATCTCTACTTTTTTTTCGTCTCGGAGAAAAGTAGAGGAAAATACTGTGCACGCAGCGCCACTACTTCAACCGAACTGCCATCTAATGTTTACTAACGGCATGTACGTGGATATAATTTCAGAGCAGCTGTAATTGTGGTTATATTTTATGAAATAACGACTATTTTCAGGTAAATTGTTTTCTGTAAAGTGTACTGCTGCTCTTTCTAAATTTAGTATTGATGGTACAGTGATTGTGGTACTGAAGAATAGGGAGGAAAGATTAAATCCATTAATTTATTGTGTCTTGCCCGAGCCTCTGACTATCTTTCAACAACCAATTGCAGAAGAGGAGGATTTGGAAGAATTTCTGGTATCAGAAGTTTCTGGTATATATGAAATTTAAATAAAATTTTGAATACAGTGCGACCTCGTTAATTGGGACTAATCACCGCGGTGATCCGAATTAGTAAATAATTCGAATTACTGAACCAGGACTTTATTTACATTAAAAAACGAATCATTTAATACGAAACAACTAAAAAATAGTGCATACATAAAATAATATTTAAAATAGAAGCATATCTTATCAAGTTTTAGTTGATTTTGTAAAAAAAATTGTAATTTTTGTTTACTTGACCCTTCTCTGGTTCATCATAAAAGAAATTTCTTTTAATTTTTGAAGTATAAGAACATCAGATATCATTTTCTTCTGCCCATCTCATGCACACATTGAAACTTTTAATTGCCTCATCATTCTTCACAGTGTTCTTAACAGTCTGGTTTGCATTAGTATTTAATTCTGAACCTTCATTAACACTCTCGTCGTTCATCTCTATCATCTATGTCTTCCAGTGGTAACAAATCTTCATCATTTTCAAGCCAATTACATATTTCCACGTTCGTGAGATTCTGTTCAGTGAGAACATTCAGCATATCTGAAACATCTGTTAAATATTTACGAATTAACCAAAAAAATACTAAAAGAAAAATTTCAGGCTTTACCTTTCATTTCTTCATTCGTGGAAAGCAAATTATGCCGCATAGTAGACATACAGCATCTTTTAGGTTAATGCTTTTTTTAATAAACTAACGAGGTTCTCGTCATTATTTGATAAAATATGTGCTAAAAGACTTTTCCGATAAAATAATTTTGTCAGTCTGATTGCATTCTGGTCCATGGGCTGCAAAAGTGCAGTACAATTTGGTGGAAGAAATAATGTTGTAAACTGTCCATCCTCACTAGTCAGCTCTTCTATAGTTCCATGGCTCAAAGCATTATCAACGATTAGCAGGGCTCTTTCAGGCAAGTTGAGATTTCTTAAATGACTTTTGTCTTGACGAATAAAAGAATGATGGAACCAGTCTAAGAAAATTGCTGTAGTCATCCATGCATTGGCAGATGATTTGTACTCAACAGATATGTTCACATTTTTAAAAGCCCTCGGATTTTTTGCCTTTCCTATCACTAACAACTTTAATTTTTGTGATCCATCAGCATTGCAACATGCTAGAAAGGTAACGCGTTCTCTGTTTATTTTTCGACCTGGTGCGGTCTTTTCCTGAGAACGAACCAGGGTTTTTTCAGGCAACAATTTCCAATACGGAGCTGATTCATCTGCATTGTATATTTGAGTAGGTCCAAGGTTTAATTCTTTTATCTTATCTGCGAATAAAGTTAGAAAAGGAACGACGGCACTTTCATCATTGGATAGTTTTTCGCCACAAACTTTTAAGGCACGCAGACCATGTCTTTTTCTGAAGTTAGAAATCCAGCCTCTGCTAGCTCTAAAATTATCATTCCCGTAGGTTTCAGTGTAAAACTGTTTTGCTTTGCCTGATAAAATTTCGTAGGAGATTGGGACGTGCCTTGATCGTTACGTACAATACCATGTATACAAACGAGTTTCCATTTCTGGATATTCGGCTTTTCGTAAGGTTTTTCTGACGCCAGGTCCGGAATCACATCTGGAAATAAATCTAAAAGAAGTTACACGTCCATAGTGAGTGTCCAAAATTATCTTTAAAATAAATCATATATACATACCTTTTGATTTCCCCTTGCTTCTTTTTTATATCCGAAATTGTGAATGTTCCTACTCCGTATTCATTTGCCAACACTTTTCCACTTTCACCAAGAACTAGTCTTTCTAATATAGCAGACTTTTGTTTTATTGTTAGTGTAATATGTTTTCTTTTAGAAGGCATTTTAATATGTAGGTACATATACGTAAAAAAACGTTTACATACTTATATGAACCACATAATGTCAAATAGAACGTAGGTATGTTGTACTTGTGACAATAAACAAACAACTACAAAGTCTTTAACCTTTAGACGCGATACGCGACGCGTTGTACGCAAATCAAAGGCACCTACAGTTTGTTTGAATCCCAGATGTATTAGACTGGAAGTTATGGGAATCCCCTCACTATCGATTTCATTTTCCCATGTAGTTTAAATTAAGTAGATGTCTAAAAACGCAGATCCGGATTACCTAGTACTATCAAATCCGGATTATAAGGTACACAATGCAATAGAAATGTTTGTCCGGATTATTAAAGAATCCGGTTTAATGGAGATCCGGATTATCGAGGTGGCACTGTATATAGTTTTCAATAATGTATGTTAAACAAAGTATATTTTTTTATATAACACATACATTTTTTCTAATATTTTTTCCATGTAATTCCATTTTGCTCCATATTTTTCTGTATTTATAAATTTTTTGCATTATCTTATGGTAAAGTTAAAATTTAATAACAAAATCTTATGTTAATTTAAATGCTGCGCTGCTTCTTTGATACCGTACTGAAGAATTCATTGGATAAAAATTCTTGAAAAAATATAAATTTAAAAAAATTTAGTATAATTGTCAAAATATGCGTTTATTGCAAACTCACATTTTCTGGATCGCGATTTTCTCAAAAACGGTGCATTTTACAGGAAAATATCGAGTGACCTTTTTTGTGCAGAATTGTCTGATCTAAAGTTTTTTTTATGTAAGGTTTTCACAAATTATGTATATTTTTCCCAAATGGGGCACTTTCGGACCCCATCTTTCAGCCAGCCATGTCCTGATTGCTGCAAACTTTTTTACATATATTATTTGGCTGGGAATGAGCCTGTCTGGCCAAAAATCTAACTTATTTAAATTTATGTGCACTTTTACTACATTTTCATCTCTGGTGACTGGGCTAACAAGCTTCTACGGGAAGAAAAGAGCTAACGAGAAAAAGAGAAAAAACATTTGTGGTCGATTTTAGATACCAAAACTATTCGAAAACATATTCATCTCTTGACGTAAATCTAATTAAATTAAATGATATGTTTTGATTTGTATTTTATGCGGATGTAGGAGTGTGCAAAAGTTATTTTTAATGGGAAAAAATTACAATGAATATTTTTTTAAATGAAATTCCACTCATTGATAGATCAAAAGTATATAAATCATAAAATATATTATACAGGTGGATCAAAGTCCGATCAGGGAGTTGGCTCAGCGTTCTATTCTCCTAATTACTCCAGAATATTCCAACATCCCAGTCATTCTTCAACATACGCTGCGGAATTATATGCAATCAAAGAATATGTAAGGTATATAGTTCACAGCGGAAAAAATGCAAGATACCTGATAGCCTCAGACTCATACAGTTCTCTCCAAGCTATGAACTCTGGGAACTTACAACAAGCATACATTAGACAAATCATGGATCTTCTACACATATCCAAATTAAAAAATAGGGCGATATCCTTTTTATGGATCCCAAATCATGTTGGAATACTCGGAAATGAAAAAGCTGACAAATTGGCGAAACAGGCAATATCAGAAGGAACAAGCATAAAAAGCGAGAATCATCCCAAAGAATTCCCCAGACTCCTAAAAACAAAACACAAAGAACTCTTCCAATTACAATGGGATTTATTGGAACAATCAAATAAACTTTGGAAAATTAAACCCCTCGGTTTTCCTCCATTCCAGTTAAATTATCTCTCTAGACGAGAGAATTGCATTTGGAGGAGACTATCCAAGAAAGAATCTCCTTCTAGGTGTCAGACTTGCATCAGTCCACTCACGATAAAACATCTCTTTGAAGATCCACAACACACATGACAGAAGAAGACACGACATCACAACTCATAGTCTTCCCCAACTATTATCTGCGGAACAAATCTCAGAAAACATATCCAAAATAATAAATTACCTTAAGAGTCTAAAACTCCAAAACAAAATTTAATTACCACAAGAATCCCATTAAAGGCGCTATATGACCCTAGCAGTCGATGCTCCAAAAATCAAACAAAATCAATCAAATCAAATCAATCAATTTTTTTAAGATGTTATCAAGTTTTACGTTTTTTTTTATGGGATTTAAGAGACTTATGTCTTCTCTAAGAGATATTTTTTGAAATAAATATAAATTTCAGTCATTCATATGATTGTCATCTTTTAAACTGCCTTAAGAAAGTTTTAATACTTTAATCCATTTTTAGTGTTCCGTACGGAACACTTATAAAATCACTTCGGTGTCCGTCTGTCTGCCTGTCACACTCGATTTTCTCCGAAACTATTTGACATAGAAAGTTGAAATTTGGTACTAATATAGGAATTGATGGCCTCATCAGAGCCGTGTAGTTTTGAAAGTTCAATTTTGACTTAAGGGGTTAGTTCTGGGGGTGAAATCGGAAGTAAAAAAAAAAAAAAAAAAAAAATTACCAGGCCATGTAGGAGTGTGCAAAAGTTATTACAATTAATTTTTTTTAAGACGTGAAATTTTACGTTTTTTTTTATGGGATTTAAGAGACTTATGTTTTCTCTAAGAGACATTTTTTGAAATAAATATAAATTTCAGTCATTGATATGAGTGTCATCTTTTAAACTGCCTTAAGAAAGTTTTAATACTTATATCCATTTTTAGTGTTCCGTACGGAACACTTATAAAGTCACTTCAGTGTCCGTCCGTCTGTCTGTCACACCCGCTTTTCTCCGAAACTATTTTTTTTAATAATAATAATAATAATAAATGTTTTCATTTTATACTCGGCGAAATGCAGCAGTGCTGTTGGTAACCGAGTTCTCAAAAATATACAAAAGAAATACAAAAAATAAAAAATAAAATAAAAATACAAACTCAAATACAATTTACGAAGTATCCATTAGTACTTAAACTCTACTTACTCTAAACTAAAAAAGGAAAACATTGTAATTCTACATCACATTGATACCCATATAAAGGGTGATTCATTTAGAGGTACTTTTTTTTAAATAAAAAAAAAATGAATAAAAACAATTTTATTTTATAATCTTTATTATCATATAAAAGAACCATTCTTTACAATTATTTCTTAAAGATAATTTCTTTCAAATGTTGTCCGCGACTACGGTTAACAACGTCCATTCTGAAGTTCCAATTTTCAATGACGCGTGTGAGTATTTCGAGTGGTATTTGGCCAATGACTCGAGTAATATTGGCCTCCAATGCCTCAATTGTAGCTGGCTTATCCATGTAGACTTTGGACTTTACATAGCCCCAAAGGAAAAAGTCAAGAGGTGTGATGTCACATGATCTAGCCGGCCAATTCACTGGTCCAAAGCGTGAAATGATCTGTTCGCCGAATTGCTCTCGCAGTAAAGCCATGGTTTCACGGGCTGTATGGCAAGTGGCGCCATCTTGTTGGAACCAAATTTCGTCAAGACCACGGGCTTCAATTTCTGGCATCAAGTAGTCTATTATCATGGCGCGATAACGGTCACCATTCACAGTAACATTCCGGCCGGCCTCTGTTTTGAAGAAATATGGACCGATTATTCCACCGGCCCATAAACCACACCAAACAGTTGTTTTTTCTGGATTTAATGGCAGCTCTTGAACCTCTTCAGGTTGTTCATCACCCCAAATACGGGTATTTTGTTTATTCACTAACCCATTAAGCCAAAAATGGGCCTCATCGGTGAACAAAATTTTTCTCGAAAACAGTGGATCTTTTGCAAGCTTGTCAAGATGTCAAGAGCCCAACGACTAAAACGGAAACGATTCGGAAGGTCGGTCGGCTTCAGTTGTTGCACTAGTTGAATTTTGTATGCTTTTAAAGAAAGATTCTTACGTAAAATACTCCAAGTTGTTGAATATGACAGGCCAAGCTGTTGAGAACGGCGACGAATCGACACTTCACGGTCTTCGCGTACACTCTCCGCTACCGCCCCTATATTTTCTTCACTACGTGCTGGATGTGGTCTATTCGGTCGAGCATTATCCAATAATGAAAATTGGGTCTCAAACTTATTTATGGTAGAGCGAATTGTGCGTTCGGTAGGCCGATTATGTGGACCATAAGTTGCTCTAAGCGCCCGATACACATTCCTCGTAGAACGCCCATTTTCGTAATAAAGTTGAACAATTTGTAGACGCTGTGCCGGGCTAAGTCTTTCCATTATGAATTGTCAAACACTACTGAACAGGAATGCCACTTCAGTTGACACGACGCATGCGCAATCTGCAATTAAATCCCCATCACAAAAAGTACCTCTAAATGAATCACCCTTTACAAACCATGATCCCCACCTTACCCTATAAAAGAGACATAATAATAACAGTCAATAAGTCTGAAATAAAATCTCCTTTAGCTGCCTTCCCTTCTGAAAGATAGTTCAGACAGAGCAAGCAAACCTTCAGGAATTTCGTTCAGAAGTTTAGCAGATGTATAGCTGAAAGACTGTTTAAACACACTTGTACGATGCCTAGGTATTTGAAAGCGGTCGTTGTACCTGTTACGCTGAAGCACCGAACTTCGATGATGCAGCCTTTCACACAGATACTGTGACACTCCGGTCCGCAACACTCTACGCAAAAAGCAACCCAGATGTAGCCTTTCTCTATCCTTAATACGCAACGATTTCAGCTCCTACAGCCTGCCACTCACATGATCCATAAATTTTTTTTTTTTTTTTTTTACTAAAGAATTAAACTACATAAAACAAGTAGCCGTTAACAACGGTTATTCGGTTACTTTAATCAATAGTATCGTTAAGAAAAAACTTAGAAACAAGGCTATCTCAGAAATATACCCACGTTTTAAAGACAGAAATACCACTTTTAAATGCTTAACCTATTTCGGCAAACCAACGGAAAAACTGGGGAAATTTTTAAATCAAAAAAATATCAACATAGCGTACAAGACTAACAATACTATAGGGAAATACCTTAAAAACTACAAACCACAAATCAATAAAGACAACAAATCAGGGGTTTATCAATTAACATGTGGGTCATGTCCTAAAACATACATCGGACAAACTGGACGTACATTTAGACAAAGAATTACAGAACACGAAAAAAGTTTCATCCATAGAAAATCTAATTCAACATATGCTAATCATCTATTAACAGAAAATCACACATTTAACAAGAATTTCAAAATTTTACACACCCAACAAAAAGGTTTAAAACTAAACCTTTTAGAGACTATGCAAATAAATCGATTAAGGACTACAGGTACTTTACTCAACGACCAGGTAGATTTAAGCAATTCACCATTATTGAATTTATTCTCTTAACTCCAAATCTGTGTGGATTTTCTAATACTATCAATGTAATTTAATTAGGTGTAATATTATAATTAAGAAAATTATATAAAACTGTGAATATTAAACCTAACTTGACAGTGTAAAATGTAGATCTGAAGAAGCTGCATCGACAGCGAAACGCGTCATCGCAATTTAAATAAACCAGTGGAAATTGACTAAAAAACAGTCTTTTATTATATAATTAATTTCCTGTTCCGCCTGTAATGCGTTAAGACTATTAAAGCTCCTTAAAATCTGACTGTCATCTGCATATTGTATTAGCCTACAATTATTAACATAACAATGCATATCCATTGTATCAATGACAAACAACAATGGTCCCAAAATTGACCCCTGAGGGACGCCTCTATCTAAAGCCAAACTTTGTGACACGCGGCGATTAATCAGCACACGCTGTGATCTATCCGCCAAGTAGTCCTTTAATAAATTTATTGTTCGTTCTTTAAAACCATAATAATGAAGTTTGGCACACAACAAGCGGGGATCCAGCGTATCAAATGCCTTGCTGTAATCGAGAAGAACCAAGGCAGTTGTCTCTCCTTTATCCGCCGCCCCGAGGATATCATCCTAAATGTTTAGCAAGGCTGTTGCAGTGCTAAAACCCCTGCGAAACCCCCCCTGACCTTCAAAGAATAAGTTATTATTATTACAATAATTAACGATTTGTTTAAAAATTATTTTCTCCAAAATCTTAGACAGAATACTCAAAAGACTAGTCGGACGCAGTTCAAAGTAATCCTTAGGGCTTGACACCTTGGGCAAAGGCAATACCAAGGCCAACTTCCAATCGGACGGAAACTTACTCTCTAATATAGATATATTGAAAATATGAGTACGACGGTACGACGAGAGGACAACAAAGTCCAACGTAAGTTGATCAGCTCCAGAAGCATTCGATCTTGTATCAGAGATGGCAGAAATGACATAGCCATTGCTAACCAATGAGACCTCAAATACACTATCGGTAACCTTGTTATCAGAATAGTAACAAAACTTATCCGGATTAACGTCAGGACAAATCTGTAGCACAGAATCAACGAAAAATGAGTTGATTTCGTCGGGGTCCTGCAGATGCGAAGGAGGTTTAAAATGGTTCTTCTTCTTGTTATAGACATTCATATTATGAAGCGCTTGCCACATAGACTTACTATTTTGAATCTCACTGACAAAATCCAAATAAGCTCTCTTCTCGCTACAAACTTCTTGTGTAAACATATTTCACGCTCCTTTGTATGCTTTCCAGTCCTGAACCCGTCTAGTTTTTTTAAACTTCGAGAACAGCATATTTCTGTGCCTTTTCATAATCTGACATTTTCTGACATAGAAAATTGAAACTTGGTACTAATATAAGAATTGATGGCCTTATCAGAACCGTGTAGTTTTGAAAGTTAAATTTTGACTTAAGGGGTTAGTTTTGGGAGGTGAAATCGGAAGTGAAAAATTACCAGGTCATCGAGTAGGGTGTCAAATGAAAGCTTGTTCAAAAATATATATAATGTAATACTTGCGCACACTTTTCTTTGTATTATTTTTAAAAGATCGCGATAAATCGCTGTCCCTCCCCTTATTTCGAAAAGTAGTGATCAAAAAATTTTGAAAAAATTCTGGAATATTCTCCGCGGGATGTAGATTGAATGAAAATTATCACGAGTGCATTATCTTTAATAATTTAATTGGTATATAAAAAAAAAACCAAAAATTTGAAGGTCATTAGTTTTCAGTAAAGATCGGAAAAAAACTTTGTTGAAAACTCATTTGGCGTGTATTTTGTAAAGTCATAGACCATTTTATACCTCCGTAACCAAAATTTTTATTTTAAAAGCAATCAACGTACGGAACGCTAATTACGCTTGCGCTTGACCGGTTATTTAAACTAAATCGTCGATACAACTCCAGTAGATTTACTTATCAAATTGATAACAATTTAATTCCTGGATATTTTGGTTATTAAAAATAATAATAAATTAGAATTTGACCTCTACAGGAAAGATACCGTAACGGATAGATATATTTCTAAAGCAAAGTGTCCACTTGAGACAAAATGGTCTCGAGACCAGACTCACAAATGTATATGTGCCTGAGAGCACTCTCAGAGACAAACCGATGCGAGTATCAGACACTGCACGTGTCACAAGTGGACATGTTCATTCTTGCTCATGAGACTTAGTCACCAGTCTTCCGTCATTGTTTGAAGAGCTGAAACCCCGACTGGAGACTTTTTATTTAAAATATTTGTTTAATTTAAATAACCAATTAATTTTTTAAAAATGAAGGATAATCGCGAGTGGACTGACGAGGAAGTGTTCAAATTAATTGAACTTTATGAGGAGGAAGAGTTTTTATGGAACGTGAAACATAAACTTTATAGAAATCGCGAAAAAAAAAATGGCAATGTACGAAGAATTTGCTTCGAAATTTGAAAATTGCAGTGGAAATGAAATTCAGCGGAAGATCCATAACTTACGCAATCAGGTATGTACTCGTATAATCCTCTAAAATTATTATTAACATTACTATTTAAATTGACTTTTTAGTCAATAGTCAAATATATTATTTTCAGGTTTCTCATGAACTGCAAAAGATAAAAAAATTGAAGAGTGGTAATGGTGCTGATGACAGGTATGACAGTAAATGGAAGTTTTTCACTGCATTACAGTTCATTTTTACCCAACTTCACACCCACAACATCGACTTCAAACATGGTAAGTTAATATAATTATTGCTATGTTTCATAATGAAATTTTATTTATCATAAAATTACAAATAAAAAATTCAAATTAAACAAAGTGATTAGGTACTAAATTTAAGCAATTAAACGATATTGCCACTGAACTTCACCTGCAGTTGTCATGAAGTATTCTTTAAACTCATCTCTCACATCTTTTTGAGAGATTGCATAATTTCGCTGCTGGCCTCTCTCTAGTGGAAAAAACGATCCTTGTGGTGGGGGTTCATTCCGTCATTCACCATTTACAATTTCATGTGTATTAGGATCTTTAAAATCAACTGAACAAGGGTTCAAATAATTTTTTGAAGTACATATTAAAAAGTTATGCAATGCACATATTGCCAGAGTAACATCTATTACTTTATTAGGTGCTAAATTTATTGGTTTTCGGATAACTCTGAATTTACTTGACATAATGCCAAATACATTTTCTATTATACGACGAGCTCTGCTTAATCTGTAGTTGAAAATTCTGTTTGGTGCAGGTTGATTTCGGTACCTGTAGGGCTTTAATATATACGATGTCATAGCAAAAGCATCGTCAGCTACCAGTATGTATGGCACTGGCAAACATCTTTGGGGCAATGCTTCTGGTTCGGGAAGTGAAAATTGCTTGCTTTCCAAAGCATCGTGCAGGGAGCAGTTTGTAAAGACACCTCTATCAGAAATTCTACCATTGCAACCAACATCAACGTAAATTAATTTATAATTGGCATCTGCGACTCCCACCAAAACTATGCTGTGTGTACCCTTATAGTTATAGTAAAGGCTTCCACAGTTCTCAGGTGCCACCATTGTAATATGCTTTCCATCAATAGCTCCGAAACAATGTGGAAATTGCCATTTTAATTCAAATTGATCTGCATATTTCTTCAACTCTTCAGCACTTGAAGAATACTGAAATAAAAAAAATTTACTTGTATTTTTCTATTTTTCTATGCATAAAAGTTGATACAACATAGTGTATTAATTGCGCTTTTAACTTTTCAGAATAATATTCCCGAAAACATGAACATCTCACAGGATGAGTCCATACAAAATGAGCCCATACAAGATCAAAAAAGAAAACGTATTAGCAAAGCAACATCAAGAACTCAAGAAGATGATAACATTCTGAAGGAAGCAATAGAAATTATGAAGAAGCCAAAAGACGATTTCGATCGCTTTGGAGAATACGTAGCGTTGGAGCTAAAAAGTCTAAAATCGGATTATTACAGAGGAGTATTAAAAAGTGAGATTCGTAAAGTGATATTAAATATTTCTGATATGGATGAAAAATGCTACTGGTCCACTGCATCCTCTTCAAGTGCAAGTACTTCATGCAGTACGCCAATTGCATCACCACCCATTGTTGTTGACAACTTTTCTCAACAAAATATTGAGACTCAAACAACCCAAGATTTTTTACAATAGTTCATATTCACTAATTAACATGCCTTAATTTGTAAAGTTTCTGTTATTATACTTCTATAATTAAAGTTGTTTTTTAATTTATACATACCCTTAAATATTCTTCCTTTAAATGATGATAGATGGCTTTACACACTTCGGGAACTATTCTTCCTATTGTACAAGGTGGAATGCGAAAAAGGTATTGCAAACTAAAATAATCATCTCCTGAAAGTTCATTTCAATATAAAAATATTTGTACATTCGCTTCAAAGGCTTACCTGAAGCCAGAAAACGAAGTGTGACCATTAATCTATCATGGACTGGAATCGCATCACGTAACTTTGTATCTTGCTTTACAATATCGTGTTTTTACCAAATTTAAAACCAATTCAAATTGAACTGCAGACATCCTAATGAAATTTTTAAACTGTTGTGCATCTTTCAACCGCAACTCGTTCACAAGTGTTGAAGAAGCTCCCAATGCATTTCATCGATCCACCCATTTTCTTACCCAACACGCCTTTTTTTTCACTTCCCGTTTTTTGCACAATTAGAAAGGCTAGGATTTGGCGTGAATCCATTTTGAAAAAAATAAATCTCAAACTAGCAACCAAGTCACAGAATCGACTGAGACTTGAGAGTAAGCTCTCAAGTGTACACAAAATTTCCTGATCTCGAGACTGTAGTGACTGTCGAGTCTCCAACTGCTGTCCCGAGAGCGCAAGTGATCTCAAATGGACAACACTTCGGAACTAATCTAGAGACTTTCTCTCGAGACTTTGTCTCAAGTGGACACTTAGCTTAATGATTCATTTCATTGTGACATCATAAACTTCCACATTACACTTTTGGGTTCATTGTTTAGTCATTTTTCCCCTGAATGAAGTCAGATTCAGAAATAAAAGGAATCGTATTGAGAATATAGCTAGAATCAATGGTTATGACGAAAACCTAATAAACGAGTTAATAAATATACATAAGTTCAGATTAAATATTCATAAATCCATCTTTTTACACGTGTGCAAAATGAGACGTAATATCTTTCAATACCATACAACCTAAAATATACCAGAGGATTTAATAAGGTATTTAATAAGGTATTTAATAATGTAGGCTTCACGTTTAAAAACTAACCTGAACTATCTTCGAAACACGCTTCGAAATAACAGTCTAGCTAGGCCTCAAGGTATTCTTGTGTTCGGAAAATTTCGTTAGAAAGGTCTCATACTATGAATAACAGTTTATAATTACAGTAGGGAACAGCTGTGTTTAGGAAAGTAGAAAGCGTGTAAGAAGAGCAGAGCGAGTGTGCGTGCAGAGACGAGCGTTCGGAGACCGACTTAATAACGCACTCAAATATATAAAAGGAATGCTCTGATCGGTATAAATTTTTGGGGAGAACGTTTTTCATGGCATATACTTTCGAAAACGCTTGTAAAAAAATTTAGATTTTTTCAAGCTGGCAAAGTAGACTGACCTCTTAATAAATATCGTTTGACAACACATTTAAAAGAGCGGTATTTTGCTATCAGTAATTCGATAACGTAAGGCAGATACTTAAACACGAGCAACAAGTCAAACGCGAGAATGCGAAAATGCACCCTTAGTTAATTTGACCTTGTTTATGAAGGTCATGTTAGAATTATCGATTGATGATATTTTTTGCTATCGTATACAGATTCTACAAAAGTGATATTATATGATATTATTTCACAATATTTTCTGAACAATAAATTTCAAGCTTCATGTAATCAGAGAAATATAAGTTCCAAAAAAAAGAATACAGTGAAGAAGTATAAAGAAAGGATTTTTTAATTATCATGCATATAGATATTTTTAAAGGGTTTTAAACAGTAGAAATCTGCAGCAGTTCTGCAGTACTATCCGAGCCGAGTGCTGTTATATAGGTAGTAATCATTGTAAAATCACAATAACACCAGTGGCATCACTACTGAGTTATCTAAAAGTACTGTGAAATTCATTTCTAAGTTTATGTATTTTTATAAAGCCGGTATTACCCGACGCGTCCAATGCTTCCAACGTTGGACGCTGGTATGATTGGACGCATCGTGTAGTCGTAGTGCGCATGTCATTGGACGAATGTTTTGCGTCCAACGTTGTCATTGGAACATTTGCCATCGAAAGTCGGTCTCCTTGACCCGCGTCAAAGGAGTGTCCAACGTTGGAAGGACTTGGAACCAACACTTGTGGTACAACTACACACGTGGTTGTCTCCTTGTGCGTGAATGCTGTGTGTTTTATGTTTTGTTTCTGGACTGTTAATACTACGGACTGTTAAATACTACTACCACGTTTTCATTTCTATCCTCTTCGGGCCCAAGAGAGAATTGACGTAAATTTTTTGCTGCCAAGTGAAATAAATACTAAATACTAAAACATTAATCATTATAGATAAATTTTTTTAAAAGCGCAGTTTTTTCAAAAATTGTGGTATCACAAATGATACTTTGGGTCTGTACGATGCTATTAAAACAATTAAGGTTTTTTTTTCAGTATTTATTGGTGAAATTTAGAAAAACAGTTTCTTTTAATACTGCAGCATAAAAATACATTGCATTCAACACATTTGCAAAAGGTTAAGTGTGTGCACCCAAGATATCTGCATTTTGACCTACATTTTTGTTTCTCGCTAACGAATTCCGGGAGATGTTTCGCTTCTTGTTTTCGTAAACGTTTGTCAGGATCTGGCATAATTTTTCTTGTTTTCCTTGGAGGTTCATTGTTCTCTTCTTCAGTAGTTGTCGAAGTTGATTCATGTCGTTTTTCACTGTACAAAAGAGACTTAGCAAGCGAAAATTTGAATGACAAATAGTCTTCGATGTCTTTTTTGGGAATTTTTTCAGCAGCGCAAACTTCTCGATATTAGAGCCAACTAGCTGCAGCGCTAAAATCAACAAAAGCGTAAATACATCGGATGGTCCATTTATTTGTTCTACTGCTCATAGGGTACTTTGACATAACTCTGTCCAACAAGTCCACACCTCCCATTTTTTCATTGTATTGCTGAACCACTGATGGACGACTGATTTCTATGTATTTTTTTTTCCTGCACTGAACCTAAGGGCTCTGTTCCAAATTCTCCCGAAGCCAAATGAATTGGTTTAGAATCAAACCATTTTGTAAGAGCTATTTTGTTATCTTCAGTAACCAACATATCATGACTGCCCCTTCCAGATTTTTTTAAATTTTTGTCAGATAACAACTGCAGATCTGTTTTTGGTATTCTCATTTTCATTAGCGTGCCAGTTACGTATATTTTCCGAGAAAACAGAGTATCAATCAATGTTTCTGATGTGAAGTATCTGTCGACAAATACTGATACTCCTACTGGTAAAGTATCTGTTAGTTTCAACACCACCTTTCCACCAACATCTAATTTTTCTGGTGTATGGATTAGACTGGATTCTGTGGATTTGCCCTTCCCTTCATATAAATGAAAATCAAGTGGTATCCCGGTAGTCGTCGTCATAACAAAATTTTTCAGCCCAACAGGATTAGGTTTTCCCCGCACAAACTGTCTCATCAGTACCTTTCCATGAAATGGGATCATCTGTTCATCAATTGATACGTTTTGAGATCTTTTATTTTGTCGACAACCTTTTTGGATTGAATCCAACATCGGTCTGACTTTCCAAAATCTGTCAAGTGCTTTAGCCTCGTTGGATACAGAATCATCGTCCACAATTTTTAGCCGTGTTCTCAGAGCGAAAAAGCGATTTCTTGACAGATTATCTGAAACGATTGGTACCCTGGTATCCGACCTCCAAAACATTCGGATTCTTGGTAAACTGTAAATACCAATGAGCATGCAACACGCAAAAAACGTTTTTAATTCTTCTGGACTGGTCCCCAGCGACTTTCCTGATACTTTCACTTCCTTCATATTTGTGTACATAGCCATGGATTGAAAAAAATTATCGTCAAGGTATTTATTGAAAAAGTCAATAGGCTTTGGAATATTTTCAAGGCTCAACGGATCTCGATCACAAGGCACATACTTCTCACGTTGTGGTTGAAAATTGGTTCTCTTCCATTTCCTTTTTTTACCAATTGGAATCAAATTTATTAACGGCAAGTCGTCGTCCCAACTGGACTGGACTGGAAATACTATTCTGCCATGGTACTGCTCCGCTTGTCATTAAATATTCTGCAAACTCCTTTTGAATGTCCTTTACGTCGTTAGTGGACCTCCTAGATGTTCTTCCAAGTGGAATAAATGATGTCATCCCTTTTTGATCATTGCGCCATGTTCCTGGAATGAATGTACCATCCTCTTCACGATCAAAAGTCCCAGGGGGAGTGTAAAGTTTCCCTGACGTTGTATTTTTTCGTAGAAAATTATGAAGTAAAGCGCAAGTCATGGTTATTTTAGCAGCTTTTTATCAGGTTCTAGGAGCATTGGTGATCTGAATACTCGGAAAACTGATGCCAAAATACCGAAAGCATTCTCTACAACTCTGCGTGCGCGACAAAGACGGTAATTGAAAATGCGCTCTAAGGTACCTTTACGATGAGTTCCCGGATAGGGTTTCAAAAGACTAGGAAAAGCGTCGTCACCTATGAACATATAAGGCATATTTTTCTGGCGTCCTCCTAAGGGCTCAGGTGATGGATGGTGAAGATCATTACGCTGTATTTTCTTATAAACACTCGTGTTTGCATAAACACCAGCGTCATTCATTCTCCCCTGGGCACCAACAGCAATGAACGTAAAGTAATATTGTGGGTTAACAATAGCCATGAGAATAATGCTGAATGACTTCTTGTAGTTGAAGAACGCAGATTCACTGTTGAAAGGAGCTTGCAGGATTACATGCTTCCCATCCACTGCCCCTAGGTAATGTGGAAAATTCCAGTCATATTGAAATCCATTACCTACTTCTTTCCATCCTTCCGGCGATGTTGGCAGCTGTAAAATATTGAACAATTCATTAGAGATAACAATCATACTGATATTATTTACAGGATGTTAGTGGTGCCAATACAGAGGGAAGAGATATCCTTACATCCAATGAAGGTGATGTACACACTCATAGTGAACATGAAGATGATCCTGCAACACTTACTGTACTGCAGAATGCAGAGATAGTGTCCATTGAAGAGAATAGAAACACGTTCTCAGTGCCGCAAACTCCCAGTTCAAGAAGGAAACGGACAGCTCATCAGAATGCTGATAGCCAAGTAGTAACGAAACACTTGGAAAAAGCAAGTGAGGTTTTGCAGAGTTTAGCCGCGAGGTCAACGTCGCAGGAAAAACAGCAGATTCAAGACGGACCTTCATTGTATGGGCAGCTATTATTATAGCATTATCTCCCCGGACTCGTCTAATTATCCAGAATAAAATTGATAATTTGGTTTTTGCAGCAGAGCTCGAAGAATTAGATGCCAGGGTGTAACGACATCCCAGTGCTTCATCTGTTAGTCAATCACTAGGCCATTACAGCTCCCTTGAATCTCTCCACATAAGGTACCCAATTCATAATCTAACTTCTTCATGTTCTACTGCTTCTCCTTCATCCTACACATAATCACATTCTCCTTCTCCCACGTCTCCACTGTTTATACAACCACCTACTCCTGAGTTAACCTGCACACAAGGAGCTACTGAAATTCTACAGAATCTAAGTATGCTAGGAAGAAGAGACACTCTTCTTACTTCAACTGCTGATGAGTTTCTGGCCCAGGAAACTTGTAATGAGCAAACATGCGAAACTAGTACTACTTCTGTACAGTGTACTTGCAACCCTTGTAATTCTGTTCATTACTTTTTTTGGTAGAATAAATAGACTATTATTCAAGTATACTTTCTTACCTGTATTTCATCTTTCAGCGCATCCACTCTACAGCGCTGCGTCTAGCTGGAAGGTGAATGTTGGACCAAACGTTGGGCGCATCGTGTAGTACCGGCTTAATATTCACGGATCTCATTACATTCTCGACAGTGCATATCTCTATGATAAAGGAAATATTAAACCGTATTGTGAGCATGTGAAAGAAAAACCGAACTTGAGTAGGTCATAACTCAATAAGGGATGCCAAGGATATTGTATTCATTTTATTAGATGGATCCGGCAGACATAACTGATTACTTTGATTGCTACTAACTAGGTTCTACGCTATAATTATTATACAATGATTTGGTTAGAACATGATTTACAATTTGAATCTTAAGATCTACACACGACAGGGACCTAACTAACTTAGCCTAGGTAAGAAGTTTATATAAATATGTTGAGAGATTTAAGATATTTTAACTTGCGATATTTGAGCTTAACACTACTCAGTATATATCACCACTACATCCAACACTTTATTCTTGCACTCGACGCGCGTTCCGCTAACCATGTTAGCTTCATCGATGATTGACTAAAGCTAAACTACAAATCTACCCTATTTATACTTAGTCTAACACTTGAATTACTCAGGCGGAACTAATAGCTCAGGCGAGGCAATCAGTTCCGGTCAAGTAACCAGTAGAGGGGACTATAGGGAATAGGCCCTCTGTCGTTATTTAAACTACTTTTACTTCCATACTTTCGTATGCGTTCAATAATCTCCGATCAGCTACATTTTTAATTAATCTTGGATTATCTAATGTTACAGTATGATCAGCTTCAAGGGCATGTTCGGTAATGCTAGACTTTTCTGTTTTACTGTATTTTAAGTGTGCTAAATGTTCTTTAAATTGTGTTTTAATTGAACTTTTAGTTTCCCCAACATACTTTTTGTCGCAATCATTACAACTAATTTCATAAATTCCATTTTTCTCACAATTAGGAATCTTATCTTTGGGATTTCCTAAGATATTCCTGAGATTGTCTGATGACTTATAGACTAAGGTGATGCCTGCCTTATTAAATACATTATCAAGTCCTCTGCTATATTTCGGATTATCTGGTATGTGGACATATGTACTGGGTCTTATTTTCTTCGTGTGTAAAAAAGGTGGAATTCTGAATATTTAACCTGAACTAACGTCTATTTATTAACTTGTTTACTAAGTCATCGTTATAACCATTACCTCTAGTTATATTTCTAATACGATTCCTTTCATTATCCGAAGTTTTACTCTATTTAGAGGAAAAGTGCTCAAACGATGAACTAAAAAATGTAATGCGGCTAATTTGTGTTGTTTGCGAAATGAATCATTAGGAATATATCTATCTGTTACTGTGTCTTTTCTATATATATATATATATATATATATATATATATATATATATATATATATATATATATATATATATATATATATATATATTTTTTTTTTATTTATATATATATCAAATTCTAACCTATTATTATTTTTAATAATTAAAAAATATCTAGAAAAGGCAGTTATTTGTTCTCAGTTTCATAAGTGAATTTAATGGAATTATATCGGCTATTTATTTTGGCAACAAAATCATCTATACTTGCTTTCTTTGTATCAAACATAGCGAAAACATCATCCACATACCTATACCATACCCTTGGGAAATACTCAAATTCTTGACCGGCTTCGGTTTCAAACTTACTCATGAATAAATTGGCTATGAAAGGTGATAAGCAATAATAAGCAAACTCATAGCTGTTCCTTTTTTCTGAACATAAAATTGACTGTCATATTGAAAATAATTTTGTTCCATACAAAATATAACTAGAGTTAATGATTATGACGATGACTTAGTAAACAAGGTAATAAATAGACGTAAGTTAAGCTGAAATAAGTATGTCTATATACCATATAATCCGAAATATAGCAGGGGACTCAATAAGGTATTTAATAAGGTAGGCCTCACCTTAGTCTATAAGTCATCAGACAATCTAAGGAATATCTTAGGAAATCCCAACGGAAAGATTGCTAATTGTGAGAAAAGTCGAATTTATGAAATTAGTTGTAATGATTGCGACAAAAGTATGTTGGGTAAACTAAAAGGTCAATTAAAACACGATTTAAGGAATATTTAGCAGACTTAAATTACAGCAGAACAGAAAAGTCTAGCATTGCCGAACATGCCCTTGAAGCTACTGTAACATTAGATAATCTAACATTAATTAAAAATGTATCTGATAGGAGATTGTTGAACGCATACGAAAGTATGGAAATTAAAAATGTAAAAGTAGTTTAAATAAAACCTATTCCTTATACTCCCCTCTACTTTACCGGAACCGATGGCCTCGTCTATGCCATTAGTTCCGCCTGAGTAATTCAAGTGTTAGGCTAAGTATAAATAGGGTAGTTTTGTAGTAACTTTGTAACTTTAGTTGCTCCTGATGAAGCTAACATGGTTAGCGAAACGCGCGCTGAGTGCAAAAATAAAGTGTTTGGTGTAGTGGTGATATATACTGAGTAGTGTCATTGTGCCAAAGATTCTACATTCCCAACATTTGAACTTAAGGTATTTCATGAACTGCGATCATTGTTGGCTGAGTTGCCAACCACTCTGTCGGTTTATAGCTGCAGTCAGCCTCTGATGGAGTATTGAGATTACTTAAGATATTTCATGAGTAGAAAAGTGAAAATTAAACTTAATATTAATTAAGATTAACTTAAGTTAATCCGGTGGCGGGGGTCGCAGGGTCTTCGGCGTAGCGTGAAGAGGGACTGTAGGCGGTCCTGACTGTGGGGTTGAGGTGGTGAATGACTTTATCCAGGAATTTGAGCTGAGCGCTGCTGATGAATTCTCGGATTGTGGGCATCTGGAGGCTTCTGTGAAGCTGATTATTGCGGACGAACCATGGGACTTTGGCGATGATGCTGAGGGCCTTGTTTTGGATGGCCTGGAGGGTGGATTGCGAGTTGAAAATTTGCTGGGTTTGTTCAGGAGTGGGTACAGCTTGCCGAAGAGTTGGTTTTCTTTTTTAGCGGAGGCGGTAACCTGGTCCTTCCATACTAGCCGGTAGGCACGCCAAGCAATTTTGAATGGCAAGCGTACCTATTCAAAGTTTACACATTAATTCTGTAATCTGTGACATGTTTCGAAATTAAGTAAATAATCGAAGACAGTATTACTTTAACGATACAAACAAAAACGATATATTATATAGGTCACTAGGTATTATTACCAAAAACTACAAAATATATATTTTGTAATTTATAATTTTACTGAATGCATTGGTTTGGCTTTAATTTCGGCAAGTATTAAAGACGGCAAGCCTCAAAATATAAGCCTAGGCAAAAACACAAATAAACGTTCTCAATTCAGATCAAAAGAGCCGCTATAAGGCGGTTTTTGTTTGACTTGACTTCAATCGTTCCGACGCCTGCCGCAACTCTTTTTATATTGCCGAACTTTAGTTTTTGTTAGATTTAACTTCCAGGCGGTCCTTTGATTGCAATGGGCGCGTTGTAGATAATAATTTTTGTTCTAAGAAATTTAATAAAAGTAATTATTGGAATTTTCTGGAAACATTATTTTTCTATATATAGCAAGCGGCTACACGTTTGGATCATTTAGTATAGAAGTAACATCCGTTCCTATCAATAGTCGTCGAAAAGTTTAAAAATTAAAATTACTTTGCGTTATGGCCGCGAAGAAACAGAAGGTAGACTTTCGATCATTTCAAACTTCATGGACAACAGATTACGGTTTTGTACAGCAAAACGATCGGGCCATTTGTGTTCTATGTCGGGAAAGCGTAATTTTCCGGACATCCGGACATTTCCAGATAAAACATGAATCGTCATTGAAAGATAACGCTGATAAAAGGGAGGCAATACAAAGAGCAAGTAAACAATACGAGAAATAGTCAACATTCTTTAGCAAAGTTTTCCAAGGAAAAAATCAGGTAACTGAATGCAGTTTCAAAATTGCACAATCGTTGGCACAAAAGGGTAGGCTGTTCACTGACGGAGAATTTATGAAGCAAACGTTTTTGAGTACTGGCGAGATTTTATTCGACGACTTGCCCAATCAGGATACAATATTGTTCAGGGATTATAGGGATTAGGGATATACCGGCATCAGCGCGGACCATCGAGAGGCGAATTACCGAAATGACACAAGATGTCCAAAAACAGCAGAGATGCTATCAAACGGAGTTCTGTATTTAGTGTAGCATTGGATGAAAGTGTCGATATTAATGACATTGCCCGTCTGGCAATCGTTGTGCGATACTTCGATGATGGCAGTGTGTATGAAGAGCTGATTTGTCTGCTCCCATTGCAGGGAACTACAAGAGGAGAGGATATATTTTCAGAATTTGTTAAACAATTTGAAAAGCGGAACATTGATTTAAATAAAATTTTTTGTGTAACGACAGATGGCGCTCCTGCTATGATTGGGAGACATAAAGGATTTGTTTCCCTTCTTACTGAAAGCATGGGTCGATCAGTTTTGAATCTTCATTGCATAATTTACCAAGAGAGTTTGTGCGCTGGAAGTTTAAAATTCGTGATGGATAGGGTGGTTAAAATAGATCCATAGACAATTTAAGGCGTTTCTGCAGGAATTAGAAAGTGCATATTTAGATATACCATTGCACAATAATGTGCGCTGGCTCAGCCGTGCTAAAGTGCTCTCTAGATTTGTGCAATGTCTGGGCGAAATTAAATCGTTCTTGTTGGAAAAAAAATCAAGTGGATGCTTATCCTGAACTAGAAGATAAGAACTGGATCTGTATGTTAATGTTTCCTACTGATATTACAAACCATCTCAGTGAACTCAACTTAAAGTTACAAGGTTCAGGCAAAACAGTTCTGGATTTATACGAATCCCGGAAATCATTCAAATTAAAAATAGACTTATTTATCAGCGATATTACTACAAACACATATAAATATTTTTCAAATTTAAAAACTTATATATCCAGTGTCGACGATGGTGCACTAATAGACGAAATTTTTAAATATATGACTAATTTAAAAGAGGAGTTTATCGAGAGGGGTCAGGATTTTGATAAACATGATCCTATGTTCGCTTTTTTAATCAAACCAGATTTAATGGATTTTTCCAGCAGTTGCTTTGACATATCTCTTTTCTCATGGATGAACATTAATGATTTTGATCTTCAATACATTGAATTTAAAAGCTCCGAGTTATGGAACACGAAATTTGTAGAATTAAGAAGGGTATTAGAAGGTGATTGCCAGAACCATTCAAACGAGATACTCAGTTGTTGGATGAGTTTATTAGAGAAATTTATTTGTCTTAAGAAAGTAGCGTTTGCCATGCTTACAGCTTTCTGATCACCCTATATCCGTGAACAACTTTTTTCCCATATGAGAGTGATTTTAAACCCGTACCGAAGCAGGTTGACAACAGACAACTCGGAAGCATGTGTGACACTGAAAATAACCAGACATGAACCGGATATAAGAAAACTCTCTAAAGAACTTCAAGTACTAGGTCCTAGGACTAGTATAATAAAATTATTTGTTAAATGTTAAAATTTTTTTGTAATTAAACCTTTTAAAAGCAATATTTTAAGTTAATTTAAGTGAATTTTTGTTAATTTTAGTCACAGTAAGTACCTATGTCGGCACGCAAAATGTTGTATGGATGAAAACTGGCACCCCTTAGTTAAAAGGTTGCCGACCCCTGCACTAGAAGTAGTTAGTTTTAGTAAAAAATTTTTATTAAAAATAATTTTCTGATTTATGTAGTTACTTGTGCAGGGTAATTACCTATGTAAATAATTGACAATCGTTGAAAATATATCCGATCCTATGCATTTGTAACTTAATATTAACAATGTGGTCAGGTTGCCGTGTGAATAAAAGATAATGCTGAAGTTTTTGAACTGTCATTCCTTTTTGTATTGTTTCGTACACTGTACTGGACGCCACTGTCAGTGAGATACAAGAATGATGAGGTAATATTTAAAAATTATAAATATTTAATATTTCGGGAAATTTTATTAATCTTAATAATACTGAGTGTTTTGATGTCTATCTTACATTAAGCGATGTATTCTCGAAGTGTATTGTTTTTGTTGTTTTATTTATCGGTAAACGACAAGTTTTATATTGACTGTGCTGCTGCAATTCCTCCTAATCTTTGTCCCGATATTTTCCGATACGATAACGACAATAGTGGTGATTTATATGGTGTAGTTACGATTCCATACAGTAATGGAGATAAATCTGGCAAAACTATTTCTCTTGGCGTAGCAGCTTGGATGCCTGGTTATTACCCGAATATACAAGACACAGTAAGTACTTTTTGTGTTTCTGCCTAAAATATACATACGTAAGCATAAAGTAAATACTTTATGACACTCCTAGCTCCGTGGTATAGTTCGTGTTACGGTACCGAGGGTCTCGGGTTCAATTCCGCAAGGTCGGTGTACTTACACAGAAAGTAGTCGTTGTAGAAATGCAATAACACTCCAAATTCCTATTTAATCGAGGAAGCAAACAAAAATCTGGTCAAAATATATAACTAACTATTATATTACGTAAAACAACAAATCAAACCAAAAAGAGAGTATACAAGTACACGAAAATTAATAAGAACAGAGCTACTGGGTAGTTTTAGCACATATTTTTAATGGAATAGAATGCATTTTAAATAAAGAAGTGATGAAGTTCTTTTTAGTGTTCTGTACGGAACACTTATAAGATCACTTCGGTGTCTGTTTGTCCGTCTGTCCGTCTGTCACACCCGATTTTCTCCGAAACTATTTGTCATAGAAAGTTGAAATTTGGTAGTAATATAGGAATTGATGGCCTCATCAGAGCTATGTAGTTTTGAAAGTTAAATTTTGACTTAAGGGGTTAGTTTTGGGGGGTGAAATCGGAAGTGAAAAAAAAAAAATTTTACTAGGTAATCGGGTGTGGTGTCAAATGAAAGCTTGTGAAAACACGAGTAAAAAATATATATATAATGTAATACTTGCGCGCACTTTTCTTTGTATTATTTTAAAAAATCGCGAAAAATCGCTGTCCACCCGCCTTATCTCGGAAAGTACTTATCAAAAAATTTTGAAAAAATTCTGGAATATTCTCCACGGGGGTGTAGATTGAACGAAAATTAGCACGAGTGCATTACCTGTAATAATTTATCTGGTATATAAAAAAACAGAAATTTCAAGGTCATCAATTTTCAGTAAAGATTGGAAATAAACTTTGTTGAAAACTTATTTGGGGTGTGTTTTGTGAAGTCACTGATCATTTTATATCACCGTAACATAAATTTTGACTTAAGGGATTCGTTTTTGAGAGGTGAAATCGGAAGTGAAAAAAAAAATTTTTTTACTAGGTCATCGAGTGTGGTGTCAAATGAAAGCTTGTGAAAACACGAGTAAAAATATATATATAATGTAATACTTGCGCACACTTTTCTTCGTATTACTTTTAAAAAATCGCGAAAAATCGCTGTCCCCTACCTTATCTCGAAAAGTACTGATCAAAAAATTTTGAAAAAATTCTGGAATATTCTCCACGGGGTACAAATTGAACGAAAATTATTATTACCTTTAATAATTTATCTGGTACATAAAAAAACAAAAATTTCAAGGTCACCAGTTTTCAGTAAAGATTGGAAACAAACTTTGTTGAAAACTCATTTGGGGTGTGTTTTGTGAAGTCACTGATTATTTTATACCACCCTAACAAAATTTCTTATTTTAAAAACAATCAACGTACGGAACACTAATTGTGCAAGTTCAACTTGCACTTGACCGTTTTTTTTTTAATCTTCTTTTGTTACGGTGTGTTTGAGCAAAACCTAGTATCAGGTCTGGGAAAAAGTTCGTGGCGTTTTTTTGGTAAAATTCAACTGGTTTTCTTATAGTGTGAAAATGAATTTATTTAAACCAAATATGCTCCATTATTATCGACAATATTTCACCATTTTTCGGGTAGAGCCATGATGCCCTCGGTGAAGAACTTCTGTGGTTTCTGGTTGCAAAACTGAATCAAGTGGTTTTCACAGGCTTCTTTTGAAATCAGCTTAATTCCATTGAGAGAGTTCTGCAGAGATCGGAACAAGTGATAGTCACAGGGTGCTATATCTGAACTTTTTGACGGGTCATCAAAGAAGTGTGTGGTCGGCCGTTGTCATGATGGAAGACAACATCTTTCCTATTAATCAATTCGGGCCGTTTTCTTTCAATTGCCTGGCGTAATCTCTCTAGTTGTCCACGGTAGAGTTGAGAATCAATCGTCTGACCAACTGGAAGTAGCTCATGGTGGACGATTCCCTTCCAGTCCCTCCATACACACAGCATCATCTTTTTCGGCGTCAATCCTGGCTTCGTGAACGCTTGTAACGGTTTACCATCCCTTGTCCACGATCTTTTACGCTACCGATTGTCGTACGTGATCCATTTTTCATCACCGGTTATGACACGTTTCAGAAATGGCTCGATTTCATTGCGTTTCAGCAGCGCATCGCAGATGTTAATTCGGTCTATCATGTTTATTTTTGTTTTTCGCGTTCAACCCATGAGGAACCCATACATCGAGCTTCTTTTTTGTAGCCAGCTTTGTGTAAATGGTTCAAAACCGTTTTGTGGTCAATGCCTAGCTCCATACCAATATCGACACCGCTGATATGCTTATCTTGCTGGACTTTTTCAAGAATTTCATCAGCTTATTCAGTGATTGGACGACCAGAGCGTGACTCATCTTTCACATCAAAATTACCAGAACGAAAGCGAGCGAACCATTTCCGCGCAGCAGATTTGATAAAGTGCCTTAACCGTACACAGCACCAATTTTTTCACAAGCCTGCGCAGCGTTCTTCCCTTTGTCGTAATAATATTGCAAAATATAGCCCAATTTTTCATCAGTTTTCTCCATTTTCAAGCGCAAACAACTCTCCAACCACTGCACCAATTTCGATGTTTATACACTCAAAGTAACGCTCGAAGTGTCCTTTCCAACGAGCGTTTAGTGGTGTCGCTGCGTTCTGTGTTTCTTGAGTTATCTGCAATTGACGCCATCTATCGGGAAAAACGCCACAAACTTTTTCCCAGACCTGATAATTAAATAATTTAAAATTAACAAAATTAGGTAAATGTAGTATTATATAAAATTTATGAACTTAAATTAGTTCCAACTCAGGTGGCCATCTTCAACAGCATTCTTATCTCTACAACAAATAACTCTGTGAAATCCATATTTTGCCTAAACCTGCAATTTGGTAAGCTCAGTATCAAATAACGTTTTTAACTAGAAAAAATCTGTTTTTATCAACATTTAAGGTTATCTTTGTGTATTTCTCATTTACATTAACGATCTACTGGAAAAGACCGGGAATCCAATCTACAGCTTTGCAGATGACAGTACGGTCTCTTCATTCACTTTGAACGCTCGGACATCGGCTGCAGGAGGTCGTTCAACTTAACAAAGACCTGGAAGAAATTCTATCTTGGGGTGACAGTAACCAAGTGGAATTTAACGCTACAAAAACCCAGGCGGCAGTTTTTTCTAAAAAAGTTAATACGTTGCTGAACCCGACATAGTTATGTCGGAGCACTTCATTCCCCTAGCATCGTCGCTCAATTTGTTGGGCGTTAATTTGGGAGTAAATATATCCTGGCATGAACAACACAAAGTTGGGAATATTATTTCGAACCAGAAAGCTTTACACTCCACAACAACTGTTAATTCTTTATAAAGCTCAAATTCGACCAACTATGGAATACTGCTTCCATGTTTGGGGCTCCGCTCCCAAACATACACTGCATTTGTTTGATTCTGTTCAGAGAAGAGCTGTTCGTCTAATTGGAGACCCGGAACTGACCGGCGGCCTTGATTCGCTGGAATATCGAAGAACGGTTGGCGACTTGTGTCTCTACTACAGGTATTTTCATGGAAAGTGTTCGAAGAATGTAGCCCGCTTAATTCTCCCAAAGCATGTTAGAAATACACGTCGCGCTGGTGCTTCACATCCGTATGAGGTTCAGCTTGTTACTCCGCGTACAACGCTTTTCAAGCAGTCTTTTATATGGAGAACATCATCCCTTTGGAATAATTTGCCCAGCGCTGTATTTCCCACCGAGTACAATTTACAGCGATTCAAGAACAACGTGAATCGCTTTTTCCGCACGCGTGCCGCTCCCGGAGCGCTTTAGGGACTTCCCTGCAGCACGTGTGCTAGACCCATAAAAAAAAAAATTCTAATGAAATTTAACGGGAATACTATTTTGTGTTTTATTATATTAGTCATTATTGTCATAATTCACAAGTAGAAAGGCCAGTTAAAATTTGTTTTTTTTTTTTGAAAAATACAATACACTTTTTTATACGACAATTGGGATCTTACCTGTGGGCGGAGCATACTATGTTTATTATTAAGATGGCCGAAATGTGGGTGCAGATTTAAATTTGTAACGTGTAAAGCATAGGGAGTGTGACAGTATTTTTCAAAAGTGTTATTAACAATTGGCAGTATTTGCAAATGAGCCGGTATAAATCCTGCCCAAAGGAATTTCACACTCGGTCAAAAACTTTTAAAATCAAATCTTTTCTTTGTTGTGGATTAAACGATGACAAAACTATCGCGCCCAACATAAGGAAAATTTATGTATATCCAGGGCCCAATTGCGAACAGTAGTGTATGAGATAAATGGCACATTCACTAGTAGAACAGGGGAAACTTTATGTATGAAATCCTCTGGTAAAGCCGGTGAAGGTGAAAAATGTAAACATATCCTCGCAGCTCTTTTGTATTGTTACCGGTAAGATTCTAACCTCTAAATGTCTAATATTTACGTTTCAATTTTTGTATGAAAATAAATTTCTTACAATTTTTCAACCCCCTTCTTAACGATGAAGCATCTGAAATGCAAAGAATATATTTAATGTTTATTAACTATTTATGACTTTGAAAGAATACAAAATAATTGAGACAGTATTTTATCAAAATAAAATCTGAAAAATGTTTATAAAAAAAAACCGGTCAAGTGCAAGTTGAACTTGCGCAATTAGTGTTCTGTACGTTGATTGCTTTTCAAATAAAAAATTTTGTTACAGAGGTATAAAATGATCGATCAGTGACTTCACAAAACACACCCCAAATGAGTTTTCAACAAAGTTTGTTTCCAATCTTTACTGAAATCTGATGACCTTGAAATTTTTGTTTTTTCTTATATACCAGATAAATTATTAAAGGTAATGCACTCGTGATAATTTTCGTTCAATCTACACCCCGTGGAGAATATTCCAGAATTTTTTAAAAATTTTTTGATAAGTACTTTTCGAGATAAGGCGGGTGGACAGCGATTTTTTCGCGATTTTTTAAAAATAATGCAAAGAAAAGTGCGCGCAAGTATTACATTATATATATATATATATATATATATATATATATATATATATATATATATATATATATATATATATATATATTACTCGTGTTTACACAAGCTTTCATTTGACACCACACTCGATTACCTAGTAAAAAAATTTTTTTTTCACTTCCGATTTTACCCCCCAAAACTAACCCCTTAAGTCAAAATTGAACTTTCAAAACTATGGCTCTGATGAGGCCATCAATTCCTTTATTATAACCAAATTTATACTTTCTATGACAAATAGTTTCGGAGAAAATCGGGTGTGACAGACGGACAGACACCGAAGTGATTCGTACGGAACACTAAAAACAAGTGACTGTTCAAGAATAAATCATTTTATTTACCAAAAAGAATGTAATCTTCCTTTTTAAAAGGATTAGAACAAACTTTAGTATCAATAGAGATTTTTCGTTCAATTCGAAGAACTTTTTTCTATAATTTTAGTCTGTCAACTTTTTCCCCTTGCCCAAAAACATTAGTAATATTTAAAAACCTTTAAATCCGTTTGCGGGCGACTTTCACAATTGTAAATACAGCATAAGTCTTTTTTTTTTTGATTTTTCACGAAAAGCAAAAATTTCGGTGTACATTTGTAAGAAAATTTGTAATATTAATTTACACAAGACGCTTATGATAGATTTAAAAATGCACCTCAAGTTTAATGCCTGAAAGAGCCCCGAGATGTATTGAATAGGTAAAATTCCAATTGCCATGTTTGACAGGAGCGGTAAGTATTACTACGGTCGGAACTCACAATCGCTCCAAGTGTTTATGAATAAGTCATGATATGATAATTAATCTATTTTTTTTTTTAAATTATGAAGTTGATTTTTATTTGCTTCTTGTCGGTTATCCATGGTTAATTATTAAAGAACACACACACTTGAAATTACATTAATCGGGTTTCTCATTCTTGGAATTATATGACCTATACATGCGAGGAATTTTATAACACAAGAAAATCGTCAACAGAATTCCCCTCTGGTTTTTCCAGTCTTGTGCTATTAAATCTGATATAGTGTTATTATATTATAGCATCATAGGTTGATATAATTTTCTACTCTATTAAGATTTTCTACTAAAAATGCAATAGTTACAGAGACTTGTTACCATTTATAAGATGGTAAGCTGGAAAACAATTTTTAAATAAATAAAGGTATGCAGACATGACATAACACAGCCCCACAAAAAAAAAATCATTACCACGAACTAAAATACATAGATCTACTGTATTTTTCGACGCACAATTCGAGTCCGTAGTTAAAAAAAGATTTATCTTGTCATTTTTTTTTTGTTAGCCAAAAACATCCCTTGAAATGGTAAAACTATAGTAATATTGAATTATTATTATATATTATTATAATATATGAATTAATGTAGCGTGAAAAATGGTAGATATTTTATAGTTTAGAGAAGAGAATATGCATTCAAACCACAGCAAGCTCTTTCTATTAATTAAACCAAAATCCATCCTTATAGGGGGTGAAAAGTATCTCTAAAACACAAATAACGCACGTGAATTTAAATAACATGTATAAAGGACAAATTCTTGTAGCTCTTTGGATAAAATATCTGCATTTGATATCATAACTAGACATTGCCTTTAAAGGTTTGAGACTCACCCCTATAGGGTGTAAAAACCACGCCCACCTACGGAGGTATTTCATTAGTTTCAATAACGACGGAAAAAGTTCAGGCTTCTGTAGTTGTAGGCAGAGTGAACAAATATGGAGTAGATTCGCTTGAACTACCGATACACGACTATAAACTATCCTTAGACCTTAGATGATGGTAGCAACTAGCCCTACGCCCTAATGATGCCCATGGTTGTTATTGAAATTCGGAAAGGATCAAGTACTTTTATCTTATTGTGCCAAACATTCAAGACAACTAGATCATCTTCCTAATATGGTCGAAAATCATCCCTAGGAGGGGGGAACTACCCCTGGGACTGGTGGATCTTAGAAGTTCTAGCACCTGAGAACAAAATACTTCAATGACATCCAGGTGCATCATTAGAGCGTAGGGGTAGTTTCTACCACTCTCTAAGTGTAGTTTATCGTCGTGTATCAGTGGTTCGAATTTACTCCATATTTGTTCACCCTGCCTAAAACTACAAAAGCTTGAACTTTTTTTGTCGTTATTGAAACTTATGAGATACCTCCGTAGGTGGAGGTGGTTTTTACACCCTATAGGGGTGAGCCTCATATAAGTGTGGATTCATTAAGAGTCATTACATTATTACTATAGTTTTAGCCCATTTCAAGGGATGTTTTTGGCCAAAAAAAATGACACGATAAATGATTTTCTTAACTATGGATTCGAATTTGGCGTAAAAAATACACTAGATCTATGTATTTTGGTTCGTAATTAACTTTTCTTTTTCTTTGTGTGGTTGTGTAATTAGTGGGAACTAAATATTTCGTCTATGATATAGATGTCTTTTCACAACTAAAGATCTAATTTTATGAATCGTCAATTTTGTTTTTTAAGATTAAACTTATGGAAAATATTGTTACGTCATGAATTTTAAGAAAATACCAATACTACTGGATTTATACCTGTAAGGTAGTTCGTCATCGACAAAGATTTTATATTTTAATATACGAGGCTGGTTTGAAAAGTCCGTACAAAAATAAAAACTACTTATGTGTTTGGGGTAAACCTTTTTTTTTTTTCGACATAGTCTCCTTCTAGGCTTATACACTTCGTCCAACGATGTTCTAGTTTGTTGATCCCTTCCGAATAATAGGATTTGTCCAAGTCTGCAAAATATCCATTAGTGTCTGCAATCACTTCCTCGTTTGAATAAAATCTTTGTCCCGCCAGCCATTTCTTCAAATTGGGGAACAAATAGTAGTCCGAGGGAACCAAGTCTGGAGAATAGGGGGGATGTGAAACGAGTTGGAATCCTATTTCCATTAATTTTGCGACCACAACTGCTGAGGTGTGTGCTGGTGCGTTATCGTGATGGAAAAGGACTTTTCTTGTGGGCCAATCGCGGGCGTTTTTTCTTGCAGCTCGGTTTTCAAACGGTCCAATAACGATGAATAATATTCACCTGTAATAGTTTTACCCTTTTCCAGATAGTCGATGAGGATTATCCCTTGCGAATCCCAAAAGACAGTCGCCATAACCTTTCCGGCCGAAGGAACGGTCTTCGCCTTTTTTGGTGCAGATTCCCCCTTGGTAACCCATTGTTTAGATTGTTGTTTGGTCTCAGGAGTATAGTAATGTATCCATGTTTCATCCACAGTGACGAAACGACGCTTAAAGTCCTCCGGATTCTTCTGGAACAGCTGCAAACCATCCTTGCAACACTTCACACGATTCCGTTTTTGGTCAAGCGTGAGCAATCGCGGCACCCATCTTGCGGATAGCTTTCTCATGTCCAAATGTTTATGCAAAATATTATGTACCCGTTCAGTCGAGATGCCCACAGCCGTAGCAATCTCACGCACCTTAACTCTTCTGTCATCCATCACCATATCAATGATTTGATCAATGATTTCTGGAGTCGTAACCTCCACAGGCCGTCCAGCACGTTCAACGTCACTTGTGCCCATATGGCCAGTCCGAAAATTTTTGAAACCACTTATAAACTGTTCTAATCGAAGGTGCAGAGTCACCATAATGTTTATCAAGCTTCTCTTTAGTCTCCTGAGGCGTTTTGCCTTTCATAAAGTAATGTTTAATCACCACACGAAATTCTTTTTCGTCCATTTCTTGAAAATCACTCGACTTCCTTGATTCACACGAATGCCAAACACAAAGAAATAGACCAATATGGTTGAAACTTGGTGTGCGTTCATTCAAGAGATGTTACTAACTAAACATGATCTCGATACGCGCCGGTGGTGCCATCTCTCGGACTTTGCACGGACTTTTCAAACCAGCCTCGTATATATATATATATATATATATATATATATATATATATATATATACATATATATATATATATATATATATATATATATATATATATATATATGTGTATATATACGAGTATATATATATATATATATATATATATATATATATCTGTTTAATTTAAAAACTAATTTACGCGATTAAGTGTGCCTTTTCACTGGATAAATCAATACTTCTTATGATTTAGTTAGAATACCCGTATTTTTAGTTATATTGAGGGTAAGGTAGTATTTACCTTACTGTTCTAACGAAAACTAAAATAGATAAATTTATTTACTCTGCTTCCTTAACAATAGAAATTGTGTAATAGATCATATATATATATATATATATATAATATATATATATATATATATATATATATATATATATATATATATATATATATATTTGGGTTTAATTGTACATATACACAAGTAATATATAACAATTATACAACTAAGTGTTGTGTTCCCATTCGCCTTCTCCAAACCTCTCTATCGTCCGCCATCTCTTCGTCCATTCCTCATGACCTCATGGCCTGTCTCATATCTTCGTTCCAGGATCTACGTGGTCGTTCTTTTTTATTTCTTCCCGGTGGTTTCCATGTCAAGAGCCTTTTGGGCCATCTTGTATCGTTCATTCTGAGTAGGTGTCCAAACCATTTTAATCCTCTATTTTCTATTCTTTGTATAATTGTTTCTGTTGCTGCTGTTCTGTTGCGTATTTCTTGGTTTGTTATGTGTTGGAATTTGGACACTCCGGCGCTTCTTCTCAGGTAATCCATCTCTATCGTCGTTATTTTTCTTTTATCCTCTCCTTTCATTACCCACAGTTCACTACCATAGCTTAAAACCTATTCTACCATTGTTTTTCCAATTCTTTTTTTTGTCTTGTGTAGTTATGTTTTGATCCCACCATATTAAGTTAAGAGCTCCTATGACCCTCCTGGCTTTTTGTATTTTATTCTGTATTTCCTTTTTACCTATACCATTTTTGTTGTCAATCAGTAGTCCTAGATATTTAAATTCCTTGACTTGTTTGACATGTGTATCGTTGTTAATTAAGACATCAAATTCTGTTTCCGAGTTCACAATCGTATACTCCGTCTTTTCAAGGTTCACCTCCAGTCTCCATTCCTTGTAGTCTGTGTATAATCTCTTCAATACATATTCCATATCGAATGCATCTTGTGTCATTATTACTTGGTCGTCTGCAAAGTTTAAAGATAATAGGTGTTTATTACTAATGGGGATGCCCATGCTCTGGCAAGTGCGGTTCCATTTCTTTAGAGCGTTGTCTACAAATACATTAAATAAGATTGGTGAAAGGCAACACCCTTGTCTTAGACCTTTTGTAAAGTGGATAGCTTCCGAGAGATAGCGTCCTTGTTTCACATATCCTATATTTTCATTATATAACTCTTTTATTGTTGTTATCATCCCTTCTTCTATCCCTACTATTCTCAAGACATGCCAAAGTTTATTTCTCGGTACACTATCGTATGCCTTCTTAAGATCTATAAAGGTCATATGTATTTCGTCATCTTTTTGGATCTTCTTTTCTATCAATTGTCGTAAAGTTGTCTATGCACGACCGGCCCGGAGTAAATCCGCTTTGGTTTTCGGATATCTTTCCTTTAATTGTTTCTCTTATTCTATTCTGCAATATTTTACCGTACAATCTGCTCATAGTGCTTGTAACCATATACCTCTATAATTATTAGGGTCTTTTCTATTTCCTTTCTTATAGATTGATGAAACTGACTTTGACTGATGACTTTTTTCCATTCGGTAGGTGATATACAATTATTAATTAAGCTAGTTATTGTTCTCCACATGCTTATACCTCCATTTTTAATCATTTCTACAGAGATATCACCTGGTCCGGCCGCTCTTCCATTCTTTATCGTTTTTAGATTTGCTTGTACTTCCTCCATGGTTATTTCGTCCCAGTTCTTTCCCTCTGGTCTTCTGATTCATTGTCCTCTATACTAAGGAATTCTTGTCTGTTTTCAGTTAGTAATATTTCGTAATAATTTTTCCATTCTTCCAGGGGTATTAAATTTACGTCCCTCTCTTTGTTGTTCGTTTTCATATTTTTGATGGTTTGCCACACTTCTGTCGATTGTACTCCTCCAATATAGGTGTTAATCTGTGCACATTTCCGTTCCTTTTATTCATTTTTTTCTTTTTTATTTCCCTACGTACCTCTCTATTTTTTTCTTTGTATTCTGCCCGGGTAGCTTCTGAATTGTATGTTAAATATTCTTGGTGTAATCTATTTTTTTCCTCTATTAGTTCTTTTAATTCTTCTGTTATGTAATATCTGCATGTTTTTTTTTTCTTCCCATTTATACTCTCCGAAGTTTCTTGTGCCACCTTGTGGATCACTTTTTTAATGCGTTCATATTCTTGCTCTATATCTTCGGTTGGTTCCATTGTAAGTAATTCATTGTGTAATCTTCTTTGATAAAGCTCTTTAATACCTTCGTGTTGAAATAGATAAGTTTTGTATCTTTTCATTTTTATTTCTATCTTGTCTTCGTCTGCGGGATAAGTTTGTAAATTTTTATTGTTTTTTGATGAAAAAGGGTACACTATTTTAGTAGTCAATAGATGGTGAGCTGTGTCACAGTTGGCTCCTCTCTTAACTCTGGTGTCGTATATCTTGAATGTGGATTGAACTTTAGTTATAATATAATCTATTATGGATTTCTTATTTAATGATGGTCTCTCCCAAGTAAAGTGATGAATATCCTTGTGGGGGAAGAAAGTATTTGTTAATTTCAGATCAAATTGATTACACAGTTCTCATTTTCTACGCCTTCTGCGTAGTTTCCTACTGTTACGTTATTTGTTTGGCTTTTAACTCTCGCATTTAGGTCCCCTGCGATTATCACGTCATAAGAGGGATTGATGCTACTCAGTTTTGGTAAGGTCTTCATAAAACTGATCCTTTGTTTGATTTTTCTCTGAATTCACTGGTGCATATACTCCAATAATACTTAGGTTGTAGCCGTACATTTTTAATTTCAGGAGAATTATTCTGTCTGTGATGTATTGGTAATCTTTTATATATCTCTTTAATTTGTTGTGAATTAATATTGATACTCCTGACCTAGCTCTTTGTGATTTGTCTACTACATATGTGAGTGTAGTTACCTAAGCTTTCGTTTCCATTTCCCTTTTTATTAGTTTCCGTTAACACTGTGATAACTAGGTTATATCTTTCTACTTCTTTCATTATTTCTCCTAGTTTATTTCCTATTCCACGTATATTCCATGTAGCCACACTCGTCATTCTTTTCCTTGCCAATCGTCGTCGTCTATAATTTCCGTCCTGTTTCCGAGACTTGTTTTGAGCGTTTTTAGCGGTTAAGAGTTTTTTACAGGTATTGAGATGCTAGCTCAAATCCCCAATCCCCTTCCGGAGGACCAGATTTTTCTGTCAGGGTTTTCTTCCCTTAGCCGATAGGTTCCAGTTATTTAAGGGCGCTGGAAACTAGCCCTTCACCCTCTCTCGTCTGTTTCATAATGTACATCCATTGTGCGCCACGTATCCAGGAGTCACGCGACAGAGTCTTCGAGGACGTGAGAGTTGGATTTGTTGTTCGAATTCTGACTCTTTCGTCAGCATCAGTATGCATTACTCAAGGTTTTCTTGCTGTATAGGTATTGGCCTCCTATACAACCCCTGAGGACTGTTACCAACCTTTGACAGATCATAAATTAGTAAATTGTTTCTTATTGACCGCTTATCCATTTCCAAGCTTAATTATGAAAAAATATAACCTATTAAGGTTTATATTTAATTTTAGGTGTTAATAACTTTGCGGTTTGCCATTATTAGCTGTCGTGAATAGAAGAAAATTTATTTTATTGTGCGAGAAAAGTTGTAATTACGTGAATGGGATAATTCATTCTAAAAATTATTTATTTATTTATTTTTTAATCACACGGGCAAAGCCCAATCAGTTACAGTAGTACTTATAATTGAATACAGTATACAGCTATAACCTAAAATTAAAAGTAGACAGAGGCCTTTCCCGAAGTATATATAAAAAAAAACACCAACTTTAAGAATTTTTTTAAACTATATAGTGATACATGAAATAAATCTATATTTGCCAAATTGCCACTATTCTATTAATACCACCATATTGACTATGCACGGTTCTATGCTGACAAAGCTCAAAACATCTTTGCTCTAGGATAATTCATTTTAAAAATTATATGAGCCATAGAAAGCTCTAGGAATTTTAGAATACAAAAAAATAGTCAACATAATTCTGCTCTTTGGTTTTATCAGTCTTCTGCAGTTATATTTGATATAGTTTTATAAAAGTACAACGTCATAGATTGATTCTGCCAGGGTTTTCTCGTAAAAATGCGATAGCGACAGGGACTGTTTACCATTTATAAGAAGCTAAGCTCGAAAACATTCTTTAAATAAATAAAGGTGTAGATATAAATGGAATAATTATAGGACCTAATTATTTCGTCTAGGTTATAAATCTCTTGTCATATTCAAAGATGGAATTATATTTATCTCCAATTTCATTTCTTTAGTAGGATATCTAATACTTCATCGAAAGCTGACAGAGCAGCTTTCGAGCCGACATAACTGAAAACGGACAAGGCCCATATTTCAGCAGTCTACCCACTGTTCTCTAATTCATCAACTCCATCCCGAGACGCGTTTTCACGGCTCGTCAGTCGGGCTAGGATTGACAAACAAGAGAATAGAATTTGCTAGTACTTATCCAAGTAGTTACGGGACACGATGGTAGGATATAACGAATCGAATTAAGTACGCATACTAATATTCTATCGAAAGCTGACACAGCAGCTTTTAAGCCGACAGAGTGGTTGACACGCTCAAATCTTACGAGCAGGCAGCGTTTGTCGAGGAATTCTCCTTAGGCATATGTGGTTAATGTAAAATAACTGAAAACAGACAAGACCCATATTTCAGCAGTGTAACCACTGTTCCATCCCGAGACGCGTTTCGCCGTATTACGGCTCGTCAGTCGGGCTAGGATTGACAAGCAAGAGAACAGAATTACTTACTTACTTATATACACTTATTTCTATAGATTAAAATTATATACACTTATTTCTATAGATTAAAATTATGGGAAATATTAATAATTAAATAAGCGGCCAAGTACAAGTCGAACTTGTGTGTTTCGTACTGTAATTGCCTTTTAAAATAAAAATTTTTGTTGTGAAGGTATAAAAATGATTAATGACTTCACGAAACACATCCCAAATGAGTTTTCAACAATGTTTTTTTCCGATCTTTACTGAAAACTGATGACCTTGATTTTTTTTTTATATACCGGATAAATTATTAAAGATAATGCACTCGTGATAATGTGGTGAACATTCTAAAATTTTTTTAAAATTTGTTGATTAGTACTTTTCGGGATAAGAGGGGACAGATTTTTAGCGATTTTTAAAAAATAATACAAAGAAAGGTGTGCACAAGTATTATATTATATATATTTTTGAACTCGTGTTTTTACTTGCTTTCATTTGACACTCCACTCGATGACCTGGAAATTTTTTCTTTTTGCACTTCCGACTTCACCCCCCAAAACTAACCCCTAAAGTCAAAATTTAACCTTCGAAACTACATGGCTTTGATGACGCCATCAATTCCTATATTAGTACCATATTTCAACTTTCTACGTCGAATATAGTTTCGGAGAGAATTCGATGTGACGGACGGACAGATAGACAGAGAGACGGATATGCAGTCAGACAGACGGACAGACACCGAAGTGACCTTATAAGTGTTCCGTACGGAACACTAAAAACGCAATATTAAGTCACTGATTTTAAGAAAATTTCAATACCACTGGTTTTTTACTTATATATACGATAGAGATTTTATATTGTCAAATTATAGTATTATCTGTTCAATTTAATAAACTATTTTTGCGATTGTCTTATCACGGAATGAAAATATTAACTCTTATGAGTGAGTAAGAAAATTCGCTTTTTAGTCGCATTGAGAATAGTGTAGTATTTATCTTAACTATTCTAATGGAAACTAAAAAATAACCGGTCAAGTGCAAGTTGAACTTGCACAATTAGTGTTTCGTACGTTGATTGCTGTTAAAATAAAAATTTTGTTACGGTTGTATAAAATGATCAGTGACTTCACAAACACACTCTAAATGAGTTTTCAACAAAGTTTCTTTCCAATCTTTATTGAAAACTGAGGACCTTGAAATTTTTTTTTTTATATACCAGATAAATTATTAAAGGTAATGTACTCGTGATAATTTTCGTTCACTCTGCACCCCGTAGAGAATATTCCACAATTTTTTCAAAATTTTTTGATCATTAATTTTCGAGAGAAGGTGAGGAGACAGCGATTTTTTCGCGATTTTTTTAAAAATAATACAAAGAAAAGTGTGCGCAAGTATTACATTATATACATATTTTTTACTCGTGTTTTCACAAGCTTTCATTTGACACCACACTCGATGACCTGGTAAAAAAAAATTTTTTTCACACCCGATTTCACCCCCCAAAAGTAACCCCTTAAGTCAAAATTTAACTTTCAGAACTACACGGCTCTGATGAGGCCATAAATTCCTATATTATTACCAAATTCCAACTTTCTATGAAAAATAGTTTCGGAGAAAACCGGGTGTAACAGACAGACAGACGGACAGACAGACAGACAGACACCGAAGTCATCTTATAAGTGTTCCGTACGGAACACTAAAAAGAGTAAATTTATACCGTACTATCTTAGCAACAACATTCAAATTGAATGATTGATCATAAACTAGGGTTTTTACACTAAAGAATAACCTAATCATATAATAAAATTTCCATATTTTAAATGGGTATTTTGTAGAGAAGTAAATCATAAAACAAAGTTGAATAAAAAAAGCTTTAGAGGTATTTACAATTGAAAACGATATATTTAAGCAAGGAATAAAACTCCATAGTGTTTTATATGTATACTAGCCGGGCCCGCGGCTCCGCTCGCGTGGACTTGATTCACTACTATCGTCACTGCTTATTCCTTATGTTACCCAACATAATAAAATATCTCCCAATATTCTTCTTATCTCCCGATATTTCTCCTTATTTCCCATTATCTCTACATAATTTCCATTATCTAGGCTTATCTCTGCTCATCTCCCATTATTTCTCCTTATCTCCCATTATTTCTCCGTATCTCCCATTATCTCACCTTATTTCCCATTATCTAGGCTTATCGCGACTTATCTCCCATTATTTCTCCTTATCTCCCATTATCTCACCATAACTCCCATTATCTAGACTTATCTCTGCTTATCTCCCATTATTTATACTTATCTCCCATTATCTCACCTTATCTCCCATTATCGAGGCTTATCTCGACTTATCTCCCATTATTTCTCCTTATCTCCCATTATCTCACCTTATCTCCCATTATCTAGGTTTATATCGAATTACATAGAACATATGTATAAATTTATAAAAACACGTAAATCGGATAAGTGGTTCTCGAGTAATAATCGCACTAACAGACAGACAGACAGACAGAGAGACGGTGAATTTTATATATATTGTATTCTTTGCTACATAATATTGTTCCATATTTAATGCTTTAGGGAGTGTATTGCAAGAGAACGCGCTAGCGGCAAACTTTTCTCCGACTTGATTCATTATTATCGTCACTGCTTATTCCTTATGTCACCTAATAAAATATATCGTATAACCTGGCCAGAGAACATACGTATGTTTAAAAAAAAGCACGTAAATCGGATAAGTGGTTCTCCAGTGATAAGCACACTAACGGACGGACAGACAGATAGACGGACAGAGAGTCATTGCATTTTATATATATTATAGATATTCTCTGCTACATAATATTGTTCCATATTTAATGGTTTGGACTGTGTATTGCAAGAGAACGCGCTAGCGGCAAACTTTGTCCGACTTCATTTACTATTATTGTCACTGCTCATTCCTTATGCTACCTATCGTAATAAAATATAGCCTATAACCTGGCCGGAAAACATATGTATGTTTTAAAAAAAAAGTACGAAAATCGTGGTTCTCCATTGGTAAGCGCACTAACGGACAGACAGACAGACAGAGATACGTTGCATTTTATATATATTATAGATGTAATAAAATATATACCTATAACCTGGTCAGAGAACATATGTATGAATTTAAAAAATCACGTAAATCGGATAAGTGGTTCTCGAGGGATAAGCGCATTAACGGACAGACAGACAGACAAACATTGCATTTTATATATATTATAGATATGGATTATTATTATTATTATTATTATAAAACCTGGCCACAGAATATATGTATGAATTTAAAAAAAGACAGGTAAATCGGATAAATGGTTCCCGCGTGATAAACGCACTATGGACAGACAGACAGACAGAGAGACATTGCATTTTATATATATTATAGATTATACCTTACAGATATTCTTTGCTACATAATATTGTTCCATATTTAATGGTTTAGGCTGTATATTGCAAAGGCACGCGCTAGCCGCAAACTTATTTCCGACATCATTCACTATTTTACGTCACTGCTCATTCCTTATGCTACCTATCGTAATAAAATATAGCCTATAACCTGGCCAGAAAACATATGTATGTTTTAAAAAAAAGCACGTAAATCGGATAAGTGGTTCTTCAGTGATAGGCGCACTAACGGACAGACAGACAGACAGACAGAGAGAGACGTTGCATTTTATATATATTATAGATTATACCATATATGTATATTATACCATCGATCGAGTCATAACATTATACCCAAAATTGTTAATTTCGTTTGTATCTGAAAATACTATTTAGTAATACGGCACATGAAGACGTAAGCAATATATTTTCAGATTTCCTGACTCTGTAAACCTTGGAGAGAACATATTACATTATATATTTCAAGCAATCCTATCTAACCACGTACGTCATTCGTAACACCACTAATAGATGTAACTAAAAATAATTATACTTAAAATTTTACAATTCTCTCAATCAAAAAATAAGAAAAATATCCATAGTACTATTTAAACTTTGTACCTTAAAGTGTTATTACTAAAAAAAACTACAAAATTTTCTCCCACTCCGAGTACGATACTATACTATATGTGTAACAAATTTAAAATCAAAATTCCATTTCGTTCAGGAGTTACAGAGCTAACAGTCAAATGGGCCGATAAACAGACAGGCTGATATGGGAGGAAATGCAAAAATCTGGGCGTATTTTTTGTCTAAAAAAGTTAACGTTGCTGAACCCGACATAGTTATGTCGGGGCACTTCATTTCCCTAGCATCGTCGCTCAGTTTGTTGGGCGTTGGTTTGGGAGCACAAATATGTCCTGGCATGAACATGTTGCAGGCATAGCAAGGAGAGCTTCTCAAAAGTTAGGAATATTATTTTGAACCAGAAAGCTTTACACTGCACAACAACTGTTAATTCTTTACAAAGCTCCAATTCGACCAACTATGGAGTACTGCTTCCATGTTTGGGGCTCCGCTCCCAAACATACACTGCATTTGTTGGATTCTGTTCAGAGAAGAGCTGTTCGTCTGATTGGAGACCCGGAACTGACCGGCGGCCTTGATTCACTGGAACATCGAAGAACGGTTGGCGACTTGAGTCTGTTCTACAAGTATTTTCACGGAAAGTGTTCAAAGGATGTAGCCTGCTTAATTCCTTCCAAAGCGGTGCATGTTAGAAATACACGTCTGACTGGTGCTTCACATCTGTTTGAGGTTCAGCTTGTTACTCCGCGTACAACGCTTTTCAAGCAGTCTTTTATATGGAGAACATCATTCCTCTGGCATAATTTGCCCAGCGCTGTGTTTCCCAATTTACAGCGATTCAAGAACAACGTCAATCGCTTTTTCTGCACACATGCCGCTCCTGGAATGCTTTAGGGACTTCCCTGCAGCACGGGTGCTAGACCCATAAAAAATTTTTAAAAATACGATACATTCCTTATCGAAGGAGGGAGAAATAAAATTCCTTAAAAAATGGGAAAACCATTTTTTAATTTGTAGTTACTATTTGCATAAATTTATTAGTTTATACAGTATATGTAAAGTGACCATACGTCCCGTTTTGAACGGGACTGTCCCTTTTCTCGGTCACCTGTCCCGTTGTCCCCAAACAAAGCGCCGGGACGGTAAATAGTCCCGTTTTCCGAAACCGCGCGAAAATTTTCAATTACGATGCTCGTGAGACACGCGCGGGCGGGGAATCACAGACCGTTGCGACGTCGACTTGTCGCTATTGTTTTGTTTTTGCGTAATGTTCGTGAAGTAGTTTAGTGGTAAACTGGTAACTAATTTGAAGTTTTCTGTTGTTTTGGAATTTTACCTATAGTTATGTCGAAACGCAAGTGTTCATTTAATGTCAACTTACAAGCAAAATACCCATTTATTAAGCAAATTAATACTTCCTCGGACGTCAGATGCGAAAAGTGTCGTACAGAGTTTAGTGTTTCCCATAGTGGTGCTGGTGATATTGAACAGCATTTGAAGTCTGAAAAACATAAAAATGCCGACCGTGCCGCTGCTTCCAGTTCTTCAGTGTTGAACTTTTTCAATTCAAACGCGCCAACTTCAAAGGATTTGGATATTGCTGCTGCAGAAGGCGTCTGGGCTTATCACACTATACAAGAAAACCACAGTTCTCGCTCCAATGATTGTGCGTCGAAATTAATCCAATCATGTTTTGATCCAAAATTCACATGCGCGCGTACAAAAACAGAAGCTATTATAGTAAATGTTTTGGCGCATACAGCGATTGATAATTTAAAAGATGATCTCAATAAGTCCAATTGTATTACAATATAATATATCCTTGTGTAGTGCGCTTTTTTCAACCTTATGAAGGTGTGCAAGTAAAAATTTTAGACCTCCAAGAGCAACCAGGTGAAACTTCTGATATCATAGTCGACTATTTACACCAAGTATTGACAGATAATAATTTGTCAAATAAAGTCGTGGCATTTTGTGGCGACAATGCTAATGTCAATTTTGGGGGTGTAGCTAGGCGAGGAACTAATAATGTATTAGCAAAATTACAATCATCTCTGAAAAAACCGTTGATAGGTATTGGATGTGGAGCCCATATAATTCACAATGCAATAAAATCTGCTGCAGATGGTCTACCTTTAGATTACGAAAGCATTATCGTAAAAATATATTCATTTTTTTATATTTACACGGTTCGAGTTGAAGCGCTGAAGCTGAAATAGAACATCACCAAATGCTCGGCTACAGTAAAACCAGGTGGCTTGCGCTTATGCCTGCCTTGGAGAGAGTCTTAAAAATGTACCAGCCGTTAAAAGACTGTTTTTTGACCATTGAAAAATGTCCCAAATTGTTAAAAAACTTTTTTGATGATCCCATATCAGAATTATGGCTTCATTTTTTACACGCTCAGTCAGCAAGTTTTCACCAAGCTGTATTGAAGGTTGAAGGTCAGACTGTGTCGGCAATTGAGGCTGCAAAAGAAATCAATCATCTCAAAGACAATTTGGCTCAGAAACAGATCAACCAGTTTCTTTCATTTACTGTTCGTAGTTTAATTGTGAAATTAAAAGATAATGGCACTAATATTGATGAAGAGTTTGTGAAAAATACAGCCACAGAATTTTATAAAACAAGCCGTGAATATCTGGAACAGTGGACTTGCTTTCTTACTAAAGAAATGGAGATATTTCATTGGGCAGATTTAAGAAAAGTACCTGCATGGGAAGATATTCAAAAAGCGGTGGATGTATTGATTGAAAAGGGATATTTTCCCTGTAACAAAGATACAGAAGTATTTGACGAATTTACATTAATTTCAAGCTACGTCACTTCCCAAAAAATTACCGAATGGGATAATTTAAAAGTCTCCACAGAAACTCGTTGGGTGGAAGTATTCAGACACTTTCGCACTAACAATCTACAACATGAAAATTTTTGTATTTTAATTGAATATATTTTATGTCTACCTGGTACAAATGCTCCAGTAGAAAGAGTCTTTTCTCTTATGAATAAATTGTGGACGTCTGAAAAAAATCACTTACAGGTACCAGTTCTGAAAGCGATGTTGATAACTAAGGTTAATATAAAAAAAACGTGCCAAGAATTTTATTCTTATTTAAAATCATCACCAACTTTATTAAAGCAAATTTGTTCCTCTGATAAATATAAATACAATTAAAAAAAAAAGTTGGCGCATATAATTTAATAATTTCTGTCAGAGGAACTTTGCTTCAATAAAGCTGGTTAACTGGTGATTGATTTTTATTTTTCACAACTTGTTATAATAAAAATAATTATAATTAATATGAATATAATAACAGTCAATACTAATTGCATTAAGTTACACTTTTTCTAAATAAAGAAAATTAAGAAGTTGTGTTTATTTTCATTGTTAACCTGCTAACTTGGGTATAAAAACTTATGTCCCATTTTGAGTTCAAAAATAAATGGTCAGTTTAAGTATATGTCTTATGGATGTTTGTTACTATAAAACAACTAATTTAAACTAGAGCAAGCTTTTGGTCTTGGTTCGACGAGAGAACATTTCTATTAAAAATAAACTAAATTTTGAGGATAAATTATATTATTAACACATATATCTAGTAACTATTTTGTATAAAAGTCCTACCGGATATAATGCTTGAATATAATTGTTATTTGATTGATACTTGAATATTGTTGATTAACACGAATTAATAAAATTTCTGTTAAACATGTAAAAATTTAAAAACCCGTCCGACTTATACATATTTATTTATGATAAATTGTTGGTACCGGTAATCCTTAAAAATGTAAAACTATCATAAAAGACGTTTTTGCCAGACTTGAGTGGTTAGACCTGTTAATTTATAAATTCAGAAATCATGCTGTGCAGCTTAGCGATCATATTAATTTATATTTCTAAGCCTGATGCAGTGTTAACTGTAAACTTTTAGAACGTTTTTTATCTTTATTTTTATGAAAAATATAATAAGATTAGCGCTTGTATCTGTTTCTTGGGATGGATTTTCAAATTCATGGTTTTAAAATAAGACGCTAGAGCAAAAACCATGCGTTTAATAGCTCATCCAGCAAAAATCGGATAGGGTGTTAGTCAGGTATATTGAGGGGATAGAGATAATTCTTCTCTTATAACTTTGGCCACTATTTTGACCGTATCGTAGCGCAAAACTAAAATGTTACTTTAGAGTTATACATATATATATATATATATATATATATATATATATATATATATATATATATACATCAAGGATTTTCTACAGCTGACGCTGCCTTCCTTCTCTCAGCCTTTGATTCCATCCGTTTCTATCTTCTATCTTCCCAATCTCCATCTGTTAGAGCCCTGTCCTCCATAGCCTCGTCCACATCGTCTCTCCACGATCGTCTGGGTTTTCCTCTTTTTTCTTCTCCCTATGGGGCTCCACTCCGTTATTTTCTTTATCCACCTATTATCTTTGCTCCGTCTTATGTGTCCATACCATTTTAATTGTTTTTCTTCAATGGTGTTTATTGGGTTCTCTTTGATGTTCATTCTGCTTCTTATTTCTTCATTTGTTATTCTCTCCATACGTGTCAATCTACAACATCTTCTCCAATACTCCTTCTCTACCGCGTTAATTTTAGATTTATTTCTTTTGTTGATCGTCCACGTTTCTGACCCGTATGTTATTATGCTTTGTATTATCGATTTGTATATGCGTGTTTTGTTTCTCTTTGTAATGTGCTTGTCCCACAGGATCGATTTTAATTGTCTTATGCATGTCCGCGTTTGTCCTAATCTAGCTTTAATCTCTTCTTCTGATGTTGCGTTTTTTGAAATGATGGTTCCTAAATATTTAAATCTATCGATTCCTTTGAATATTGTTTTGTTATCGACTTCTAGATTCTCCACGTTTCCCTCCCTTGTTGTTAGATATTCCGTTTTATCAAAGTTTATTGCTAATCCTGCTTTAGTGTATTCTTCTTTCAGTTTTCTTACCATATAACTGAGGTCTTCCTCATCTTGAGCTATGATTACTTGGTCGTCTGCGACACTTAGAGTATATAAGTAATCTTCTCGTATTGGGACTCCCATTCCACTACATTTTTGCTTCCATTTTTTTAATGTTTGTTCGAGGTATATTTTGAATAGTGTGGGGGATGTAGAGTATCCTTGTAATAGGCCTTTTGATGTTTGGAGTCTCTTCCTTATTGTATGTCCTATTTTTATGTTCACTGTGTTGTTTTCGTAGAGAGCTTTTACTGCGTATATTAGTTCTTTGTCAATGCCTGTTTCTTTCATTGCGTTCCATAATCTTTGTCTTGGTACTGAGTCATAGGCCTTTCTTATGTATATGAAGGCTAAATGAACTTCTCTATTATTTGCCAGTTTTTTTTCCATTGTTTGTTTTATAGTGTATATGTGGTCTATACATGATTTTCCGGCCGTAAAGCCTACTTGGTCTTCTCCAATTTTTCCTTTTATATTTTCCTCTATGATATTTTTAATAATTTTTCCATACAAACGTCCCATACTCGATATTATGCTTAAGCCTCTATAGTTTGTGCATTTTCTGCGGTCTCCCTTTTTAAATATAGAAACTACATAGGCTTTTGACCATTCCTCTGGTATTTTTTCTCCATTTAACGCTCTGTGGAACATGCTTCTCAGCATTCTATGTAATTTATTAAACCCGTACTTAATCATTTCATATACCACACCCTCAGGCCCTGCAGATTTATTATTTTTGAGTGTTTTTATTGTCTTCTTTACTTCTTCATAGCTTAGTTCTCTCTCTTTTTTTCCTTATTCTGTTCTTCTTCAGGGTTTTCTTCCTGGAATTCTTGTCTGTTTTCTGTTAGCAGCTTCTTATAATATTCTTCCCACTCGCTTTCTGGGATATACTCTATATACACCTTCTCTCTATTGTTGGTCCTTAATGCTTTAATTATTCTCCATGACTCTGTGCTTCTAGTTCTTCCTATATACTGTTCTACATCTTCGCACGATTTTTCCCATCTCTCGTTCTTTTCTTTGTTTATCATCCTCCACGTTTCTGCATTTTTCTCTTTATATTTCTGTAGATCTTCTTCTGATTTTATATTCAGCTATTTTTCGTATAGTCTTTTTTTCTCCTTTATAGATTCTTTGGTTTTTTCACAGATTCTAATTTTATGTTTCCTATACTTCTTTACCTAATACTTCTAGGGCCGCCTGTTTGATGTATTCTTTTATGTGGTCATACATCTGTTGGAGGTTGTCGTAGTTAAATTCATTTAATTTTTGATCTAATCGTCGTCTATATAGGTCTCTTATGGTTTCGTCTTGCAGTAAGTGTATTTTGTATTTTATTTCTTTGTCTGCTTTTTCTGTTATCTCATTAGTATTTCTGTTTTCTTTATCTATTGTTCCTTTTTGCTTTATTGTCTCGTACCACGGTACTTTTATATTTGCTATTAATAGTCTTTGGTCTGTTCCACATTCTGCTCCTCTCTTTACTTTTACGTCTTTTATTTTGATAGTGGTCTCGTTTTTAATTATAATGTAGTCTATTATTGATTTTAAGTTTCGTGTTTCTTGCATCCAAGTATATTTGTGGATGTTTTTGTGTTTGTAGAATCCGTTTGTTATTTTGAGGCCGTTTAGTTCACCCAGCTCTATTACTCTCTCTCGGTTGTCGTTAGTAATATCTTCTCCGAATGTCCTACGGTATTGTCCTTTGTTTTCCTTCCTGTTCTCCCATTCAGATCTCCCATTATTATTAATTCTTGGTTTTTCTTTACTTTTTGTATTTCTGTTTCTAGTGTTTCCATGAAGTTATCTTTTTCTCTTATAGTGCTGTCTTCTGTTGGGCCGTATACTCCTAATATTACCATGTCTTTTCCTAGCATTGTTATATTTAGTTTTATGATTCTTTCATTGATGGGTTCCCAAGATGTTATTTTCTTTTTCAACTTCTTTTTTACTAATATTCCAACTCCAATATACTATATGTGTATCAAATTTAAAATCAAAATTCCATTTCGCCCAGGAGGCCGATAAACAGACAGGCTGGCGGAAATTGAGCCACTGATATGGGAGGAAATGCAAAAATCTGGGCATGTGATTTTTTAAAAATACAATACATTCCTTATTGAAGGAGGGAGAAATAAAATTCCATAAAAAATGGGAAAATCATTTTTTAATTTGTAGTTACTATTTGCATAAATTTACTAGTTTATATAGTATATATCTTATGGATGTTTGTTACTATAAAACAACTATTTTAAACTAGAGCAAGCTTTTGGTCTTGGTTCGACGAGAGAACATTTCTTTTAAAAATAAACTAAATTTTGAGGATAAGTTATATTATTATATAATTTACTTGTTAAAAACAAATAACACATATATCTGGTAACTATTTTATATAAAAGTCCTACCGGATACAATGCTTGAATATAATTGTTATTTGATTGATACTTGAATATTATTGATTAACACGAATTAATAAAATTTCTGTTAAACGTGTAAAAATTTAAAAACCCGTCTGACTTATACATATTTATTTATGATAAATTTTTGGGACCGGTAATCCTTAAAAATGTAAAACTATCAAAAAGACGTTTTTGTCAGAGTTGACTGGTTAGACCTGTTAATTTATAAATTCAGAAATCATGCTGTCGAGCTTAGCGATCATATTAATTTATGTTTCTAAGCCTGATGCAGTGTTATGTTTCTTCGGATGGATTTTTAAATTCATGGTTTTAAAATAATACTGCACTGACTTAGCCGTTACTTGATGGAGATCCATAATAACTAGGAATAAAAAATTAAACAAATGTTTAAGATCAACACTTATGTTTATTATTGCTGACAATTGTTTCGACACACTGTGTCTTCTTCTGGAGCACGATGTAAATTAACTAACAAAGTATGTTTCAGAATACATAGTTTACCTAATTACAAGTACTAAATTCATTAACAATATTTACCTTAATACCTAGAACAAATTCAATATTCATCTAATTGATCGTTGAGTAATAGACCTGAGGATTTTTTCTGATTAATTTCTACCTGTTCTAAACAATTCAGTAATTTTCCTTTCTTTCCGTTATGCAAAATTTTGAAATCTTCATTGAATGTATGATTTTCCTCTGTTAAATGTTTGGCGTAATGAGATTTGTTATTTTTCATTCTAAAGCTATGTTTATGTTCGTTTATTCTTTTATAAAAAGGTCTGCCTGTTTGTCCTATATACGTTTTATTGCAAGTGCCACAGCATAATTCGTAAACCTCCGATTTATTTTCTTTTTTTGTTTTACTTTGATTATTAGTGTTCCGTACGGAACACTTATAAGATCACTTCGGTGTCTGTCCGTCTGTCTGTCCGTCTGTCACACCCGATTTTTCTCCGAAACTATTTGTCATAGAAAGTTGAAATTTGGTAGTAATATAGGAATTGATGGCCTCATCAGAGCCATGTAGTTTTGAAAGTTAAATTTTGACTTAGGGGTTAGTTTTGGGGGGTGAAATCGGAAGTGAAAAAAATTTTTTTTTACTAGGTAATCGAGTGTGGTGTCAAATGAAAGCTTGTGAAAACACGAGTAAAAAATATATATATAATGTAATACTTGCGCGCACTTTTCTTTGTATTATTTTTAAAAAATCGCGAAAAAAAATCGCTGTCCACCCGCCTTATCTCGGAAAGTACTTATCAAAAAATTTTGAAAAAATTCTGGAATATTCTCCACGGGGTGTAGATTGAACGAAAATTATCACGAGTGCATTACCTGTAATAATTTATCTGGTATATAAAAAAAACAGAAATTTCAAGGTCATCAATTTTCAGTAAAGATTGGAAATAAACTTTGCTGAAACTTATTTGGAGTGTATTTTGTGAAGTCACTGATTATTTTATGTCACCGTAACATAAATTTTGACTTAAAGGATTCGTTTTGAGGGTGAAATTGGAAGTGAAAAAAAAAATTTTTTACTGGATCATCGAGTGTGGTGTCAAATGAAAGCTTGTGAAAACACGAGTAAAAAATATATATATAATGTAATACTTGCGCACACTTTTCTTCGTATTACTTTTAAAAAATCGTGAAAAATCGCTGGCCCCTACCTTATCTCGAAAAGTACTGATCAAAAAATTTTTGAAAAAATCCTGGAATATTCTCCACGGGGTATAGATTGAACGAAAATTATCATTACCTTTAATAATTTTATCTGGTACAGAAAAAAAACAAAATTTCAAAGTCACCAGTTTTCAGTAAAGATTGGAAATAAACTTTGTTGAAAACTTATTTGGGGTGTGTTTTGTGAAGTCACTGATCATTTTATATTACCGTAACATAAATTTTGACTTAAGGGATTCGTTTTGAGGGGTGAAATCGGAAGTGAAAAAATTTTTTTTATACTAATTCATCGAGTGTGGTGTCAAATGAAAGCTTGTGAAAACACGAGTAAAAATATATATATAATGTAATACTTGCGCACACTTTTCTTCGTATTACTTTTAAAAAATCGTGAGAAATCGCTGTCTCCTATCTTATCTCGAAAAGTACTGACCAAAAAATTTTGAAAAAAATCCTGGAATATTCTCCACGGGGTATAGATTGAACGAAAATTATCATTACCTTTAATAATTAATTTATCGGTTATAGAAAAAAAAACAAAATTTCCAGGTCACCAGTTTTCATTAAAGATTGGAAACAAACTTTGTTGAAAACTCATTTGGGGTGTGTTTTGTGAAGTCACTGATCATTTTATACCACCCTAACAAAATTTTTTATTTTAAAAACAATCAACGTACGGAACACTAATTGTGCAAGTTCAACTTACACTTGACCGGTTTTTTTTAATATGTCGAGATAATGTGTTATTTGTACGGAAAACGATATTTATATGATTTCTATGGAAAAAATCCTCAGGTCTATTACTCAACGATCAATTAGATGAATATTGAACTTGTTCTAGGTATTAAGGTAAATATTGTTAATGAATTTAGTACTAGTAATTAGGTAAACTATGTATTCTGAAACATACTTTGTTAGTTAATTTACATCGTGCTCCAGAAGAAGACACAGTGTGTCGAAACAATTGTCAGCAATGATAAACATAAGTGATGATCTTAAACATTTGTTTAAATTTTTATTGCTAGTTTTAAAATAAGACACTTTCGCGATGGTAACTAAAAATCACCAATAAGGTTGGCGATAGAGCGAAAACCATGTGTTCAATAGCTCATCCAGCAAAATCGGATAGGATGTTAGTCAGGTATATTGAGGGGGTAGAGATAGTTCTTCCCTTATAACTTTGGCCACTATTTTGACCCTATCGTAGCGCTAAATTAAAATATTACTTTATAGTTATATAAAGTGTATATTTTTTTTTATTTTCTTGTTAAAAAAAAGGTTTTAAACTTAGTGATTTAATAGTGTACATGTATATAGGCTCCTTTATTATATATTTTGGTATATCATGCAGAAATAGAATCCTTAACAAAATTTGGAAATTTCAGAAGATAAAAGTTATATTGTGCTATAAATATTTCATGTTTAGAGCTATTTCATGAACATATTATATATTTATATACACAATTTAAAATTGAGCTTAACTTTTTTTTTCAGCCATTAGAAATAGATCTGGCGACACCATTTGAAGATTTTAATAAAAATAGTGCAATTTCATTAGTTTATAATCTCCACTTTCCCTTTAAGCACGTGGTGCCAAGGATAGCCGCAATAGCATTTAACGATACAATAATTTGCAATGGTGTATCGGAGCCAGGTAAGACTTTTTGGGTTATTTTGAAATCTTTAGTTTACGTGAATGATCTATGTGTCTATGTGTAGAAGAGGGTGCCGAACTGCCACCATAAAAGTCACTTAAATATTTTTGTCTCCTTATGTCTTGATGATCTGAGAATAGTATTTATATAGTAAATAGTAATTTTTTTATGGTATATATATATATATATATATATATATATATATATATATATATATATAAATATATATATAAATATATATAAATATATATATATATATATATATATATATATATATAAATATATATATATGTATATATATATATATATATATATATATATATATATATATATATATTTATTTATATATATATATATATATATATATATATATATATATATATATATATATATATATATATATATATATATATATATATATATGTATATATATGTATATATATATATATACATTTATATATTTATATATATATATATATATATATATATATATATATATATATATATATATATATATATATATATATATATATATATATAGTAGAACCCCGGTTATCCGAGGTAACGTGGGGGGCACCCTCCTCAGATAATCCAAATTTGTTTTTTATTCATTCAGAAAATAAACACCAATACTTTAAACCAATGTATTAACGTTTTTAACATATAAATAGGTACATACATTATAAAACAGTGAAATAGGTATCTATGCACTTCTGTTTCATATTGCATCTTCTTTTTCTCGCTGCAATGTTTCTCCATCTATTAAGAAGAAGCAAATCCGCTGGGGTTGCCTCTGGTTGTTATTCGATATACTTCAAAGCTTTTTCCAAAGAAGCAAAACCTTCTTGATGATAGATCTTAGTGGGAGACTGTTCATCCACCGCCGCTTCGTCATCGTCATCTGATTTTTCGGTTTCCTGAAAGGCATTTGTTATTTCTTCAATACTCATTTCTTCTTCTAAATCATCTGCTGTAATCCATTCAACAACATCTTCTCTTGTCACATTTTTGCAACCTTTTAATTTTTGCATTAATTCAAATAAACTTTTTTCTTTTTCTTCTATCTCGCTGTCAAAATTTGAACAGGACATTTCTCCATGGGTTCTCAATTTCAAAGCTAATTCATTTAATGGAGTATCATCTTCACTGTCATTATAGTCCTCAAAATCAATAACTTTTGACCAAGATTTTTGAATAGTGGTAGTACGCACAGAATCCCAAGCTTGACTTACCCAGTAAATAACATTTTTCAGTGTAACCTTTCTCATCCCATTGATAATATCCTCCTTTTCTGTGTATTCTAACAGATGTTCAAGATATAAACGCCTATAATTTTTTTTAATGTTTTTGAAGATGCCTTGATCTATTGGTTGCATTATGCTGGTTACATTTGGAGGAAAAAATTTTACAACAATTTCGCCCACATGAAGTCCTTCTCCAGACTGAGAGGGGGCATTATCCATTAACAAAATTGCTTTAATATGAAGACGGTTTCTGTTCAAAAATTTAGTCACAGATGGCACCAACTCTTCTTCAAACCAGTTAGTAAATAAGGTCGCATCCATCCATGCGCTCTTCTGACTTTTGTAATAGACTAGTAGGGCTTTGGGTGAGATGTCTTTTAAAGCTCTTGGACGTGCAGATTTGCCAATCACCATCAGTGGGATTTTGTGCTTGCCAGATGCATTGGAACATACCATTATAGTTAATCTTTCCTTACTTCATTTGTGCCCAGGAGCTGATTTTTCCTGTCGAGATGCCAATGTTTTTGATGGAAGCATTTTATAATTCAGACCATTTTCGTCACAGTTGTAAATTTGATCACACGTGTATCCACAATCTTCGATTTGCTTTTTAAAGTTCTGTTTAAACTTCTCAATTGATGATACATCAGCAGAAAGTTCTTCACCACATACAGTCAGTTGTCGTACATCGTACCGTTTTTTCCAGAGGTCAAGTCATCCAGAACTGGCGGTAAACTGATCTATCTCTGGGAATTGCCTACTAATCATTATTGCTTTCTGTTGTAAAACTGGACCTGACAGAGGTACACCTTTTGATCTCTGTTGGTTAAACCACATTAATAAAGCTTCGTTAACCTTTTCATAGTCGCCGGTTTTCATTAATTTTCTTCTTGAGGACGAGGAGGCTTGATTTATATACCACTCTTCTATTTTTGTGCGGTTTTTTTTCCAATCTCCAACTGTTACCTCACCTTCTCCATAATCTCGTGCAACAACTTTAATTGTCTCTCCTGCTTCAATTCTTCTGATGGCTTTTAATTTTTTTTCAATAGGAGCGACGATTCTTTTACGCTTGTTTTGCTCCATTATAATACGACAAACAAAAATTCAAACAAAGCAGTTCCTATTAATTACACTTAACTACCAGAACTCCAACCAAATAAATTATGTGAGTATACTCCTACTTCTCCGTAGTAAACGCTATAACGCACTGCATTCACGCAAATTTACATGCTGAAAGAGTCCAAAAACATAAATAGGGGAACCCCTCACACGGGCCAGGGGGATTCCCCGAAGGCCCCGACGATTTTAAATGGAAATATGTACATACATATTTTAGAAGCTCGGTTAATACGCAGCATAGACGCGCTTACCTCGGATAATCAGGTTCTTAGATTGGCTCGGTTAATCCGGAGCTCGGATAATCGCGACTCGGTTAATCGGGTTTCTACTATATATATATATATATATATATATATATATATATATATATATATATATATATAAATATAAAAATTTAGGATTATTACATACAAAAGTATATTTCTTTTTTCGAATATTTTATTACTAGTTTCGTTAATGTAAAATATACAATTTACTTAGATGCGAGAGCCAGCTAGTTCTAAGTGAGGTGAAGACAAATGCATGTTATTATTACGAACTGCTTAAAGTCATATCGCTCAAAAACTATAGGCTTCTTTTTTATTTTCCACCAAATTTAAAATTTCCTTTTAGTTCGAGAGTTATCGTGGCAGTAGACCGAGGGAAATGGAAAATTATGTTTTTCGTTATCTAGGGCGAAAAAATGCAAAAATAGGAAAATATACAGAGAAATGTATAAAATAATATTAATAATAAAAATTAACAATATAAGAATAATACTGAATTAGACTTTTTCACACTAAGAAATAAATTAGTAAAAGGATTACAACGCTATATTTAAAGTTATGTATTTTATAGTAAAACATTAACTATATAAAACAAATTTGAGCCGCGAAATGGTTTCAGGGATATATATAACTGAAACCTGATGTTTTCCGTACATATTTTTATTAGGATCAGAAATAATGAAAAGATAAAATAATCTTCAGATTTATTGACTCTCCCCACATGACTTTAACTGTTTACATGTTTACCCGTAGATAATAATGCTTAATGTTTGTTCATTATCGCATTTAAAAACCAGGAAAAATGATACAAAACTTAACTTACTCCACTCCTAGAAGTTATTTTCCAACTCTAGCCAAGAATATAAAAGAGCCAGTCGAAAACAAATTAATTTACGCTCCTAAGGTATGCTAATATCAAATAATACTCGGCCTATTGTTACCAATTAGCGCCTAATCTAGGTTTGTCTTCACTATGTCGGTAACACTGTCTATATATGTTTTTCGTAGGGATCTTGAAACTTGAAGAAATGCAAAAGCCCACTGTATATATAGTAATATTTCCAATTACTATATTGGAAATAATGAAATATAACCTAATTTTGGAATTCCTCGTCTCCAAGAACTTTAGAAGGTACAGATAACAGGAAGTATTCAAAATAACCCCTTCTCCCACCTTTTTAACAGCTGCTATGTTTCACTGCAAATAACAGTGCTTACAGTTTATTCGTTGCTTCAAGCTAAATCCAAGAAAAATCCTCTTAATACTATTGAAACTATACAAAATTTATGGACCTCTTTCACCCCATCCCTTGATGCGATGCCAACCTAAAATAGAAATCCGATTCTTATTTCACGTATTATATGCGTACCAGTTTCAAAATCGTTTTCTTATTCTTGTTCGAGAGTTATCTTGCGGACAGGCCTACACACGAAAATTGGCGAATTAGTTCTTTGTGATCTAAAGACCCTGAAAGTTAAGGAATGCAAAAATTTCGGAACGTTATTTTGTCACAAATAATGATATGTTTATATTAGTAACAATCGTGAAAATAGCTAAAAATAGTACAATATAATCATTTAAAATCAAAATGAACCTAATGTTTTATTCATCTATAAACCTTCACAGTTTATTATCTGAGCAGTGTAACCTTTTCATTTTTTGTAGATACCTAATACCGAAAAATGTGATATTTTTAAAATGATTGTCCAAATTAAGTTTTTCAGAATGACCACTAATATTCCGGGTATACTATTTTAGTTTTTCTGAAATTCCTTTGATATTTTAGTGAGGTGTAACGTAAGAGAGAGACCTATATTATGTTATTGTTTTCAATAACGTAACGATTTATGCTATCGTCTAATTATTCTCAACCCTCGTTCGATTGATTTACTTCAATTTTATTTCAATCTTAAATAAAATATGCAGCTATACTCTATTTACTTGAAAGTGATAGCATTAAATTATCTCAAATTATGCAAATTAGCATCAAGCAGGAGTAAGGGCCCCAGAGTTTTTTTCCTACATTATACCTGTAATGCAGCAATTCAACAACTTTATTGGAATACCATCTGGCATCGGTCTAGTATTTACATTCTTTTATGTTTTAATACAATAGGAAAACGACCCTCTTTTGTTGTTTGGGGCTAAATAGTCTGAAATAGTTTTGGCCGGTAGTGCCATTCTGAAAAAGGTTTTGTACGTCTGCTAATTTATAGGTCGTATTTTTCCTGGCGGCTACGCCTTTAACCAGTGCCCATATAAGTTCTATCGGATTGAGCTCGTACTGATATGGTGGCAGGCGATAAACCGTAATATTACATTTTTTGGCATTTCGTCAATGACGAAACTTGTGTACCTGTCTTTATTTCTGAGAACTTCAAGCTAGGCTAGGCTACAAAACCACTTTCGCTTCCAATATGCGTAATAATTAACATACGTCCCTTACCAGATGGCGGTTTAAGATCAGTAGAGAGACCTTGATTGAATGCTTCGCGAGAATTTTTGATATTCCCATCTTACCAAAATTTCTTAACTATGTACCCTTTATTTATCCACTCTCATCTAAGTAATATATCCTTTTTCCTTCAGAGCGAGCTTTTTTAACTTTCCTTAAATAGTTTCTTCTCCAGTGTACAATTACTCCACTTTCTATCAATAAAAAAGTATGTGTAATGACACCATACAATCCCATATAAGAATAAAGATTCTTTAATTAGTGAAATATTAAATAATGAATCATTAATAAAATATAATTATTTTTGGAAACTCAAAACCATTTTAAGGGCCTGAAATGAAAAGTCTACTTATTATTGCTTTACGTATTTTATGTGTTTTGGTTGATATTAGAAGAGTTAGACCCATAATAACTCAAAGACTCCACTGGATAAATATGACTATTGATTTCGCGTTTACTTACCAATATTTTGAAATGAGTTTACTAAAAATTTAGCTATCAACTTGCATCTGAATATGGTTTAACAATAAAAATATATTTTAGCTAATGATGGTTCTACAGAATTTACAAGATGTAGTCAGACACATCTCTTAAGTTTTCCACACGAAGATTGTACATCAGTTACTGAGAGTAAACCAGTTTCTTATGAACCTGTTGATCAGGGTATTCCAGTTTCTTATGCACCGCCTGATGATAGTAAACCAGTTACTTATGAACCTCCTGAAGACAGTAAACCCATTACTTACGGACCTCCTGATGATAGTACGCCGGTTTCCTCCAGTCCTAATAATGATAGTAAATTGTTTATTAACATACCCTTAGATGTTAATAACTTCATTTCTGATGAAGATGATAAAAAAGTTTTTAAAAAATCGGTGGACAAGTAAGTTAAAATGAATTTTTGGTTGGATATAATTTCATTTAGTTTAAATAAATACTAAGACATAGAGGCGTCGACTACATGAATACTAGAGGGCCCAAACACAAATAGATAATTAAATTAATTATGATTATACAAAAAATTTAAATATTTCTCGATCTTACAATTTCAACATAATTTTTTTGCGTCATGTTTGTAGAATTTGTAAAATTTATACGCAATTTGGGAACCATTCTGGGCAACCATTTTTTACACAAAGTGCTTAAAGGAATATATAATATCTAGTTCGACACAAAAACAAGGATCAATCACTTAATGTGTATGTACGGATATTGAAATTACACAGGTATAAAAAAAAATTCTCTCTTTTAAGTGAGACATATGTTTTCTTAAGTATGTTTTCTAAAAAAATCTCACGGTGAATGTCTTTTTTTACGATTTTTTCGGATCCAGCATAAAAAAATATTTAAGAAAACACGTGTCTCACTTAAAAGACAGAGAATTTTTTTGTACACCTGTGTTATGGAAGAAATGTTTACCTTAATAAACTATAAATTTATAAATACCACTGTACATAGAATAAATGTTTTTTATTATGTTACGAAGCTAATTTGAATGCAGAATTTTTCTCTATTCCATAATATACATGTTATATATAATAAAAACTTGTAAAAAATATAAGCTCTTTATCACTGCCTAACCAAATTATCGTTTTAGTTCCCGTTTATATGGCTCCATATTCACAATGGTTTAGGAAGCACTTTAAAAAAACTTTAGTAAGTTGACGCCTCTGTTAAATTAATATGCTATTATAGATCGAGTTCTAACAATATGCTACTTATCTAAAGCATAGGTAATAAATTATCAAGTGGAAATATAATCTCGATTCGTTTATATTCTCCAAATACGAATTATTACGGGTTATGAAAATTAATATAACTAAAACCATAGAGTTTTTTATTACATCATAAAAACATTTCTTTTTACATATGGTATACATCACATATACCGTAGAAATTTAATATATCATCAACACTAAAAATACTATTCCTACAACGGTAAATCATAAGGGTTAGTTTTGGGGGGTAAAATCGGAAGTGAACATTTTTTTTTATCAGGTCATTGAGTGGGGTGTCAAATGAAAGCTTGTGAAAACACGTATTCAAAAATATATATTTGACGTAACACTTTTCTTTGTATTATTTTAAACAAATTGTCAACAATCGCTGTTGCCCCCCATCTCTGAAAGTAGTGATAAAAAAATTTTGACAAAATTCTGGAATATTCTTCATAAAGTGTAGATTGAGCGAAAATTATCACGAGTGCATTACGTCTGATAATTTATTTGGCATAAAACAACTGTGAAAACTATGTTCCCTGACAATATGGTGGAGGTATTGTTAATATACTTTCCAGTTGATGCTCACGCATCGCTTCTGTACCGAGAGAAAAGAATTTTATTATATTTAAACAAATATTTAGGTAGTAAATGTTTGTTTTACACTTTTATTACTAGATTAATCTAGATATTAAGTTAGATTAATTTATTGGCTATTAGGTAGCTAAGAGACTATTATACATCATTGTCTAAGAAAAACGTGAAAATACATCAGAGACCTAAGTAACTTAGCCTAGTTAAGGATTTTATTTTATTTTAAAAGCAGTCACCGTACGGAACACTAATTACGCAAGTCAGACTTGCACTTGGCTGGTTTTTTTTTTTGAATAGAGTGAAGTACTAAAAAATATGATCCTGTACAAATAAATATTTCTCAAAATGATGTAAATATTATGTTATAAAGGAATTGTTCTTGTTTTTTGCAGACTCCCTTCACGTCAAAATGAAATTCCATATGAGGATATATGTGGACAACCTGTACCCACAAAGTCATTAATTTATAAAGGAAAAGATGTCCCAAGAGGGGCTTTCCCATGGTTGGTGGCAATTCTCCGTCAAGTGGAAGTTTTTCGTCTTGAGTATATTTGCAGTGGGTCAGTTATATCGACTAAACATGTCGTTACAGGTAAGTTGAATAAAACAAACTTTAACAATTATACAGTACAGAGAACTCGAACAAATTCTATAACCAAGTAAAATTTAACGCTACAAAAACCCCGGTGGAAGTTTTTTCTAAAAAAGTTAACGTTGCTGAACCTGACATACTCGTAGTTATGTCGGGGCGCTCCCTTCTCTAGCATCGTCACTAAATTTGCTGGACGTTAACTTGGGGGGTAAATATGCTTTGGCATGAACATGTTGCAAGCATAGCAAGGAGAGCTTCCTGAAAGCTGGGAATATTATTTCAAACTAGAAAGCCTTAGACTCCACAGCAACTACTAATTCTGTACAAAGCTTAAATTCGACCAACGATGGAATAATGCTCTCATGTTTGGGGCTTTGCTTCCAAACATACACCGTATTTGATGAAATCCATTCAGAAGAGAGCTGTTCGTCTTAGTACGGAAGGTAGCGTTGCATTTGATGAAGTCATTTCATCCCGGTTGATAATAATAACCATAGACATAGAGGATGGACTGAGTATTAACTTCATAAAATTTACCACTCTCTAGAAAGAGACAAAGCGATTGTGCGGCCAATACCTGTCTCTTTTCTGTAGGCCTGTAATAAACAAGGGCGCTGTACCCCGAGACGGAATTCAAGGCCTTTTCTCGCCTTGAATTCCGTCTCAGGGTACAGCGCCCCATACCCGATTTTAGTTCAAATAGAATACTTAGAAATATTATTTTTAAGAGCGCCGTAGTTTAGCGGCATTCTAAAAAGAGACAGCTACTGGCCATTCACTTTGTCTCTCCCACACTTTTGCGTCCATATTTACTTCACAACGGGATACGGAACACTCAGTCCATCCTCTATGTCCAGGGGTGCTCAAACGGTCGATCGCGATCGACAAGTCGATCGCGAGTGCTTTTTGAGTCGATCTCGAGAAAAAAATTCCGATATAGAACTATTCACAGATTTTCTTTTAGGTAACTAAAACAAAAAGTAATGAATAAACTACTAAAATTTATTCGATCCACAATTAGGCCAGAATAACCCCCTCATCACTTTCTTTTATCGTAATAACCCCCTGCTAGCGGCAAAAGGCGGCTTTATCAAAGAAAAGCCGCGTTTTTAATTCCCGCCGATTTTTCTAGAAACTTCGGGCGGCGTGATTGACGGGAACATTCGAGACTTCGTTCGCGCCGATATAAATGTTGCGCCTGCAGGAATAGGAGTCAGTCTGAGTTGTAACTTGAAGGCGATACATCGATACAAAGTATATTAATAAATAGTCCAAAATGAGTGCGGCGAAGAAAAGTAAAACTCATTTTAATAACGATTGGGAGGAAGAATTTTTCTTTTGTATGGTAAAGGATAAGTGCATTTGTCTCATTTGCCGTGCGTCAGTTGCAATATCCTAAGCGTGGGAACTTAGAGAGGCATCATAAAACGGTTCATAAAAACTATGAAAAGGATTTTCCGTCACAGAGTGAATTAAGAAAACGAAAAGTACGTGATTTGATAACTTGTTTGAAAAAAGAACAAACCATGTTCACAAGACCAGCCAAAACAATCAAAAGCTGCAACGATCGCGTCATTTAAAATATCTCATATATTGGCGAAACACAAGAAACCATTTGATGATGGATTGGTTGTGAAGGAAGCATTTATTGAAGCGGGTGAGACTTTATTTGGAGATTTTAAAAATAAAACAGAGATTATGTCTGCTATTAGAGAACTTCAGTTATCTCGTCCGACTGTCACAAGGCGTGTTGAAGTCATGAGTCAGGACATGGCAGATAAACTAAAACATGATATCATGGAATGTACATACTTTTCTTTACAGTTCGACGAATCCACCGATATGACAGACACTGCCCAGCTGTGTATTTTTTATTCGAATGGTATTCAATGACATGTCGGCTAAGGAAGAGTTTTTGACAATGATTCCTCTGAAAGGAAAGACCCGTGGCGAAGATATATATGACGTTTTCTTCAATTTTGTAACAAACTACAAGCTACTAATATATAAACTAGTGTGCATTACAACCGATGGAGCACCAGCAATGACTGGAAACAAAAACGGTTTTGTGGCATTGTGTCGAGCTAATGATGATTTCCCTTCATTTTTTTCCTTCCATTGCATTATACATCAACAAGTTTTGTGTTCAAAAGTTCTAAACATGGAGGAGATTATGGGCATTGCAATAAAAATTGTGAATTCTATCCGTGCACGTAGCTTGCAACGACGGCTCTTTAAATTGCAGTTGGAAGATAGAGAGTCAGCTGAACACACTGATTTAGTTCTTCACACGGACGTCAGGTGGTTGAGTCGCGGAAAATTCCTAGAAAGGTTTCAAGAATTATTGCCCGAAATAACAGCTTTTCTGGACGAAAGAGGTGATGACACTCAGATGCTGAAAAACGGAAAATGGCTGACTGATTTGGCATTTTTGACAGACATCACAATGCATTTAAACACCATTAATTTGGAGCTTCAAGGTAAAGGAAAAACTATTATTGAGATGATTAGCGCAATAAACGCATTCAAAAGTAAATTGCAACTTATGATAGATCAGCTGAAAAGAAAGGATCTGAAAAATTTTCCGTCTTTGAAAGCAAGGATTTCTCAGTTATGATATTTAAGAGGCAGAATTATCAAATATTTTGGACCAATTCGAAATACGTTTTTATGATTTCAGTAAATTGGCAAATATCGCATCATTTATGAGTTATCTTTTTTCGTGTAAAAACATTGAGGAATTAGCTACTGAAATAGCAAGTCAGTTTAACATGGACTCATGTTCTGTTGAAAATGAGTTAGTGCAGATTATATCAGATATACATCTCAAAGCCACAGCATCTGATACAAAATTCTGGTGTTTTATATCTGAAGATAAATATTCGAATCTAAGACAAATCGCCCTTCAGCTGACGGCAATGTTTGGGTCAACTTACTCGTGCGAGTCTGCATTTTCTGAAATGAAGATAATTAAGTCAAAATATCGCAATCGACTAACTGACGAATATATGTCATCATGCTTGCGATTAGCACTCGGTAATTACGTACCATCTTATGAAAAGTATGCTGAGGACATGCAGTGCCACGCTTCAACATCCAAAGTCACTCTTTAGTTAAGTTTAGACACTAGAACTCGTTTGTTGTGTAAGAACCAATAAACTCGCAATTTTGAATAATGATGAGTTTTTTCATTGACATTTTAGAGCAGACCTACACTTACCTTAACTAAAAAAATGCATATTATGCGGAAAACTAATATCTATGCCACGATACACCCTACCTAGACGACAATCCTGCATCACACTTACTTGCAGCCTCTCAAAGTCGATCGATTGTAGTCTAACAATATTGAGGTAGATCGCCAGCAGTTTAAGTTTGAGCACCCCTACTCTATGTCTATGATAATAACGATGATAGGTTTCTCTCAACACATAAAACATCTGACCGTCAGGTGCACCGGTAGCGGTGGAGTTAAAGGTGAAAAAAAAATTAACTTGTCAAATTAAATTACTTTACAAGTCATTTCAAACCGTCTCAAAATTTGTAGGATGATTTTTCAGATAATATTCATTCAAAAAATAAAAATCAGCTGTATTGAGGAGGAGGGATTATATGTCAGTAACTTATATAAACCAGATTAAAAATAATACGTAGGGTGAAAAGTTTTTGGTCTGATACATAGATGTTGCCCTTTTCAAAAAATCCATATGATTTTTAGGAAGTACCAACATTTAAACGATACCTGTCAAAATTTCAGTTGCGGTAGTTTTAGTAACGCTACTTTTAATATTTTCAAAACAATGAAAAAAATCAGATAAGTGGTTCTCGGGTGATAAGCGCACTAACGGGCAAAGAGACAGACAGACACACAGAGAGACGTTGCATTTTATATATATTATATTCTTTGCTACATGATATTGTTCCATATTTAACGGTTTAGGCAGCGTATTGCAAGAGAGCGCGCTGGCGACAAACTTTTTTCCAACTTGATTCACTATTATCGTCACTACTTATTTCTTATGTTACCTAATGTAATAAAATATATATCTATAACTTTGTCAGAGAACGTATGTATGAATTTAAAAAAATCATGTAAATCGGATAAGTGGTTCTCGAGGGATAAACGCACTAACCGACAGACAGACAGACAGAGAGACGTTGCATTTTATATATATTATAGATATAGATTATTATTATTATTATATAATCTGGCCAAAGGATATATGTAAAAATCGAATTTCGTCCTGAGTTTTGAACCTCGAAAAACTTGTGCAGTTTTGTTTCTAAACAACTGAAGTTTTCAAAACGCGTTTTTTGAGCTTAAAATGTGAATAACTCCGGTTATATAAGTCGGATCGAGACGAAAAAAATCAAATTTTTTCGTAAATTCCAACAAATCCTCATTAGTTTGAAATCGCTCAAGTGCAGGCAAAAAAACTGTTTTTTTTTTTCATTTTATTGCACAGGTCGACTAAGTGAACCGATCGGCTTGAAATCTTTAGAAAATATGCCTTTTATTATATCAAAAATACCCTGAGTACCTTTTGGTACAAAAATATTGACCCCAGTGGGCACAATTGAATTTGTTAGTTAAAATTTGAATTTGAAATGCTCGCCATTTTATGCCATTTGGTCCAAAATGGATCCATACCATTAAAATTTTTTTTTTTGGAATCATTTTAACCGTTTTTTTTTTTATTAATTAAATAGTAACAATGGCATTTTTTCAGTCATTTTGAAAAAAAAATGTTAACAAAAATGATTTTTAGTGTTCCGTACGGAAAGTTAAAATTTGGTACTAATATAGGAATTGATGGCTTCATCAGAGCCATGTAGTTTTGAAAATTAAATTTTGACTTAGGGGGTTAGTTTTGAGGGGTGAAATCGGAAGTGAAAAAAAAAATTTTTACTAGGTCATCGAGTGTGGTGTCAAATGAAAGCTTGTGAAAACACGAGTAAAAAAATATATATATATATATATATATATATATATATATATATATATATATATATATATAATGCAATAATTGCGTACACTTTTCTTTGTATTATTTTTAAAAAATAGCGAAAAATCGCTGTCCCCCTACCTTATCTCGAAAAGTACTGATCAAAAAATTTTGAAAAAATTCTGGAATATTCTCCACGGGGCATAGATTGAACGAATCACGAGTGCATTGCATTACCTTTAATAATTTATCTGGAATACAAAAAAACAAAAATTTCAAGGTCACTAGTTTTCAGTAAAGATTGGAAACAAACATTGTTGGAAACTCATTTGGGGTGTATTTTGTGAAGTCACTGATCATTTTATACCACCGTAACAAATTTTTTTATTTTAAAAGCAATTAACGTACGGATCACTAATTGTGCAAGTACAATTTGCACTTGACCGTTTTTTTTAATAAAGGTCTCTATCAGATGTGATAAAAATTTTTCAATTTTTTTTTCAAAATGACCGAAAAAACGCATTTTTTGTTATTTGGTTAATACACAAATGTAAAAAAAATGGTTAAAATGACTCCAAAAAAAGTTTTTTTAATCGCATAGGAAAGTTGACGTCGAGACCTAAATTTTGAAAAAAAAATTCATTTTGAACCAAATGGCATTAAATTGCGGGCAATTCAAATTTTAAATAACAAATTCAATTGTGCCTACTGGGTTCAATATTTTTGTACCAAAACCTCAGGGTATTTTTGCTGTAACAAAAGGACTATTTTCTGAAAGAGTCAAGCCGATCGATTCACTTAGTCGACCTGTGCAATAAAATTTAAGAAAAAAATAGTTTTTTTGCAATTTTGTAGGTTCTGTACTCACTTGAGCGACTTAAAGGTAATGAGGATTGTTGGAATTTTTTTTCGTCTCGATCCGACTTATATAACCGGAGTTATTCACATTTTAAGCTCAAAAAACGTGTTTTTAAGATGTCAGTTGTTTATAAACAAAAGAGCAAAAGTTTTTCGAAGTCCAAAACGCAGAACAATACTCCTGGTAATACTCCAGAGAGGATAAAATCATACTATCCAGACTGTGCGATTTCAAATGCTTTTTTTATTGCACTAATACTATTTTTTAATAAAATTTTGACAACTTTTACTTTGTATCTAATAATATGCTTAATTTAAAAACCAAAAAAATATTCTTTCTATTAACAAAAAATATATATTTTTTTAATTTTAAACTTTTTTTGAAACTTTAAAGCTCTGATTTTTAAATTTTTCTAATGTGACTTTTATTATTATTTCATAATAAGCTATAGTTCAATTTTGTGATGTCAAAGTTCTATGAATCTAGTTTTTATCAGATAAGTTATGAAAATAAAGTCCTAAATAATTAATAAAAAATTTTTTAGCTGCCCATTGTGTGAAGGAAAATGATTTTACGCAGGCCGACCCAAGGGAAATTCTATGCATTTTCGGAAAGCTTGACCTAAAAGATTGGAGAAGAACTCCAGATGAACTGCAACTTTACCCAGAAGTTATACATGTACCTAAAGGTAAATAAACAACTCATTTGTGTTATTTATTACATATTGTATTTTTTTTTTACTTACTTTCTGAATTGGTTTGGTCGATTTATACATTAAGTGTAACACTTTATTGATTGTTTTATGTACCATGAGTTGGTAATTCGTCAGTTTCGATAAATTATTCCACGATTTTAGAAGTTTACTATAAATCTACTTTAAGTAGGAACTGAGAGAAACACAGGAGAGTGAGCTAAAAGAGGATAAAGGAGGGAAGAAACAGAGCTGGATGACTGATAGCATTTTAGACGTTATGGATCAGAGATGGAAGTACAAGAATAGAAACAAGGACGAAGATAAGCAAATACATTGTGAAATAAGACGTAGAATAAGACAAACAAACGCAGACTGGAATACTAGGAAATGTAAAGAGATTAAACACTTTGAGGCCAAGCACGACTTGTTTAATTTATATAAAAAAACTGAAGGAGGTTAACGGCAATAAAAGACTGAGTACAAGCCACTATCTAGAAGATCGAAATGGACACCAAATAACAGATATACGAAGCTGTTTTGAAAAGTCCGTGCAAAGTCCGAGAGATGGCACCACCGGCGCGTATCGAGGTCATGTTTAGTTAGTAGCATCTCTTGAATGAACGTACATCAAGTTTCAACCATATTGATCTATTTATTTGTGTTTGGCATTCGTGTGAATCAAGGAAGTCGAGTGATTTTCAAGAAATGGACGAAAAAGAATTTCGTGTGGTGATTAAACATTACTTTATGAAAGGCAAAACGCCTCAGGACACTAAAGAGAAGCTTGATAAACATTATGGTGACTCTGCACCTTCGATTAGAACAGTTTATAAGTGGTTTCAAAATTTTCGGACTGGCCATAGTGACGCTGAACGTTCTGGACGGCCTGTGGAGGTTACGACTCCAGAAATCATTGATCAAATCCATGATATGGTGATGGATGACAGAAGAGTTAAGGTGCGTGAGATTGCTAGTGCTATGGGCATCTCGACTGAACGGGTACATAATATTTTGCATAAACATTTGGACATGAGAAAGCTATCCGCAAGATGGGTGCCGCGATTGTTCACGCTTGACCAAAAACGGAATCGTGTGAAGTGTTGCAAGGATGGTTTGCAGCTGTTCCAGAAGAATCCGGAGGACTTTAAGCGTCATTTCGTCACTGTGGATGAAACATGGATACATTACTATGCTCCTGAGACCAAACAACAATCTAAACAATGGGTTACCAAGGGGGAATCTGCACCAAAAAAGGCGAAGACCGTTCCTTCGGCCGGAAAGGTTATGGCGACTGTCTTTTGGGATTCGCAAGGGATAATCCTCATCGACTATCTGGAAAAGGGTAAAACTATTACAGGTGAATATTATTCATCGTTATTGGACCGTTTGAAAACCGAGCTGCAAGAAAAACGCCCGCGATTAGTCCACAAGAAAGTCCTTTTCCATCACGACAACGCACCAGCACACACCTCAGCAGTTGTGGTCGCAAAATTAATGGAAATAGGATTCCAACTTGTTTCACATCCCCCCTATTCTCCAGACTTGGCTCCCTTGGACTACTATTTGTTCCCCAATTTGAAGAAATGGCTGGCAGGACAAAGATTTTATTCAAACGAGGAGGTGATTGCAGACACTAATGGATATTTTGCAGACTTGGACAAATCCTATTATTCGGAAGGGATCAACAAACTAGAACATCGTTGGACGAAGTGTATAAGCCTAAAAGGAGACTACGTCGAAAAATAAAAAAGGTTTACCCCAAACACATAAGTAGTTTTTATTTTTGTACGGACTTTTTAAACCAGCCTCGTAAAATGGTATGGAGGTATAGAAGGATTATATCACAGAATTGTTTGATGACGAGAGATTTGAATGTGACATAACTGATGCTATGTTAGGTCCACCAATTACTAACGACGAGGTGGCACTAGCAATAAATGGAAAAGCAGCGGGAACGGACCAAGTGAGCACTGAAATTTTAAAACTGTTGGGCAATATAGCAATAACAGCCCTGACAACACTTTTTAACGCCATTTATGCGACCAGAATATTACCGACTGATCGGTTGAAATCAACATTTGTCATGATTCCAAAAAGAACAGAGCAACCAAATGTAGTGCTTTAAAAATATTTTTGAGAGTGATGCATGGCAGGATATATAATAAGCTTGAAGAAAGAATTGGGAACAGTCAGTTTGGTTTTCGAAACGGATTAGGGACTAGAGGGGCACAGTTTGGTATCCATGTGTGGATCCAAAGATGTCGCGATGTCAACCAGAATGTGTTCCTTTGTTCAATTGACTTTGAAAAAGCCTTTGACAAAGTACGCGACGAAAAACTTCTAGAGATTTAAAAACGACCGGTATAGACGACAAACACATTTGTATCATCGTCAATTTGTACTGGCATCAGACAGTTGAAGTGCGGTCAGAGCATCAACTATCGGATGAAATTAAAATCAAGCGTGGGGTGCGTCAGGGCTGTTACCCAAGGTGTTGATATTTAACTTTCTAGAAGACACATGTTAAATAAAGCTTGAAGAGATTGTATTATCGATCGATCATCATCTTCTGGGTCTTTGTTGTCATGCAAATGTGGTATAGCGTTCATTATTTCATCAGTTGTTATATCGGGAATTTCTTCAGATCCCACATTTCTTATTATCATTCTATTTCCTTTTTCTTTCCCGGGCGGTGGCGATTTTTCGTGTCATATACTGTTTGATAATATTTTTTTATAGCTTCCTTTATCTCCTGGATTTGTGTGATCTCTTGGTTATCGTTTTATTATTTGATGTCTCCCTTCATTCATTTGTTTGTTTACGTGTTTCAAACTTTTTCCTTCTTTCAGAGTTTCTTCTATTTTCGAATTTTTGTACTCTTTGACGTCATCTCTGATCTATATCTTTATTTTTTTGTCTATTTCTGCCAATTCTAATCTGCCATTTGTAGGGTCATTTCTTAATAGTCTTCACTGTTTCGTTAGATTTTGTGCCTTTTTACTTAATTTTTGTGCTTTTTCTTTTTTCGATGTTGCTATTTGTTTTGTAGTCATAAGTAGGCTGTTGGTTACTTATATGTTTAGTTCTGTAATCTTTACATAAAGCTCCACAAATGATAAAAAACGAATTATCCGATTCACTTTCGTACACCTTTTCTGTCTTTTCTCTTGCTGTGGTACTTGACTTTGATTTTGGTGTTTTCTTTCGGCCACCTTCCTTTTCAATAGTTACTTTTTTAATTTGATATCTTTTTAACCTGACATCTTCATTTATCTTTCCTTTCTTTCTTAGTCTCTATTCTTTTTCTGAAAATAGTTCGATAAGGTCTATATCCAAATAGGGCACATCAAACAAACCGTCAGGATCATCTATATTCAGTGTCAAATTACTCATAATTTCAGTCATATCACGTGACTTTATAAGGCTTCCGGTATTACTTGTTCCAGTGTCTGACTCTCCGAAGACATCATCAAGTCCAGTTGATGAAATTAGGTCACATTTCTGTTATTTTTGCACCTAATCCGTAAAACATGAGTTTGTTTCGATATTAAGTAACTGGAACATCACTGGGGAAGTGGATATTGTCAATATTTGCTGGTAGTTCCTCCAAGACAGGTCGAAGATGGGTCCAAATAGCGTGTACATTGTGAGACAAATTGGTAGAAACCGAGCAACAGGACTTCGTAAACTTTTGCAGGAAAATAACAACAGTATGCAGAGATGCAGAGATATTTGTATTCGAGACACTCCAAAATGGAAAGGCTGGATGTCCTTGCTGTATTTACTTGCATAGTTTTCGGAAAAGTCCATATACACTAGCGCGTTTTTTTCAGTGAACGATTTCTTTAACCTCTCCATATACTGGTTTGGATGCACAATATTCTTTTTATGTTTGTAAAGTTTTTCGAGTTCATTTTGAGATTTCTAATCTATGTCCCGACCAGAAGTTTCTGAAGTGCTTTTCTTCTGTACGGTAGGAGGAACTTCATGCAGCCTGAGCCCATGGGATCGTATCACACCGGGCGTTACCTGGTAGGATCTGGGCATCTATCATCTGGTCTACGACAGGCAAAACGTAGCGGGGGTGATATTCTGCCCCTTCACGACGAATCGCACCTCCACGGACAAAAAAAAGAATAAAAAAGTCGAGTAAAAAATAAATGCGAACGAAAGGGGCATCATCAGAAATAAACAAAACTCCAGCATACAATTCGCATCGTTTCCACCACATTATTTCACAGCTGATGAAGGTTATGAGGTTGCAAGGGTCGTGAGTGTGACTTTCATTTTTGGACTGAGTGTTCCGTATCCCGCCGTGAAGTAAATATGGACCCAAAAGTATGAGAGAGACAAAGCGAATGAGCGGCCAGTAGCTCTCTCTTTCTAGAATGCCGCTAAGCTACAGCGCTCTTGAAAATAATATTTCTAAGTGTTCTATTTTAACGAAAATCCGATTGGGGCTGTTCTACCTTGAATTCTGTCTCGGGGTACTGCGCTTTGTTTATTACAGGCCTACAGAAAAGAGATAGGTATTGGCCGCATAGTCGCTTTGTCTCTTTCTAGAGAGTGGTCAATTTTGTGAGGTTAATGCTCAGTCCATCCTCTATGTTTATGTTTAAGGCGGATGAAAATTTATAAACCATTAGTTTTAAGTATATCGTTTAAATTATGATTTTTTTAACATTTTAGAGTACGCAACTGGAAAAGCAAACGCTGATATAGCCGTTTTTAGAGTTTTTAAATCCAATAGACTTTAACCAACTGATTAAACCACTTTGTTTGTGGAAAGGTTCTAATGATATAAACGATGTTGTTGGTAGTATGGGGATTGTTGTAGGGTAAGTTTGTAAATATAAATACTAAAAAAAATAGGCTGAGCTATATTCACAGCTCCCAATTAGTGATTTTAAAGGTACAGAGGTCATTATGAAAAATTATAACTTTACTTTAGACTACTTAAAATTGAATTTCGACATCCTGAGGCAGCTTATAAGATCTGGCACACTACTTATAAAAAAAATGGATTAGCTTATTAAAAAATTAAATTACAATTCTCCATCTCCTACAAAATTCTCTCTCTCTTGCTTTCTCTCTTCCTCTACATGTATGGCTGTATTTAAAAACATAGATTCTCAATTAAAAATTTGGCTTTAGCAGCTACCAGGTGTACAAGTATGAAATGCTGATTTTTTTTTCTAAAAAAACATGTTAAATTCGGAAGAATGATAAAAAGTGCTTTATTCAAAGTATGCTCCATCGCTTGTTATACATTTTTCCCATCTTTCGGACAATTTGTGAATACCACGCCAGTAAAAATCTTCCCCTTTTGCTGCGAACCATTCATCGAGCCATTTTTTCACATCTTCGTACGAACCAAAGCGCTGCTCAGCAAGTGCGTGACCCATCGATGCAAACAAGTGGTAATTGGAAGGAGCCAAGTCTGGTGAGTAAGCCGCATGGGGTAGAACTTCCCAGCTGAGTGCTTCCAACGTGTCGCGAACTCGTTTTGCCGTATATGATGGAGCATTGTCATGAAGAAAAATGACTTTGTGTTGCCTCTTTCAGTATTCTGGCCTTTTTTCAAGCAGCGAACGGTTCAAATCGATCAATTGTTGTTGGTAACGTTTAGTATTAACCGTTTCTCCAGGTTTTAACAGCTCATAATAGACCACGCTCCTCTGGTCCCACCAAACAGAGAGCATCGTCTTTCTGCCACAGCGATTCGGTCTTGCGGTCATTCTGGTTGGTGCGCCTGGGTCTACCTATGATTTTTTGCGCGAGCAAAATGTCACACGTGTTTTTGCGCTTTTCCATTTGTCTGTCGTTCAACTCATGTGGTACCCATCTACCGGTCTTCTGAATCCTCCCCATCTCTCGTAGCCGATTGAAAACAGCTTGTTGACTAACGCCCAATTGCTCGGCGAGTTATTCATCTTTGTCCAACAATGCTTGCAATTCCACATCTTCGTATTTTTTTGGCAGTTTTCCACGTTCCTTGTCTGCAACATTGAAGTTACCACTTTTGAAACGCCGAAACCATCGTTCACACGTATCTTGCGATGGAACATGTTCACTATAAGCATCCTTCTCGAAGTAATCGGTATGATTCAACACCAGTTTTCTTCAAAAGAAAACAAAAAATTAATGCTGTCCGCGAATACTCTTTGTTCGGTATAAATTTCGACATATTGAACACAACAACACAATACTATGCACACTTTTCCAATTTATCAATTATATGATTTACTCGGATTCAGACCAGTGAGTCATTCGTCAGTTAAAGTTAAATATTAACTGCTACTTTTTACCTACATAACCGGACTTTAGTTGAGCTAAAATTGATGCATTGAAAATTTAGGAAAGTGGTTATAAATTATTCTGGCGTAATTTTGATTTTGAATAAAAAAATATAGTGTGCCATTGTATTTATTTTTCACGCGTCAATATTTGTAGTTTTTTGAGAAGGCAAAATTCTCTCTTTATTATGAAAGTCTAATTTTATATTATTACATAATATTATAAAGGTTCTACTAGTGGCATTCTTGCATGTAATAATGAGTCAATAAATTCGTATTATGGAACATCTTATGGTGCAAATATATAACAGCGCAACTTCATGGCTGAGGAAATCTGCCGGTCACAATTAAAAGAGTTTTTGCTAACATGTCATGTACAGTAACATTTCTACTATGTATTTTTAACTAGCTAGCTAGGTTAGATGTCCAGGATGTTCATTTTCGTACTGTTTTTTAGGTGGGGAAAAACTGAAAAACCTAGACCCGAAGCTGAAAGTGGGACGCCGAGACAGGTTTCTTTACCGATAGTAGATCCATGGACGTGTTTAAAAGAAGGTGGGCCATTGGTTGGGCAAACTTTGATGGAAATTACGTCAAATAAAACGTTCTGCGCAGGTTTGTATATTTATGTAGGCTAATAAGAAGTAGTTTAAATGTATTTTAGAATTTTCACCTACAAACAAAAAAATCCATATAGACAAAATTTTGAACATGATTAACTTCGGAAATATATATAACTAGCCAGGCCCGCGGCTCCGCTCGCGTGGACTTGATTTACTACTATCGTCACTGCTTATTCCTTATGTTACTCAACGTAATAAAATATCTCCCATTATTTCCCCTTATCTCCCATTATTTCTCCTTATCTCCCATTATTTCTACATAATTTCCATTATCTGGGCTTATCTCTGCTCATCTCCCATTATTTCTCTTTATCTTCCATTATTTCTCCTTATGTACCGTTATCTCACCATAACTCCCATTATCTAGACTTATCTCTGCTTATCTCCCATTATTTCTCCTTATCTCCCATTATTTATACTTATCTCCCATTATCTCACCTTATCTCCCATTATCGAGGCTTATATTGAATTTTATAGAACATATGTATAAATTTATAAAAACACGTAAATCGGATAAGTGGTTCTCAAGTAATAAGCGCACTAACGGACAGTCAGACAGGCAGGCAGAGAGACAGGCAGACGTTGCATTTTATATATGTTCTAGATACAAGATTATAGATAACCTGGCCATAATATTGTTCCATATTTAATGGTTTAAGTACTGGATTGCAAGATAACGCGCTAGCGGTAAACTTTTTTCGACTTGATTCACTATTATCGTCATTGCTTATTTCTTAAGTTACCTAACATAATAAAGTATAGCCTATAACCTGGCCAGAGAACAAATGTATGAATTAAAAAAAAAACACGTAAATCGGATAAGTGGTTCTCCAGTGATAAGCGCACTAACGGACAGATAGAGCTCTGTGTCAGACGTTGCATTTTATATATATTATAGATATTCTTTACTATATGATATTGTTCCATATTTAATGGTTTAGCATGTTTAAAAAAAAGCACCTAAATCGGATAACTGGTTCTCCAGTGATAAGCTCACAAACGGACCAACAGACAGAGAGAAGTTGCATTTTATATATATTATAGATATCCTTTGCTACATGATATTGTTCCATATTTAATGGTTTAGGCTGTGTATTGCAAGGGAACGCGCTAGCGGCAAACTTTTTTCCGACTTCATTCCCTATTATCGTCACTGCTCATTCCTTATGCTACCTATCGTAATAAAATATAGCCTATAACCTGGCCAAAGAACATATGTATGTTTTTTTAAAAAAAAAAGTACGTAAATCGGATAAGTGGTTCTCCAGTGATAAGCGCCCTAACAGACAGATAGACGACAGACAGATAGACAGAGAGACATTGCATTTTATATATATTATAGATATCACATACATTTAATAAAATTGAATTTAGTTTTAATAAGAGTTTATAGGAAATTTATTTCTTGAGTCATTTTAAATCTTCTATGAATTTTCATGTGCCAACATTATTACAATATTAAAGAATTTTATATGAGAATTCTAAAAACTTTGTGGAATATTATAGTGTAAATTACAAATATTTTAATTAATCTTATTGATTTAGTTTTAGTAAAGTTTTATAATTTTTTGCGGTTTTCTGTAAAAAACTGAAATAACCAATTTCCATAAAAATTTTTGGAATTTTATGTGGCATCCGTCGGGAATTTTTTAATATTTTAGGTTTTATTATTTACTAATTTATTGGATGTTAGCAACTCTTTTGCGGATTTTTATATTAGAAACTCTAACGATACATATTTTCATGAAAAGTTCTAAATGTTTTAGATGATTTTATTCAGCCATTATTTTATTTTTTCATTGAAGAGAGGTACCCAATTACTATGAAATTGCCAATTTTTAGATGTTTCTGTAACGTAAAAAAGACAGATAATATCTGATAGCGAATTGATGTTAAAATGTGGCTAGATACCTCAGCATGTTACATTACATAGGTATACAAGTGAGACACGTGTTTTGTTAAGTATTTTTTATGTTGAATCCAAAAAAATCATAAAAAAGACATCCACCGTGAGTTTTCTTCAGAAAACACACTTAAATTTTCAGAAAACTATTAAATTGATAAAATACGTCTTAATAATGTAAAACTGTATAATCATCATAAAGAATATTTGTCTGTTCACACAAATAATCGCTGCTGATTCCCCGTTCAGGATACATTCCATTAATCTTAAACAACAGAAATTTCAGAAATTTCCTCTGCACTTTTTCAAGTGAAACTCTATGCACCTCGTACATTGGACTCCAATCGATACTTGCATATTTCTAGTTTCGAGCGAACAAAGCAGAAATACAAAACCTTCAGTGATGCAATATTAGTGAAACCCCTACAATTCCTAATGATGAACCCGTAAGACTTCATTGCTTCAGAAACTTTCAATGCTATATGCTGAGCAAATGTTAGTTTTGCATCAAAAACAACTCCCAAATCCTTAGCTGTGCTACACCTACTTAAATTATGGTCTTGAATTCTATACTGAAACTCTATTGACGCTACCCTCCTAGTATATGTTAGAACTTTACATTTTTGAGCATTTAGATGTAATTTATTGTCACAACACCCAACAATGTACAAAATTCAACTGGCTATGTAGATAGGAACAATCCTCAGTTTTTTCTATTGGCATAAACATTTTTAGATCATCAGTATAAATTAGTCTGTTACATTTTAAATCATCGTAAAGGTCATTTACGAACATAATGAAGAGCAAGGGTCCCAAATTTGAACCTTGTGGAACGCCTGAGGTAGCCACAAATCTTTCTGATTTGAATCCGTTGTAGGCTACAAACTGAGTTCGATTAAACAAGTAAGAACTTATAAGAGCCCTCGCACCATCAGTGAAACCAAAGAAAGACAACTTATTGATGAGAACATGATGGTCGATCCTATCAAAGGCCTTCGAGAAATCTGTATAAATAACATCAACCTGCCCACCATCATCTAATATTTCCGAAATGAACTGTGTAATAACAGTTAGATTTGTTACCGCAGATCTCTTACTAACAAATCCGTGCTGATAGGGAGAAATTTGATTTTTAATTTGGCTATAGATATGTGGATACAAGACTGACTCAAAGACCTTTGAGAAGTTACAAAGTAGAACGACACCCCTGTAATTTCTAACATTTCCACTGTCTCCATTCTTAAAAATAGGACATAATCTACCTTTCGTTTCGGATAAACACCCTGTTTAATTGATAAATTAAAAATATAGTTTAAGGGTCTTACAAGGACAGTCGCACAGTCCTTAATGAGAAACGAGGGAATATTATCAGGGCCAGAGGTCATCTTATTTTTTAATTTTTTCGGTAGCCCTCAATATTTCATCCTCAGTAATGGGCGAGAATTCCACAATTGTCAACGACGTATTAAGCGAATGACAAATCGCTGCTGGTTCCGATAATGTGAAGACACTTTTGAAAAAATCTGCAAACGCGTTAACAATACCCGACGGACATTTCACAATGTCATTTCTATACATCATCACACTGGGAATCCTAGAATTACTTTTGGAATGAACATAACTCCAAAAGCGTTGGGGATCCAGTGCCAGAGAAGCCTATGCATCCTCTATGTATTTAACATATGACGCTTTAATTTGCTGCTTAGAAATTGATCTTAACCGTCTAAATTCTAGATAATCATTGTAATTACCATATCTCTTGAATTTTTTTGCATGCCTTGCTTTCTTTTTTATATTTTTAATAATATCAGCAGAAAACCATGGAGGATACTGATGAGCAAATTTTTTGTATGCCGGAACATGTTCATCAAACAAATGAAAAACATTATCATACAATTGCTCTAGTGCAAGATCAACATCACAACAACCCTCAAGAGACGTCCAGTCAATTGCTGATAGGGTTCTGTATAATTCAGGAAAATTTGCTTTTCTAAAGTTATAAATCTTAGCCGGGGAATTAGTAGAGAATTTTTTTGTCTTATATTTATTTTTGGAATGGAGTACATAAGCGCTGGATGATGTGTATCCTCTGGCATCATTGGGGTATCATCTCTCCTGACAATACACTCTGATCAGACATAATCAAATCAAGTAGTCTATTATCTGAGTTAGTTATGCTGTTCCATTGCTTTCACTGATTAAGTTCGAGAAAGTTGCTGATAACCAAAGTCTTGCGATCAGAAACGTTACCGTCAATAAAATATGGAGCATTAAAATCACCCATTATGAATACATTGTTCCGACTCAAATAATCAATCTGTTCAATAAATTCTGATCATATACATCAATACTTAATCTATCAGGTATATAACATATAATACTACTACATACAAAATTTTATCATTAATAGTACATTTTACCATCAACAAATCAATATCCGAAAATTGTAAATCAAATAAAGTCACATCCATAGACTCTGAGTTTATATAATTCTTAACGGCTAGTAAAACACCACCACCACGTTCTTCACCTGTTATATCAAATTTTCTATCCTTTCTGTAAACCGTATTAATCCTGACTTGATATTAAAAAGTAAAGTTTTATGTTCAATTTCAACAAAAAACTCGCTTTTAACACTTACAAGGGTGCTATGTGGTTAGTGAAATGCTTTTTTAAGTAAATAAATGCAACAACTAAACAAGAATTTTTTTCGAACAAAACTGTAATTTCTAGTAGTTTTTAAAGGTTCATATTCGAATATGGTATCAAAGCATGAGGAATAGTGTTTAGTGTTGAAAAAAATATATCTGTTTACTATTTAGGAACAAAATGTTGCAAAATGCACTCTAATGTATATCCCTTGACAGTTTTAGTTTTGTAGATTGATTGATTGAGTGAATATGGGAGAATTTGAGTGAGTGAGGTAGTAAGTGAGTGAGCAAGCGAGTGGATGAGTAAGGTAGTGAGTGAGCGAAAAAGCGAGTGAGTGAACGAGTGTAGAAATGAGTGAGTATGGGGGTATGTGAATGAGTGACTGTGCGAGCCAGTGAGTGAGTGACTGAGCGAGCCAGTGAGTGAGTGAGTAAGTTTTGTTTAATATTAATAAAAATTAAAAACAATTTTTTAATTTAGCGGTTGCACATATTTATTTTAAACATTTTGCTACGTAGTTCAGTTAAAAGTGGTGTACCCGTGTTTTTTGTTAAACATGAACAGTAAAACCTAATATTTTTAAGTTTTTATGATAAATGTAGATTCAGAACATTTAAAGGTGTCAGAAATAATAGTATTATTCAATTTTAATGATTATACACTTTTACATTATTTATTAAAATGTATTTTTTTCAATTTCTGGAAACTTTAAGTGTGTTTTTTGAAAAAATCACACGGTGGATGTCTTTTTTAAGATTCTTTTGGATTCCGCATAAAAATACTTAAGAAAATACGTGTCTCACTTAAAAGAGAATTTTTTTATATACTTGTGTTATTGATAAGTTAATATGTACCGTAACGGATACAGCAACAGGCTACCATTATAAATAATAAATATTTTTTTATTACAAAGTAGGGGAAAAAAGTAAAACTTAGTTCAACTTCATATTTTGAAGTCATCCTGTATATTTTCTTTTCAAAAGATGCACAACTGTGAAGTTTACTTTGATAAACGCCATAAAGGGGGTAAGGTAATAAGGAATATTGACCCTTTCGACGATATGGAATATTCGCCCTGACTATTTGCCATTTGAGAGCTGTCAAATTATACTTGCAGCTGCCAATTAGCTTGCGTAGATATCAGCACTGGAAGAAACTCGATGAAAGTATAAGGCGTAGTATCTTTCTCAAAGATTTAAACTATTAGAATATTCTCATGATCTTGACAGTTCTGTTCGGCAGTGGTAACTGTCAAAGTACAGTTGAGAGCTGTCAAATAACATTTTATATGTTAGGACCGTTACCAGAGCCACCAAGATCATGTAGTATACAGAGATTTCAAAGGGATAGAGTGACTCTTTCATCACGAAAGTGTTGACTGCCATTTGGCAGCTGTTGAATTACACTCACAGCTGCCAATTAGCTTGCGTGGATATCAGGACTGGAACAACGCCGATGAAGACATAAGGCATGGTGTTCTTGTTAACGATTTAGAAAATTTTCACGGGTTTGCAAGTTTTGTCCATCATTTGACAGCTTCTTCTTCTTCTTCTTCCTTATTTTGGCTTCTGCTCCCTTGGGGCAATTTGCCAGCCCATTTGATTATGCTCGGGGTGTTGTCTGGTTCGAAGCCATACCCCAAGCACTATTAGTTACATATACTTTTGTACTGTCTTACTCGAGATTTACTGTTAGTGGGAATAACACAACAAAAAGACATACACAAGTTGTTGGATGGATTTTGGTTTGGATGATTGACTGAAAGGAGACATTTGATTTTATCTTTGTTTATTTGAACTTTTAAATTGTTGACATGTTGATGTTTTTTGTTGTTACAGTTTAATCCTATTATGATTTAGAAATTTGTTAAGCATCAATAACGAGTTTGGAGTAATTTTTGAAAGTATTGTTGTCATATTGATAGGTGATGGAAAACCTTTTTCAATGAAATATTGATATAAATCTAAATTTAAGGTTTTATTTATAGGACATTCCAAAAAGATATGATTAATGTTTTCTATTTGACCACACTCACAATGTGGATCCTCTTTTAATCCTATTCTGTGCAAGTGTTGTTTTGTAAGACAATGTCCAGTTCTCATTCTTATTATAGTGGTTATGTGTCGTCTGTCTTTATATTCCAATTCTTTGTACCATATTTTTTTTTTGGGAAATTTTGTTGTATTTGTTTATACCAGGTTCCCTTCTCTGAAAGAGATTTTTTTCCAGCTCTCCTCGTGCTCTTTTCTAATTTTTCTTTTAATTAAAGGCAAAATATGAGATGACTCCAGTGGGAGTTTTTTAGGAACATTTAGTATTCTGCCTAAATTAGCTAGTTTGTCTGCATAATCATTTCCTCTCAGGTTAGAAAGACCTGGAATCCATGCAAGTTTGATATTGTTTACTACGTTTGCCTCTATAATTAGTCTTTTGGTTTTTAAGCTGATCTCATCGTTATCAGCATTTAGGTATTTTCTGTTTAGTTTTTTTATAGCACTTTCTGAATCTGTTAGTATCAATGCATTTTGTATGTTTTTTTTTAATGCATAGCATACTCCCTCATTTATCGCAACTATTTCTGCTGTACATATGTCCAATTCGTCTGGCAGCCTTGATGAATAATTATATTTTTTTTCTGGACAATGTATCCCATACCCTGTCCTTCCGTCTTTTTTAGATCCATCTGTATAAATTTGAATGTATTGATATTCCAGATTGTTAATTTTATGTAGGAAATTGCCAATAATATTTATGTCGTGTTTTTTTAAATTCAAATTTATTGTAGGAATGCCCTTGAGTTGAACCTCTCTTTCTATTTCAAAACATGCAAGTGTTGCCTTTTTATTCATCTTTTTGTCATATGGCTGTAAATAGCTGTAGGCCTGTACTAAATATGGAGAATCCGTTCCCTTCCAGTAGTTTACATTGTACATTTTATATTCTTTTATTTTTTTTAGTATGGGTATTAGTGGATGATTATTAATATTATATACTTTAGCCAAGAATTTGACCGCTAACCATCTTCTTCTATATTCTAGGTCAATCATTCCTGATTCTGCCTTTAATGCATTTGTCGGGGTAGATTTCATGCATCCCAGTATAGTTCTAAGTCCCATATAAAAAACCCTATTAATTTTTTCTTCATTTTTTTTTGTAAGTGGTTTTAAAAGAAATGATCCATAATCCAAATGGGATATTACCAATCCAGACAGGGCCATTCTGAGTGTTAGTGGATCTGACCCCCACCACACTCTACAAAAATATTTAATAGTGTTTAAGCCTTTTTTTGCTTTTTGTGTTATGTATTCTATATGTTTATTGAAGTTAAGATGGTTATCCAAGTACATACCCAAGTATTTGACATCATTTTTATATGGTATAATTATATTATTTATTTTTATGGGTTCAATTTCATTTCTTCTTCTTCCTTTAACAAAGTGTACCGCTTCACATTTATCATAAGAAAGTTTTAAGTTGTTTGAATTTAGCCATTCATTGATTGTCGCTAGGGATTGATTTATTTTGTTTACCATCTGATCTGGTGACTTCCCCTTTAAGAAAAGGACCATATCGTCTGCATATGCCATAACTTGAATTTCATTGGGTAATGTTTTGAATATTTCCTGAGTATAAATATTAAACAAAATAGTGCTGAGTGGAGAGCCCTGCGGTAATCCTGAACAAGTTATTTTTGGGCCTATAAATTGTCCATTTGTGCCTTTTATGTAGAGTTTTCTGTTCTCCAAAATTTTGTATATTAAGTTACTGATTTTCTGCCGATATGTTGAGTCTGATTAATTTTTTATATAACTTGTGTATATTTACATTATCGTAGGCCGATTTTATATCCATGAATACTGCTATTAAAGAGCATCCTTCATTGAAGGCTAGTGCTATATTGGATACAATGTATGCCAGACAGTCATTAACTCCCTTTTTTTTTTCCTGTATCCCACTTGTAAAACAGAGAAAATTCTTCTGTTTTCTGTTATCCATTCTATTCTATTTTTAATTATAATTTCTAATATTTTTAATAAACAGGAAGCTAGGATTATGGGTCTATAGTTTTCTGGATTTTCCGGATCCTTGTTAGGTTTGCATATAGCATGAATTAGGTAATTTTTCCAGGGTTCTGGTATATTATTGCCACTTAGTATTCCATTGTATATTTCTATAATACATTTTTTTGCTTTGTAAGGTAAGTTAGCTATCATTGTGTAGGATATCTCATCCATTCCTGGGGCAGAATCTTTTTTATTTTGTATTGCTTCTTGAAACTCTTTCATTGTGAAAGGATAATGTTCATCCGTCTCTTTCAATCTCATTTGCAAATGTGTTTTATGATCCTCCATTTGGTCCAGAATTTTTTCTCTGATTTCATCTGATATGACTTTTTGTATTTGATCTCCGTATTTACCTGAGAATTTTCTTATCTTACTCCATACTTCCTTTATATTTGAGTTACGATTAATTTTTGAACAAAATACCATGAATTTGTTTTTTTTCTTCTTTTTGAAGAATCGTCTTGTTTTTGCAATAATGTGTTTCATTTCAATAAATTTCTCCATTGATGGATGACTTCTGTATTCATTTATTGCTATTTTTCTGTTTTTTAGTTGATCAGTGCATTCCTGATCCCACCAGGGATTTCTAGTTTTTCTATTACTTACTTTTTTTTTAGGTATGTGTAAGTTTGCTGCCTCTTGTATAATATTACATAATTTTTCATATGACAAATTGTCTTCTACAGTATTCATTTGCTGTTCAATGCTGTTATGATACATTTCCCAATCTGCCTTGTTAAAATTTCTTTTTGGAGAAATGTGTATTTTGATGTTGTTAAAAATGTCTGTTTTTTTTTTTATCGTTTAGTTTAACTACAGTGGGGAAGTGATCACTGTATCCACAATCTGTAACTTTCTCCCAAATTATGCGAGAGGCAATTTCTAAATCAGAGATGGTAATATCTATTGGGCTTGGATTTTCAATGGGAGAATGATTTCTTGTACTGGAACCATCATTTAGGATTGTTAATTCATAGTTATTCAGAATTTCCCCAATTTGTTTGCCATTTGTGTTTGTTTGATTACTGCCCCACTCTGTGAGATGGGCATTTAGGTCTCCCATAAATATGATGTTACCTTCCAATTGATTTAGTATATTTTCTATATAGGTTCTTAATTCTGGAGTTTGTTGTGGGACGTATGCAGTAAATATATTTAAATTCTTAATTTTTATTATTTATGTTGTAGGTTTCGAATTTGTATATTTCTTATTTGTGGTTCGATGTAAATTATATTATTTTTTATACATATTGTCACTCCTCCATAACCATCCTCTCTATCTTCTCTTAAAATCCTGTAATCTCGTATGAGGAAGTTTTGGGTTTTTGTTTAACCATGTCTCATTAAGTAGTATAACATCTGGGTTGTATTCCCATATCAAATTGATTAGGTTTGCTCTGTTGTTAGTGGCACTGTGGATATTCCACTGTAGTATTGTTAATTTTTGGTTGAATTTTATTTGTTTGTTTTGATCATATATCAGAGTCCTCCATTTCGTTGGACTCTATTAACACTGTTTGTATTAATGTTTCTCTGAAGTTATCAGGGCATCTTTTTATATATTCTAATAGAAAGGGCATTGTGTATTGATAATCACTTACATTACATCTATTCACTGCACTATAAGGCTGATTCATAATATCTTTAATTTTTGAGGTTGTTGGTTGAGTATTTTGGTATGGAATTTTGTAATTTTGAGTTTGATTTGAATTTGTGTGGTATGTTGTTTGGGTATCTTTTTGAGTTCTGCCATTGGGGTAGTATAATTGTTCGTTATGTTCTTTTTTGTTGAAGCCATTGTCTGTAATTCGTTTTTTTGGGGGGTTTTCTAGTGCATGTTGATATGTTCTTTTATTGCTGTTATTTTGTGATATTAAACGTCTGTGGGTAATGTTAATTGATTCATTTTCTTTATTCAATTTATTTGGAAGCATTGGATATTCGCTTGGTATGTATGTGTATTGGTTTTTTTCATCTTTAGAAGTATATGTTTTATTACATAGCTTTTGAGCATCATAGTATGGTATATTTTCATATACCATAAGTCTTTTTTATATTTTTTGTCTGTCAAATTCTGGACATTTTTTTGAAATACTTATATGTTCCTTACTTTTACAATGATAGCATTTTTTTTCGCATTTTGTTTGTATCACGTCATTTTCATCCGTATAGGTTTCATGAGTTATCTCACCACATTCAAAACATTTCTTTTTAGCCTTACAATTGTTTTTTGTGTGACCAAATAGTAAACAGGAGTAGCATTGAGTTACTGGGGGAATATATGGGATTACTTGTCTAGGCAACCCGTAAAAAGTCACCTCTCGGGCATTGTTATGCCATCAAATTCAAGAAGTACAGAGCTGGTTGGAATATATAGATATTTTCTACTATCTGATATGGAAGCATCATATTCTTTATTAATTACTTTTCTGTTTAGTCTAATAACGTTTATAATTTTATTAGTGGCTACAAAACCCTTTTTTAGAGAGTCTAAATCAAGATCTGAGTCTATTTGACGTACCACACCTTTGCAAGATGTGTAGTTTCGCGGGATTGTTAATCTTAAACCTTTCTCTATTAGTTTAGGTTCATTTACAAACTCATTAGCTGCCCTGTAGTCAATGAATTCAATAGCTATTTTATTTCTACCTTTACTTTTAGATTTATAAATGTAATTTAAATTTAAGTCAAAAATTTCTTTGGCAATTTTTACATCAGAAAATTTCCCTATATTTTCATAATCAGATTCGACTGTAACAATATACGGTTTTAAATCGTTTTCTCTGTATAGTCTTTGAAATCGTTCTTTTTTGTCAGTATTAGTTTTTATAGAATTATTTTGACCTTCACATTCCATGTTGGTTAATCTAGCATCAACAATATCTTTATTTTGAAATTTGAAACTTATCGGGGGGAGTTTCCTCCCCCGTTTTTTTTTTTTTTTTTGATCTATGTTACTATTAGTATGAATTTGTTGTTCTTACCAAATTAAAAAAAAATTCAACAAAATTTGAAAAGGAAAAGACACTGAAGGTTTTAGGTTAGCGGGACACTCGATTGTCACTCTGCTGATCGTAGAACAGCACTGCATTTGACAGCTGTTGAAGTGTATTTGAGTGCTGTCAATTAATATATTATGTCAGGCTCCTCCAACCATTATAGTAACACGATTTTTTAATTGAATAGAATATTCGCGTTGTTTTGACAATTTCATTCGACATTTTTAACTTTACAGTTGTCAAAGGAAACTTGACAATTGCCAAAGTAAACTTGACAGCTGTTAAATGATATATTGCAGTCTCTTCTGATAAGAATCGCCAATAGAATCAGGGAGCATGGTTGCATTAGCAATATAGAATCTCTTCAAGGCAATTTGGCACTTGACAGCTGCAGAACATATACCTATTTGGAACATTGAAGTAATATCTGCAGACCCCAAAAGTGGCGGGTATATGGCGAATTTGATCATTCCGGAACCATGCGCAACTCATTTTTACCATATTTATGGCTATTTTATGCAAAATCCGGATGTGATGGACCAAAACGGACCTCGAATTCGCGATCAGTGACTCAAAAAACATATCCCAGACCTCTTGTAGTCAAAGTAAACTGACAAAAAAAATGTTTTATGGTTCTGTGTTATTTTTATGTCAATTATATAACGTGGTGTGTCTTTGCAGAACTTGTAGGCTTTCGGAATTTTGTAACTTTTTTACTCGTCCTGCAAAATAGCACTTTCTAAACTTGACATTTTTTTTTAGGTAACCGGGACGGTTCCGGACCATGCATGGGGGACAGTGGTGCTGCATTTCTACTACAAAAAAAAGGCGTTTTTTATTTAAAAGGAATTGTGTCCACTGCAATATATAATGCGACACACGATATCTGCAATTTGAAAGAATATGTGGTGTTTACTGATGCCAGTAAATATTTAGACTGGATTATGGATATCATTTCAAAATAATAATACTTACTTATAATAAAGCTTAAATTTTGTGAGTAATTGATGTACTATTTGTTTTATCATTTTATTCTTTTAAGACTGTATGAAACTTTTAACTATTTGACAATATATCTTTTTTTCATCTGGATATTTTTTTATTATATAAACGCCTCTAAGTGTTGACTTATTAATATTACGATCTGATCAAAGGTTGATCAATGACTAGTTTTATTCTGTCTTAATCTGCCACGGTTGTATGTCTTAAAACTAAGGCTCTACTCATTTCCTAGAAACTAATAATTGTTACAATAAATAAACATGTAATATCACGCACCGTACCCTCATTTTCACTATCATCTCACTAACTCAATGGGGTTGGTGACTTGGAAATTTAAATCCTGAAGAAGTCGATCAGGACTCTTTGCGAACTTAGTGATGATCTAATCAACCGTATTCATCTCAAGGTGTTCAATAATATACCCGTTGAATTTGCAAATATCGGACTATTATTTGTGCTGAGATATATATTGGTCAAATTTGTTAGTAAAATTAACATGTACCGATTTAGTTTTGTGTAATTTAATTCGCTATTTTTGATCCAATTATTAACCTGACCCAGAGATGCTTGCAATTTATTTACAACATCTTCATGACATGTCATCAGCAAAGGTAGCAATTGTATTATATTCTAGTTTAGGTATATCACTGGTATAAATCAGGTACAACACAGGACCTAAAACACTAGCTTGTGGCACCCCTGCCTTAACCTCTTTTATTTCCGAATAAGCCCCTTCCTGTTTTATTCTGAAGAACCCGACCAAAATAAACGATTCTAATAGTTGGGTATATTGTTTAGCGAGAAGCATGTTCAGCTTATATTTCAGTCCTTCAAGATATACTCTGTCAAATGCCTAAATAACGTCAAGGAAAATTGCTGAGCAGAATTTTCTGTTCTCTAGTGATTTTTTAATGACAATAATTATTCCGTGGACTTGATCGAGAGTTGAATGTCTCTTTCCAAATCCATGTTGATGAGGAGGAATTAAGTTCTTTTGTTCAAGAAGATTTTCAGCGTTTTCAATAGTTTTTTGTTTTAAAATAGTTCCGAGATTCTAGGAAAAAGGGAAATAAGCCCATAAGATGAATCTTCGCGGGGTGATTTACCTGGTTTACAGATCTTCATGACTTTGTAACTTTCCACCTCCTAGGTCACACATCAGCAGGAACGAAGCATTGATAAGATGTGCAAGTTTGAATAGGGCTTTCTTCGGAAGGGTTTTCAAAACTTCTGCAGTGATAGATCTTTGGATTGATATTTTCTTTTATCTCCCTTGCTATTTCTTTTCGAGAGGTGGGTCTGATATTTATTTCTTCAAGAGTATGATATTCCTAAATTGGTGGATCATCCCCTTAAATTGGTTGAAAAGTAAGTTCACGATGCCCAACAAATCTTTCACCTTTTGGCTCATTGGTGCTCGACAAGCTGACATCTCGGTACTGGTTGGATAATTTTGTAGAATAGAACTTTTCTTTTGCTTGGTTGCTTTCCAGATGGAGTAGTCACTGCTACAGCTACAATTGTTTGTCAATTCACTAAGATAGGGAGTCGTGTTTCATTTTTAATTCATCGTATTTCCCTTTATGGTCATCGAGTAATGTTGTTTTAAGCTCTTCCAATTTTCTTTTTCCAGAGATAACACGTAGGCTGGAAAGATTTTGGTCCGATACATAAATTTTCAAAAAATCCATATGATTTTTTGGTAGTACCAACCTTCAAACGATACGTGTCAAAATTTCATGATATTTGGACAATTAGTTTACAAGTTCCAGTGGTTTTAGTGATGCTACTTTTGATATTTTCAAAACAATGGAAAAAATCGAATTTCGTATGTTCATTAAACAGTTTTTTGATGGGAAAAAATACCGTTCAAACAAAGCAATGGTTTGATAAGTGTGACCGGGACTCTGCCCCTGGAAAATCACTCATCATTTACTGGTATGCTGAATTTAAACGCGGTCGTATAGACACAAATGATGCTGAACGTTCTGGACGCCCAAATGGGGTGGTTACACCGGAAAACATAAAAAAATCCACAAAATTGTTTTGGATTTGGATAAAGTGAAATTGAGTGAGATAGCGGACACCCTAAAGATATCAAAAGAACGTATTGGTCATATTTTGCATCAACATTTACGCCGCGTTTGCTCACAGTAGACCAAAAACAACAACGTGTTGATGATTCTGAGCGCTGTTTGGACCTGTTTAAGCGCAATAAAAAGGATTTTTTCATGTGATATGTGACAATGGAAGCAACAATGACCCACCACTACACATCCCATCAAAAAAACAGTGTTTAATCAACACGAAGTTCGATTTTTTCCACTGTTCGTCGAAATGCCATGAAATTTTGACACATATCGTTTGAAGTTTGGTAGTTTCTAAAAATAATATGGATTTTTTGAAAAGGGCGACATCTATGTGTGAGACCAAAAACTTTTCAGCCTAAGTGTTATATCTATATCGGCTATACCTTCGGTTCTTGTCGATGTTGCAGGCGCTCATTGGACATACACAGTTTCTAAATAAATACGAGTACCTTCTTTCTCTGGCCATTCGCGACCCATCAGTCAGCCTTTAAAGCGATTCTTGTGCGTCTTAAATAACCGTTACCTTTCCAGCATCCAGAATCGCGTATCCATCCAAATACCGTTATGGCTTCAGTCTCGCTAGGCTGGGCAGTACGATCAGGACATCATCAACATGGTTGTATATAAATAACTATGCTTTGAATTTCTTCAACATCTGAAACAAAACTTCAGAAAAACTTATGATGTTGAAAATATAAAAAATTTATCGATCATCACTCTCTTCCTCTAATATGACATCCCTCAAAAATTATTGATTCCATTCCTGCTTCAAGTATTAGATGTCTACCATATTTGAACTCAGTATGTCATTTTGTTCAAGAGACAGACCAACAGACAGAAATCATGGTTCTTGGAAGTATTAGACATATTAACTTCACATTTCCATATTATTAATAAAATGGTAAACAATATAAATATATTAAAAATGTAAAATGAAAATAACACAGGATTAGGGAGATGGGACGATAACGCGGTATCTTTGTATTGTGTTCTCGCCAAGAGTCCCGGAATTTCGCCCAACCTGTCGTAGAGCGACAGGGAATTATAAGTTTTGGAATTTCTGTGAGTCCAAGTATGTTCCTTCTTTTTCCTTGGAATAGTTCAGAGAATCAAAAAAAAACCCGGTCAAGTGCAAGTTGAACTTGCGCAATTAGTGTTCCGTACGTTGATTGCTTTAAAAAAAAAAAAAAATTGTTACGGAGATATAAAATGATCAGTGACTTCACAAAACACCCCAAATGAGTTTTCAATAAAGTTTGTTTCCAATCTTTAATAAAAACTGATGACCTTGAAATTTTTGTTTTTTATATACGAGATAAATTATTAAAGGTAATGCACTCGTGATAATTTTCGTTCAATCTACACCCCGTGGAGAATATTCCAGAATTTTTTCAAAATTTTTTGATAAGTACTTTTCGAGATAAGGCGGGGGGCAGCGATTTTCAAAAAATAATACAAAGAAAAGCTCGAGCAAGTATTACATTATATATATATTTTTTACTTGTGTTTTCACAAGCTTTCATTTGACACCATACTCGATGACCTAGTAAAAAATTTTTTTTTTCACCTCCGATTTCACCCCCCAAAACTAACCCCTTAAGTCAAAATTTAACTTTCAAAACAACACGGCTCTGATGAGGACATCAATTCCTATATTAGTACCAAATTTTAACTTTCTATGTCAAATAGTTTCGGAGAAAATCGGGTGTGACAGACAGACACCAAAGTGATCTTATAAGTGTTCTGTACGGAACACTAAAAACGGACTTCATAATTTTTTAATACGTACCCATGTTGATCTAAGTCTTTTATTTTAATTTCCCAAAAAATCATTTTTAATGTTCCGCACGGAACACTTATGGGACTACTTCGGTGTCCGTCGGTCACATCCGATTTTCTCCGAAACTATTTGACATAGAAAGTTGAAATTTGGCACCACAATAGGAATTGGTCCCTCCGATCAGAGCCGTATAGTTTTGAAAGTGAAATTTGGACTTCAGGAGTTAGTTTTCGGGGGTGAAATTGGAAGTGAAATTTTTATTTTTTTTTTTTACCAGATCATAGAGTAGGGTGTCAAATGAGAAAGCTTGTGAAAACAAGAGTTCAAAAATATATCTGATGTAATTCTTGTGTACACTTTTCTTTGTATTATTTTTAAAAAATGGCAAAAACTCCTGTCCACCCACTTCATCTCGAAAGGTAAATTTAAAAAATTCTAAAAAAAATCTGGAATAGTCTTCATAAAGTGTAGATTGAACACAAACTATCACGAGTGCCTTTTGTTTAATAATTTTTCTGGTACAAACAAAAAACTGAGAACTGTTTCCCTACAAAATGATGGAGTACATAACCACGCGTTGTTCGTGAAAATATATATTGGATCTTAAGACATATACATGTCAGGGACCTAATTAACTTAGCCTAGGTAAGAATTTTGTTATTTTAAAAGCAATCACGGTACGAAACACTAATTACGCAAGTCCAACTTCCACTTGATCAGTTTTTTATATGAAAAGGCTAAAAATGAAAAAGTAGCTATATGAACGTCTGCATATGGTATTTCCAAATATTTATAAAAAATTGGACGATAAATAATGAAAGAAATTTGGTTTTCTTAAACAGCAGATTGAATTCTACTGATCAATCGGCCTTAAATTTAATAACTATAAATATAGTTCCCTTCTACCACTCTCATCCAGGATCTAATTACTGAAACTTGCAAACTGGAATATAATAACACAAAAATAGAAAAGGTGTTTTTTGTTACCTGAACTTACAAGTTCAGTTGACAGAACTGCGGCATAGAAAATTGCTGTGTAATATACACATTTTAGCGCCGTGGACGAACATTCAAAGCTTGCATAACTTTTCATAAATTACTGTCAAAGTTGGTCCCGCATTCACTTCCTAGTAAATAATGCATCATGGCCTCAGCATACAAAGACTTACATATTCCATAAACCAAATTTAGTATTCAGGTTTTTAAGAACTTAATAAACTAAATTCCCAACTAGTAATAAAAGATTATAATTGGAAATCTTATATTAAAATTTTCAAAGATGACATCTTATATTAAAAAATATTTATGTGGCTGGTCCAGAGTTTGAGTTGGGTCCACGTCTACGTCCAAAGGTGGCAACTACATTAACAAATCTCCTGTTATATTGGATGCGTCTCTTGGCTCTTCCAGTCTTCTTCTTTTTCTTTTCTTGTTTTTCTACTTTGGGGGTCTGACCTTTCACTTTACCTGTAAAATTAATATAATCATTAATTATCTGTTGAAAACTTCTTAAAATGAAAATTCTTTATTTAGTGTTGCTCTTAAAAATTTGAGATTAATCATATTAAACCAAACGACGCATGATACTCTGATTCAAAAATGCGCTTTCAATAATATAAGAAATTTTTCTTTGGCTTTTAGCTAGAATCACGAACAAATTTTAAGCCTAATTAACATATAGGCTGAAACATTTTTGGTTTAGCTATTCAAAACATATTTTTTTTGCAAAATTTGACTTTATTCATCAATTTCATCTCCTTCAACACCAATACAATCAATCCAAAGCGTTTCTAACATTTCTATACCTTTCTTGTAGAAGGATTTGTCTGCTCTCAAAATAGGTCTCAGTTTCTGCTATAACTTCTTCAGCCAAATCACTTTCCCGCGAGCATTTTTTTTAGGTCTGCGAATACATAATAGTCGCTGGGGCGGTCAAATCTGGAGAATACGATGGATGAGGAAGCAATTCAACCATGCAATTTTGCCATCGTAAGCGCCGACTTGTGACACGGGGCATTATCTTGATGAAATACTCCTTTTTTTGTTCATTTGGGGCCGTTTCTTTAAGACTTCTGCCTCCAAATGCACCAATAACTTCATATAATATTCGCTATTGATGTTTTTTCCCTTCTCAGCATAGTCGATGAAAATTATTCCATGCGCATCCCAAAATACAGAAGCCAAAACTTTCCCAGCCGACTGCTGTGTCTTTGGTCGCTTCGGACGGCTTTCAACGGCTGCTCTCCACTCAGCTGACTGCCGAATTGGTTCCGGTGTATAGTGGTGGATCCATATTTCATCCATTGTAACATATCGTATGAAAAAATCCTTTTTATTATGCTTAAACAGGTCCAAGCAGCTATCAGAATCATCAACACATTGTTGTTTTTGGTCCACTGTGAGCAAACGCAGTACCCATTTCGAACCAAGCTTTCTCATGCCCGAATGTTCATGCAAAATATGACCAACATGTACTTTTGATATCTTTAGGGTGTCAGCTAGCTCATATCATTTCACTTTATGGTCGTCCAAAACAATTTTGTGAATTTTTTTGATGTTATCCAGTGTAACCACCTCATTTGGGCGTCCAGAGCATTCAGCATCATTTGTGTCTGTACGACCGCATTAAATTCAGCTGACCAGTAAATGAGTGATTTTCCAGGGGCAGAGTCCCTGTTACACTTATCAAGCCATTGCTTTGCTTGAATGGTATTTTTTCCCATCAAAAAACAGTGTTTAATTAACACATGAATTCGTTTTTTTCCATTGTTTTGAAAATATCAAAAGTGGCCACTAAAGCCACTGTAACTTGTAAACTAATCATCGAAATGTCATGATTTTTTGAAAAGGGTGACATCTATCTGTCAGACGAAAAACTTTTGAGCCTGTGCCTGATAGGACTAAAAATTTCTAAATTTAAAACTAGATTAAACTGACAAGGGGTTTAAAGTGACAAAAGTAACTGTAAGCCAATTGAAGTTTTGAGGCTCTGCAGATTCAGAAAGAAAAATTCTGTTAGTATAAAAATGAAATATTGAGATTAAATTCTAAAACCGTTGAATTTTTTATGTGGTCTGAGGCAACTCTTAAGCTTTGTCCAATTTTCTTTAAAAAGGTTTATTTGGTGATATTTACAATAAAAAATACTACATTGCCAAAATTAAAACGGTTTTAGATTTCTCGGCAACTAGACCGGGTCTAACTTTCAGACCCTTTTAGAAAATGCAGTTATTGATGTTTAATTTATAAGAATACTTACCAGCACGAGCCAAAGAACCATGTACTTTACCACCAGGAAGTCCAACGGTCAATTCAATGTCAGTTTGCTCAAATGCTGATACTGAACTGTCATCAGCTACAGGACAACCAGCCGCATAGAGGCTTATCTCTGAAGCTTTAAGACCTTCCAAAGACGCAATGCGTTCCTACAAAAAGACAATTTTATACAATCAGGTATGATTTTCCTTAAACTGTTTACAACGTTGAAAGTAGTCATTAATTCAAAAAAATATATTTCTTAAAGTTTTAATAGGGTTAATTTAGAATAATAAAAGATACCAATAAAATATATTTTATTATTCTAGGTATGATGGTATTATACATTTTAATTAATTTAGGTTAATAATGTTCATTAAATGGTAATTTTTTGAACAACAGTGTCAGGTGTTAATTAGTCTGTGGTACTTTAAAGATTTTCTATCTTAGCCTTTTTAAGCCCGTTCTATCTCAATTTTATGTTAGTTACCAAATTTATTTTCATGTTTGAGTCAACTAGTTAAACTTCAATTTAACATTGATTAAGACATCAATACAATTAGTTTTACGAAATGGGATATTAGTTCAGATTCATCTTCAAGAACTCTTAGTTAATTTAGATCTTACAGATCTGATATAACAAACTCCGTATATTATTTCTTTCTTGACAAGTTAGTTTAGCTAAGATTTATTTGTTTAAGAGACTGGGATATTTATGTTACGGTTTGGTGTCAATTGGTTTTACTCTCAAATCTGTAGTTTGTATACAGGCTAAAGGCTCAAAAAAAAGGTCTTCCCTTGCTATTAAATCAGCACAAAAGTCTATGAAATCTTAAAAAAAGTTGGAAAAGATCGGAGTATAAGTAGACATGACATCTTTGTGAAAGTAAATATCCATCACCATTCAACATTATTAAAACATTTGGAGAAGGCTCCTGGCAGGGTAGGAACCAGCAATATTGTATTAAGCTTGTTCTTTTATGTTTTATGAACATTTTCTGCTAAGACTACTAACTTTAGGCCATTTTTTATGATTGCGCAATATTGTTAAGACCTGATAAATTAGCACTTAGACAATTGCACATCTAGTTGCTTTGTGTGAATTATGTTTTTAGCAGTAATATGATCAATCTCCAAGTGAAATAAAAATCTTAGATTATTGGGTTTTAAAAAATCGACAAAGTCTGGAACTACTGTTTACTTGATGAGGAAGATGAATGAAAAACATAATATTCAGCATTTCTCCAATAAAATATATACAATACTATAAAACAGTTATTACTACTACGTCGAACACTTCATTTTGCACTAGACGCGCATCTCGTTAATTATGTTAGCATTATCAGGAGCAACCATGGATCAATTAGGGGCTCCATAAATAACAATCAAACGATACCCCAAAGAATCTATCGTAGTAACAAGTTTTAGAAACTTACCTTGATTTGTCCTATTGTTTCAGAGCCCTCACAAGTAAGAACTTGAGTAGATTGACCACGAAAGCACAACTGCATTTTTAAAGCTAAAAATATGAAGAAACAAAAATTGTTAAGAGGTTAGGAGCACAGTATAACACGTTGAAATATTTGTAACTTTAACAGATGTTTATTTTAATTTCTTACGTTTCTTATAATAAAATAAAAGGGTAATTTAAATTTAAACATAATTTTATGGTCTAAAAATAAGGTAAAAAAATAATAGCAAACCATTCCCACCTTTCAAGTACACAGAAACGTCAAAAAAGAACATGGAAAGAGGAAACGGAAATAGTACAGCTCTTTTAGTGTGGTAGACCTGTCTACGGGCGGCTCCATAACATCTGATACACAGACTATCGCTACCCAAGCTGAGTTCATAGACAAAAATAAACTCTCACTAAGTATTACAAATAACAGAATTTCACAAAGTTATATTCTGAAGGCTCTCATATAAAAATATTTACACATGCTGATTTATTGTGCTGCAACTACAGTAAGTATGTTAAAGTAATTAGGAGACAAAGTACCAACTGTTCACATACAGGGCTGAGCATAGACATAGAGGATGGACTGAGCATTAACCTCACAAAATTGACTACTCTTTAGAAAGAGATAAATAGACTGTGCGGTCAATACCCGTCTCTTTTCTGTAGATCTGTAATAAACAAGGCGCGATACCCCGAGACGGAATTGAAGGCGAGAAAAGTCTCCACCCGATATTAGTTCAAAAAGAACACTTAGAAATATTATTTTCAAAAGCGCCGTAGCTTAGCGGCTTTCTAGAAAGAGACAGCTACTAGCCGCTTATTCGCTTTGTCTTTTTCACACTTTTGCGTCCATATTTACTTCATAGCGGGATACGGAACACTCAGTCCATCCTCGATGTCTATGGGGCTGAGTATCACGAAAAGGAAAAAGGTTCCCAGGAGGGCTTATGCCTACACAATTAACGGAATATATTCTGGGAGAGAGACCAGTGAAACACCCAAAGAATCTAACTCAAAGTTACTCGCAACAAGGCCATCATTGCCTTGATATTTTTAAAGAGAAACTCTCTGTGTACTCAGGACGACTACTAAGTATTCATGTAATATGAACGATATCAGCTATCCAAGTAAAGAACGTGTAGACGAATTCTGGGAGGACAACTAGCCACACTAGCCCACAGTAATATGGATGCTAATTTTATTAACGAAGAACATTAAATATGCCAAGATTACAACCAGATTAAATTCTAGCCGTTCACCATAGAAGTAAACTTTAAAATTGTGAAGGAATCCCACAACTGGAAAGCTCCAGGTCTTGACTAGATCGATTATCTTTGGCTTAAAAGATTAAACTGTACTCACCAAAAGCTGGTTATTTTAATCAACGATGTACTATTCAAAACACAGAATATGCAAGTATTTCTTAAAAAGGGAATAACATGTATGCTGCCGATAGATGCCTAATACGATCTCTAATACACAAGCTGCCCAACTAAGTATCGTTTCGCTTTGCACAAGCCGATAACTTCTTGCTTTACGCAAAGTATTAACGCAAAACTAAATAATTGCAATGCAGCTAAAAGGATGTATTATACAAACAATGAGCTAAAAAGAACAACTGATTAATGACTGTGTCATCTACACTTAAGCTTATACCAATCAGAAAAATCTTTATGACGAGTGCAGACTATAGCGACTACAAGAAGGATTTTGTCTCTATAACAGATGAGTGGCCTCTAGGCGTAATTAAGAGACTGGGATATTTATATTACAGTTTGGTGTCAATTGGTTTTACTATATCACTGCAAAGGTCCATGAAATCTTGGAAAAAGTTGAGAAAGATCGGACCATAAGTAGTCATGACATTTTTGTGAAAGTAAATATCCATCACCATTCAACATTATTAAAACATTTGGAGAAGGTTGGATACAAAAAGAACAGAGATGTAACTTTATAGATTCTAAACATCTTAAAGTACAGTATGTCAGCGCGGACAACTAAAACTCAAATTCGAGGATTCAATATTGAAAGATCAATAAACTCAACACAAAAGAGCATATTTCAGGCCGATTCATTAAGTACTCGTGGCTTAACTAAAGTAGATATGGATTTGGTTTTAGGAACAATAAAGAGGAGGTAGTCAGAAACGACCTTAAGTAAATGGCAACAACTAGAAGCCACCTCGAAAACCTACTCAAGATCGAGAAAGAGTTTTTCAGAGATATAGAAATGCAGTTTAGCGTAGACAAATCGGAAAAAGCTTAACTGTGTGCCCTTGAAATACAATGGACAAAGTATTGAAGCACTAGAGGCTGATCAAACTTATAAGTACCAACAGAATTGTATTAAAGGCAACCAAAACACGTATGATCAGCACTTATTCTGAATTGTGGACTGCCGCAACATCAACATGGAAAATTTGCGGGAAAAAATTAGAACAGTACGCACTAAAGCAAAGAAAACATCACTCCCTGAGCACTATCGAAACAACAACGCTACACAGTCTGCAAGGAGGTAAGGGACTGGCGGATATAAGCAAGTAAGTGGACAAATAAATATTAAACCTGAGCTTATATTTCCAAAATCTTGACAAAACTTCTATACTACATTCGGTAATATCTGAAGCAGGTAATCGACACCGTTGCGGTTAAGGGGAGATAAAAGACACTGACACTATCAAACAGACCAACCGAAGCTAAAAGGTTGGTTAGTAAAGCTCATTTACAAATTAATAAGCTCCAAGAATTTTCAATTGGACGTATATATAACAAACTACTATTAAATATAATGTGACGAACAGAATACTACCCCCGATGCGTTCTGTTGGATAAAAGAAAAAACCAGATAGTAGACGCCCAGATCTCACTAAGCAGCGCCAGGTATTATATCATCATATGGACTTAGGTTACATGAAATTGTTTTTATGAGTTAAGATTTCGTTGTTGTGTCGAGGTCCTAGGTTTTCGCTGCGTAAAAAGAATAGCATGATGAAGCTCCCAGAATTAAAAAATACCGAAGGTCAGATATTCTGTTCAGATCTCTGGGTGGGTGATGTTTCAGGAGCGTCAACATGCAGAGATCGAATTTTTAAAGATTTTTGCAATAAACGAGATTTAAACTCAAACATAAATTCAGAGCACCAAAATCCCATATACTTGTAATCTGTGAAACTAAGACATAGAACAACAAGAAAATGCTCTGGAGCCCTAAATCTTTGATGTTATATGGTTAAAAATAGTATCTCAACAAACGACGAAGTTCATCTGCTGCCGCTGTTAGTTCTTCTGACCATAAACTGGTTTCAACATCGAATATTCTACCAATGATCGACAGAGAGGTGTCAAAATCTGGCAAAATTTGACACTGAAAATTTGTTAAATGGAAAGAGCTCATGTAACATTTTCTTGGCTAGGCGCTTGTTTCAGATCCGACGACCCATCTAAAGCGATTAGTTAAAATTACAGTCTACTATACCATCACATATACGTCCTACTGCAAACAAACCCTTTTGAGGAAGTCAACTTATTGGTAGAACTCTTTCCTTCACACTGTACTGCTGATTTCCAGGAAAAAACACTATCCACTCTTTAGAATGCACAGTCAAAGGTGCCCGATATTGTCTTTCAGTAGAATATACAACTCGCAGCGATTTAAAATCAACGTAAATCGCTTTTTCCGCACACACGTCACTCCTGTAGTGCTTTAGGGATTTCCCTGGAGTACTCGCTGTGCCGATAAAAAAAAATGAGGACGTAGTCCTTTACTATTCCTATGGATAATAGGGCTTCTCTAACCTTGAAAATCGATTCAATTATATCATCATTACATCCCGCCATTACAAAGCCCAAAAAAATTGCTGCACCTACTCTTAGAGACAATAGCCATTCTACCCCTTTATGAAGTTGGTCAAGGGCCAACATCTTTGCACTAACGTACATAGAAAACTGACATTTGAGTTTCCGTAATAGCAAAGTACTGTTGAGAATGAGTCTTAGACTATGTATGCAAAGTTTAATTTTTGTAATAACTCTTACATTGACCTATAATTCCGTCCCCAGTGGACACAGAAAGTTAAAATCTGGATTTTTCAAAAAGTAAAGTAGTTTTAGGAATTACATTAAATTTAGGTCGTAGCACTCCATTTTATAAAAGGGCAGTAATAAATGCTGCCTCCAGAAGTGGTTGGGCATAATTTTTTTATAGTAATTTGTTAACATTCCCGGACTACATATATATCACATTTAAATTTTTTTGACAACATCAATATTATTTCCAAGAGTAAAAAAAAAATGATCATTTTTTGTTTTTACTATAAATAATAAAACAATTTTAATCAATTCAATATAAAAAAATGAAATAAACTGTACCTATGACATTTTGTACAAGTTCACTTTCACATTAAAGGAAATCCTTAAACCTAACGAAATGCCGGATGGCAGATTGGAATCTCGTTGCGTCTATCGAAAACAAACTCAAATGGGTCTAGCGAATTAATCGATATTGAGAACGGTATCGAAATACGAAGCCTGGTTGAGTCCGCTGTCTCGCACCCAATTGGAATTCCATAATGCTAGAAGATTAAATAAGATCTTAAGAACGTTATGGTGGTGTCAAAGCCAACCTAATTATACTTTTCTGTACTAGTGAAGTTTTTTACTGCTCTTATGTTGTTTTTTATTACTTCCTTTTTTCTTGGACAAGTAATTAATTCATAATAATGCAGTTGCTACTGACAATTATTTTTGTGCTCGAGGTTTCTCTTTTTCAGTATGTTTTTGCCCAGAAAAATCAAACCCAAAAATTTGACCCATTAAGCCCTTTAGTTAAATGTTCCTATCTTCCTTTAGAGTTTATAGATTGTGATGAGCCTGTGGATCATAAAGGCAACAAAACAGCAATGGAAGAAATGGGTTATGGTTGTATTAAATTTGGTGGAATGCGTTATGAAGATGTCAAAAGAACTAAAGTAGTGTGTAGAAGCCTTGAGAAAATTGAGTGTTTCGGTAATAGGACGTTTTTTAGAGACGGTGTGCCCTGTATTAAATATTCAAATCATTATTTTACTACTACGTTACTGTATAGTATTTTGTTGGGATTTTTGGGGATGGATAGATTTTGTCTCGGCCAAACTGGTACAGCTGTAGGAAAGCTATTGACTCTTGGAGGGGTTGGAATATGGTGGATTGTAGATATTGTGTTGCTTGTTACTAATAATTTAACACCTGAAGATGGGAGTAACTGGAATCCATATGTATAGTGACTTGGTGGAAACGAATTTTAAAAATTTAAATTATTAGAACAAGTTGATATCTTAGATCATTTGTTTAGCTTTACAATTGAAAGCTCTACTTGAGTGTTTTGATGAAACTGGTTTTAATGAACTAGGAAAATCCAGCAGCCTAAGTTAAACTTTTAAGTCTGATAATACTAATTTTAATATAAGTTGACATAGAGGAAGTGTCGATTAGGGACATGTAGTTATTAGTATGGGTTAGGATAGTAAACTGGAGAAACAGGGATTGTTCACCTTATCTTAATCATGTATTTTGTTGTAAAAACTTGTTTCTAGAATTATGAATATATTAAAAATACTAGCTTTTTTTATAACATTAATACTTAGTTTTGTGGAGGATCCAGAGAGGGCTGTAGTTATTTATGTTTAAGAAATTAGCTTACAAATATGATTAGATATTGATTAATTGTATATGTTTTAAAAACTTTAATAAACATCTGTGATATTGTTGATTCCTTCCTCAAATAGTTTTAGTGAATATGGACCTCTGTTTTTGTATTGTTTAGAAACCCTTTAAGTTATGAATAGAACTGTGTATTACACTTAATAGTTTTTTATGTTACCGGCTTATTCTAATAATTTCTAATTCATTAATAATAATAATAATAATAATAGCTGTCCCCAACGACACAAACATCCAAACGAAATACACAGAAAAAATTTCCAAATACACAGACCTTGCAACGGAAATAAAAAGGCTATGGAAACAAGAAAAAGTCATCATTGTCCCCCTCATTATATCAGCCACAGGCCTTACACCAATAACATTCACACCACATTTAGTACAATTAGGACTCAGCACAAACATACACAAAAAGATTCAGAAGTCAGTGATTTTGAAAACATGTAACATTGTCAGGTCATTCCTTAATAAGGAATGGTAATAGCGTTTGTGCTGACTTGGTTTTGGCCCGTCAGCCACACATGGAACCACATTGATCAAATGTGAGAAAGAAGAACTTTTTGTAATAATAATAATAATCTTTATTGTCTAACAGATAAATACATCCATTAACAAGACAATGTGACTAAAGCTAAGTAAAATCTGAACGAGTCTGTTAGGATAAACACATTACAATATTAAGTTTCAGCTCCAATAATATACCCTACAATATTAGTTAATATTTTCAAGACAACGATTCCGTGCAATCTTCAAAAACTGAGAATATGTTAGATTGGTAATATCAATGTCGTTGCAATTCACATTAAAAATCTTCATAGCTTGAAAAAGGGGGTCTTTTAACTGAAAATTGGAAGCATGGAACGGTAAGTTGAACACGGGATAATGTCTTAACGCACGAGATGGTACGTTAAAGTTTACTTTTGATAATAAGTAGAGACCATCGATAGCTGAGTTGCAAATTTTAAACAAAAAACCAGCATAAAATTGCGACGATGGGCCAATGACGATATCTGAAATCTGCAAAGCAGTTTCCTCTGGCAAGCCTCGTGGTGGGAAAACACCCTCCATTTTATATATTTTTTTATAATTTTAAAAATTTTCATTGTACCCCTTCTATTTGGCAAGTGTACTTTGACTGTATAGGATGTCACACTATTGCTGCGTATTCTAATTTTGATCGAACATATGCAAAGTACAGAGATTTCATTGTATCAATGTTTGAGAAATCACGAGAGTTTCTAAATATGAATCCCAGGGTTTGCATTGTGCTCTTATAAACCTGATTTATGTGTTCCGAAAACGATAGGCGCTCGTCAAAAACTACGCCAAGGTCCCTGATGGATTTTAAATCCTTTAATATCTCAAGATTTATATAATAGTCAGATTGAGTTAGGGTCTTTTTTATTAGCGTACGTCATTTTGTAGCAGTTTTCGGCATTTAGAGGTAAGTTGTTAGCTGTGCACCAGTTGCTAACTAGTCATATATCATCTTGCAGTGCAATGTAATCAGAAACGCAATGTATTTGTCTGAAAATCTTTAAACCACCCGCAAACAATAGAACATTGCTAGAAACATTTATGCCTATATCATTAATAAACAGAGAGAATATCAGTGGAGCCAATATACTGCCCTGAGGAGCTCCACTTGTAGCTTTGAATCTGAAGGAGTGATTACCACGAATATCGACATATTGATACCTGTCACTCAAATAGGAGGCAAACAGTCGAATGAGATTGTCATCGAAACCAAGCCATCTCAATTTAAGAAGGAAGACAGAATGATCTACTCGATCGAACGCCTTTGAAAAATTCATATAAACAGCATCAACCTGACCATGAGCATCTAAGATCTGACTTACAAAATGAGTGAAACTGGCCAGATTCGTTTAAAAACCCTTTAAGTTATGAATAGAACTGTGTATTACACTTAATAGTTTTTTATGTTACCTGCTTATTCTAATAATTTCTAATTCATTAGATTTTAAGAGAAGTCTTGTTATTCATTTTTAAATTACAAACTGTAATCCAGTGAGCAAGCTGTTAAAATAAAAATTTGATATTCGTATATGTATTGTACTTACTTGGGAACAAATTTTGGTATCTAGCATAACTTTATATATTGTATGCTTTGTTACAACTTGTATTTTGTTTCCCTTCTTTTTTGTCATTAACTTACCTTTTTAATAAAATGTCGAGGTCATTTGAACACTTATTATTTCAAACAAAAGAATTACACAAAATATTAATTAAATTAATAAAAATAAGCCATTTTTTCTTAGTCAGTATAAATGTGGATAGTTTTTGTAATTTAGTGTCAAAAGTTGAATTTTTAATTTTATTAAAAATCTAAAATAAAATCGAGATGTTTTTATTTTTTACTAGTAAAATATTTTAACATATCTGTCTATATACAGTAAGAACTTACTAGGAAAGATGATTTAAAAGAGATTAAAATATAAATTTTATATGACTTTTAATGTTCTCTTATTATCTATTTTTGTCTTTTCTCTGCATTTTAACAGGTATGTTACAATAACAGGTAAGTAGTTTGGTTTTTAAGTAAGTTCTATTCTTGATTGTTTAACAAAAGTAGTTAAGAGTTCTAAAAAATCAGAAAATTCAAAACAATGTCTGTGTTGCACTGCAATTCCCAAAACACTTATAAAACAATATGTACTTGATAATAGCAACAAATGTTATTTTGGAATGTTGTAAAAAAGAAGACCATTAGAGAAAATAGTTTATACTATTATTTTAATTGTTAACAATAAGCACCTAATTAGATTTTTCATAAAATAATGGGTATTGTTATCATTTAATATCATACCTTGTGACAGGTTACTCAAAAGGAAATTTAACATTGAATAAGATAAAAATTTGTACCTAATTAAGTTACTATCTAGCTAATGAAAACTGGCCCGAATGTCTTGTCTATCATTTAGATCTTAATTTCTAATTTTTATTTTAAGAACAATAATGAATCGTTGAGCTCACACGAATTTTGCCGAAAGCACTAGAACAAAATTTTAAGAGACGGCGTCAATGTAAAGGTAAAATAGGTTGCATAACCCAAATATCAACGGCGACACATACATTTTCTTGTTGAAACAAGTAATATATCATTACTTCATAATAGTTCTGTTATTTTTTTTAAAGTAATTTTGGACTCTTAAATTGGGATGTTTTATGGAAAGAAATATTCGTATATCTTAATAGTTTCTTGATAGCAGTCTTAACACACACGTTAATTTATTAGCTGACATGTGAGCATGTGTTCGTGATACTCGTGGTAAACGTAAAAGGTTGGATCTAGCTTATGTAACAGTTATACGAGTATGTAGGACGAACTGAGGAACATGTAAGATAGTATTAGTAGCAAAGTGGGTGATAACGTTTTAGCACCCGTCAAGTTTGTAATATGTTGCGTTATACCTTTGAAGTGCTGAAGTCGACATGTATGTATGTATTTTTGTAATATAATATCGTTGATGTCTGTGAAAAATAATGTCATAATCCACTATAACGGTAATTTTACAGGCCCCATTACACTGTATATGTTAATTGTGTAAAAAAAGGTGTGTGAGAATGATCAGGAGTGCTTTAGGAGCTGTACGTTGTTGAATCTGGTTTATACCAACAGTTATATATAAGGTCTATATATCGTGTAGGGAGTGGTTAATGAAATAAAATGAATTATATGACATTTTGGTAACTATAACGTTACGCTGCATCTTTGAAATAATTTAATACTTGGAGGTGATATAGTTACAAGTTTGGAATAATGTAAGAAAGACACTCTATTCCTGTTTTTATTTTATTTGCAAGGACTTGTGAAGTTTAACCAAAACTAGATAATTTTGACAGTTTTAATGTGGTGAGGAGCTGTTTGGTTACAAATTTTAGAATTTTCGTCTTATGTCGCTGTAAAATGACTATATATTTTTTAATATGTACGTTGTTTTATCTATACATGGTGTTTTTGAATGATATATTCTGAGTGCTAGGCAGATTTCTAAACATGGTTATATGAAATAATTTGGTTATAAAGTTAGTAGTTTCTAAAAGAAACATAAATTTTTATAATTTATAATAGATTAGCATACCAATCTAAAATGTGTGAACTAAACATCTTAATATTTTCACGCCTTTAACAAAATAACACTTCTAAATTAGGAAACAGAGAAAATTAAAATTTTAAAACTATGTTTTAAAAGAAAACATATATATATATATTATATATATATATATATATATATATATATATATATATATATATATATATATATATATATATAGTTCGTAATATGATGTGCCCATTTTTATGGAATTCGAGCCAGCCTAACACGTAGGCTGAAAAGTTTTTGGTCTAGTTACTTAAAACACATTTTTTTTACAAAATTCCACTTTATTCATCAACATAGTCTCCTTCAAGGGCGATACAATCAGTCCAACGCTTTTTCCAACATTTGTATACCTTTCTTGTAGAAGGATTTGTCTTTGCCTTCAAAATAGGCCTCAGTTTCGGCGATAACTTCTTCACTGGAGCCAAATCTTTTTCCCGCGAGCATTTTTTCGAGATTTGCCAATAGAGAATAGTCGCTGGGGGCCAAATCTGGAGAATACGGTGGATGAAGAAGCAATTCGAACTTCAATTCATGCAATTTTGCCATCGTAACCGTCGACTTGTGACACGGTACATTGTCTCGATGAAAGAGCACTTTTTTCTTGTTCATTTAGGGCCATTTCTTAGCGATTTCTGCCTCCAACCGCACCAATAACTTTATATAATATTCGCTATTGATGGTTTTTCCCTTCTCAGCATAGTCGATGAAAATTATTCCCTGTGTATCCCAAAATAGAGGGGCCAAGATCTTCCCAGCCGACTGTTGTGTCGTTGGTCGCTTCGGGCAGCTTTCACCGGCTGCTGTCCACTCAGCTGACTGCTGATTTGATTCCGGTGTGTAGTGGTGGATCCATGTTTCATCCATTGTCACATATCGTATGAAAAAATCCTTTTTATTGCACTTAAACAGGTCCAAACAGCGCTCAGAATCATCAACACGTTGTTTTTGGTCTACTGTGAGCAAATGCGGTATCCATTTTGAACAGAGCTTTCTCATGCCCAAATGTTCATGTCAAATATGACCAAAACGTTCTTTTGATATCTTTAAGGTGTCAGCTATCTTACGCATTTTCACTTTACGGTCATCCAAAACAATTTTCTGGATTTTTGTGATGTATTCCGGAGTAACCACCTCATTTGGGCGTCTAGAGCGTTCAACATCATTTTTATCTGTACTACCGCGTTTAAATTCAGCACACCAGTAAATGATGAGTGATTTTCCAGGGGCAGAGTCATCGTAACACTTATCGAGCCATTGCTTTGCTTGAACGGTATTTTTTCCCATCAAAAAACAGTGTTTTAATCAACACACGAAATTCGATTTTTTCCATTGTTTTGAAAATATCCAAAGTAGCGTCACTAAAACTACTGTAAATTGCAAACTAATCGTCGAAATGTGATGAAATTTTGACATGTATCGTTTGAAGGTTGGTACTTCCTAAAAATCAAAAAATGTTAAACCAAAAACTTTTCAGCCTACGTATTAAGTGCTATAAGAACTTTCAAGACAATTGTGTTTTATGTACCACCACTGATGTAGTTGAATCAAGATCGCAATTGTAAACACACTTTTACTTAGAATAACAAGGCGACGTATCTGTCCAAAAATTCGGAGCATTAATAGTATTACACAAGTGGATTTCGTCGTTCCTGTAAAAATTCTAAGTCTTTTATATATAAAACCGGTTTAATATGTATTATTGCAAATTTTAAATCCTTAATTGTATTTAATATATACAACAAATAATACAGAAAATGTCTTAATGCCACTAATCTTCCTTTTTTTGCTGTGGTATATTAAAAATTATCACTTGCCAAGCAATAAAAAAAACATGTGGCATAAAATTGCAACGCCACTGAATTGTCATTAATGCTCCCTAGAGGAGTAGAACGCCTAAATAGAATCGTTTTAAGGTTGGTACTATAAATTTAGTTAAGTTAGAAACATATATTTTGCGTTGTAATAATAATTTTATAGCGAGATAATCACAGATCAATCAAGATTTATATCTTGCATCTATTATACTCCTGAAGAATTAAACACAATATTTAAAAGGATTTGAAAATATTTAATTGACTTAAATTCGAAAATATTTACATTTTTAGGAATTTGTGAAACCGTGGTAGATTAGCAGACATTCTAAGATTAACTATTTTTGTTGTTAAAGAGTTACTAATTCTGTGACCAATAAAAATAATACGAGGCTGGTTTGAAAAGTCCGTGCAAAGTCCGAGAGATGGCACCACCGGCGCGTATCGAGGTCGTGTTTAGTTAGTAGCATCTCTTGAATGAACGCACACCAAGTTTCAGCCATATTGGTCTATTCCTTTGTGTTTGGCATTCGTGTGAATCAAGGAAGTCGAGTGATTTTCAAGAAATGGACGAAAAAGAATTTCGTGTGGTGATTAAATATTACTTTATGAAAGGCAAAACGCCTCAGGAGACTAAAGAGAAGCTTGATAAACATTATGGTGACTCTGCACCTTCGATTAGAACAGTTTATAAGTGGTTTCAAAATTTTCGGACTGGCCATATGGGCACAAGTGACGTTGAACGTTCTGGACGGCCTGTGGAGGTTACGACTCCAGAAATCATTGTACAAATCCATGATATGGTGATGGATGACAGAAGAGTTAAGGTGCGTGAGATTGCTAGTGCTGTGGGCATCTCGACTGAACGGGTACATAATATTTTGCATAAACATTTGGACATGAGAAAGCTATCCGCAAGATGGGTGCCGCGATTGCTCACGCTTGACCAAAAACGGAATCGTGTGAAGTGTTGCAAGGATGGTTTGCAGCTGTTCCAGAAGAATCCGGAGGACTTTAAGCGTCGTTTCGTCACTGTGGATGAAACATGGATACATTACTATACTCCTGAGACCAAACAACAATCTAAACAATGGGTTACCAAGGGGGAATCTGCACCAAAAAAGGCGAAGACCGTTCCTTCGGCGGGAAAGGTTATGGCGACTGTCTTTTGGGATTCGCAAGGGATAATCCTCATCGACTATCTGGAAAAGGGTAAAACTATTATAGGTGAATATTATTCATCGTTATTGGACCGTTTGAAAACCGAGCTGCAAGAAAAACGCCCGCGCTTGGCCCACAAGAAAGTCCTTTTCCATCACGACAACGCACCAGCACACACCTCAGCAGTTGTGGTCGCAAAATTAATGGAAATAGGATTCCAACTCGTTTCACATCCCCCCTATTCTCCAGACTTGGCTCCTTCGGACTACTATTTGTTCCCCAATTTGAAGAAATGGCTGGCGGGACAAAGATTTTATTCAAACGAGGAGGTGATTGCAGACACTAATGGATATTTTGCAGACTTGGACAAATCCTATTATTCGGAAGGGATCAACAAACTAGAACATCGTTGGACGAAGTGTATAAGCCTAAAAGGAGACTATGTCGAAAAATAAAAAAGGTTTACCCCAAACACATAAGTAGTTTTTATTTTTGCACGGACTTTTCAAACCAGCCTCGTATGTATGCACAAAGTAAGTAGCTATTAATATCTATCGGTTTAAGTGAAATCGAAAGTAAATCATATTGCACTGTTAGAAAAATACGTTACTACTAACAATTTACGTAAATTACTGTGACAAAAAGAGATAATTAATGTCAGTTATGGAACTCTTCGAACATTACTTCTGGATTTGAGATTCAAATTTAAGAAAGATGACACCAGACAAGCATTAATGGAGACACCAAGAATTTGTTCAATTAGAGCAGCTTTTCTTAGAAAGTATATGGAAAACAAAAATGCCCGTCAGCTTGTTTTCATAGACGAAACATGGATTTTTCTAAGTCCCTTGGGCAACATTCATTGTAAATTTTGCAGGATAAATATAGATTTATCTATCTACTTATTAGTTCGATTTGATAAATCATATTAAAATTGGATTATGCAATTTATATCTCCTATTCATACTTTATACCCTCGTCATGAAACATCTTTCTGTTTTTAAAAGTATTATATTCCAGTTCTCTATTTTAAAATTTTATTTAATGAGTTCTACGGTGCAACTTTTTACAGTTTTTATAATGCCTTATAGGTAAATTTGATAAAGCTGTGTTAAGTGTGTATTGTAATTTCATTACATACATTACACAAACTTCAAATAACTAACAGATAACAATTGTAAACTTTTCATAAAGTAAACTTACTCACGACATAATCTAATAGCAACCTGAAAAATAAAAATAGGTGATATTAGACGTTGAATTTATGCAGAAAGGTAAATGTCCTTCACAAGTAAGAACTAGGGTGTTTTACACATCATACACATTTAATATATCCATAGTTTTCGTTAATTACCAAAGCGGGTGAAAAATTTTAAATTCGATTTTGACTTTTGAAATTGTCATTTAAAACTCAGACCGCCGACACTGAATTGACAGCCGATTGGATCGTATATATATTCTTGACGTAGCGTTGATCACATGACTGCAAAAATCTATTGGTCAGACTTTAACAGACATTATGAATCAATTTTGCCACTTAACCAACATATTACTTATTCTGTAGATGTTAATAAACTTTTTTATGTTTTCCAATAATGTGTGTATCTTATTTAAAATGTTGCTTTAGGGGTCCATATTACTTATTCTGGACAGCTTTTAGCCTGAAATAACCGGCCAAGCGCAAGTCGGACTTGCGTAATTAGTGTTCCGTACTTTGCTTGCTTTTGAAATAAAATTTTTTGTTACGGGGGTATAAAATGATTAATGACTTCACAAAACACACCCCAAATGAGTTTTCAGCAAAGTTTTTTTTCTGATTTTTACTGAAAACTGATGACCTTCAAATTTGTTTTTTTTTATATATCATATAAATTATTAAAGGTAATGCACTCGTGATAGTTTTCGTTCAATATATATCCTATGGAGAATACTCCAGAATTTTTTCGAAATTTTTGCTCAGAGAGAGGGGGACAGCGATTTTTCTCGATTTTTTAAAATAATGGTTTCACCTATGGTTTTTTTTATGTTAAGGTAAATGAATTCCCGTACTCTTACTTAACAAATCTTTTGTTGCGGCTGTCGTTATAAACTTGCCAAACCAAAAATAAATTAGGTAAAGCTTTTTGAATAAGTGTAGGTTATGTGCAGCTAATAAACTATTCCGGGATAAATGGGTTAAAATTTTTAGTAAGTGGTGATTGTGAGTGATATTGAGCCAAAAATAAAAGATTATAAAACAATTTTACAGTGCTTTGTCGATAATTAAAATATTGAAATATAAAACTTGAAGTCTAATTTGGGTGTAACTAAATATTATCGTAGGTAACATTTTTTTTGAATAAATTTGTTGTGAAAGATATAGTTAAATCGTAGCAACACAGTAGATCACAGGTTCTCGTTAACGATTGGCCATATTGTTTAGTTGTACTGTTTACTAGTGTTGTTTATTATTGAGATCTATTTAAGGTGAATTTTCTACAATGGCTAAAAGGGGGCCACAGTTCCAATATATGCAGTGAATTCTATAACACCCTATATATATATATATATATATATATATATATATATATATATATATATATAATATATGCTAGATGGTTACTAGCCTCGAGAACAGGCTGGCTTTAGACAAGGTTATGGAACTGTGGATCATTTACAAACAATGAAAACACAGAAAAGGCAAGCAAATATAACATAATACCTTGGGTCGCAATGGGGGACTACGAAAAGGCTTTTGACTTGATAAAAATATTGGTAATCCTGAACGCATTAAGTAATTGCAGAGTTAATGACCGATGCACAAACATCATTAAGCATCTATATATGAATGCAACATTACAAGTAACAACAACGCTTGACTGGGACAATAGAGGAATAACTATAGATGGCGTAAAAATTAACACATCTGAGATTTCCCGATGGTGTGACCTTGATAGCTAGAGTCAAACAGGAACTACAAAGAATGCTGGAAGAGTTGAATGAAGAATCAAAAGAGGTAGGTCTGAAAATAAATATCAACAAAACCAAATATTTAACTAATAATATAGAACAAAACCAAGATATAATAGTATTAGAAAATACACCAATAGAGAAAGTTGATATACTTGGGCCAAAAATTTAAATTGTCAAAAACAACTTGACTGCAGATCTGTAAAGAAGAGTATCCATGTCCTGGTCGGCAAGGAATATTTAAGTCCGATGTGTCTAACACGCTTAAAGCACAGGTTTTCGACCAGTATGTTTTCACAGTTCTTATCTACGGAATAGAAACATGGGCACTGAATAAAAGTATAATCCGTAGACTATAAGCGACCCCGAGCCATGGAGAGAAGAATTCTAAACATTAAATTTAATGATCGCATACGAAACAGAAATAAGCCGAAGATCCATGATAACAGATGTAATAGAAAGGGTATGTACATTAAAGTGGAACAGGGAAGGGTATATTGGAAGGATGAAGGACAATCGGTGGACACGAAGTTATAAAATGGAGACCAGGAGCAAATAAAAGAAGCAGGGGAAGAACAAAAACTAGGTGATCAGATGATATAAAAAGATTAATTGAGCATGATTGGATGAGGAGAACACATGAAAAATTGCAGCAGTTGAAGGGGGCGTTCATCCAACGATGGATACAATAAGCTGAGGAAGAAGAAGAAGATATATGTATACATAAACTTTAAATGAATTAAATTTTTCAAGAAATGTTAAATTTAAAATTCCATTGCAGGAGTCGATGATGCAATTGCAGAAGTTCTTACATTTGAAAATTCAGCCACCTGTATATAATAGCAAATTAAAATTACAGTATAAAAGCGAGTATAATATTAATAATTGTTCAATGTCATTATTGATGAGTTAAAAAAAATGAATAAAAAATATAATACCGGGTATTGTGGTTAATAATTATTAGAATGAAAGTAAAATATATCTCAAAAAATTAAAATTTTTGCTGGCTGTTATAACCCTATACTGTATTCTTCATGAATCAATAAAAAAATTACAATTTTTAATTAAAAAACCTGTGTTTTTCTATCAAAATTTCTTCTTGCGTGAATTTTGGGACACCCTTTTTCTTTGGGTGACAGTAACTAAGTAGAATTTAACTCTGCAAAAACGCACGTGGAGGGTTTTTCGAAAAAAGTAAACATTGGGAACACTGCAGCATCGTCATTTAACTTGGTGGACGTTAACTTGGGAACAAACATATACTGGCATGAACATATAGCATGCATAACAAAGAGAGCTTTTGAAAAGCGGGGAATATTATTTCGTACTCGAAAGCGTTACACTCTATACTAACTTATAATTCTGTACAAACCTTAAATTCGACTAACGATGGAATACTGCTCCCGAGTTTAGGACTTCGCTCCCACCCATATTCTGCGTTTATTGGATTCAATGCAGAAAAGAGCTTTTCGCCGGATCCGAGATCCAAAAAGGCACCAGCAACTTTGATTCCTTGGGACGTCGAAAAACGGTTCGTGACTTGAATCTATTTCACAAGTACTTTTATGGAAAGTGTTCGATGCTTAATTCTTCCAGAGTGGTGCATGTTAGGAATGCATGTTGCGCACAAAATACTCTACCTAACTATATATTGCTGAAACAAATATTTTGATCCCTCTAACTACTAATGCAAATATAAATACTGACGAGCGGCGTTCTGCAAATAACCAATGGGCAATTAACTAATGTGAAATTAGCTTAAAAACTAAAATGAACAAATATGAACTAAATCTACAAAGAATCACATTTCTATGAGATGTGTAACAGGTTAAGTAACTATTGCAACGACACCTGTTGAGAAAGCGAACTTGTTGGCTGAACTCTTTGCTTCACATTCTAGCGTCGATTTCCAAGGAAAAACACCACCTACTATTCCCATAGTGCAGTCAAGGATGCCCGATATTGTGTTCAGACAGCGTATCATAAAACGTATTTTGATCAAGCTAGACGCCAAAAAGGCTTCAGGCGCTGACGGAATACCTGCCATAGTTCTCAAGAACTGTGCGAGGGAACTAACACCAGTTTTCTGTAGACTTTTCAACCTATCCTACAGAAAGGGAATATTTCCTTCCTGCTGGAAATGTGCCACAGTTGAGCCGATACCTAAAAAAGGCTAGAAGACCTTGCCAAATAACTACCGACTAATCGCACTACTCTTAATAATATCGAAAGTCATGGAAAAGGCTATCAATCAGCATCTTATAAAATATCTTGAAGGATTCAACATTATTAGTGATCACCAATATGGCTTTCGTAAAAATAGATCAACAGGAGATCTTCTGACTTATGTAACACATGTTTGGAACACGCAATTGAACACTTTGGAGAATCTCGAGCGGTTGCTCTTGACATATCCAAGGCATTTGACCGTGTTTGGCACGATGGGCTGTTGGCTAAGCTACGTTCTTATGATATGTCTGAGAAGTTCTGTTTGTGGCTCTCATGTTTCCTCAGAGAGCGTTCTTTACGAGTGGCAGTCGACGGATTTCTTTCTAACACCTTCACTATCAACGCCGGTGTGCCCCAAGGTTCCATACTGTCTCCTATTCTCTTCCTCATTTATATTAATGATCTGCTGGAAAAGACCGAGAATCCAATCTACAGCTTTGCAGATGACAGTACACTTATCCCTTCATTCACTTTGAACGCTCGGACATCGACTACTCAGACGAATATCCACAGACAGCAGGAAGTCATTCAACTTAACAAAGACCTGGAAGAAATTCTATCTTGGGGTGACCGTAACCAAGTGGAATTTAACGCTACAAAAACCCAGGCGGCAGTTTTTTCTAGAAAAGTTAACGTTGCAGAACCCGACATAGTTATGTCGGGGCACTCCATCCCTCTAACATCGTCACTCAATTTGTTAGGCGTTAATTTGGGAGTAAATATGTCCTGGCATGAACATATTGCAGGCATAGCAAGGAGAGCTTCTCAAAAGTTGGGAATATTGTTTCGAACCAGAAAGCTTTACACTCCACAACAACTGTTAATTCTTTACAAAGCTCAAATTCGACCAACTATGGAATACTGCTCCCATGTTTGGAGCTCCGCTCCCAAACATACACTGCATTTGTTGGATTATATCCAGAGAAGAGCTATTCGTCTGATTGGACACCCGGAACTGACCGCACAGTGTGTCGCGTAGAACATGCTAGGTGGACAAAATTCATGTTATGAATTCCAGGAAATCTTATTTGCAAAACGTAAACAACACCACCAAACCCTGAATTCCGAGAAAAGGTTGTTTATCAAATTTGCAAGTGGCGAGTCATAAGCGTCAGAAGTCAGGTAATGAGTTTAATGCAGCTCTTTCAATCAATCAGTTGCAATTTAGCGACACTTTCGTGCACATCTTATAGTGACATATTGTAATATTGTGAAAGTTTTTGTGATGAATATTAATACTGAGGGTAATTACTATTTTTTAATGTATTTTTTTAATCAGAATCTATTAATTTGAATTTTTAGTATTTTTTTTTAAATAGCCTATATATTTTAGCGTGTTTTTTTTTAAAAAAAAACTTTGAAAGTTCAGAATATACAGACATTCACCTCTATCTGGGCTAGTTTTTAGATATTACACAGAAATAACTTTATTCTTCGTAAAAATACACATATTGTTTAGCACACTTCAGTACAACATGTTTTTTTTTTTATTTTTTTCCAGAACACGTTTACTCTATTTCAAGGGTAGCCTTTTTTGAGGAGTGGTTGGTTACATATAATTACAGTCAGTGTTATTATGCTAAATTTATTACAGAGCATTTATAACATTTATTTTAAAATTAAACAAAAACAATTTTTGACTGGAATTTTCAAAAACAATTTTTTTTTGAACCGAACAGCAAGAAATATGTACCTTAAAAAAATCAAAAACATTTTAAAATACCAACTACTTATGTATGTATAATGCACAAGTTACCTACCTGAAAGGCAGGTATTATTTGAGTTTATCCTTTTTGTGTCAATAAAACTAAGTAATATGGATTAATTGTTTTATTTTTAATTGACAAATGCAATAAATGATTTTTCATCTGGTTATTATTAAAAATAATAATACAGTGTCTTTCATTTAGTTGCACATTCAAGTTTGTAGAAAAATTCGTGCACGTACGCAGAATATTTTGTTTTTGTTATACAATGTTTTGTGCAGCTGGACAAAAAATACAGGTAAGCGAAATGCAGCTAAATGAAAGACACTATTATAATTTTTAATTCTAATAACCATACAAAATACCCTTGCCCTTTAGCTCCGTTATCTACCTGCTAAGCTGATGCAATCCTACCGCGATATGCAAGGGTGGCTGTATTACACAAATTTTATCGATATTGAGTACCTGCGGTAAATTGTGAATAAAACCCACATTTATTAACCGATTTTCATGATTAATACCTTATTTTATTTTCCAGATACGCAGCTGTCAGAAAAATGTATAATATTTTGTTTTTTCTTTTGTTATTGCGCTTTTTTACCGAAAAAAATAATGAATTTTACACGAAAAAAAATTTTTTCTCTCCATTAATTTCTAAATAACTCCAAAACGATAAAAGATAGAATAAAGTAATATTCAATCAACTTTAATAAAATTTTGTTACGCATTTTTTAATGTTTTATTTATAAAAATCTGACAAGTTGTTCCCGAGTTATCGTTAAATATGTCTGCGTAGCTGACTAATTTAGGGGAAAAAATTAGCCACGCCCATACAAAAAACCAACGCGATGAATTTTTTCTTAAAATAACTTAATATGCCTAGAATATATATAAACAATTGAAATAAGTGAAAAAATAATTTTGTCCAGCTAACTTGTACTAGTCGACACACTGTGCGATGGCCTTGATTCGCTGGAACATCGAAGAACGGTTGGCGACTTGAGCCTATTCTACAAGTACTTTCATGGAAAGTGTTCGAAGGATGTGGCCCGTTTAATTCCTCCCAGAGCGGTGCATATTAGAAGTACACGTCGCGCTAATACTTCACATCCGTATGAGGTTCAGCTTGTTACTCCTCGTACAACGCTTTTCAAGCAGTCTTTTATATGGAGAACATCATACCTTTGGAATAGTTTGCCCAGGACTGTGTTTCCCATCGAGTACAATCTACAGCGATTCAAGAATAACGTGAATCGCTTTCTCCGCACACGTGTCGCTCCTGTAGCGCTTTAGGGACTTCCCTGTAGCGAGTGTGCTAGACCCATAAAAAAAAAAAAAAAAAATTAAGTTGGGAATGTGGAATCTTTGGCACAATGATACTACTCAGTATATATCACCACTACACCAAACACTTTATTTTCGCACTCGACGCGCGTTTCGCTAACCATGTTAGCTTCATCAGGAGCGATGATTGACTAAAGCTAAACTACAAATCTACCCTATTTATACTTAGCCTAACCCTTGAATTACTCAGAGGCGGAACTAATGGCATAGGCAAGGCCATCGGTGCCGGTCAAGTAACCAGCAGAGGGGACTATAAGGAATAGGCCCTCTGTCTTTATTTAAACTACTTTTATATTTTATAATTTCCATACTTTCGTATGCGTTCAACAATCTCTTATCAGATATATTTTTTATTAATCTTAGATTATCCAACGTTACAATATGATCAGCGTCAAGGGCATGTTCGGCAATGCTGGACTTTTCTGTTCTACTGTACTTTAAGTGTGCTAAATGTTCTTTAAATCGTGTTTTAATTAACCTTTTAGTTTGCCCAACATACTTTTTGTCACAATCATTACAACTAATTTCATAAATTCCACTTTTCTCACAATTGGGAATCTTATCTTTGGGATTTCCTAAGATATTCCTCAGATTATCCGATGACTTATAGACTAAGGTGAGGCCTACCTTATTAAATACCTTATTGTGAAATATAGCAGGGGACTCAATACCTACTGTTTCGGATTATATGGTATGGAGACATACTTGGTATCATTTTGTTCGCGTGTAAAAAAGGTGGAATTCTGAATATTAAACCTAAATTTATGTCTATTTATTAGTTTATTTACTAAGTCGTCGTAATAACCATTAACTCTAGTTATATTTCTAATACGATTCCTTTCTTTATTAAAGTTTACTCTATTCAGAGGGAAAGTGACCAAACGATGAACTAACAAATGTAATGAGGCTAATTTGTGGTGTTTGTAATGAAATGAATCATTAGGAATATATCTATCTGTTACTGTGTCCTTCCTATAGATATCAAATTCTAATCTATTATTATTTTTAATAATTAAAATATCTAGAAAAGGTGATTGTCCTTTGTTCGTAAGTGAATTTAATGGAATCATACAGGCTATTTAATTTAGAAACGAAATCATCAATATTTGCTTTCTTTGTATCAAAAATCGCGAAAATATCATCCACATACCTATACCATACCCTTGGGAAATATTCGAATTCTTGACTGAGTGACTAAAGTGTTTGGTGTAGTGGTGATATATACTGAGTAGTATGTTAAATAATTAATATAATTCCTATTTCTGTGTTCATTATTGAAAATAACAAACAAACTTTACTTGTAGTCCCTATCAAACTGAGACTATTAGTGAGAAACTCTTTTCTCATTGTCTCTAGTAAAAATATCTAAAAATAACCCGTATTTAGCGGACTATCCGACGCGTGATTGATAAGGTTGCCGTTGATAAGTTGAACCAAGTCTAAATTAGGCTCTAAAATCTAACAATTTTTTTGTTAGAATTAAAAAGGTTTACGAGAGGACACGAAAAAGTGAAAAAAAATTAGAGTTTTTTAAATTTAAAGAATATTTGACAGCTGGTTACACGCAGGACTTGCTTTAAACTGAAATAATAACAAAAAACGACAACATTTTTAGTAAAAACATTAGTTTGAAACGCCTTCATCAGTTATAGTTTTAATTTATAATAAAGGGTCTTCCATTTGGGACTTGACAACTTTGAAATTTCACTGTGAACGCAGCGGGGGGGGGGGGGTCCCCTTAAGCCAATCACCGAACTGTCAACGTCAAAACATTCAGTAAAGTCAACATTTTCATCATGGTGAAGTACACGAACGAACAACTTTTACAAATAATTAAATTTACTACCAAAATTTGGAGTTGGTGACTGCAACTTTAAGAGCGTTAACGCCAATTTTTGGTCGTAATTCTCGTCCCAGTAGACAAGCAATTCATAGTCTAGTGAAAAAATTTGAGTTAACATATTCGCTGCTGGATGTTCCCGTGCCAGTAAGACAACGGGTTGGTCGAAGTGGCCAGAATATTGCTGCTGTTCAAGCGTCCATCTCAAACGAACCAAAACAGTCGATTTCACGGCGTTCTCAAGAATTGGGCATCGCTCAGACCACACTATGGCGAATTTTGCGAAAGGATCTTGGCCTGCACCCTTATAAGTTAAAGTTAACTCAAGAACTAAAGCCACTCGATCATATGAAGCGACGTACGTTCTCGAATTGGGCTCTAGAAATGTTGGAAGAAGATGACCAATTTCATCGCAAAATCATCTTTAGTGATGAAGCGCATTTTTGGATAAACGGCTTCGTCAACAAACAGAATATGCGTTATTGGTCAGGTGAAAACCCTCATGTGCTTGAAGAAACATCACTTCATCCACAAAGAATTACTGTTTGGTGCGGTTTTCATGTCGGTGGTGTCATTGGGCCGTTCTTTTTCGTTGATGAAACTAACCATCACGTTACAGTCAATGGAGATCGCTACAGAGGCATGTTGCAACGTTATTTCTTTGATCAATTGCATGGGCTAGACATTAATGATATGTGGTTTCAACAAGACGGCGCCACAAGCCACACAGCGGGTGTAATAATCGACTTACTGCAATCTAAATTCGGTGAACGTGTTATATCGAGAAATGGTCCCGTCGAATGGCCGCCTAGATCGTGTGATTTAACACCTCTAGACTTCTTTTTATGGAGGTACGTTAAATCATTGGTCTATGCTAACAAGCCTGCGTCGTTAGAGGAGGTCAGAGCCAATATCGAAAGAGAGATAGCGGCCGTTTCCGTCGAAATGTGTGGCCGAGTCATCGAAAATTGGGTTCAACGAATCGACGGCTGCAAACGTGTCCGTGGTGGACATATGAATGAAGTCGAATTCCATACATAAATGTTTTGATTGTACTTCGAGCCGATAGTAAAATTTTCGAAATGTCTGAAATGGGTTGCGTTTTATTTCAAAAAAAAGTTGTCAAGTCCTAATGGAAGACCAGATATAACACGTAGGTTGAAAAGTTATTGGTCCGACACATAGATGTCGCCCTTTTCAAAAAATCTATGTGATGATGTGTCAAAATTTCATGACATTTCGACGATTAGTTGACACGTTACAGTTGTTTTAGTGACGCTACTTTTGATATTTTCAAAACAAAGGAAAAAAATCGAATTTCCTGTGTTCATTAAACAGTTTTTTGATGGGAAAAAATACCGTTCAAGCAAAGCAATGGTTTGATAAGTGTTACGGGGACCTCCCCCTGGAAAATCACTCATCATTTACTGGTATGCTGAATTTAAACGCGGTCGTATAGACACAAGTGATGCTTAGATGCTTAACGTTTTGGACGCTCAAATGAGGAAAAGATAAAAAAAAATCCCACAAAATTGTTTTGGATGTTTGGACTGTAAAGTAAAATTGCATGATATAGCTGACACCCTAAAGATATCAAAATAACGTGTTGGTCATATTTTGCATGAACATTTGGGCATGAGAAAGCTCTGTTCGAAATGGGTACCGCGTTTCCTCACAGTGGACCAAAAACAACAACGTATTTATGATTCTGAGCGCCGTTTGGACCTGTTTAAGCGGAATAAAAAGGAATTTTTCATGTGATATGTGACAATGGATGAAACATGGACTACACACCGGAATCAAATCGGCAGTCAGCTGAGTGGACAAAATGTGTTTAGTAGCTAGACTAAAAACTTTTCAGTCTACGCCAGCCTATAAAATAAATTATATATATAAATAAAAAAACAATTATATTACTCCGGTAACTATATGCGTTTGACCGAGTAATGTTTAAATTGTTGTATATCAAGGTAATAACAGCAAAAAAATTTAATTTTTTGAGATATGTTTTACTTTCAGTCTAATAATTATTAACCACAATACCCGGTACCTATTGTAGTTTTTACTTATTTTTTTAACTCATCAATAATGACATTGAACAATTATTAATATTATACTCGCCTTTATACTGCAATTTTAATTTGCTATTATATACAGTTGGCTGAATTTTCAGATGTAAGAACTTCTGCAGTTGCATCATGCACCGACTCCCGCAATCTAATTTTAAATTTAACATTTTTTGAACAATTCCGCTCATTTAAAGTTAAGAGTGACTAACAGATGTATGGGGAAATTTTGCCTAAAATTCTATGGATACCGAAATTCTAAACTTAACATAAAACTTTTAATAGAAATTGTCGAATGCTTTATTTTGTTATAACAAGTGGTTCTTTTTTTCAGTCTCTACTACATGTTAATTATGGAAGGTAGTAAACTTTTTAATACAAAAATCCTTGATCTTTTAATGTGTGTTTTAAATGTTGGTTATAACATAAAACATTTATTAGTTTTGAGTAATTACGTATCTTAGTGAAAATTAAATTTATATATATGTATATATATATATATATATATATATATATATATATATATATATATATATATATATATATATATATATATATATATTAGAGTGACCGGATCTCATAGGGGGGGAAAAAAAATGTCGGAATCTTGTTCGTCTGGACCCCACAAAACGATTCCCCTTTCCAGATATTGAGATAGCCGAAATTTGAGCTCGATTAAACGACGTTAACCCGTGCCGCTCGTCGCTCAAAGTTTAAAAAAATCCAAATTTTTGGCCAAAAAGCTGACATATGGAGCCATAACTCCAGAACGGTAAATAATAGAAACATGCTTAATATCTCAAAAGAAAGCTAATGTTGTTCTTCAAAATTTATATTTTATACATAATTGTTGTTATTTTAAGTCAAACCGAGTTACAACAGCCTTTAGCCCCAAAAACGTGACCTGGTACCACTAGGAGCATACTTCGTATATTTTGTTATTAAGTGATAAATTTTGCTTTTTTTGGTATATTTTTGAGTTTAAAGTAGAAATATAATAAAAAAATAAGTAATACTGATAAGTTTAATGACATTTTTTATTTTAAAATATAAAAATTAGGTATATAATACATACAAAACAGACACAGAAAAGATACAGACGTAGTATCTACATGAGTTGATAATTTTACATAGTTATCTAATCTATTCTAGAGCTTTTGTTAAAGTAGTTTTTGAAACGTCAGGATATAATGCTCGGCATTTACTTACAACTTGCAGGACATATTGCGTTTGGTCTTCATCTTTTGTCAGAAGGTCGTTAAAGTCAGTTATTAATTTAACACCACGCTCAGCCATATCATTAACTACTTTTAATATTTTGACAATTTTCAATCCTTCTTGGAAGTCATTATTTTGAGGCCAGGTGTTTGGATGTTGTCTTAGGAAATCTGTTTTTATATTAAATTGGTCAAAGAATGTAAACGTTTCTTTGGTAAGTAAATTTACCAATCCTCCATCAACTACCTCTTTTAAGTTTTCTTTCCTAACTTTTGGATTTACAACCCTAGCGTGCTGTGATGGTTCATCTGTGCTACTGAGCAATTTATTAGCCATTAACAACTTTTCATCGTCTGTAATGGTGGGATCAAAAAACGATAATCCCATCAATTTTGCATTCAAATACCACAAATGGTTCGAAAATTTGGTCAGGGCTATTTCTGTAATGTCGTTGTCACATTCTTTAGTCTAATAGACTATGCAAAATACCTAAATCTTTGGTGCAAGATGAGCTTTTGGAGCATTGAACCAAGCTTTACAATAAATTTTAACTTAGGAAAACAGAAATGGCACGCACAGAACTTTCTTCTTCTTTAGATATCTTAAATTGACGACGAAAAAAATGAATATTTTTAAGCAGTAAATAGCCTTTGCCATCCACCTAGCGTGATGAATGGCTCCTGGAGTTCTAAAACCCACAACATTGCCGTCTAGTGATCCAACAAATACGAGAACCAACTGCAATAGCTCCTTGTAGTCATCTCTGGGGTGGCTCTCAGTTAATTTGGTCTCGAATTCAGCAGTAACATTTGCAATTACTTCTGGAGTTAGCTGCTTTTGTATTAGATTGTCACTGATACCTGTGTCGTATTTTCCTTTGTCTATCTTGGGCCACGCAGTGAGGAATCTCTTGAAAATGTCTGGATGAGGTCCAGTGGTTGATCCCATTTTTGTGTCGAATACGCCTCTTAACAGAATTTCCAAGATATGGTGACGGCAAGCTAGGTATAACAATTCTCTTCCTAACATTTGCTCCAATATGACGCATGCTCCTTTGAGTCTTCCCGTGTTGGCTGCTGTAGTGTCGAAGCACATCGCCTTGACGGTGTTGAGAAGACCCCATTCATGTAGGCATTCATATACGGCTACGGCTTGCTCCTCTCCAGAGCTGTTTGCTGTTACAGGAACTCCCAGCAGCTGTTCCTTTTCGGAATATGAAATAGCTATAGCTATTCGCTCACATTGTTCATTTTTTAAAACACCCGGTAAAAGTTTACCGTCCCAATGGACAACTACGGGCTCTTTTTCAGGAATGTTTACTTTATCAAAAATTTTTTTATTATATTGTTCTCTGAACATTTGCCTTCTATGATGTAATAAAGTTTTCGAGACTTTGTACTCAAGAGGGTCAAGGTTTAGTGCTTCTAGATTAGCTATTAAAATTCTCGTGGCATTTCTGTCGGATACCTTACATCGATCTAATAAAATGGACAATTTCATGTTTAAAATCTCTTTAACGCCCCTTGCAAATGAAACTTTCATCCTCTTGCTCTCAGATGGCCCTGGATCTTCTGCAGCTTCTTCAGGGATGTCCATTTCCTCCAAGCTCTCAAGTTCCTGGTAGATGCTGTCCTCTTCAGTGTCTTAAAATATCTTCACTAGATAATTGTTCGATCTAACCAGTTCAAAGGCACTTTAGAAACTAAACTGAATAAATAAAAGGTCGGTTGTACGCTGAAGTAAAATCACCATCCCTAAAGTAGAAATTAGATTCACCCTCCTTTTTACCTGTCAAATGGGTCTTTCTTTGGTAAACTAGTCAGGTAATCCCCAAATAATAAAAGATTAAATTTGAACAAAAGGCTCTTTATGTTTGAAAATTGAGTTCCAAAATACTTTTTAACAAAAAAATGTTAATTCCGAGACACATTATGTAAAAACCCGTAAAATTCTTAGAATACTCCCAAACTGGCTCCTACTTTTGGGGCTAAAAGCTGTTGTAACTCGGTTTGACTTAAAATAACAACAATTATGTATAGAATATAAATTTTGAAGAACAACATTAGCTTTCTTTTGAGATATTAAGCGTGTTTCTATTATTTACCGTTCTGGAGTTATGGCTCCATATGTCAGCTTTTTGGCCAAAAATTTGGATTTTTTCAAACTTTGAGCGACGAGCGGCACGGGTTAACGTCGTTTAATCGAGCTCAAATTTCGGCTATCTCAATATCTGGAGGGGAATCGTTTTGTGGGGTCCAGACGAACAAAATTCCGACATCGATTTTTTGCGGTCACCCTAATATATATATATATATATATATATATATATATATATATATATATATATATATATATATATATATATATAAAGAAAGAAAGCAAAAGTTGCCGTATCTAACAAAATTCTTAAATATAAAATTTGTTGAACTCGGTAAAGGACGTGATAAAAGTTCACACAATGTTCATTACGCCAATATTTCGGTCCTTGGTTGGGACCGTCTTCAGGGCAAGAACTGAAAAGGAGAATTAGTCTATTAACTGAGAAAACTTGGGCAAAAAATTAAATTAATCAAATTATTACTATTATTATTATTACTAATAAACTAATGTAGAAGTACAATGAAATATGAGATGTAATATAAAAGAAAAAACACTCACATAAATAGTGAGAAGTAGAGTTAATAATGGCCATTCATGTTAACTCTACTTGTCACTATTCATGTGAGGGTTTTTTCTTTTATATTAAATCTTATATTTTATTGTACTTCTACATTAGTTTATTAATAATAATAATAATAGTAATAATTTGAATAATTTAATTTTTTGCCCAAGTTTTCTCAGTTAGTAGACTAATTCTCCTTTTCAGTTCTTGCCCTGAAGAAGGTCCCAACCAAGGACCGAAATATAGGCTTAATGAACATTGTGCGAACTTTTATCACGCCCTTTGCCGAGTTCCCCAACAAATTTTATATTTAAGTATATATATATACATATATATTATATATATATATATATATATATATATATATATATATATATATATACATATATATATATATATATATATATATATATATATATATATATATATATATATATATATATGCGGATTTTTTGTTAAAAAAACATGTTAAATTCGGAAGAATGATAAAAAGTGCTTTATTCAAAGTATGCTCCATCTCTTGTTATACATTTTTACCATCTTTCGAGCAATTTGTGAATACTACGCCAGTAAAAATCTTCCCCTTTTGCTGCGAACCATTCATCGAGCCATTTTTTCACATCTTTTTACGAACCAAAGTGCTGCTCAGCAAGTTCGTGACCCATCGATGCAAACAAGTGGTAATCGGAAGGAGTCAAGTCTGATGAGTAGGCCGCATGGGGTAGAACTTCCCAGCTGAATGCTTCCAACGTGTCGCGAACTGATTTTGCCGTATGTGATGGAGCATTGTCATGAAGAAAAATGACTTTGTGTTGCCTCTTTCGGTATTCTGGCTTTTTTTCAAGCAGCGAACGGTTCAAATCGGTCAATTGTTGTTGGTAACGTTTAGTATTAACCGTTTTCCTAGGTTTTAACAGCTCATAATAGACCACGCCCCACCAAACACAGAGCATAGTCTTTTGCCAAAGCAATTCGGTCTTGCGGTCGATGTGGATGGTGCGCCTGGGTCTACCCATGATTTTTTGCGCTTGGGATTCTCAAAATAAATCCACTTTTCATCCCCTGTGTGTTTTTGCGCTTTTCCATTTGCCTGTCGTTCAACTCATGTGGTACCCATCTACCGGTCTTCTAAATCTTTCCCATCTCTCGTAGCCGATTGGAAACAGCTTGTTGACTAACGCCCAATTGCTCGGAGAGTTGTTTTTGTGTTTGCGAATTATCTTCGTCCAACAATGCTTGCAATTCCACATCTCCGTATTTTTTTTTTCGCGGTTTTCCACGTTCCTTGTCTGCAACATCGAAGTCACCACTTTTGAAACGCCGAAATCATCGTTCACACGTATCTTGCGATGGAGCATGTTCACCATAAGCTTCTCGAGGTAATCGGTATGATTCAACAGCAGTTTTCTTCAAATGAAAACAAAAAATTAATGCTGTCCGCGAATGCTCTTTGTTCGTTATAAATTTCGACATATTGAACACAACAACACAACATTATGCACACACTTTTTCAATTTATCGCTCGTGCGCGTCTGACACTTGTTGATGACACAACAAAATGGCGCAGTGTCAAATCTTTATAGCACAAACTGCATTGGTGCACCATCTGTTGTCTGAAATCCGCATTTCATACTTGTATGTATGTATATTTATATATATATATATATATATATATATATACACATATAAAGTATATATATATATATATATATATACACATATAAGTATATATATATATATATATATATATATATATATATATATATATATATATATATATATATATATATATATATATATATATATACAGTACAATCCCGATTATCCGAATCGTGATTTTCTGAAATCCGGCTTATCCGAAATAAACTGTTAAAGAGCAAATTGTATTCCCATTAAACGAAAAAATCCCCATTATTCGAAACAGACGATGGGTGGTTTCCTTAACGCGTCGGGGACTCCCTGACGTCTAGAATTTCACCGCTGTCTATGTTTTGGTTAGTCGACGAGTGTTATAAGTTATTCATTACGTTTATTATTATCGCAGAGGTAATATTTTCGCTTTAATAGATATTTTACAAAATGGAGCGTCATAATAATAAGCGTAAACCTATTGTTATTACCTTAAAAGAGAAATTTGAAGCAATTCAACGTTTAGATAATGGTGAACTTCTTAAAAATATAGCGAAGGATTTAGGTGTAGCCGTGAGTACTGTTTCAGAGTGGAGAAAAAATCGCGAAAAACTTGAAAAATTGTGTAGTGTTTTGTCATCGCCCACACAGGCACGAAAAAGTATGAAAATCGGTGAATACCAAAAAGTGAATGATTCTTTATTTTTATGGTTTACACAGAATCAAGATCCTTGAATACCAATTTCAGGAACAATTTTAAAACATAAGGCAGTGAGTTTAAGCGAAGAGTTGCCGGTTATTGAAGCGCCTGTAATTTTTTCTGCAAGTGATGGATAGCTAGACAGGTGGAGAAAAAGACATGGTGTACGTCAACTGAAAGTTTGTGGAGAAAGATTGTCGGCTGATGTATCTGTTGCAAAAAAATTTGCAGAGAATTTTGAGCAGCTTATGAAAGAACATGGTTTACGACCAGACCAAATCAATAATTGTGATGAAACAGGCTTGAACTACAAAATGTTGCCGTCAAATACCTTAGCTTCAAAAACGGAAGCTGGAGCACCTGGTTACAAACGTAGCAAAGAACGTATTACTGTTCTTGCATGCAGTAATGCTTCAGGAAGACACAAACTCCCATTATTATGTATTGGTAAGTCAGCAAATCCACGAACCTTTAAGAATATTCGTCGCAATGCTTTTCCTGTTTTGTATAAAAATCAAAATAATGCCTGGATAAACGCGACTCTATTTAAAGACTGGTTTTTTGGAGATTTTGTTCCCAAAGTGGAAATTTTTTTAAAAGCACATGAGTATCCTAGAAAATGTATTCTGTTACTAGATAACGGCCCCACTCACCCGTGCGGAGCAACTTGAAAGTGGGGAAATAAAAGCAATGTTTTTGCCTCCTGCTGTAACTTCAGCCTATGGATCAGGGTGTACTGGAAAATTTAAAACTCAAATACAGGCGTTTGTTATTAGAGCATATTTTAGAAGAAGTAGATGAAGGTGACAATCTTACTGATTGTCTAGAAAAATAAATTTGAAAAAATCTTGGTCAAAATTGATTCCACAAGAGGAGAGACGTTACTCAGAGGCAGAAACAGAACATAATGAAAGTTTACATCAAATTATTACAAGAATATCAGGATGTGAAAGTGTTCCGGAAACCGATGTTTATGAATGTTTAAACAGTGATAGTGTGGAAGATGAAATGTCTGACCAAGAATTAATTAAAAGTGGATGCAAAAATGCTAAGAAAATAGAAAGTGATGACGATGATGAAAACGAAGTAGAAGCCACTGACAATATTCTAGTAAAAATGTCACATTCAGAAGGACTAGAGGCCCTAGAAAAAGCGTTAACTTATGTAGAACAACAAGAAAATGCAACCGCCGCGGACGTTTTGCTTATCAAACGTTGGAGAGACATTGCAGACAAAAACAGAACTAACGCAAAACGAGTGAAGTTAAAAATTACCTCATTTTTAAGACATTATTGTTAAGAATGAAACTATTTTATTTTCGATTTTCACGTACATATACATAAAATAAGTAAACTAATTGTTCTATTCTTGGTTATAAAAAAATTCGGTCGAATATCTGAAATCACTTTGGTCCATATTATTTCGGATAATTGAGATTCTACTGTATGTATATATAGCCCGTGGGGGAGAGGGAGCGGTATAACTTAGACGATAGATGCCCAGAACCCACCAGGCAACGCTCGATGCGATAGCATCGCATCGGTTTAAGCTGCGTGAAGTTGCTTAACGTTTCGTGGCTGTACCAATGTCCTAGGATTGTGGGACCAAATAGCATGATGAGGCACCTGGATACAAAAAACTCTGGAAGTAAAATAGCCCTCCGTTCGGATCTCCGGGGGGGGGGGCTGATTCAGGGGCGTCAACATGCAGAGATCACAACTTTAAAATATATTTTTGCAACATACGAGGTTTATACTCGAACACCTGCACCAAAACTTGCAATCAAATAAACCTCATGTCCTCTGTGAAACCAAGGTCAATTCCTCTATTCTGGGTATAATAATTCAACAAACCACAAGGTTTATCTGCTACCTCTATCGACCACCAAGTGATACCACTTTAGAACACTTTTCACTTCCCTTGCAAACACCATAGATCATTTACCGATTAATTATCCAAATACCAAAATTGCCATCCTGGGCGACTTTAATGTCCACGATATCAACTGAATTATTCTCAATCAGTTGGGGCTTAACTTAGCTTATTGACGAGCCAACATGGATCCCTAATCAAGAGGGAGAGTTCACCATTCTTGTTGATCTGTTTTTAACCATCAATCTAGAGATTTACCCTGTCACCGTAAATCCCCCATTAGGTTCTTCCGACCACAAACTGCTTTCGACAACGAGTATCCTATCAATCAGTGATAAGAAGGCGCCTAAAGATCACTACAAATCTGTTAAATGGGGGAAACTCATGAAATATCTTTGAACTTTCCCTTGGGTAGACTTTTGTTTTCGATCGGACAACTCATCTGACTGCGGAGGTTTCCGATGTTACTTTGGCTGGTATGGACATTTATCTTCCTTTTTCGAAGAAATGACTTTCAAATGACAAGCCTTGGTCTGACCGAAAATGCAAAGAAGCTGTTGCTTCTAAACATCTTTCCTACTGACAATGACGTGAAAGTCCTAACGTCATAGATCGTAATATCTTTGTTCGTGCCCGAAACACATGCGAAGAAATTATCGACGAAACCAAGTAGGCACACAATCAATGAATTAGAAATATATATATATATATATATATATATATATATATATATATATATATATATATATATATATATATATATATATATACGAGGCTGGTTTGAAAAGTCCGTGCAAAAATAAAAACTACTTATGTGTTTGGGGTAAACCTTTTTTATTTTTCGACATAGTCTCCTTTTAGGCTTATACACTTCGTCCAACGATGTTCTAGTTTGTTGATCCCTTCCGAATAATAGGATTTGTCCAAGTCTGCAAAATATCCATTAGTGTCTGCAATCACCTCCTCGTTTGAATAAAATCTTTGTCCCGCCAGCCATATCTTCAAATTGGGGAACAAATAGTAGGCCGAGGGAGCCAAGTCTGGAGAATAGGGGGGATGTGAAACGAGTTGGAATCCTATTTTCATTAATTTTGCGACCACAACTGCTGAGGTGTGTGCTGGTGCGTTATCGTGATGGAAAAGGACTTTCTTGTGGGCCAATCGCGGGCGTTTTTCTTGCAGCTCGGTTTTCAAACGGTCTAATAACGATGAATAATATTCACCTGTAATAATTTTACCCTTTTTCAGATAGTCGATGAGGATTATCCCTTGCGAATCCCAAAAGACAGTCGCCATAACCTTTCCGGCCGAAGGAACGGTCTTCGCCTTTTTTGGTGCAGATTCCCCCTTGGTAACCCATTGTTTAGATTGTTGTTTGGTCTTAGCAGTATAGTAATGTATCTATGTTTCATCCACAATGACGAAACGATGCTTAAAGTCCTCCGGATTCTTCTGGAACAGCTGCAAACCATCCTTGCAACACTTCACACGATTCCGTTTTTGGTCAAGCGTGAGCAATCGCGGCACCCATCTTGCGGATAGCTTTCTCATGTCCAAATGTTTATGCAAAATATTATGTACCCGTTCAGTCGAGATGCCCACAGCACTAGCAATCTCACGTACCTTAACTCTTCTGTCATCCGTCACCATATCATGGATTTAATCAATGATTTCTGGAGTCGTAACCTCCACAGGCCGTCCAGAACGTTCAGCGTCACTTGTGCCCATATGGCCAGTCCGAAAATTTTGAAACCACTTATAAACTGTTCTAATCGAAGGTGCAGAGTCACCATAATGTTTATCAAGCTTCTCTTTAGTCTCCTGAGGCGTTTTGCCTTTCATAAAGTAATGTTTAATCACCACACGAAATTCTTTTTCGTCCATTTCTTGAAAATCACTCGACTTCCTTGATTCACACGAATGCCAAACACAAAGAAATAGACCAATATGGCTGAAACTTGGTGTGCGTTCATTCAAGAGATGCTACTAACTAAACATGACCTCGATACGCGCCGGTGGTGCCATCTCTCGGACTTTGCACGGACTTTTCAAACCAGCCTCGTATATGTATATATATATATATATATATATATATATATATATATATATATATATCCAGTTGCCAATAAATTATTATAACTAAAACTAGAGCACAGCAAACACACTATACAGGAACGAAACTCTCGGGTAACCCCATAGGAAAAAAGGTCACATGGCAGTCTGCCATGTTAAAAGTGGACCAGCGGGAGATTTGAAATAGAAATAATGTTGTACAAAGTTTTATCAATTAAAATCATAGATATAGAAATGTTTGAAAATTTTTGATGTAACAAAATGTCAAGTTAATGCAGCACGAGTAGTATAAAAAAAATAAAAAGAATGGAGCGCCTTGTTAGAAAAGAAATGAATACAGGTGAAAAACTTGACAGGAAGGTATTTGATGGAATTTTTCATATTTAACTTCAGTTTTTAATAACCCTATTCAAAATTCAAAAAGTCTATCAAATAAACGTCACTGCTTTAGGTTAAAGTTTTATTTACATCATTTTTTAAGTAAATTTATGATTAAAGATGTTTTTTAAGTACTAAATTAATTTGATTTTAACATACGTGATATCTAATGCTATTTTTCTTATACCGTAAGATAAAGACATTGTCGTTACTAAGAATGTCAACATTTTCTAAAATAAGAGCATTTTTCTCTAAACATAGTGTCGTGTGCTTCAGTGTGATAGATCTTTTGTTAATTAAAGACACACTGTATCTACTTTTTTGGTACTTATTTATTCTTAAACTACAAAACTATGTGTAACTTCGATAAAGGTTAATATATTATTAATATAATTATCATTATTGTTAATGAATTGTGAATGTATATGTATATATCTCTATTTTTTATCTGAATGATTCTTAGAGGTTTTATATCTTTTCGTGTTCTGTTATCCGTATTGCTTTTTGATAATGTAATTAACTTTCAAATGGCAGTTTGCCCTTATTTACAATGAATTCATATTTAGAATAACTAGTCAATACGGTAATTTCCTAATTATATTTACATATAATATTTAACTAAGACCAAGCTTACGTATCAGTTTCAGTTTAGAAGAAAAATTTAACTTACATTATAGGTATATAATAATAGAAATAAGTTTTTGATAGGAGTATTAATAACAGGCAACTAAATCTTCAAAATTTTAATAGTAACCATAAGTAACATCAAAATGGACTTCGATTAAGTGCACTGTTCATTTAACTAACTTATTTTGAGAATATTTTACCTTCTGGCACACAGTGTATGAACAAAATCATATTACAAAAATTTCTTTGGAATCACATTAAAATTTTTCTTATTTTAGTAGCGTATTTGATTCAATAATCAATTTATATCACTTATTTCAATAATGCAGTTCTCCAGTGGTTTTGTGATCTCAACACAACACTTAATATTTAAACTTTGAAACCCAATATTCAAAAATAAAATCATGCAAACCAGGTGTGATTTGCAAATTTTTGATAGACTATTGCAAACATCATGGAGTTCATAGAACGAAAGTGTACCTCAACATGTTATAAGGCCACTGAAGAATATACTCAAGCAAAATTTCTTGAAATCGTATGAGTATCTCATACCTTGTTTCTTATGGGAATATAATCGAACTTGACGTTTGATAAAATTAGCTATTTTGTCAGGCAGCATCTTATCAGTGAAGGAAGAATATTCCTCTTGACTGTTAATTGTAATGTTTCCTCTTGAAGCCATTCTTAGTTTTTCTGGTAAAATTCTGTTTTTCATTTCCAAAACAGCAGTCTTTTTCTTTTGTAAAATATTAGCTTTTTTCAAAGCACTTATCTTATTCCCGTATTGTCTTTTTGTTGAAGACCCCTTGGTCAAGGCAAGGTTTTTATGATGATTATCTGAATCTGTAACACATGAAAATGATCGTTTTTGGTCGTCATTGAATAATATTTTCTGACATATCAACTTGTCTTTTTAAAGAAGCACTGCATGAATCTCTGCTACATGCGCCTAAAGTTGTTGGAGAAGGTTTGTTTGCTGTGCCATGGGATTCAAGTATAGCTTGAATCAAAATTACTTCAAATCAATCTACAATAATAACAAAAGAAATTGATGAATGATTCTAGAGTCTTTTTTTAAAGATTACAGTAAAAAAGCTTCCAATTTTTCCAAATATTTGTAAGTTGTAATAATTGATGTGCAATAACTGAATTAGTTTGTGCTCTATTGTTCGCTTCATGGCCTGTTTCAATAGGTAACTCATTTGAAGGAACTCCAGTATTAATGTTAATTAATAAAATTGATTTACATGCTTAATATCTACACGGTTATCCCAAATTTTCAACTCTGATCTTATATTAACATCTGGATACGTATGATCGAATACACGATTTTTTCAATCATTTTTAAATATTTTCTTAGAAAAATGAGGCGCATATTTTATATTTTTTGCACAAATTTTCAATCCATAATCAAATCTTCACTCTATAACCAAAAAAATGTCATAAGAGAAATAGCTTCTCAGAATTATTCAATTTATCAGCGTACTATTTCTTACGCAACTGATATTCTTTAATTAAATCACTTACCTTTCAACACCTTTGGGGAAGAAGAAGAAACTCACTCCCCGCGTACTATTTCACAACTTACAATACCTCTTTACCAACTTTAAGTTTTGTAACTTACATATCACACAATAGATCTTGTCAGAGACTGTCCTTAGAATCCGTATTTTTTTTGGAAGAACCAAATAAACGAGAAAATAAAAGTCGCTGCCATGAGTTCATATCTATGACTAGCCATAGCCAATCCTGTCATGACCTACCTCGAACAAAAGCAGTTAAACGAGGCAGTATTGAACTTTGGGTTCGATATATCGATGACATATTTATCGTATGGTCCTTCGGGAAAAGATGAACTTCATAATTATAGGATTATCCAAACTACTTACAGCAGAAAAACTTATTCACACTGGAACTCGAGAAAAACTACCAACTGTCCTTATAAGTGCCTTAATATAATACTATAGGACACCTTAAGTACAAAGTATACAGAGAGCCCACACATACCAGCAGATATTTGTACGCCAATTTACACCACCATTACAATTACAAGCAGTAGCCAACACCCCGATCTCAAGATCTTTTAGCGTACCCGATAAAAACTAATAAGCAAGAAGATAAATAATACACAGTGGATATGCCCATGGACATTCTCAAATAGTTCACGGATAATCATAAAAGTCATACCATAACGAAATAGCATATAAATGAAATCTTAATGAAATCTTAGGAACCTCCCTCAAAGCAAACCTAGAATCACACGTCCATACCTTAAAAGAATAACAGTCCATCGGACGACTTTGATGAAATATATACGAGGCTGGTTTGAAAAGTCCGTGCAAAGTCCGAGAGATGGCACCACCGGCGCGTATCGAGGTCATGTTTAGTTAGTAGCATCTCTTGAATGAACGCACACCAAGTTTCAGCAGCCATATTGGTCTATTTCTTTGTGTTTGGCATTGGATTTTCAAGAAATGGACGAAAAAGAATTTCGTGTGGTGATTAAACATTACTTTATGAAAGGCAAAACGCCTCAGGAGACTAAAGAGAAGCTTGATAAACATTATGGTGACTCTGCACCTTCGATTAGAACAGTTTATAAGTGATTTCAAAATTTTCGGACTGGCCATATGGGCACAAGTGACGCTGAACGTTCTGGACGGCCTGTGGAGGTTACGACTCCAGAAATCATTGATCAAATCCATGATATGGCGATGGATGACAGAAGAGTTAAGGTGCGTGAGATTGCTAGTGCTGTGGGCATTCTCGACTGAACGGGTACATAATATTTTGCATAAACATTTGGACATGAGGAAGCTATCCGCAAGATGGGTGCCGCGATTGCTCACGCTTGACCAAAAACGGAATCGTGTGAAGTGTTGCAAGGATGGTTTGCAGCTGTTCCAGAAGAATTCGGAGGACTTTAAGCGTCGTTTCGTCACTGTGGATGAAACATGGATACATTACTATACTCCTGAGACTAAACAACAATCTAAACAATGGGTTACCAAGGGGGAATCTGCACCAAAAAAGGCGAAGACCGTTCCTTCGGCCGGAAAGGTTATGGCGACTGTCTTTTGGGATTCGCAAGGGATAATCCTCATCGACTATCTGGAAAAGGGTAAAACTATTACAGGTGAATATTATTCATCGTTACTGGACCGTTTGAAAACCGAGCTGCAAGAAAACTCCCGCGATTGGGCCACAAGAAAGTCCTTTTCCATCACGACAACGCACCAGCACACACCTCAGCAGTTGTGGTCGCAAAATTAATGGAAATAGGATTCCAACTCGTTTCACATCCCCCCTATTCTCCAGACTTGGCTCCCTCGGACTACTATTTGTTCCCCAATTTGAAGAAATGGCTGGCGGGACAAAGATTTTATTCAAACGAGGAGGTGATTGCAGACACTAATGGATATTTTGCAGACTTGGACAAATCCTATTATTCGGAAGGGATCAACAAACTAGAACATCGTTGGACGAAGTGTATAAGCCTAAAAGGAGACTATGTCGAAAAATAAAAAAGATTTACCCCAAACACATAAGTAGTTTTTTTTTTGCACGGACTTTTCAAACCAGCCTCGTATATATATATATATATATATATATATATATATATATATATATATATATATACATGAAAATGGTACTGTTGGTCAAATAAACAACTCTCAATTTAAAATGACTATTGAATTCGTTTTGGTGAATTTACGGAAGTCAGTATTAATGAAAACTTACAAAGGGACTACAACGAATAGTAAGAAAAGCTTAACGTTTTTTTTTTTTTTTTTTGGAAAACCAGTGTTACTTATATAAAATAGCATTCAGTTGTTTTCGGTCTCGCACCAATTTCAATTTTGAAACAGTAATAAATTACAAGAAAATGTAATCCATTTAATTTTCAGACCACACACTTCTTCAGAATCTACGGTATTTTAATACTCTTGTGGTATTACAACTAATACGTCAACTGTATACTCATATCATATCCGTTTCAATATTTTGGAGAACAATTATTATTTTTATTTATGAATACTGAACCTTGTAATACATAAATTTTATTTAATTTTTTTTGGGAAATATTGTACCTCTAGTGTTTCTAAAACAATCAGATAATTGTACATTCATTTGTGGAAATTTTTGATATTGTGCCCGAATCTTGCAAACAATACTTATTGAAAACTAATTATAATTTTTATTATATATTATATTAATAAATATAATCACAGTGCAACACGAAAAAAAATAATCATATACGGACACCACCACGTGATAATAGACCAAAAAAAAAAAGACCCGTGTCTCCCAGTTTTTCCGAAAGTCATGTACTTTTTTTTTTATGGGCCCCCAAAGATTTGAGGCCTGGGTGTAATTTTTGCAAAAAACTCATCATATTCTGAGGCTCATATCTTGCAAACCGTTCGGAATTTTAATTTACTTTCTGTGGCAAAGTTGTAGCCCTTGTCATAAGGAACAAAAATTGTGAACATTTAAAGTAAAAAAAAACTTCATCTTCAAGATCAAAATAGCAAAAAACTGTAAAAAATTCGATTTTTTTACCTTTTTTTCCCTGTTTAGGCCCATAGCTAGCAAACCGTTCAAAATTCAAGGAAACAATCAACTACAAAAAATGTAGCTAAGATCTTAGTAAACAACTTTCTAGAATATATGAACTTCCTAGGAATGATTCTTAACACTGTTTAGGTAGCCGCAAAAGTGAAAATTTTCCCGAAAAATCTACTTTTTTAAAGTTTTTTGCGATTTTGATCTGGAAGATGAAATTTTTTGGATTTTATATGTTCACAATTTTTGTTCTTTATGATAAGAGCTACAACTTTGCTTCAGAAAGTAAATCAAAATTCCAAACGGTTTACAAGATATGAGCCTGAGAATATGATCAGTTTTTTTGCAAAAATGACACCGAGGCCCCAAATCCTTGGGGCCTCATAAAAAAAAGTACATGAATTGGGCCAAAACTGGGAGCCTCGGGTAAAAAAAGACCCGTGTCTCCCAGTTTTGCCCCAAGTAATGCATTTTTTTTTTTTTATGAGGCCCCAAAGATTTGGGGCCTCGGTGTCATTTTTGCAAAAAAACTGATCATTTTCTCAGGCTCATATCTTGCAAACCGTTCGGAATTTTGATTTACTCTCTGAGGCAAAGTTGTAGCTCTTGTCATAAAAAACAAAAATTGTGAACATATAAAAATCCAAAAAATTTCATCTTCCAGATCAAAATCGCAAAAAACTTTAAAAAAGTAGATTTTTCGGGAAAATTTTAACTTTTGCGGCTACCTAAACAGTGTTAAGAATCATTCCTAGGAAGTTCATATATTCTAGAAAGTTGTTTACTAAGATCTTAGCTACATTTTTGTAGTTGATTGTTTCCTTGAATTTTGAACGGTTTGCGAGCTATGGGCCTAAACAGGGAAAAAAAGGTAAAAAAAATCGAATTTTTTACAGTTTTTAGCTATTTTGATCTTGAAGATGAAGTTTTTTTTACCTTAAATGTTCACAATTTTTGTTCCTTATGACAAGGGCTACAACTTTGCCACAGAAAGTAAGTTAAAATTCCGAACGGTTTGCAAGATATGAGCCTCAGAATATGATGAGTTTTTTGCAAAAATTACACCCAGGACTCAAATCTTTGGGGGCCCATAAAAAAAAAAGTGCATGACTTTCGGAAAAACTGGGAGACACGGGTCTTTTTTTTTTGGTCTACTATCAGGTAGTGGTGTCCGTATATGGTTATTTTTCCATAACTAAAAAAATTACACACAGTGTAATTGATTACGAATTGTTTTTTGGCGCTCAGTTGTTAATTAAAATTTAGTTTTTTATTTTTTGGTGTTGTGGTGACTATAAATTTATTTGGTGCTGATTTAAATACAACTATCTGGTAGAGTTTGTTTAATAAATCGTTTATACCTTTTAAAGATAGCTTTCGATAGTAGTCTTGTCAAACGATTTCTTGTACATATAGTGCAGTCAAAAAAAAATCATTTGAAATTGCACAGTCTAGATACAACAATATTATGATTTTATCCTCTCAGAATATTGTCCTCAGTTTTTCGAAAAACTTGTGCTCCTTTGTTTATAAACAATTTAACTCTTCAAAACGCGTTTTTAGTGTTCCGTACGGAACACTTATAAGATCACTTGGGTCTCTGTCTGTCTGTCTGTCACACCCGATTTTCTCCGAAACTATTTGACCTAGAAAGATGAAATTTGGTAATAATATAGGAACTGATGGCCTCATCAGAGCCATGTAGTTTTGAGAATTAAATTTTGACTTAAGGGGTTAGTTTTGGGGGGTGAAGTCAGAAGTGAAAAAAAATTTTTTTACTAGGTCATCGAGTGTGGTGTCAAATGAAAGCTTGTGAAAACACGAGAAAAAAATATATATATAATATTATACTTGCGCGCACTTTTCTTTGTATTATTTTTAAAAATTCGCGAAAAATCGCTGTCCCGGGCCTTATCTCGAAAAGTACTTATCAAAAAATTTCGAAAAATTCTGGAATATTCTCCACGGGGTGTAGATTGAACGAAAATTATCACGAATGTATTACCTTTATTAATTTGTATGGTATATAAAAAAAACAAAAATTTCAAGGTCATCAGATTTCAGTAAAGATTGGAAACAAACTTTGTTGAAAACTCATTTGGGGTGTGTTTTGTGAAGTCACTGATCATTTTATACCACCGTAACATAAATTTTGACTTAAGGGGTTCGTTTTGAGGGGTGTGAAATCGGAAGTGAAAAAAAATTTTTTTTACTAGGTCATCGAGTGTGGTGTCAAATGAAAGCTTGTGAAAACACGAGTAAAATATATATATATATATATATATATATATCTATATATATATATATATATATATATATATATATATATATATATATATATATTTATATATGATGTAATACTTGCGCACACTTTTTCTTCGTATTACTTTTAAAAAAATCGCTGTCCCCTACCTTATCTCGAAAAGTACTGATCAAAAAATTTTGAAAAAATTCTGGAATATTCTCCACAGGGTATAGATTGAACGAAAATTATCACGAGTGCATTACCTTTAATAATTTATTTGGTATATAAAAAAAAAAATTTCAAGGTCACCAGTTTTCAGTAAAGATTGGAAACAAACTTTGTTGAAAACTCATTTGGGGTGTGTTTTGTGAAGTCACTGATCATTTTATACCACCCTAACAAAAATTTTTATTTTAAAAACAATCAATGTACGGAACACTAATTGTGCAAGTTCAACTTGCACTTGACCGGTTTTTTTTTGAGTTTTAAATGTGAATAACTCCGGTTATATAAGTCGGATCGAGACAAAAGAAAAACCAGACTCATCGTAATGAAATTTTGCACAAATCTTCGTTGGTTTTAAGTCTCTCAAGTGCGTATATAACCTATAAAATTGAAAAACCAGGCAAAAATTGTCTTTTATTTTTCATTCTATTGTACAAGTCGACTAAGTGAGCTGATTGGCTTTCAAAAAATATGCCTTTTGCTATACGAGGATGGATTGAAAAGTTCGCGGCTTAGTCGAGAAAAAAAAATAAAATACGTACAAAAATATTTTTATTTCCCGACGTAATCTCCACTTAGCTCTATGCACTTCTTGCACCTACTTTCTAAAGCTTCTACACCTGTTTGAAAAAAGATCCCTCAAGGTCTTCAAAATACTGGTTAACTGCTTCCACTTCTTCATTTGATGAAAATTTCTGGCCACCGAGGTGTTTTTTTTAGGTTTAGAAACAGATGAAAGTCCGAAGGTGACAAATTAGGAGAATAAGCCGGGTAGGGCAGCAATTCGAAACCACAATCGCGAATTTGAGCCATAGACTCAACAGACGTGTGAACCCGAGCGTTGTCCTGATGGAACAAAACTTTCTTTCTCAGTAATCCTGGGTGTTTCTCTTTAATTTCTTGACGTAAACGACGCAAAAGGGTGCAATAGTAAGTCGAGTTTATTGTTCGCCATAATAATACCTTTAGCATCCCAAAAAACTGACGTCATCACTTTTCCAGCTTACAGAATTGCCTTAGCTTTCTTTGGGGTCGGTTTACCAGATTTTTTCCATTACTTGGATTGTTGTTTTGACTCTGGAATATAGTGGTGAATCCAGGTTTCGTCCGTTGTCACAAACCTGTTAAGAAAATCTTGCGGATCAGCCTCAAACATCTCCAAACAGTCGCGAGAAATCGTGAGTCGAATTCGTTTTTGTTCAACTGAAAGCAATCTGGGGACCCTCTTAGCGGAAACCTTAGAAAATCCGAGTTCGTTGGCAATGATGTTTTGTGTTCGTTCATACGAGATGCCTATAGGGTCTGCAATCTCCCTGATAGTTAATCTACGGTTTTTCAATATGAGATCACACACTTTGCCGATGTTTTCTTCAGTCGTAGACGTCGTGGGCCGGCCGGAGCGAGAGTCATCTTTGATGCTCTCTCGTCCACGTTTAAATTCTGCAACCCATTTTTTCATAGTGGTATATGACGGAGCAGATTTCCCTAGTGTTGTTTTCATAAAATCATGGATCTCCTTTGGTATTAATCTGCACTTGGTCTCACTAAACTCGTTCTAACATAAAAACCACATATTCTACAGCAACAAAATTCTACACAGTGACAACCAAAGAAAGTATAAACTTAATAAAGGTACTACAGCAAAAATATTATAATTATTTTTTGGTGAGCACGGGAACTTTTCAATCCATCCCCGTAGCAAAAATACTCTTGAATTTTGTTATTAAAATATTGAATCCAATGGGGAAAATTGAATTTGTTATTTAAAATTTGAATCGCCAGGCCATTTTATGCCATTTGATCCAAAATGGATCTTCTTTTTTCAAAATTTAGGTCTCGATGCCAGCTTTCTGACGCCATTAGAAAAAGTTTTTTTTTACATTTGTTTATTAATCAAGTAACAACAAATGCGTTTTTTCGGACATTTTGAAAAAAAAAATTGAAGATTTTTTATTATATCTGGTAGAGAATTGCGAGACTTTTATTTAAAAATATTCATCATCATTTTTCTCATAATGACCGAAAAAACGCATTTATTGTTATTTCATTAATAAAATTAATCAAAATGACGCCAAAAATTTTTTTTAAAGGCATCGGAAAGCTGGCGGCATAAAATCGCGGGCAATTCAAATTTTAAATAATAAATTCAATTGTGCCCACTGGGTTTAATATTCTTGTACCAAAATTTCAGGGTATTTTTGCCATAACAGAATGCATATTTTCTGAAAGTTTCAAGCCGATTGGCTCACTTAGTCGACTTGTACAATAAAATGAAAAAAAAAACAGTTTTTTATCTGTTTTTCAATTTTGTAGGTTATGTACGCACTTGAGCAACTTAACCAACGAGGATTAGTTGAAAATTTCATAACGAAGCGTTTAGTTTTTTTTGATCGATCCGATTTATATAACCGGAGTTATTCACATTTTAAGCTCAAAAACGCTAAGTTGGGAATGTGGAATCTTTGGCACAATGATACTACTCAGTATATATCACCACTACACCAAACAATTTATTTTTGCACTCGACGCGCGTTTCGTTAACCATGTTAGCTTCATCAGGAGCGATGATTGACTAAAGCTAAACTACAAATCTACCCTATTTATACTTAGCCTAACCCTTGAATTACTCAAGCGGAACTAATGACATAGGCAAGGCCATCAATTCCGGTCAAGTAACCAGTAGAGGGGACTATAAGGAATAGGTCCTTTGCCTTTATTTAAACTACTTTTACATGTTATGATTTCCATACTTTCGTATGCGTTTAACAATCTCCTATCAGATACATTTTTTATTAATCTTAGATTATCTAATGTTACAGTATGATCAGCTTCAAAGGCATGTTCGGCAATGCTAGACTTTTCTGTTCTATTGTATTTTAAGTGTGCTAAATGTTCTTTAAATCGTGTTTTAATTGACCTTTTAGTTTGCCCAACATACTTTTTGTCACAATCATTACCACTACTTTCATAAATTCCACTTTTCTCACAATTAGGAATCTTATCTTTGGGATTTCCTAAGATATTCCTCAGATTGTCTGATACTTATAGACTAAGGTGAGGCCTACCTTATTAAATACCTTATTGAGTCCCTTGCTATATTTCGGATTATATGGGATGGAGACATACTTAGTGTTATTTTCTTCGCGTGTAAAAAAGGTGGAATTCTGAATATTAAACCTAAACTTATGTCTATTTATTAGCTTATTCACCAAGTCGTCGTCATAACCATTAACTCTAGTTATATTTCTAATACGATTCCTTTCTTTATTAAAGTTTACTCCATTCAGAGGGAAAGTGATTAAACGATGAACTAAAAAATGTAATGAGGCTAATTTATGTTGTTTGCAATGAAATGAGTCATTAGGAATATATCTATCTGTTACTGTGTCCTTCCTATAGATATCAAATTCTAATCTATTATTATTTTTAATAATTAAAATATCTAGAAAAGGCAATTGTCCTTTGTTCTCAACTTCGTAAGTGAATTTAATGGAATCATACCGGCTATTTAATTTAGAAACAAAACCGTCAATATTTGCTTTATTTGTATAAAAAATCGCGAAAATTTCATCCACATACCTATACCATACCCTTGGGAAATATTCGAATTTTTGACTGGCTTCGATTTCAAACTTACTCATGAACAAATTGGCTATGAAAGGTGATAAGCAATTACCCATAGCTGTTCTTTCTTTCTGAACATAAAATTGATTGTTATATTGGAAATAATTTTGTTCCATACAAAGTTTAGATAATGTTAAGTATTCACGAATAATTTCGTCTTCAAAATCATTCATTCTAAGTAATTCTTCGAGATATTGTAAAGTTTGTGGAATTGGCACATTTGGGAACAAAGAACTAACATCAAAAGAAATTAAGACTTCACCTTCATTAAGGACTAGATTTTTTGTATTTTTTATTAATGAATTCTAACGAATTCTTCACTGCGAAAGTATTTAATGGTAACTTCTCAAGTTCTTTTGATAACCATTTGGATATTAAATATGAGGGTGATCCGACCGATGAAACAATGGGTCGCATTGCTTTTCCAGGTTTGTGAATCTTGGGTAAGCAATACAATTTTGGTATGGTCGGATTACTAACATTTAATTTAAATTTTAGCGAATCGGAGACAAGGTTCTTACATTTTTTTAAAGAATTTTTAACCTCTGATATCATTCTCGGTAATGGATTTCTTGTTACCTTTTCATAAGGGCCAGATTCGATAAGATTATCTACGCGTTCAAAATAATCTTTCTTATCCAATATAACAACCTTATTTCCTTTATCCGCTTTTAAGTAAACGCGTTAAATTGTTTATAAACAAAAGAATACAGGTCTTTCCAGGTCCAAAATTCAGGACAATACTCCTGGTGATACCCCAGAGAGGATAAAATCATAATATTATTGTATCTAAACTATGCCTATCTTATCATTATTTTGGCCCTTTTTTACTACACTAATACATATATTGTCTGGAATGTTACGATATTTCAAAATTTTGAAATTTATTTAACGGTACACCTGAACGCATAAATTTAACTTTGATTTCTTAAAAAAACCCATCTGTTAGTAATTAAGTAAGGCTTTTCAAAATCGATCTATAAAGTGGCTGAATTGAAATAATAAATGAATAAAAAGTGTAGATAATAATAATAATTTATAATATAAAAATGGCACATTGTAGTGGGTATAGAAAGCATAGGAAGTTTAAAACTAACACTAAATTAAGATATAAACACTACTCTATACTATCATATTATCATAGTAAATTATTAATAATGAATAGATTTTTTGTCCAATCATTACTAATAATTAGTTTAGGGACTGATGCAACTTAACAGTTAATTTCGTCCTCCCAGCTTTAAGTTTAATTTTAGTCGCTTAAGGCAAGGCAAATTAATTATTTTATGCATCGATGGATCTTTTTAGTGTTCCGTACGGAACACTTATAAGATCACTTCGGTGTCTGTCTGTCTGTCTGTCTGTCTGTCTGTCTGTCTGTCTGTCTGTCTGTCTGTCTGTCTGTCACACCCGATTTTCTCCGAAACTATTTGACATAGAAAGGTGAAATTTGGTAATAATATAGGAATTGATGGCCTCATCAGAGCCATGTAGTTTTGAGAATTAAATTTTGACTTAAGGGGTTAGTTTTGGGGGGTGAAGTCGGAAGTGAAAAAAAAAATTTTTTTACTAGGTCATCGAGTATGGTGTCAAATGAAAGCTTGTGAAAACACGAGTAAAAAATATATATATAATATTATACTTGCGCGCACTTTTCTTTGTATTATTTTTAAAAATTCGCGAAAAATCGCTGTCCCGGGCCTTATCTCGAAAAGTACTTATCAAAAAATTTCGAAAAAATTCTGGAATATTCTTCACGGGGTGTAGATTGAACGAAAATTATCACGAGTGCATTACCTTTAATAATTTATATGGTATATAAAAAAAACAAAAATTTCAAGGTCATCAGATTACAGTAAAGATTGGAAACAAACTTTGTTGAAAACTCATTTGGGGTGTGTTTTGTGAAGTCACTGATCATTTTATACCACCGTAACATAAATTTTGACTTAAGGGGTTCGTTTTGAGGAGTGAAATCGGAAGTGAAAAAAAATTTTTTTTACTAGGTCATCGAGTGTGGTGTCAAATGAAAGCTTGTGAAAACACGAGTAATATATCTATATATATATATATATATATTATATATATATATATATATATATATATATGTATATATCATATATATATATATATATATATATATATATATATATATATATATATATATATTGTAATACTTGCGCACACTTTTCTTCGTGTTACTTTTAAAAAATCGCTGTCCCCTACCTTATCTCGAAAAGTACTGATCAAAAAATTTTGAAAAAATTCTGGAATATTCTCCACGGGGTATAGATTGAACGAAAATTATCACGAGTGCATTACCTTTAATAATTTATTTGGTATGTAAAAAAAACAACAAAATTTCAAGGCCATCAGTTTTCAGGGAGGGGAAATCTGAAAATCGGGAAAAAATTAACAAAAATTGAAGAAAATCAAAAATAATTAAAAAAATCGAAAAAAAAAATTGTTACAAATTGAAAAATTGTCAGAAGTGGAAAAAATCAATAAGAATTCAAAAAAACTTCAAAAGTTTGACAAAATTGACGATTCGTTATAAAACTTTAAAAAAAAATGAATATTAATAAAAATTTGGAAAATCAAAAAAAGTTTTTAAAAAACAAAAGAAAAAAAAAAAAAATTGAAAAATAGTAATATTGCAAAATTGGAAAATCGAAAAAATAGTAAAAGAAAAAAAAATTGAAAACCGAGAAAAATTTAAAAAAATCCAAATAAAATCATTAAAAAACTTTAAAATTGTCAACATCGAAAAAAAAAAAAAAAATCATAAAAACACAAAAAATCGCAAAAAATATTAAAAAATCGATAACAATTGTTAAAAATGGAAAAATCAGTTGTGTAATTTGAAACGTAATTTGAAAGTTAAAAACTGAAAAATTCGAAAGGAAAACTGAAAATCGGGAAGAAATTTAAAAAAAAAAAACTGAACAAAATCAAAAATAATTAAAAAAATCGAAAAAAAAATTGTTACAAATTGAAAAATTTTCAAAAGTGGAAAGAATCAATAAGAATTCAAAAAACTTCGAAAATTTGAAAAAAATCGACGATTCGTTATAAAACTTTAAAAAAAAATGAAAATTAATAAAAATTTGGAAAATCAAAAAAGTTTTTAAAAAAACAAAAGAAAAAAAAAATAAAAATTAAAAAATAGTAATATTGCAAAACTGAAAAATCGAAAAAATAGTAAAAGAAAAAAAATTGAATTGAGTGCATTACCTTTAATAATTTATTTGGAATCTAAAAAAAAAACAAAATTTCAAGGTCACCAGTTTTCAGTAAAGATTGGAAACAAACTTTGTTGAAAACTCATTTGGGGTGTGTTTTGTGAAGTCACTGATCATTTTATACCACCCTAACAAAAATTTTTATTTTAAAAACAATCAACGTACGGAACACTAATTGTGCAAGTTCAAATTGCACTTGACCGGTTTTTTATAAGTATATCCGTACTAAAGTTTCTTTTTTTCCTAAAATATATTTTTTCGATTTTCACTAGTGGTGTGTACTACGGTGTAACAAGTAATTTGCAAGAATAGTGGTATAGCGCTGCTCTTCCTCAACTTGTTAATATCTTGAAACAAGCTAATTTTCAAAATTTGTGACCTAATTTTCCTTTAAATTGTTAGTAAATTCGATATTCAGCATATGAAAAGAAATATTTCTTTCCATATACATTTTTCATTTATTAATTTATGTTACTCTGCAGTACAAAAATCCAGGTATGAATTTTTTAAACCTTTTTAGATTGACATTGATATACTTGGATGCAAGAAACATGAAACTTAAAATCAATAATAGACTACATTATAATTAAAAACGAGACCACTATGAAAATAAAAGACGTAAGAGTAAAGAGAGGGGCAGAATGTGGAACAGACCATAGACTATTAATAGCAAATATAAAAGTACCGTGGTACAAGACAATAAAGCAAAAAGGAACAATAGATAAAGAAAACAGAAATACTAATGAGATAACAGAAAAAGCAGACAAACAAATAAAATACAAAATACACTTACTGCAAGACGGAACGATAAGAGACCTATACAGACGACGATTAGATCAAAAATTAAATGAATTTAACTACGACAACCTCCAACAGATGTATGACCACATAAAAGAATGCATCAAACAGGCGGCCCTAGAAGCATTAGGCAAAAAGAAGACAACGAGAATAAGAAACATAAAATTAGAATCTGTAAAAAAACAAAAGAATCTATAAAGGAAAAAAAAAGACTATACGAAAAATGGCTGAATACAAAATCAGAAGAAGATCTACAGAAATATAAAGAAAAAAATACAGAAACGAGGAGGATGATAAACAAAGAAAAGAACGAGAGATGGGAAAAATCGTGCGAACATGTAGAATAGTATATAGGAGGAACTAGAAGCACAGAGTCATGGAGAATAATTAAAGCATTAAGGACCAACAATAGAGAGAAGATGTATATAGAGTATATCCTAGAAAGCGAGTGGGAAGAATATTATAAAAAGCTGCTAACAGAAGACAGACAAGAATTCCAGGAAGAGAACACTGAAGAAGAACAGAATAAGGAAAAAAAAGAGATAGAACTAAGCTATGAAGAAGTAAAGAAGACAATAAGAACACTCAAAAATAATAAATCTGCAAGGCCTGGGGGTGTGGTAAATGAGATGATTAAGTACGGGTCTAATAAATTACATCGAATGCTGAGAAACATGTTCCTCAGAGCGATAAATGGAGAAAAAAATACCAGAGGAATGATCAAAAGCCTATGTAGTATCTATATTTAAAAAGGGAGACCGCAGAAAACGCACAAACTATAAAGGCCTAAGCATAATATCGAGTATGGGACGTTTATATGGAAAAATTATTAAAAATATCACAGAGGAAAATATAAAAGGAAAAATTGGAGAAGACCAAGCAGGCTTTACAGCAGGAAAATCATGTATAGACCACATATACATTATAAAACAAACAATGGAAAAAAAGCTGGAAAAGAATAGAGAAGTAGAATTAGCCTTCATAGACATAAGAAAGGCTTATGACTCAGTACCAAGACAAAGATTATGGAACGCAATGAAAGAAATAGACATTGACAAAGAACTAATATACGCAGTAATAGCTCTCTACGAAAACAACACAGTGAACATAAAAATAGGACATAAAATAGGGAAGAGACTCCAAACATCAAAAGGCCAATTACAAGGATGCTCTACATCCCCCACACCATTCAAAATATATCTCGAATAAACATTAAAAAAAATGGAAGCAAAAATGTAGTGGAATGGGAGTCCCAGTACGAGAAGATTACTTATGTACTCTAAGCGCAGACGACCAAGTAATCATAGCGCAAGATGAGGAAGACCTCAGTTATATGGTAAGAAAATTGAAAGAAGAATACACTAAAGCAGGATTAGCAATAAATTTTGATCAAACGGAATATCTAACAACAAAGGAGGGAAACGTGGAGAATCTAGAAGTCGATAACGAAACAATAATCAAAGGAACCGATAGATTTAAATATTTAGGAACCATCATTTCAAAAAACGCAACATCAGAAGAAGAGATTAAAGCTAGATTAGGACAAACGCGGACGTGCATAAGACAATTAAATTCGATCCCGTGGGATAAGCATATTACAAAAAGAAACAAAACACGCATATACAAATCAATAATACAAAGCATAATGACATACTGGTCAGAAACATGGACGATCAACAAAAGAAATAAATCTAAAATTAACGCGGTAGAGATGGAGTATTGGAGAAGGTGTTGTAGAATGACACGTATGGAGAGAATAACAAATGAAGAAATAAGAAGTAGAATGAATATCAAAGAGAACGTAATAAACACCATTGAAGGAAAACGATTAAAATGGTATGGACACATAAGACGGAGTGAAGATACTAGGCGGATAAAGAAAATAACGGAGTGGAGCCCTATAGGGAGAAGAAAAAGAGGAAGACCCAGACGATCGTGGAGAGACGATGCGGACGAGGCTATGGAGGACAGGGGTCTAACAGATGGAGACTAGGAAGATAGAAACGGATGGAATCAAAGGCTGAGAGAAGGAAGACAGCATCAGCTGTAGAAAATCCTTGATATATATATATATATATATATATATATATATATATATATATATATATATATATATATATAGATTCACAGTGATTTCATGTGAGTGGAATGCAAAATTTTTGTAATTTTCTAGAAAATATTATTTTAAAATATGCGTTATTAATTTTCCACGGCTTCTTGGGCTATGAACTGTTGTGTATTTTTAAAATTAATTAGTTTTTTAGTAGCTATACAACTTCCGTTAAAGCTTGTCCTATATCTTTATATATACTCATATTTAGAATTTCTCACCAAACCTAGGGTGTTCCAAAATTCACGCAAGAAGTAATTTTGATAGAAAACACATGTTTTTAATTAAAAATTGTAATTTTTTATTGATTCATAAAGTATACAGTATAGAGTTATGTATGGAATAACATATCGGGTAAATGGTCTCCACGGCTTTGCTGGCACATACGCACTCTTTTGTTGAAATTTTCCATGACCGTGTTGCACAAATGTGGTTGAATTTCGTTCATACATCGCTTAATTTCCTCCTTTAAGTCGTGGGTGGTCGTGGGCTTGTTGGCATAAACCTTAGACTTTAAAAAACCCCAAAGAAAAAAGTCCAACGGCGTTAAATCGCATGATCTGGGCGGCCAATTCTGATCACCAAAACGGGATATTACACGACCAGGAAATGACTCATGTAGTAATTGAATTGTTTCTCGGGCTGTATGGCATGTGGCACCGTCTTGTTGAAACCACATGTAGGCCATTTCTTGCAATTTAGGCACAAACAACTGGAATATCATATCGCGATAACGATCACCATTAACTGTTATTGCCTGGCCAACCGCATTTTTGAAGAAGAATGGTCCGATGACGCCTTCAGCCCAAAATCCGCACCAAACAGTGACACGCTGTGGATGCATTTGTTTTGCAACAGTCACGTGTGGATTGTCTGAACCCCAAATGTGACAATTTGGTCGATTAACGAAGTCATCAAGATGGAAATGAGCCTCATCGCTGAAGATGATTTTCTTCGAAAAATCAGTATCCACTTGTGGTTCCATAATCCATTCGACGAACGTCAGTAGGTTTCAGTTCTTGAGTCAATTGAACTTTGTAAGCATGAAGATGCAAATCTTTCGTGAAAATACGCTGTAGAGAGCTTCTCGAAATGTCTAATCCTTGACCACGATGCCGAATTGATGCTCCTGGAGTCTCAGCAACACTCTCACGAACTGCTTCAATGTTTTGTGTCGAACGACTTGTTGAAGGACGGCTAGAGCGTTTAAGATCACTAATTGATCCAGTTGCCCTGATTTCCACAATTAATCTCTTCACAGTTGATGAGGTTAAATCACTATTCCGACCATATTTTGTACTAAAATTCCGAATTCTAGCTGCCAAACTTTCATTATTTTATTGCTCAACAATGAAAACACGTTGTTCTTTCGTGTAGCTTTCCGTTTTTAATAACCCTGAACTGTCAGCTGTCACACTGTGTTTTTTGTTTTGTTGGCAACACTTTACCGTACAAATGGCGCCAAATTCAAATCTTGCGTAAATTTTGGGACACCTTATAATTATCTACTATTTTAGAAAAAATAGTTAATAATTTACAATTCGTGTTCAAATGTCTAACTTAGAAACAGAAGGGCGTCAACATGGACGGAAAGTGTCTGAATCACCCCCGGTCGCGATATTGTCCTTTTCAGCAGAAGAACTAACAACGATGCGCCAGGACCTTAAGGACGCCTCCCAAGCTGTGGACCTCAAAATGAACTTTCAAAAGACCAAAATAATGAGCCCAGATAATATGGCCGTCATCATCGAGAATCACGCGGAAGTAGTCAACGAGTACAACTATCTAGGACATAATATCAAGCTTGGGAAAGAAAATCAGAGGACAAAGATCAAGTGGCGAATTGCCCTCACCTAGATGGCGTTCGCGACACTTAGCCACATCCTCTGTTGCCCGACGATCTCTGTGAACCTCAAAAGGAAGGTCTACGACACATACATTTTACCAGTGGCGACATACGGATATGAGACGGCGACTCCTACTGCAAGTTGTGCTAATCGCTTCTCGGTTTGTCAGAGCTGACGATGCTCGGGGTCTGTGACGTCATTAAGCATGTGGCCAGACTGAAGTGGCGTCGGACAAGATCCGTAGTCAGGAGTGATTCTAACTAGACGAAAGCCCTAATGCACTGGAAATCAAGTAATGCAAAGGGAGGTGTTGGACCACCACAGGCGAGATGGAGGGATAATATCCAGCAATATGCGGGGAGAGACTGGATCAGATTGTTCAGCAACTATTGATATATCGTCAATTATAGATTTATCGATATATCGAGAATTTTCGGATTCATCTATCGATACCGGCCTCTTTAGCGTAGTGGGTTAAGAGTCTGCATATAAAACACTCCAATGATCCCTGGTTCGATTTCGGCAATTGGCCTGTCCCAAAATATAAGATCCTATTTTTTGCCGTTTTAAGTGGGCAATATAAAAATTCTGACCTGAGGTTGCAGAGATGGACTTAAGAAATTTATTCATTAATGCAAATAAATAAAATTATAAGTGTTTTTGGAGATGTTTATTTATAGATGCATGTAAAAACAAAAGGATAAGAAGTACAAATATACAGTTTGAATGAATGGGGTTTACAAGAGGGGACATATCGTATAAATAAAAATACATTTTAACTTAAGCCTAATTCTGTTTCACTATCACTGTCATTAGCTGAGGTAATTATCAGTGGTTTTATATTATTTACATAAATATATGAATCTTCAATTTTAATAACGTGCTGAATGGAATTCTTCCAGCTTTCACAAGGTATATCATTTATAACTTTTTTTACTAATTCAACCACTGACACGCTTAAAGTAGGAGAAAATTTTGTGCTCTTAGTTTTGATTTAACTTTAAATATGTTCCATTGGATTAAACACACAATAATACGGAGGAAGCCGCAAAACAGTGTGTCCTATTTTCTCAGCCATACACATATCACCCACATCACAGCCATATCACAAACATATTTCTTTTTCAATTTATAGTCTTCCAAAACTTCCAAAAGGTCATTTTTATAACCTGGGGCGGCTGTAGGTAGATTGAGTAGCTTACAGTTGTCACTGCCGGTCCCAAGCTCGGACAAAGGAGGAGGGTTGTAGCGGTAGGCCAGCTCCCTACCCTATGTAAAAAAAGCCTCTGCTAAAAAACCTAATCCAAAGCCTCGGAATCGAACGGATATACGAAGACGAAAACAGCAAAGAAGAAGGACAATGATATGTGGTACATGGAACATACAAGGTCTCTCCAGGAGAGTAAATGAAGTTGTAAATGAATTAGAAAATCTTCGAGTCGAAATTGCAGTACTGACGGAAACAAAGAAGAAAGGAAAAGGCTCCGAAAGTTGGGGGCATTACGATCACTTTTATAGTGGAGTGTCCAAAGAAGATAGAGCAAAACAAGGCGTATTCATACTAATACACAGAAAACTGAGGAAATTCATAACCACCTGGGAATTGATTAGTGAAAGAATCATAAAGATGAATCTCAAAATATTAGGTAATAACACAACCTTACTGGGGGTATACGCTGTCAACGACGACGATCTGGCTAATAACAAGGATTCATTTTTTGAACAACTAAATGAGGAAATACGCAAAATTGGAATATCAAGAGAGATATTACTTTTGGGTGATCTAAATGGAAGAATAGGAAGGAAAAAACACGATAAAGTGGTAGGAAAATATGGCGAAGAAGTTACTAACGACAACGGAAGAAGAATTATAGAGATATGTGAACAAAACAACCTTACAATATTAAACGGACACTACCAGCATAGGGATATTCATAAATATACGTGGAGACAAACAATAAGAGATTTAAAAAGTATTATCGACTATATGATAATACGTCAGAGATCTAGATTAAACTTCCTAGATGTAAGAGTCCAAAGAGGGGCTTCATGTGGCAGCGACCACTCCCTCGTAAAAGGAAAGATAACCTCACGAACAACACGGGAAAGCAAACTGGAAGATACAAGTACACAGCACACAACAAGTGAAACAACAATAAGATATAATACAGACAGCTTACAGAATGAAAGTATCAGAAATCTATACAAGAGTAGACTGGACTAAAAGATACAACGGACGGGATTTGTTAATATAGAAGAAGAATATAAGTATATAAAGGAATGCCTACACGCAGCCGCACTGGAAGTATTAGGGTATCAAGAGAAAAGGGAAAAACAGCAAAAACCATATTGGTGGGATGAAGAAATTAAATACGAAATTGAAGAAAAACGGAAAAGCTATCACAAATACTTAAGTTCAAAGAGCACAAACAACAAAGTAAAATACAAAGAATCTCAAGCTAGAGTACGCAAAATGATTAGTGACAAAAAGAACAACCAATGGGAAAAGACATGTTCAAGACTCAACACTTACATAGGAGGAAGAAAAAGCACAGAAAGCTGGAGACTTCTTAAAAATATGAGAACAGAACGGAAAAGAGAAATCTTCTCACCAATAACACCAGAAAAATGGAACCAATATTTTACAAATATGCTAACAGAAGATAGACCAGAGTTCAAAGATACCCAACATGGAAACCCAAATATAGTTATACGAGGATCCCCAATAAGGATAACAACATCAGAAGTTAAAGAAGTATCCCCGGAGAGATAGTAAAATACGGAACTGAAAAGCTATTTAACGCTTTGAGGAACTTATTCCAAAGATGCATTAACACATCAGAAGTACCTGAGGAATGGAAAATATCATACATATCAACAATTCATAAGAAAGGAGATAAAAATAATTGCGATAACTATAGGGGAATAACGGTTACAGGATCTATTAGCAGAATATACGTGTAAGCACCGAAATAATTAAAGCCGTAAAATCCTTATACCAAGACGCAAGAAGTAGTGTGAAAACCAAATATGGTATAACAACAGGTTTCCCGGTCACAAAGGGTCTCAAACAGGGCTGCTGTATATCCCCAACGCTATTTAAAATCTATTTGGAGAGTGAAGAACTGGAAAAGGAAATGCAGCAGTATGGGATTACCACTGGATGACGATACTACATTGTACACGCTATCATTCGCAGATGACCAGGTAGTAGTCGCTCAGGACATCGATGATATGGAATACATGATACGAAAACTTATGGAGGAATATGAAAAAATGGGGCCTAGAAGTCAATATTAAAAAGACCGAGTACATGTGCGTCGGAGGACAACAGCAGGACTTGAAACTGGCCACAGGACACACCATCAAACACTAGTATTTGGGAACAAGAATATTTAGGGACGGAATACTGGAAGAAGCAATATTCGAGAGGAATATCCAGGGAAGAAAAGCGATTGCAATGCTTAATAGTATACTATGGGACAAAAACATAACCATTGAAAATAAGAAGAGAATTTACAACTCAATAGTGAAAAGTATAATAACTTACAGCTCCCAGGTGTGGCCATTAAAGGAAAGAACAGAAAAAATACTCAAAGCTACAGAAATGGATTTCTGGAGACGAGCAGCCAGAAAATCCAGAAAAGACCGCATACCAAATGACACGATAAGGCGAGCTTTAGAAATAAAGCACGATATAGTGGATGAAATCAGAACCCAACAGTTAGTATGGTACGGACATGTACAGAGAATGTCACAAGACCGACTACCTAAAAAGATTTTAAATTGGAACCCTCATGGAAAAAGAAAGCGAGGAAGACCACGCCAAAGCTGGAGAGCAGGAATCAACAAGGAAGTACTAGAGAGAGATCTGGAGGAGGAGGGATGGAGAAACCGGGAGGAGTGGAAATTAGGCATCGGAAGACGGAAGACGGAAGACGGAAGACGTTATAAAACCGATTGATATATATATATATATATATATATATATATATATATATATATATATATATATATATATATATATATATATATATATACAAAATAAATGTCATTTTCTAACATATATTCCTGTATTTCCGATTTGGTGTTGGCTGCATTAGGAACCTTATTTAGTAGGCGACGATGGTAACTTGCGTTGTCCATAACTATAACACTCTGTTCGGGAACATTTGGCAAAAGGGAATTTTGAAACCAATTTTCAAAAAATTTTGCGGTTGTGTCTTCGTCCTAGTCCAAACTAGAATATTTTATGTTTTTTGCAGATAATAGTAGACAATTTGAAACCCAGCCCTTTTCAGATTCAGCATACAAAATGGTTATTCGTTTACCTTTATTTGAAGGTGCGTTAGTTCAGGTTACATTTTGTACTGCTGTCTACTTACCCTTTTTGCACAGTCGCATGGATATCGAACCATGTTCCGTCAAGGTAAATTATTGGCCAATTTTCTGATCGATATTTTTTAATTTCTTCTAAATAAGTATGTCGCAAGATTCGTAATCTTTGTGACTCCATCACTACTTGCCTTTTGTTGATTCTTCGGAATGTGAATCCCATTCTTAAGAGAATTCTTTGAAGGGTTGATCGGCCACAATGTATATTGGTCCCGTCCTGCACCAGTCTTAATTTTATTTTCTCTAGTGTCGGCACCAACTGCTCTTCATACATAGAATATATTTCCGTTTTTTCCTGTTTTTGAGTGATGGTTTTCCTACAATACCCTTAATCGTAGAAATTGGAGTTTTTGTTAGTTCACTGGTTTCTTGCAAAGCACTTTGTTTATTCAAATTTCTTTTTAGCAAACTGTAGTAAACATTTTTCACTATTTAGCGTCAAGTGACAAATGTTTTCTCTTGCGATAACCACTATTGTAATTTTCCCACGGACGCCACATAATTAAAATGGACACGTTACGTTGTAAGTAAAACTAAAAATAAAAATAATAAAAAGTATCTTTCGAATCTTAATGGGGACCTGTGGTCATTAGGCCTATATTATTAAATACTTAAAGGGCTCCAAACCGGGTTGCCAGGTAGTAAATATATAGGTAAAAATAGATCCAATATGATTGCAGGTGTAAGTGAGGGTGGTATACAAAGCAGGTAAAATAAAAATACGTTTATCGTAATACCTGGCAACTATGCACAAAACCTTAATAGGGTCGTTTATTGCCCATCGAAAAAGCAAAATGACAGGATCTTATATCTTGGGATTTACTTTACGTGTGTGTATTTTTAGGTAGTAGTTAATGCAGAAATGCAACGACGGCCCTGGTAGCATTACGCGTTGTCTTAAATGCGCCGTGATATATAAATGTGAATGTTTCGGCACTTGGGTAATATTGACGGATATTATGACATCCTCGTCAATATATCTCATTAGAGATATTATCAGAAAAATGGTAAAAATCCCTATAGTGTCGGTGAGGTGGACTATAAAAAAATTGATATACCTATAATTATATATATATATATATATATATATATATATATATATATATATATATATATATATATATATATATATATATATATATATATATATATATATATACATATATATATATATATACATATATAGATATATATATATATATATATATATATATATATATATATATATATATATATATATATATATATATATACATATACGAAAAAGCAAATTTTTAAAATGGATGTTTATTGTATTTGATATTTCAATTAGACTAACTATGGGATACCTGAATAGAATACTAAGGTAATTATGAGAATAATGCCAAGAAATTTGTGATTAGGCAGAGTGTGTACACAAATTTTCAACAGTATTTTTAACACATAGTCTAGAGGAAATATGTATTTATACTGAAGAATTGTCTATATTTTTTTAGATAATCCTAACAAAAAAGAATACATTACTACTTGAATATAATAAATTTAGAAATAATTCAATGTTCTTCAGAATAATTCCTTTAGAAGTACCATCTACTTATTAATTAGCTCTTATTTGCTATGTTAATAAAAGATTAAAGAAAAGAAAACATTAGTTCAGGGGAGTAAGTCTTAGGTGATATGATATTAATGAGAGTTTATAAATTTGTAATTTTCTCTGTTTTTTAGATGGATTATTCAAAAATTGTACTCCCAATAAAAAAACGTACTTATATTTTCCTTCTTCAGCTTATTGCATCCATCATCGGATAAAAACCTCCCTTAACTGCTGCCCCTGTTCTCTATCATGTGTTCTCCTCATCCAGTTATGTTCAATTGTTCTTTTTATGTGACCTGACCACCTAGTTTATGGTCTTCCCCTGCTTCTTTTATTTGCTCGTGGCTTCCATTCTATAATTTTTCGTGTTCCCCAAGTGTCTAATAAATTGGCTTCAAGTCCTAACGTTTTGTGTGCTTTTTTCTGAATTTTATTAAAGAGCCTTGGCATTACTAATTAAGTTCAAAATATTATTTTTTAAGGACCACTCCCTTTTAAAAACGCTTGACTAGCTACAAAAGTGCGTAAAGTTTAGTAAGTAAAAACTCAAATTTTTTAGTAATTGGAAAGATTCCTTCCCTCTTAAAGGTTGGAAACACTCTTTACAATTACTAGTTACTAAGTATTTAGAAAAAGCAATCCAGATATAGTGTTTTCAAGTACATATGAAACTGAATAGCTTTAAAACATCTATCCTCTATATTGGGTCTCTTAAAAACCCACATTGTGGCTATGTTGACTATTAGTAATTTATATAATTAATTATCATTCTTATATTGTTTGAAAATATAGATCCTGGAGCAGTAACTCTATCTACACAGAATACTGGGACACCCTATATATATATATATATATATATATATATATATATATATATATATATATATATATATATATATATATATATATATATATATATATATATATATATATATACATATATGTATATATATATATATATATATATATATATATATATATATACATATATGTATGTATATATATATATATATATATATATATATATATATATATATATATATATATATATATATATATATATATATATATATATATATATATATATATATATATATATATATATATATATATATATATATATATATATATATATATATATATATATATATATATATATATATATATATATATATATATATATATATATATATATATGTTTGGCCAATGTAGATTGATGGACAATTGAGGCAGGAAATTGAGTAAACCAAGTCTGACATGGAAAGAACTGGCAGCGGGGCCTTCAGCTTACTGAAGACACGTCTGTTTTTGAAGAAGTAATATTTAGCAATTTTAATGTTAGGAATGACACGCAATATGTGGACCAATTTGTTTGTAAGGCCAGGAATGAATTTTTTGCTTTCTTTCTTTATTCTATATATATATATATATATATATATATATATATATATATATATATATATATATATATATATATATATATATATATATATATATATATATATATATATATATATATATATATATATATATATATATATATATATATATATATATATATATATATATATATATATATATATATATAGAATAAAGAAAGAAAGCAAAAAATTCATTCCTGGCCTTACAAACAAATTGGTCCACATATTGCGTGTCATTCCTAACATTAAAATTGCTAAATATTACTTCTTCAAAAACAGACGTGTCTTCAGTAAGCTGAAGGCCCCGCTGCCAGTTCTTTCCATGTCAGACTTGGTTTACTCAATTTCCTGCCTCAATTGTCCATCAATCTACATTGGCCAAACTTCTCAATCCTTGAATCGTCGTATTGTACTCCATAAAAGTGACACTAGATGCCATCCACACAGATGTGCTTTGGCGACCCATTCTGTTGACAATGGTCATTCTTTTAATTTCAGGGAACCCAAAATTCTTCATTTCTCTAACAATCTTTCCAAGAGAGAGTTCCTTGAGATGTGTTATATCCAGGAGAATCACCTTAATATTAATAAAAGAACCGACCTAGATGGTCTTAGTAGCATATATAGCTTCCTCCTCTCCTGTGATAAATCAACTCCACACAATAATTCCCTGTCTTCAAGTGTTTTATGATCCATCTGAACCGCGTTGGTCGTCTCTCTTTTAGCTCCGTAATTTCCAGGGTTTTTCTCCTCCTTCCTCTCTTTATTTACGGTTCCCTTTGATCCTGGGCTCCACAGATTCCTTCCATTTTATCTAGGCCATTTTGTGCACCTAGCGATTACTGTCTTTCTTCCATTGACAGTACCCTGCGTCACCCCTCTAAAACCTCCTGGTGCCTCCAGTCTTATTGGTTTCTGCAAACATTCTCTTTCTCCAATCAGATGCCAACAAGAAATTAATAAAGTAATAATTATTTCATTAGATAATCTTCTTCTTCGTTGCTCCCATTATTGTCACTCTCTCTCTCGCTCCCTCGCTCACCATTTACCTATAATTAGGTTATGATTTATCCTCCCTCTACCACATACTGGGTTCTTTGGTCGCTCAATTGGCTATCTCTTTCTCAGTTAGGGTCCAATATTTGCACTTCCCTTTCTATCGGTTCCTTCCAGGTGTCGACCCGCACTCTGGTTAATTGAGCTTTCTTGACTAAATCCCTTATCTCTGTCGGGCAGCTGTCTCCTGTCGTCCTTGTCATTTTTCCTAAATGGCGGTGGCCATATGTGGTGGTCACAAGTGAAATAATTAACAATGTTCTCAACATCCAAGGTTCCCAATTACATCCATGTTTTAAATTTGGTTTTTTAGAATTTTGTCTACAGTGTTTTAGTGTGTTTTTTATATATTTTATGGATTAACCAACTTTTATATGTAACAACTTTTGTATGTATAACCTACGGCCATTCAGGCTAACGAAATCTTTGCACTTCTCATGTGAGTTTTTTAACTTATTATGACTAATATTTTATTCTTGTTCTACACTAATTTTATTTATTATAACAACCTAATGATAACATCATTAATTTAAAGTTGTCCCAGACACGATCAGGGAATACGCTCTGTTCTTCTTTTCAGTTCTGCCCTGAAGAAGGTCCCAATCCAGGACCGAAATATTGGCTTAATGAAAATTGTGTGATCTCTTATCACGCCCACTTCTTGCCGAGTTCCCCAATTAAGATTGTATTTTTATATATATTATATATATATATATATATATATATATATATATATATATATATATATATATATATATATATATATATATATACTGTTTTATTAGTTTTGTGATGTTATATGTAATGAAGCATTCATGCACTTTGTGTATACAGTAATACCCCGCTTAGCGCGACCCCCCGTTACGCGCGGTTTCACTATAACGCGAATTTCAAATTTCGCGCTCATGTAGTCATTAACTTCTCTATGGTCGCGGGGGATCCCCGCTTTCTCTGAATATTCTCTTTGAAGAATTGGGAATTCCCTGTCCTTCGACTTTGTTCTATGGGGATTTCCTCGTTCGTTTCGTGTGTTCATTTGTTCCGTAATGTTAGTTCGGTCGGCTGGCAGTTTTGTTTTAATATTTATTGGAGATACATACATACATAATTTAACCCTACGTTAAAAATGCCGCCTGTAAAGAAAAAAGAGCGTAAAAGCGTCACTTTGGAATTGAAGATGAAAGTGTTAAGAAGAATGGAAAATGGAGGCAAAGCAACAATTGTTGGGAGAGATTTTGGACTCTCAGAATCGACTGTGAGAACGATTTATAAAAATCGGGAAAAAATTAAAATCTCCAGCGAAGGTTCAACACCTATAAGTGCAACAAAACTTTCTCGTTCGAGATCATCTATCTTAGAAAGAATGGAGAAATTACTGTCAGTCTGGATCGAAGATTTGAATAAGAAGAACACACCACTAAGTCAAGATCTCATATGCACAAAAGCAAAATCTTTGTATGAGATGCTGAAAACAAAAGAAGGAGAAGGGAGTGCCACTCCGACTTTTGCTGCCAGCAGAGGCTGGTTCCATCGGTTCAAGCAGCGTTCTAATCTTCACAATATCCACATAACAGGCGAGGCGGCCAGCGCGGACATTCAAGCTGCAGCTGAGTTTCCAGACAAGTTTCAAGACTTCGTTAGACGAGAGAAAATTCCTGCTTGTCTCATCTTCAATGTTGATGAGACCGCACTTTACTGGAAAAAAATGCCATCTCGAACATTCATTTCTAAGGAAGAACGTCAAGCCAGTGGTTTCAAAGCTGCGAAAGATCGACTAACACTTCTGCTGGGTGGTAATGCCACTGGTGATTTCAAACTGAAACCTTTACTAGTGTACCATTCAGAAACACCCCGTGCAATGCGAGGCACAGACAAGACAAGTCTACCAGTTGTGTGGCGATCAAACAGAAAGGCGTGGGTTACACGGGAAATTTTTCAAGAATGGTATTCTAATAGTTTTTGCCCATCAGTCAAATCATACTGTGACAGAAATGGGCTTGAACCTAAAGTTATATTACTCTTAGACAATGCCCCAGGACATCCAACCTCACTTGATACGCCCAGAGACTTAAAAGTGTACGTAAAGTTCCTTCCACCAAACACTACGTCAATATTACAACCTATGGACCAGGGGGAGCAATAGCAAACTTCAAACCTTATTACCATCGCCGCACTTTTAGCCAACTAATTCATGAAACTGACGGGGAAGGAAGACAGTCTATGCGAGAGTGGTGGAAGTCATACAACATTATGAAGTCTATTCACAACATAGAAGAGGCTTGGAAGGAAGTTAAAATGAGTTGTATGAATGGGGTGTGGCGTAATCTTTGGCCAGATGTAGTGGAAGCACCTAGAAGAATTGTCCAGATGCAGAGACAAGTGCTTGAAGACATTGCTGCAATGATTGAGGGGTCTGAACTTGAAGATGTCACGGTAGAAGATCTCGTAGAACTTGTAGCAACGCACGACGATCCTATTAGCAATGAAGATCTGATCGAGTTACAGAATAATCCTATCTACGATGAGGAAGAACAAGTAGAAGAGAAAGTTTTATCTTCAGGGGAAATACAAAATGCACTTTCAAAAATTTATTCAGGTTTGGACATATTGCAGAGTATAGACAATAATGATGACCGTGTCTTGACCGTGTGTCAAACAATTAAAAACAGTGTTGGGTGTTATGAACGTATTTTACAAGAACGTAAACAAAACGTTACCCAAAAGACAATAGATGTATTTTTCCGTAAAAAATAAGAGTATGTATTGCATAAAGTGTTCTTAGAATTAAAGTGATTGATTAAAATGATTTGTATTTTTTTGTATTAAATTTTGACTATGTTTAATCATAAACCTCGATATACGCGAATTTCAGTTAACGCGATTTTTTTCGGAACGTATCCCTCGCGTAAAGCGGGGTATTACTGTATATTGAATAAAGGAATTTTCTACTTAACTAAACTAAAATAACTTGTTATTATTCTGTTGCATTTTTTTCAAATAAAACTAAAACTCTTAGGTAAAGATGAAATGTACCCTTTCCCACCTATTTTGCAACTGAGTAATTAAAACTCATTAATTACTTGGAATAATTATAGCATTGTTAAGGTTTGCCCCATTACTTTTTTTAATTATTATAGCCGAGAGAGTGATTCGCTGTAACGAGGACGTGAGGATTTTTAAAACCCGGCTGATGCAACTTCCCATTCGGTTGCACTAGATGGTAAAATAAAATTCCTTTTCTCGTACTCGGGCATGGTTAAAACAGTATAATTATCAAGAATTCGTTACGTGTTTTTTCTTTTAATGAGACTGTGTATTTACCTAAATATTATTTGACGTCCGTATGTCTTACGTAGATTATCGTAGACATGACCGATATGTTTACACATTTAACCGGATCTTTTAATTAAGTGCATTTACTCCTCTTACGAAACATAAAAACTTAAACTAATTATAACCATTAAAACAATTGAATTGAAGAATAAAATCCACAGAGTTGCAACAACTGAGTTCTTTTTGATCTATAGTGATATTGTATGGTATATTAACAACTTCTCAATATATTTTGCTGTAATGTATCGTATCGTTATCATAGAATAATCAGACGTGTCTTAAAGAAAATTTTTTGTTCTTTTTAGCCTACTTCTAAAAGCAAGAAATCTTTTTAATATAACATTGTTACGCAATATATATATATATATATATATATATATATATATATATATATATATATATATATATATGTTTATATATATATATATATATATATATATATATATATATATATATATATATATATATATATATATATATATATATATATATATATATATATATATATATATATATAATGGTGGCCCGTGACTCCTTGGGTAGTACCTTGCTTATGGTGCAAAAGGTTCAATCTCGCAGGTCGGTATACTTATTTATTAAATTTGGCCTGGCCACGTACATAGATAGTAGTTGTTCACAGAAAAGTAATAATCGAGGCGGCACTACCGCGTTATCTAAAAGGTACTGTGAAATACAAAAATGTATGTTCGGCACTTGAACAACGTTGACGGGTATTACGACATCCTCGTCGATATCCTTAGGATATGAAAAAGAATAAAATCCCTACTCAGTAGGGGAGGTGAACATTAAATATATACCAGGTGTACAAGTATGAAATGCGGATTTCAGACAACAGATGGTGCACCAATGTAGTTTATGCTATAAAGATTTGACACTGCGCTATTTTGTTGTGTCATCACCAAGTGTTAGACGCGCACGAGTGATAAATTGGAAAAGTGTATGCATAGTGTTGTGTTGTGTTCAATATGTCGAAATTTATACCGAACAAAGAGTATTCGCGGACAGCATTAATTTTTTGTTTTCATTTGAAGAAAATTGCTCTTGAATTAAACCGATTATTTCGAGAAGGTTATGGTGAACATGCTCCATCGCAAGATACGTGTGAACGATGGTTTCAGCGTTTCAAAAGTGGTGACTTCGATGTTGCAGACAAGGAATGTGGAAAACCGCCAAACAAATTACGAAGATGTGGAATTGCAAGCATTGTTGGACGAAGATGATTCGCAAACACAAAAACAATTCGCCGAGCAATTGGGTGTTAGTCAACAAGCTGTTTCCAATCGGCTACGAGGGATGGGAAAGATTCAGAAGACCGGTAGATGGGTACCACATGAGTTGAACTACAGGCAAATGAAAAAGCGCAAAAACACGTGTGACATTTTGCTCGCTCGGTACAAAAGGAAGTCGTTTTTGCATTGTATAGTTACAGAGGATGAAAAGTGGATTTATTTTGAGAATCCCAGGCGCAAAAAAATCATGGGTAGACCCAGGCGCACCATCCACATCGACCGCAAGACCGAATCGCTTTGGCAGAAAGACGATGCTCTGTGTTTGGTGGGACCAGAGGGGCGTGGTCTATTATGAGCTGTAAAAACCTGGGGTAGTAAGCGGGGGGGGGTAAACGGTTAATACTAAACGTTACCAACAACAATTGACCGATTTGAATCGTTCGCTACTTGAAAAAAGGCCAGAATACCGAAAGAGGCAACATAGAGTCATTTTTCTTCATGACAATGCTCCATCACATACGGCAAAACCAGTTCGCGACACGTTGGAAGCACTCAGTTGGGAAGTTCTACCCCATGCGGCTTACTCGCCAGACTTGGCTCCTTCCGATTACCACTTATTTGCATCGATGGGTCACGCACACAAATTGCCCGAAAGATGGGAAAAATGTATAACAAGCGATGGAGCATACTTTGAATAAAGCACTTTTTGTCATTCTTCCGAATTTAACATGTTTTTTTTACAAAAAAAACCCGCGTTTCATACTTGTACACCTGGTATATATTTAATGTTCACCTCCCCTACTGAGCAGGGATTTTATTCTTTTTCATATTCTAAGGATATCGGCGAGGATGTCGTAATACCCGTCAACGTTGTTCAAGTGCCGAACATACATTTCTGTATTTCACAGTACCTTTTAGATAACGCGGTAGTGCTGCTTCGGTTACTGCATTTCTGTGAACAACTACTATTTATGTACGTGGCCAGGCCAAATTTAATAAATAAGTATACCGACCTGCGAGATTGAACTTTTTGCACCGTAAGCAAGGTACTACCCACGGAGTCACGGTCCACGATTATATATATATATATATATATATATATATATATATATATATATATATATATATATATATATATATATATATATATATATATATATATATATATATATATATATATATATATATATATATGTATATATATACGAGGCTGGTTTGAAAAGTCCGTGCAAAAATAAAAACTACTTAGGTGTTTGGGGTAAACCTTTTTTATTTTTCGACATAGTCTCCTTTTAGGCTTATACACTTCATCCAACGATGTTCTAGTTTGTTGATCCCTTCCGAATAATAGGATTTGTCCAAGTCTGCAAAATATCCATTAGTGTCTGCAATCACCTCCTCGTTTGAATAAAATCTTTGTCCCGCCAGCCATTTCTTCAAATTGGGGAACAAATAGTAGTCCGAGGGAGCCAAGTCTGGAGAATAGGGGGGATGTTAAAAGAGTTGGAATCCTATTTCCATTAATTTTGCGACCACAACTGCTGAGATGTGTGCTGGTGCGTTGTCGTTATGGAAAAGGACTTTCTTGTGGGCCAATCGCGGGCGTTTTTCTTGCAGCTCGGTTTTCAAACGGTCCAATAACGATGAATATTATTCACCTGTAATAGTTTTACCCTTTTCCAGATAGTCGATGAGGATTATCCCTTGCGAATCCCAAAAGACAGTCGCCATAACCTTTCCGGCCGAAGGAACGGTCTTCGCCTTTTTTGGTGCAGATTCCCCCTTGGTAACCCATTGTTTAGATTGTTGTTTGGTTTCAGGAGTATAGTAATGTATCCATGTTTCATCCATAGTGACGAAACGACGCTTAAACTCCTCCGGATTCTTCTGGAACAGCTGCAAACCATCCTTGCAACACTTCACACGATTCCGTTTTTGGTCAAGCGTGAGCAATGCGGATAGCTTTCTCATGTCCAAATGTTTATGCAAAATATTATGTACCCGTTCAGTCGAGATGCCCACAGCACTAGCAATCTCACGCACCTTAACTCTTCTGTCATCCATCACCATATCATGGATTTGATCAATGATTTCTGGAGTCCTAACCTCCACAGGCCGTCCAGAACGTTCAGCGTCACTTGTGCCCATATGGCCAGTCCGAAAATTTTGAAACCACTTATAAACTGTTCTAATCGAAGGTGCAGAGTCACCATAATGTTAATCAAGCTTCTCTTTAGTCTCCTGAGGCGTTTTGCCTTTCATAAAGTAATGTTTAATCACCACACGAAATTCTTTTTCGTCCATTTCTTGAAAATTACTCGACTTCCTTGATTCACACGAATGCCAAACACAAAGAAATAGACCAATATGGCTGAAACTTGGTGTGCGTTCATTCGAGAGATGCTACTAACTAAACATGACCTCGATACGCGCGGGTGGTGCCATCTCTCGGACTTTGCACGGACTTTTCAAACCAGCCTCGTATATATATGTATATATATATATATATATATATATATATATATATATAGATATATAGATATATATATATATATATATATATATATATATATATATATATATATAGATACGAGTATATATATATTTATGTATATATATATATATATATATATATATATATATATATATATATATATATATATATATATATATATATAAATATATATACATATATATATATATATATATATATATATATATATATATATATATATATATATATATATATATATATATATATATATATATATATATATATATATATATATATATATATATATATATATATATATATATATATATATATATATATATATATATATATATATATATATATATATATATATATATATATATATATATATATATATATATATATATATATATATATATATATATATATATATATATATATATATATATATATATATATCAATGTTCTTGAGAATAATTCCGTTAGAAGTACCATCTAGTTATTAATTAGCTCTTATTTGCTATGTTAATAAAAGGTTAAAGAAAAAAAAACACTAGTTGATGGGAGTAAGTCTTAGGTGATATGATTCTGATGAGAGTTTATGAATTTGTCATTTTTTCTGTTTTCTAGATGGATTATTCAAAAATTGTACCTCCAGTAAAAAAAAAAAATTAATTGTATTTTCTTTCTTCAGCTTATTGCATCCATTATCGGATAAAAACCTCCCTAAACTGCTGCCACTGTTCTCTATCGTGTGTTCTCCTCATCCAGTTATGTTCAATTGTTCTTTTCGTGTGACCTGACCACCTAGTTGATGGTCTTCCCCTGCTTCTTTTATTTGCTTGTGGCTTCCATTCTATAATTTAATAAATAAGTATACCGACCTGCGAGATTGAACTTTTTGCACCATAAGCAAGATACTACCCAAGGAGTAACGGCCCACCATTATATATATATATATATATATATATATATATATATATATATGTATATATATATATATATATATATATATATATATTATATATATATATATATATATATATATATATATATATATATATATATATATATATATATATATATATATATATATATATATATATATATATATATATATATATATATATATATATATATATATATATATATATATATATATATATATATATATATATATATATATATGTATATACATATATATATATATATATATATATATATATATATATATATATATATATATATATATAATATATATATATATATATATATATATATATATATATATATATATATATATATATATATATATATATATATATATATATATATCTATATATCGATTGCGTTCCGCCAAAAGGATCAATCTGCAGTTTTCTCGTTTAGGCCAATCTATTTTACCACTTCAAGGTTACAAATTAGGTCTATTTGTATATGAGATTTGGGCCAATCTGTATCTTACTAAGTCAATAGGGCCCATGTGCAGATATGCAAAGGATCAAGAAAGGAGCAACAAAGATAAAAATTTTATAACCACGTCGTTTTACTTACAAAAGGTATACTGTATACTCCCCACAGGAATAGCCTGCTTACTGCTACATGTGGGGTGAGACTGATAGACAAAGAGAGCGGTGAAATTTGTACGATTATGTAGAAATATTTAATGCTCTTAGATAACAGGGACATAAAGAAAGTTCTGCTGTATTGTGATTATTGTGCAGGCCTTCAGAAACACTCAGCTGTGCTTGTACTGCTGACAGAATTTGTAAAACAGTCTAAAACCCTTAAAATTTCAGTATTTTTTTTGAGCGTAGGCCACTCAATGATGACTGTTGATTCAGTACATGGCGTTGTAGAGGCAACGGTGAAGAAAAAAAACCGTATACGCTCCTAGTGAGTGGCCCACCAATACTCTCAATAATCCCTTCCCTTATGAAGTAATAGTTGTTAAAAGAAATGAGTTTAGGGACTGGAAGATCTTCTCAGAGAAGTTTAAAATTGAGGCGGAGGACGGTGACAAATAAATATCGTCATCATCAGTAACGAGTATATTGGTCTAAAAAGGCCATTGTACACAATGGAACAGTGGTGGTGTTTCGAAAAGCTTCCGATGAGACCCGAAATCGGTTTTCGCATCTAGAAGCCTCCACACAACATGACAGAACTCTCCCGTAGGCGTTTCACTAATGCAGCACTGCGCATAGCGCTCCCCAGGCATCCTATAGACTCGTTTTCTTCCATCAGTGCCATGTAGGCACATTTGGAACTCGTTGGAGAATAAAACGGAGCGCCATTGCTGTAAGGTCCAGTCGACATGTTCTCGGGAAAATCCGAGTCGCGTTTGCCGATGGGCGCTGTGAATTTAGGTCCTTCAGCTGGACTCTTCGGAGTTAGGTTAGCTTCTGTAAGTCTTATTCTGACTGTCCAATGACTGAGAGCCCGACTATGAACTTGTCGGAGCTCCTGCTGCACCTCAACGCCTGTCAAGTGACGATTTCTTAGAGTTGTGTTGATAATTAAGCGGTTTTTCTCGCTACGAGGTATATCTTCTTCTTCCTGATCCTGGTGTCCGTGTAAAGGCGCAGGTCTCTTGGTAACGTCTGTAGACTCTGGAGGCAGCTGACAGGCTCAGGTGCAGTTGCGCAGCGACTACACGTTGGCTATGCCTTTCTTGCGATAGGGCAATGACTTGTGCTGTTTCTTCCGGGGTGGTATCCATTTTCCAATGACGTATTTAGTCAGCAGGTATAGCAGATATGTTGACGGTTTAAGTTCCGATAATGGAATGATACGAAAATGCAGTTGCGTGTATTTTTATAGGGATGAATTGCGCTCAACAAGTACGTTGCTGAGCGAGCAAAAACGGTTCTATTGAGATTTAATCAGTAAAACTCTTTGGAAATCCAAATGTTTTTGGTATTATTGGAAAGAGTGAAAATCAGCATTCTAATGATACCAAAAATAATACCACTGTTTGAAAATTAAATTCAAGGATCGGTGTTAAATGAAGTAAAATTGTGTGAGTCGATTTTTTTGCTCTCCAGTGTATATATATATATATATATATATATATATATATATATATATATATATATATATATATATATATATATATATATATATATATATATATATATATGAGGCTGGTTTGAAAACTCCGTGCAAAGTCCGAGAGATGGCACCACCGGCGCGTATTGAGGTCATGTTTAGTTAGTAGCATCTCTTGAATGAACGCACACCAAGTTTCAGCCATATTGGTCTATTTCTTTGTGTTTGGCATTCGTGTGAATCAAGGAAGTCGAGTGATTTTCAAGAAATGGACGAAAAAGAATTTCGTGTGGTGATTAAACATTACTTTATGAAAGGCAAAACGCCTCAGGAGACTAAAGAGAAGCTTGATAAACATTATGGTGACTCTGCACCTTCGATTAGAACAGTTTATAAGTGGTTTCAAAATTTTCGGACTGGCCATATGGACACAAGTGACGCTGAACGTTCTGGACGGCCTGTGGAGGTTACGACCCCAGAAATCATTGATCAAATCCATGATATGGTGATGGATGACAGAAGAGTTAAGGTGCGTGAGATTGCTAGTGCTGTGGGCATCTCGACTGAATGGGTACATAATATTTTGCATAAACATTTGGACATGAGAAAGCTCTCCGCAAGATGGGTGCCGCGATTGCTCACGCTTGACCAAAAACGGAATCGTGTGAAGTGTTGCAAGGATGGTTTGCAGCTGTTCCAGAAGAATCCGGAGGACTTTAAGCGTCGTTTCGTCACTGTGGATGAAACATGGATACACTACTATACTCCTGAGACCAAACAACAATCTAAACAATGGGTTACCAAGGGGGAATATGCACCAAAAAAGGCGAAGACCGTTCCTTCGGCCGGAAAGATTATGGCGACTGTCTTTTGGGATTCGCAAGGGATAATCCTCATCGACTATCTGGAAAAGGGGTAAAACTATTACAGGTGAAAATTATTCATCGTTATTGGATTGTTTGAAAACCGAGCTGCAAGAAAAACGCCCGCGATTGGCCCACAAGAAAATCCTTTTCCATCACGACAACGCACCAGCACACACCTCAGCAGTTGTGGTCGCAAAATTAATGGAAATAGGATTCCAACTCGTTTCACATCCCCCCTATTCTCCAGACTTGGCTCCCTCGGACTACTGTTTGTTCCCCAATTTGAAGAAATGGCTGGCGGGACAAAGATTTTATTCAAACGAGGAGGTGATTGCAGACCCTAATGGATATTTTGCAGACTTGGACAAATCCTATTATTTGGAAGGGATATATTAGGGTGGAGTGAAAAAAAAAAACTTCTCATGCCCCGAAAAAGTCAGTTTTATATGTCAATAAGATATAATTCAAATATTTCTGAAAAATTTTAAGGTTTTACTATTGCATGTTCAATTTAAATCATTGATTTTGCCTATTTAAATAAAATAGAAAATTTTAATTGAACACACAACTTTAAAAACCTAAAATTTTTCAGAAATATTTAAACTACGTCTTATTGACACATAAAACTGATTTTTTCGGTGTATGAATTTTTTTTTTTCACTTCACCCTAATATATAAATATATATATATATATATATATATATATATATATATATATATATATATATATACATGTATTTATATATACATATATATACATAAATATATATATATATATATATATATATATATATATATATATATATATATATATATATATATATACTAGCCGTGGCCGCAGCTCCGCCCGCGTGGACTTGATTCAGTATTATAGTCACTGCTTATTCCTTATGTTACTTAACGTAATAAAATATATCCTATCACCTAACATATGTATTTTATAAAAAAGACACGTATCTGATAAGTGGTTCTTAGGTGCTAAGCGCACTAACGGACGGACAGGCAGAGAGACGTTGCGTTTTATATATATTATATAGATTATTATTATTATATAACCTGGCCAGAGAACATATGTATGAATTTAAAAAAAAAAAAACACGTAAATCGGATAAGTGGTTCTCGCGTGATAAGCGTACTACGGACAAACGGACAGATAGAGAGACGTTGCATTTTTATATATATTAAAGAAGATTATAGATAACCTGGTCAGAGAACAAATGTATGAATGTAAGAAAAAAAACACGTAAATCAGATAAGTGGTTCTCGAGTGATAAGCATACTAACGGACAGACGGACAGACGGACAGAGAGACGTTGCATTTTATATATATTATAGAAGATTATAGATAACCTGGCCAGAGAAAAAATCCATGAATTAAAAAAAATCACGTAAATCGGTTAAGTAGTTCTCGAGTGATAAGCGCACGAACGGACAAACAGACAGACGGAGAGAGACGTTGCATTTTATACATATTATAGAAGATTATAGATAACCTGGCCAGAGAGCAAATGTATGAATTACAAAAAAAAACATGTAAATCTGATAAGTGGTTCTCAAGTCATAAGCGCACTAACGGACAGACAGACAGACAGAAAGACGTTGCATTTTATATATATTATATTCTTTGCTACATGATATTGTTCCATATTTAATGGTTTAGGCAGTGTATTGCAAGAGAACGCGTTAGCGGCAAACTTTTTTCCGAGCTGATTCACTATTATCGTCACTGCTTATTTCTTATGTTACCTAATGTAATAAAATATATCCTATAACCTGGCCAGAAAACATATGTTTGTTCAAAAAGAAAGCGCAATAACGGACAGACAGACAGAAAGACATTGCATTTTATAGATACTATAGATATCTATATTTACATATATATATATATACATATATATATATATATATATATATATATATATATATATATATATATATATATATATATATATATATCTTGTCTGAAAGTGCCTATATAATTTGCTATATAATAAACTCACAAAAAGTCGACAAATTTTAGTATTGTACTAATATTACAAAACAAGGAGTTTGAAAGGTTTTAGACCGTGATAAATTTGAGTTATTTTCCAACTTTAAGAGAAATATCGCTGTAATAATCTGATATGATGCAGTCCTAAGAACTATGATTTCTGAAGACATTCCCCATTACAAATTTTTTGAATGCCTTATAATTTTATACTGCTATCACTGAAATAATAGAAAATGTATACTTAGATTTGTTTTATTAAACAGTGAAATTTAAGGGAAAACTTTGGTTCGAAAAAAGAAAAACGACGAAATACATGGAAATTTGTTCCGAACTTTTATCAGGTGTGAAACGAACATTGATTGCGATAAAATGACAAGATACTCTGAGGCCGCTTGAGACTAAGGATGGAAAAATGTCATTTGTCAAGGTTAGTTCAGTTAGTTGACACAAAGTTTAGTGATATGCTTTTTCTACACTTTTCATAATAACTTAAGAAGAAGTTTCAAAGGTAGTAACATCACTCAACTAAATATTTATTTCTTAAGACGTCAAATAACGTTAAATATTAAAATAAGAGTATTTTTAGGTTGTGCTCGCTGCGATAAACATATTATCTTTTTAAATTTCCTTACATACTGCTTTGGGTAATATAAATTTGATAACCTATGACCTACGTAACCATTTACAACTGATATCATTTTAAAATATTTATATACAATTCAGCTTTAATATTGCTAAATACCTTTCCAGCTTTCAACATAATAAAATCTATGATGTAGCAATTTTGGGTGCAAGTGTGCTGAAAATACAATATTTAGCTACTAAATATTTAAATGAAAATACTTTACTGCTACTAATAGTTATTCTAGTCATTCTAGTGATAATAACATATTAATGTAAATTACTTGTCAAAGAAACATACAATGCATTTTTACTACTCTTTTTAAAAACTTATATAGAAATATTAACATAAGAATTTTTCCTTTCATTTAATAATATAATTTTTTTCTAAAACAATTAAATCTAAATAAACATGTGTCTAATTTTAGTGGTGCCAGTATTGTAATTTGGGAAACTGTATGAGACACCAAACTCTGAAACGGGAAAAGTGTCTGACAAATGATCATTTTTGGGGAAAAAGAATGACTCTCTTACAGTTTACTTACGATGGCACGAATTATTTTCGTAACTTCAAAGAATAACGATCTACTGTTTGAAATTTTAGTGTACGAGGGTGGATTGACACGTTTGATAAATTTCTACGAAATGGCGAGAAATTTTGTTAAGTAGCAAGTTGTCTTCAGACTTCGTATCATAAAGCGGATTTTAATGAAGCTAGATACCAAAAAGGCTTCTGGCGCTGACGGAATACTTGCCATAGTTCTCAAAAATTGTGCAAAGGAACTAACACCAGTTTTCTGTGGACTTTTCAACCTATCCTACAGAAAGGGAATATTTCCGTCCTGCTGGAAATGTGCCACGGTTCAGCCGATACCTAAAAAAGGCAAGAACTACCGACCAGTCGCACTGTTTTCAATAATTAAGGTTATCAATCAGCATCTTCTAAAATATCTTGAACGATTCAATATTATTAGCGATCACCAATATGGCTTTCGTAAACATAGATCAACAGGAGATCTCCTGACTTATGTAACACATGTTTGGAACAACGCAATTGAACACTTTGGAGAATCTCGAGCGGTTGCTCTTGACATATCCAAGGCATTCGACCGTATTTAGCACGATGGAGTGTTGGCTAAGCTACGTTCTTGTGGTGTGTCTGAAAAGCTTTGTTTGTGGCTCTCATGTTTCCTCAGAGAGCGTTCTTTACGAGTGGCGGTCGACGGATTTCTTTCTAACACCTTCACTATCAACGCCGGTGTGCCCCAAGGCTCCATACTGTCTCCTACTCTCTTTCTCATTTACATTAACGATCTGCTGGAAAAGACCGGGAATCCAATCTACAGCTTTGCAGATGACAGTACGCATATTTTTTTAATTTTCTTTGAAAACTCAAACTTCAGGTACTCGAGCAAATATCAGCAGATAGCAGGAAGTCGTTCAACTTAACAAAGACCTGGAAGAAATTCTATTTTGGGGTGACAGTAACCAAGTGAAACTTAACGCTACAAAAACCCAGGCGGCAGTTTTTTCTAAAAAAGTTAACGTTGCTGAACCCGACATAGTTATGTCGGGGCACTCCATTCCCCTAGCATCGTGGCTCAATTTGTTGGGCGTTAGTTTGGGATCAAATATGTCCTGGCATGAATATGTTGCAGGCATAGCAAGGAGAGCTTCTCAAAAGTTGGGAATATTATTTCGAACCAGAAAGCTTTACACTCCACAACAACTGTTACTTCTTTACAAAGCTCAAATTCGACCAACTATGTAATACTGCTCCCATGTTTGGGGCTCCGCTCCCAAACGTACACTGCATTTGTTGGATTCTGTTCAGAAAAGAGCTGTTCATCTGATTGGAGACCCGGAACTGACCGGCGGCCTTGATTTGCTGGAATATCGAAGCACGGTTGGCGACTTGAGTCTGTTCTACAAGTATTTTCATGGAAAGTGGTGCTTGTTAGAAATACACGTTGCGCTGGTGCTTCACATCCGTATGAGGTTCAGCTTGTTACTCCGCGTACAACGCTTTTCAAGCAGTCTTTTATATGGAGAACATCATCCCTTTGGAAAAATTTGCTCAGCGCTGTGTTTCCCACCGAGTACAACTTACAGCGATTCAAGAACAACGTGAATCGCTTTTTCCGCACACATGCCGCTCTTGGAGCGCTTTAAGGACTTCCCTGCAGCACGTGTGTTAGACCCATAAAAAAAAAAATTGTTGGTAAGTGTGATTCTTGAAACAGTTATTTAAAACTTTCAAAAAGAGGTAACGCACAGTTGTTTGTTGGTAGCTATCGTAAGTGATTGGTGTTACTTGTTTCGTAGAAATGGATAGAGCTGAATAATGCGCAGTGATAAACACTTTTATTTGAAAATGTGGACTACGGCGGGGATAGAAACTAAACTGAAGAAAGTTCATCGGCATCAGCATTCAGGGGGATGAATTTAAACGTGAACGTACGAACACTGCAGATGCTGCAAGTTTAGGGCGCCCGATTCAGGTTTCTTCTGAAGTAATGGTCGATAAAATTCATAGTATCGTGATGGAAGATCGTCGCATTAAGCTTCGTGAGCTTGTTGAAATAGTAGGTATCTCATATGAACGGGTACATAATATTCTGCGTGAAGTCCTAAAAGTGAAAAAGCTGAGTGTGCGATAGTACCGCATGTGTTGATTCTAGACCAAAAACGTATGTGCAAGGACATTTCAAAATGGTGTTTGGAAAAGTTTCAGCGTACTCCGAAGGACTTGTGGCGCTTTTTTGTGATTGTCGATGAAATGTGGATCTACCATTATCCCTCGAAACAGTGGTTTGGTGAAGGTGAAAGTCCACCGACGAAAGCAAAAAAGTTGGAAAAAGTGATGGCAACAGTTTTTTGGAACTCTCAGAGTATCACCATGATTGCCTGTTAGGAAAAGGGTAAAACGGTGACTGGTTCTTACTATGCAACGTTATTGCACCGTTTATATAGTGGGTGAGTAGAACCGACCAAAATTAGCGCGGTAAAAAGTGTTCCTTCATCAAAACAATATGATGACAATGACAAAAGTGCACAAGTTGGGCTTCGAAATAATTCTCCAGCCACCCTATTCCCCAGATATGACCCCAAGTGACTTTTTTTCTTTTCTAAAATTGGCTTGGGGTAAAGAAATTTTCTTCGAATAAAGAGGTTATCTGTGCTGTAAACGAGTATTATATACAGTTTCTGAAGAAAAAAAATTGAAATCTCGCTGGATCAAATGTATTGAGTTTAATGGAGAGTATGTTGAAAAATAAATTTTTGTTTGATGTTATTTATCTTGTTTTTTTTTTACAAGACTTTTCAGATTCCTGAAGTCAGTAAGTCATTTGACTAGACTACTAATCTTAGTCGCACGTATAAAGGAAAAATGTAATTACGGAATGGGAATGTGGTGGGCACCCTCAATTTTTAACAATTCAAAGCAATTCGTCACATAAAAATCTAAAAGGGTTGACAAAATCGGGTCAGGCATTTTAAACTTACTTATTTTCTTTGCAGTATTACAATCAGTTTCACGAACTATTTATATCAGTTCGTAAATGAAATCGTTGGTAGGATTTTTCATAAAATTCGTTTTTAATCGTCCTAAATATTTTGACACGATAACAAAGAAGTAAGTACTTACATTACATACTGCTAATTATTCAGCTAGACTGTCAGTATAACCACATTCTCTAGATAAGTACTTATAATGTGTATAAAGATAAATATTTGAAGTTTCCATTAGCAGTTTATATGACATGTAAGTTTTCAATATGAATAGGCTGTCTGTTGTTAAAAAAAGCTAAATTAGTTGTAAAGGTAAACTATCTATCTATTTATATATATATATATATATATATATATATATATATATATATATATATATATATATATATATATATATTCAATCAACTATGAATCTGGAATCAGGCAGGGAGACTCTTATATTGTCATGGATGAAATTTTAAAGAATGTCAAAAGAAAGAAGGGATGTAGTAACAGATAGAACAGATATGGTAACCGAACTTAAAATTATATGTTATGCAGATGACGCCATAATAATGGCTAATGAGAACGATCTGCAAAGGCTGCTATACGAATTCTACATAGCAGCAAAACAATATAATATGTCAATCTCAACTTAAATAACCGGTCAAGTGCAAGTTGAACTTGCGCATTTAGTGTTCCGTACGTTGATTGCTTTAAAAAAAAAAATTGTTACGGTGGTATAAAACGATCAGTGACTTCACAAAACACACCCCAAATGAGTTTTCAACAAAGTTTGTTTCCAATCTTTACTGAAAACTGATGAGCTTGAAATTTTTTTTTTTTTTTATATACCAGATAGATTATTAAATGCTTGTGATAATTTTCGTTCAATCTACACCCCATAGAGAATATTCCAGAGTTTTTTCAAAATTTTTTGATCAACACTTTTCGAGATAAGGGGGGTGGACAGTGATTTTTTAAAAATAATACAAAGAAAAGTGTGCGCAAGTATTATATTACGTGGGTTGCTATTTATATTTCTGGCCTAATAAAGAAAATACAAATATTTATGATCGAAACTGGTTTTACTGTTTTTCAAAATATTCCCCATGAAGATCAATACACTTTTGCATGCGTTTGAACCAATTTTCGAAGCACTTTTTCCCCTCCGATTGAGGTAACTCCAAAACATGCGTTTTGAATGCATCAACCGCTTTTTCGGGTGTCGAAAATCGTTGACCACGTAATTAGTTTTTCGTGTGCGGGAATAATTCGATGTTTTGGCCGGTTAAAAATTCCTTCGTTTGAGCCGATGTGTGAGAGCTCGCATTGTCACGATGAAGAATGATTCGCCTCTTCTTCGACTTTTTCCGAATTTCTCCGAAAACTCCTGGCAAACAAATGGTCGTGTACCATTCAGAATTGACCGTCCCACGTTGCTCTAATGCCACTGTCGCCACGTGACAGTGGCATTAGTGAAGAAACAGGCAACCATTTGCTTCGATGTGCTTCTTCCATGAAGCTTTGAAGACCCATACAGTCGATTGCTGTTTTGTTTCGGGCTCATATGCATAGATTCATGATTCGTCACCTATGTAGATATTATACAGAGCCTTTGATGCACCTCGATCGTATTTTTCCAACATTTTTTTGCACCAATCGACACGAGCCTTCTCTTGAGCGTTTGTCAGATTATGCGGGATCCAACGCGAACAAATCTTTTTTACGACCAAATGATCATGCAGTATCTGATTGATTGCCATACTAATGCCCAAAGATGCGTCAATCTTACGGTATGTCACATGACGATCTGGCTTTATCGGTTCACGCACAGCATCGATGGCATAACAACCGATTTTGGATGACCTTCACGGAATTCGTCCTGCAGCGAACGTCGACCACGATTGAATTCCTTATCCCAGTTTTTTACAGTGCTGTAGGATGGTGCTTCATCGCCGTATAAAGAATTAAGTCTATGGAAAATAATCGCATGAAAATGATCACGAGTTAATTCCATTTTTTGCTCGAATGAATTTTTCAAGTTACTGTAAACAACACAAATTGCGCTCAAATGACAAAATGTCTGTTCTAAGGTTCTGTTCAGTGCCAAGTTTCTAATGGAAACATCAGATGGCACCTGGCAACACTTACTGTTGCCAAGGCCAGAAATATAAATAGCAACCCACGTATATATATATATATATATAATATATATATATATAGATATATATATATATATATATATATATATATATATATATAATATATATATATATATATATATATATACATATATATTATATATATATATATATATATATATATATATATATATATATATATATATATATATATATATTTATATACTCGTATTTTTTATATAGCTTTCATTTGACACTCCACTCGGTATACCTATATAAATTTTTTTTTTTCATATCCGATTATCACCCTATAAAACTAATATCCTTATATATATATATATATATATATATATATATAAAATTTATATTTCACTCGTGTTTTTACACGGCTTTCTTGACACTGATGACCTAGTACCAATTTTTTTTCCTATCAAAATTTAATTAGTACCAAATTTCAATGTCAACTTTCTATGTCAAATAGTTTCGGAGAAAATCGGGTGTGACAGACAGACGGACAGACAGACAGACGGACAGACACCGAAGTGATCTTATAAGTGTTCCGTACGGAACACTATAAACCAAGACAACAGTAACAGCAAAAGAGCAAGCTGGTGCTGGAAGATAAACCGATAGAACAGGCGATGGAGGTCGATTACCTGTGCAACAAAATATCTAGTTTCGGAAAGAGGAAGAAGTAAAACATCACATCAACAAGGCTAATAGGATAGCGGAATGACTCAATGATACCATATTTAGAAATAAATTCTTCTCCGTTGAGACCAAAACAAGAATATACAAGAGCGTGATACGACTAGTGATGACTTAAACATCTGAAACAAGACCCGATACACGTATACTACAGAGGATGCTGAAATCAACTGAAATGAGAATACTTCGGAGATGTCAAACAAGGCACTGAGGGATAAAGAAAGGAGTGAAGAGATAAGACGCATATGTAATATAGAAAATATCAACCAGTGGATAGGAAGAAGAAATGTGGAATGGAATCAATACATAGGAAGAATGACAAACAACAGGATAGTACGGATAACAAAAGACAAGTCACCGAATGGAAGAAGATCAGTCGGACGTCCAAGAATAGAGCGACAATATATAGAGAGCAGAGAGAGAGAGTAGGGAACAAAGAAAAATAGGTAGTAGTGCCTAGCTATAAGTCAGAAGAATATATAAATATATATATATATATATATATATATATATATATATATATATATATATATATATACATTAGAGTGACCGGATCTCATAGAGGGGGAAAAAAAAATGTCGGAATCCCCACAAAACGATTCCCCTTTCCAGATATTGAGATAGCCGAAATTTGAGCTCGATTAAACGACGTTAACCCGTGCCGCTCGTCGCTCAAAGTTTGAAAAAATCCAAATTTTTTGGCCAAAAAGCTGACATATGGAGCCATAACTCCAGAACGGTAAATAATAGAAACACGCTTAATATTTCAAAAGAAAGCTAATGTTGTTCTTCAAAATTTATATTCTATACATAATTGTTGTTATTTTAAGTCAAACCGAGTTACAACAGCCTTTTAGCCCCAAAAACGTGACCTGGTACCACTAGGAGTATACTTCGTATATTTTGTTATTAAGTGATAAATTTTGCTTTTTTTTAGGTATATTTTTGAGTTTAAAGTAGAAATATAATAAAAAAACAAGTAATACTGATAAGTCTAATGACATTTTTTATTTTAAAATATAAAAATTAGGTATATAATACATACAAAACAGACACAGAAAAGATACAGACGTAGTACCTACATGAGTTGATAATTTTACATAGTTATCTAATCTATTCTAGAGCTTTTGTTAAAGAAGTTTTTTGAAACGTCAGTATATAATGCTCGGCATTTACTTACAACTTGCAGGACGTATTGCTTTTGGTCTTCATCTTTTGTCAGAAGGTCGTTAAAGTCGGTTATTAATTTAACACCACGCTCAGCCATATCATTAACTACTTTTAATGTTTTGACAATTTTCAATCCTTCTTGGAAGTCATTATTTTGAGGCCAGGTGTTTGGATGTTGTCTTAGGAAATCTGTTTTTATATTAAATTGGTCAAAGAATGTAAACGTTTCTTTGGTAAGTAAATTTACCAATCCTCCATCAACTACCTCTTTTAAGTTTTCTTTCCTAACTTTTGGATTTACGACCCTAGCGTGCTGTGATGGTTCATCTGTGCTACTGAGCAATTTATTAGCCATTAACAACTTTTCATTGTCTGTAATGGTGGGATCCAAAAACGATAATCCCACCAACTTTGCATTCAAATACCACAAATGGTTCGAAAATTTGGTCAGGGCTATTTCTGCAATGTCGTTGTCTTCTTCATTCTTTATAGTCTAACAGACTATGCAAAATACCTAAATCTTGCTTTGGTGCAAGACGAGCTTTTGGAGCATTGAACCAAGCTTTACAATAAATTTTAACTAGGAAAACAGAAATGGCACGCACAGAACTTTCTTCTTCTTTAGACATCTTAAATTGACGACGAAAAATGAACATTTTTAAACAGTAGATAGCCTTTGCCATCCACCTAGCGTGATGAATGTCTCCTGGAGTTCTAAAAGCTACAACATTGCCGTCTAGTGATCCAACAAATACGAGAACCAACTGCAATAGCTCCTTGTAGTCATCTCTGGGTGGCTCTCAGTTAATTTGGTCTCGAATTCAGCAGTAACATTTGCAATTACTTCTGGAGTTAGCTGCTTTTGTATTAGATTGTCACTGATACCTGTGTCGTATTTTCCTTTGTCTATCTTGGGCCACGCAGTGAGGAATCTCTTGAAAATGTCTGGATGAGGTCCAGTGGTTTGATCCCATTTTTTGTGTCGAATACGCCTCTTAACAGAATTTCCAAGATATGGTGACGGCAAGCTAGGTATAACAATTCTCTTCCTAACATTTGTTCCAATATGACGCATGCTCCTTTGAGTTTTCCCCGTGTTGGATGCTGTAGTGTCGAAGCACATCGCCTTGACGGTGTTGAGAGGACCCCATTCATGTAGGCATTCATATACGGCTACGGCTTGCTCCTCTCCAGAGCTGTTTGCTGTTACAGGAACTCCCAGCAGCTGTTCCTTTTCGCCATATGAAATAGCTATAGCTATTCGCTCACATTGTTCATTTTTTTTTAAAACACCCGGTAAAAGTTTACCGTCCCTATGGACAACCACGGGCTCTTTTTCAGGAATGTTTACTTTATCAAAAATTTTTTTATTATATTGTTCTCTGAACATTTGCCTTCTATCATGTAATAAAGTTTTCGAGACTTTGTACTCAAGAGGTTTAGTGCTTCTAGAGTAGCTATTAAAATTCTCGTGGCATTTCTGTCGGATACCTTACATCGATCTAATAAAATGGACAATTTCATGTATAAAATCTCTTTAACGCCCCTTGCAAATGAAACTTTCATCCTCTTGCTCTCAGATGGTCATGGATCTTCTGCAGCTTCTTCAGGGATGTCCATTTCCTCCAGGCTCTCAAGTTCCTGGTAGATGCTGTCCTCTTCAGTGTCTTAAAATATCTTCACTAGATAATTGTTCGATCTAACCAGCTCAAAGGCACTTTAGAAACTAAACTGAATAAAGAAAAGGTCGGTTGTACGCTGAAGTAAAATCACCATCCCTAAAATAGAAATTAGATTCACCCTACTTTTTACCTGTCAAACGGGTCTTTCTTTGGTAAACTAGTCAGGTAATCCCCATATAAAAAAAGATTAAATTTGAACGAAAGGCTCTTTATGTTTGAAAATTGAGTTCCAAAATACTTTTTAACAAAAAAATGTTAATTCCGAGACACATTATGTAAAAAACCGTAAAATTCTTAGAATACTCCCAAACTGGCTCCTACTGGTACCAGGTCACGTTTTTGGGGCTAAAGGCTGTTGTAACTCGGTTTGACTTAAAATAACAACAATTATGTATAGAATATAAATTTTGAAGAACAACATTAGCTTTCTTTTGAGATATTAAGCGTTCTGGAGTTATGGCTCTATATGTCAGCTTTTTGGCCAAAAATTTGGATTTTTTCAAACTTTGAGCGACGAGCGGCACGGGTTAACGTCGTTTATAATCGAGCTCAAATTCTCAATATCTGGAAAGGGGAATCGTTTGTGGATCCAGACGAACAAAATTCCGACATCGATTTTTTGCGGTCACCCTAATATACATATATATATATATATATATATATATATATATATATATATATATATATATATATATATATATATATATATATATATATATATATATATATATATATATGCTAACCACCCTGTCGGCTTGTGGCTGCAGTCGGCCTCCAATGGAGTACTAGGTATGCGTTTGAAATTTGGTAGAATTCGTTATATCTTATTTTTTTATGTGTGTAAGAACCGGCACAAGTACTAGAAATATATATATATATATATATATATATATATATATATATATATATATATATATATATATATGTATAGGTATATAAGTGGTATCGGTTCGCGCCCATAGGTGGGGGTAGATATATCCCTAACAACGCAATGTGACAAGTTTCAACTTGCTAGCTTGTTGAGTTTGTTCTTTGTGCATTTTTATATGAAAGTCTAATTGTGTCTCTCTAAGATTAACGGACACGAAAAAGACTAGCTCGTATGTGAATTTTTTTTTTAATATCTGGAAAGTGTTTCTGAAACATATGAAATAATTCTGCAGACGAAAGCTTTTTTTGCGGTTTAAGGACGTCTGACGAAAGAGGACAAGCGTTCCGAAAGGCTTTCGGATGTGACCACTCCTGAAATTCTCACCAAAGTTCAACAAATCATTCGCGAATACCGCCGTTGAACACTTTTGAAGATCTCTGATAAACTTTCTGTTGGTTAGAAAACGGTCAAAGCTTTGGAGCCAGAAGAGTTTCCTCCTGTATCATATCAATGCGCTGGCTCATAGTTCGTTGTGTGCTCAACAGACTCCATGACCGTTATTCTTCACCCTCTTAATTGCCTAAATTGATAGTCTGTGACTTTGAGCTGTTCTTAATATGAAGATAAAGTTAAAGGGGCGCTACTTGGAGATGGTAGAGGAGATATAACGCAACTCACAACCGGATTGGAGGCAGTGCCAGTATCGATCTTCTAAAAAATGTTCGACCAGTCGAACAAACGAGAGGACTTTGAAGGTGACGATCACGAAACCTAAAAGTAACTACTTCAGATTCTATAACGTTAGTCCGGGAACAATTTATAATACTTATAACTGAAATGTAATAAACGGTCTTTAAATATATCGCACCCAAAGTGGAAGATAACAAACAACAATCGAGTGGGGAAAAGTGTGATACTCTGACCTAATTTTACTTTCCATGCTAAAGGAAATTTTATTCTTGAAAAAATTACCCTCTGAGATTTTTGCTATTAGGCTTCCTAGATCACAAAAAATATAGTCACTCACTTCGAGTGGTTCGTATATATGTATATATATATATATATATATATATATATATATATATATATATATATATATATATATATATATATATATATATATATATATATATATATATATATATATATATATATATATATATATATATATATATATATATATATATATATATATATATATATATATATATATATATATATAGTGAAGGGGGTGAAAGGTGTGGAGATTGATAAATTTAGTACGGTGTTAATAGTAATACGGTAATTTTTCTTGTTTTTTTTGTTGAGATGATAAACACATATTATGCATATATTTAT
>CM032454.1:23504036-23551536 GCA_019049505.1 Pachyrhynchus sulphureomaculatus | reverse complement strand
GCAAAATTTGGTGTTTCTCCAAGTTGCGTCTCTCTGATAATAAAAAGTCGCGACAGTATCATCAAGAAACCTAGGATGTAAATGAAGCAGTTTACGATGGTTTCAAGTGGCCCGTACGCATCAGAACGTACCAATATCGGGAAATTTAATAAAGCAAAAGGCTGTAAAGAATTTAACTGCGTTAATTTTCAAGCTAATGGAGGGTGGTTGAGTGCCTGGAAGACTCGCAATTCAATTGTTTTCAAGGCGGTGTCTGGCGAGAGTGCAAGCGTTAGTCAGGAGGACTGTGACATTTGGACTGAAACTGTTTTTAAAAAGTGCATTGAAAAAGTACGAGCCAAAAAACGTTTTCAATTGTGATGAAACCGGTTTGTTTTTTAAATGTTTGCCAAATAAAACTTTTGCTTTTAAAAGTGATAAATGTTTTGGTGTTAAAACAAGTAAAGAAAGGGTGTCACTTATGCTTGGAGCAAACATGGATTGCTCAGAAAAACTGAAATTACTGCTCATAGGTAAAAGCAAAAATCCCCGTTGTTTAAAAGGAGTTAAATCTCTGGAGCTACATTACGCTAATAATAAAAAGGCATGGATGACTTCTGAGATTTTCGAAAGATGGATCAAAGAACTGGACACGAAAATGAAAAGCCAAAAGCGAAAGATTGTAATGTTTATAGACAATTGTCATGCACATCCAGTTACTGTAAGTAAAAAATTAAGGAATATTGAATTGATCTTTTTTCCACCAAACATGACCTCCAAATTGCAACCTATGGACCAGGGTATTACAAAAAACATAAAACATTATTACCGAAACAGAATTGTTCACAAAATTGTTAATGCGATTGATAACAACCTTCCAGTCCAAAAATTGATTACCCTTAAAGAGTGTATAACCGAAGTCGCTAAAGTATGGAGTGAAAATGTTTCTCAGAAAACTATCAAAAACTGCTTTTCTAAAGCAGGTTTTACTGAAAAAATTGACGAATGGGAAGAAGAAGACGAAATGGATCTCGCTACCTGAAAAAGGCAATGGGGTATTCTACAAAAAACTGCTACCGTCGAAGCAGATTTTTTACTTGAAGATTTCTTAGAAATCGACAATGATGTTGGCACGACAGATCTCCCAACTGACCAAGACATAATTGACGATATAAAAAGTATAGAAGATCATGAAGAAGAAACTGAAACCGGGGAATGTCCTGCTAAATTTAGTGAAAATGAAATAAGAAATGCATTTGACATTGTGCGAACTACTCTCAGGGGCCAGGAAAGTGTACCTGATCAAATCTTTATGCATTTGAATAAATGCGAGAATTTTGTTGAGCAACAATTATTTTTCAAAAGTAATGTTAAAAATAAAATAACTGATTATTTTTCCTAGTATGTATGTACGTAGTATTACATATGTATTAACAGATTTTGTATTATTCTTTTTATTTCGTATGTAGTACATACATACATAAAATCCGTACATTATATCTTTACACGTGCGTCATAGTTTTCAGGGAATATCCCAGACGACTATTATATTTTTTGTCGCTTTTTACCAATATCTACGATTTATTGGTGAAAAGAGACAAATAATATAATAGTCGTCTGTTATATGACCTGAAAACTATGACGCACGGGTAAAGATATAACGTACGGACTTTATGTATGTATTTAGCCCTGTACATGCTATGTACTATTTAAACTTTCAAATGTTTAATAAAATCTTTTCTAATAATTCAATTTTGCAATTTTTTTTGTTGCTTGTACCTTATAAAATACAAGTAAATGATTACCATTATAAAATACATACATAGCAGTATATAGGGATTTTTTCTTTATATAGTGAAAATCTTTCTATAGTGAAATTTCGGTCAACATTTTGGTCTTTCACTATATAGAGTGTCGACTGTATATATATATATATATATATATATATATATGTATATATATATATATATATATATATATATATATATAAGTCCGATCAATGATTTTTTGCATGCACGTCATAAATATCTGAATATAGTGTGGACATCCGTCTATATTATTCTTCTTGTCAACATGTTAAGTATATTTAAAAACTTAAAAACGTAGGTCTTCTGTCATCTGAACTTATTTACGACATTCGCTCTATTATCTGTCTCGGTTATTTGTACATCTGCAAGAAAGCCAGCGAACAATCTGGAATTTGGGAATAGATTCATGTTTGAGAAGCCAGTACCGTCGATTTTATAGGCAATTAAAATATAATAGAAACCTGACAAATAAAAATAGGTGATATTAGACGTTGGATTTATACAGAGAGATAAATGTTTTTCACAAGGTGTTTTACACATCATACACATTTCATAGATCCGTATTTTTCGTTAATTACCAAACCGAATGAAAAATTTTAAATTCTATTTTGACTTTTGAAATTATCATTGATTGAATCGTATGAATGTTCTTGACGTCGCGTTGATCACATGACTGCAAAGATCCTTTGATTAGACTATATATATACATATATATATATATATATATATATATATATATATATATATATATATATATATATATATATATATATATATATATAATCAACTATTTCATAAATATTTCAGAAATATAAGTGACTCACTGGTTGGTATCTAAGCTAAGTTTTATGGAGACCATTCCGTTTTCTTAGTAATGTTAAGCAGAAGCAGAGTTAAGAAACTTTTTGAATAAGATAGGGTTGCAATTTCTCGCACTATTTTCTATTTGTCCTTATCGCCGTTGATTGATTTGGCGGGAAGCAACTCCGTGGTTTGTCTCCCCTTGGGTATGAAATGATTTTAGTAAGAAACAAAATGTCTGCATAATCGTTGATAACCCTTTATACGGCCGAGAGATGAATCAGCTCTACCTGGATGTCGCGACGGTTGACTTATTTGGATAGAAAGCCGCATTTATAGAGCATCAAACTGGTTAGTTTTTCTCAAACCCTAACTCATCTGAAAAGCATAAAAACACCATAATGTAACTTTACTGACTTACTTAAACTATTTTCCTTTTTTTAATGTAATTTAATAACCATTAACTTATTAGGAGGCCTTAGAAGTTGGGTGCAATATATTGGACAGTAAGTTGGATCCAACATGCTTGCCAAGAAGTCGGGCTAACTTAATAAACTCTTTAAATACTTAAACTTTAAAATCAATAATAGACTACACTATAATTAAAAACGATACCACTATCAAAATAAAAGACGTAAGAGTAAAGAGAGGGGCAGAATGTGGAACAGATCATAGACTATTAATAGCAAATATAAAAGTACCGTGGTACAAGAAAATAAAGCAAAAAGGAACAATAGATAAAGAAAACAGAAATACTAATGAGATAACAGAAGAAGCAGACAAAGAAATAAAATACAAAATACACTTACTGCAACACGAAACGATAAGAGACCTATATAGACGACGATTAGATCAAAAATTAAATGAATTTAACTACGACAACCTCCAACAGATGTATGACCACATAAAAGAATGCATCAAACAGGCGGCCCTAGAAGCAGTAGGTAAAGAAGACAACGAGAATGAGAAACATAAAATTAGAATCTGTGAAAAAACCAAAGAATCTATAAAGGAGAAAAAAAAGACTATACGAAAAATGGCTGAATACAAAATCAGAAGAAGATCTACAGAAATATAAAGAGAAAAATGCAGAAACGAGGAGGATGATAAACAAAGAAAAGAACGAGAGATGGGAAAAATCGTGCGAACATGTAGAACAGTATATAGGAAGAACTAGAAGCACAGAGTCATGGAAAATAATTAAAGAAGGACTAGCAATAGAGAGAAGACGTATATAGAGTACATCCCAGAAAGCGAGTGGGAAGAATATTATAAGAAACTGCTAACAGAAGACAGACAAGAATTCCAAGAAGAGAACCCTGAAGAAGAACAGAATAAGGAAATAAAAGAGATAGAACTAAGTTATGAAGAAGTAAAGAAGACAATAAAAACACTCTAAAATAACAAATTTGCAGGGCCTGGGGGTGTGGTAAATGAAATGATTAAGTACGGGCCTAATAAATTACATTGAATGCTGAGAAACATGTTCCACAGAGCGATAAATGGAGAAAAAATACTAGAGGAATGGTCAAAAGCTTATATAGTATCTATATTTAAAAAGGGAGACCGCAGAAAATGCACCAACTATAGAGGCCTAAGCATAATATCGAGTATGGGACGTTTATATGGAAAAATTATTAAAAATATCATGGAGGAAAACATAAAAGGAAAAATTGGAGAAGACCAAGCAGGCTTTACGGCCGGAAATCATGTATAGACCACATATACACTATAAAACAAACAATGGAAAAAAAACTGGCAAAGAATAGAGAAGTTCATCTAGCCCCCATAGACATAAGAAAGGCCTATGACTCAGTACTAAGACAAAGATTATGGAACGCAATGAAAGAAATAGGCATTGATAAAGAACTAATATAAGCAGTAAAAACCCTCTACGAAAACAACACAGTGCATATAAAAATAGGATATAAAATAGGGAAGAGACTCCAAACATCAAAAGGCCTATTACAAGGATGCTCTACATCCCCAACACTATTCAAAATATAGCTCGAACAAACATTAAAAAAATGGAAGCAAAAATGTAGTGGAATGGTAGTCCCAATGAGAAGATTACTTATATACTCTAAGTTTCGCAGACGACCAAGTAATCATAGCGCAAGATGAGGAAGACCTCAGTTATATGGTAAGAAAACTGAAAGAAGAATACATTAAAGCATGATTAGCAATAAACTTTGATAAAACGGAATATCTAACAACAAAGGAGGGAAACGTGGAAAATCTAGAAGTCGATAACGAAACAATAATCAAAGGAACCGATAGATTTAAATATTTAGGAACCATCATTTCAAAAAACGCAACATCAGAAGAAGAGAATAAAGCTAGATTAGGACAAACGCGGACATGCATAAGACAATTAAATTTGATCCTGTGGGACAAGCACATTACAAAGAGAAACAAAACACGCATATACAAATCAATAATACAAAGCATAATGACGTACGGGTCAGAAACATGGACGATCAACAAAATAAATAAATCTAAAATTAACACGGTAGAGATGGAGTATGGGAGAAGATGTTGTAGAGTGACACGTATGGAGAGAATAACAAATGAAGAAATAAGAAGCAGAATGAACATAAAAGAGAACGCAATAAACACCATTGAAGAAAAACGATTAAAATGGTATGGACGTATAAGACGGAGCGAAGATAATAGGTGGATAAAGAAAATAACGGAGTGGAGCCCTATAGGGAGAAGAAAAAGAGGAAGACCCAGACGATTGTAGAGACGATGTGGACGAGGCTATGGAGGACAGGGGTCTAACAGATGGAGATTGGGAAGATAGAAACGGATGGAATCAAAGGCTGAGAGAAGGAAGGCAACGTTAGCTGTAGAAAATCCTTGATATATATATATATATATATATATATATATATATATATATATATATATATATATATATATATATATAATAAAGAAAGAAAGCAAAAAGTTGCCGTATCTACCAAAATTATTAAAAATACAATCTTAATTGGGGAACTCGGCATTCTGGTTAATTGAGTTTTCTTGACTAAACCCCTTATCTCTGTCGGGTAGCTGTCTCCTGTCGTTCTTGTCATTTGTTCCTAAATGGCGGTGGCCATATGTGGTGGACACAAGTGAAATAACTAACGATGTTCTCAACATCCAAGGTTCCCAATTACATCCATGTGTTAAATTTGTTTTTTAGAAATTTGTCTACAGTGTTTTAATGTGTATTTTGTATATTTTATGGATTAACCAACTTTTATATGTAACAACTTTTTTATGTATAACCTACGGCCATTCAGGCTAATGAAATCTTTGCACTTCTCATGTGAGTTTTTTAACTTATTATTACTAATATCTTATTCTTGTTCCACACTAATTTTATTTATTATAACAACCTAATGATAACATCATTAATTTAAAGTTGTCCCAGACACTATCAGTGAATACGCTCTGTTCTTCTTTTCAGTTCTGTCCTGAAGAAGGTCCCAATCCAGGACCGAAATATTGGCGGCTTAATGGAAATTGTGTGATCTATCACGCCCTAATTTGCCGAGTTCCCCAATTAAGATTGTATTTTTAATTATATATATATATATATATATATATATATATATATATATATATATATATATATATAAATACTTAAGCAATAGACCTATATATGTAATTTTTTAAAACTGACCTGGATATCTTTATATGCAACAGTTTAACCCACTAAACATATTTCAGCTTTGGAACAATGCCAGGTTACTATTTGTTGCCGTTTTACTAGATATTTTACTATAATTAAAGTAACACACGAATTATGAAACACGAGGTGAATCAACCGAGTGATTTAAAATGTAATTCGTTCAGACGTGAACTAACTGTTGTGCTTAACGTATTCCAATATGCACGAAAACAGTGTTAAAATAATCTATATTTTGTTGTTTTAAAATTTTACTTATAAATATTTTTATTCTTACCAAATAAGAATAATCGAATAAATTCTAACTACATTTTTTTGTTCTTTAAATACTTGCCTAATAAATATCGAGGAACAAAAAGAATTTAAATAAGGGAGGAATTATAGTATGCATATGCGAGTAACTGTTATTTTGCAGATCTGCCTCTGGGTTATAGCGTTCCCAATTGTAAAACCAGTATGTACTAAGTTAATTTTTAATTTTTAGGAACTTTAGTATAATAAAATGTAAATACATGCAGTGAGAAATAGTTTTTCAGTACACTTGCAATTTTTCCTATTTCTAGAAATAAAAATTTTTGTAGTATCTCAGTGCAAAGTACCAAAGTAAAGTTTTGGGAATTATTATTTTAAAATATTTCAGATATTTTACCTGAAAATGAGTTATGTATCGAGTCGTTTCGTAATCTGGCCTAATATCCAATTTATTTCTTTCGGAAAATATCAAAGAATGCCCAATTAAATTAAATTAACTTGCCTATTTTTATCAGTGGCTAACGTCGATGCATGTTAATTAATATTAGAAAAAAACTGAAAAATTTGCTTTTTTATAGTAATGCATGCACAATTCTGAATACAATAACCGGTTTATGTTAGTTGTTTTGTTTACCAGTGGCAGAGTGAACACAATATATCTTCATTTCATTCATTCCATTCATTCCATTCATTCCATTCATTCCATTCATTCCATTCATTCCATTCATTCCATTCATTCCATTCATTCCATTCATTCCATTCATTCCATTCATTCCATTCATTCCATTCATTCCATTCATTCCATTCATTCCATTCATTCCATTCATTCCATTCATTCCATTCATTCCATTCATTCCATTCATTCCATTCATTCCATTCATTCCATTCATTCCATTCATTCCATTCATTCCATTCATTCCATTCATTCCATTCATTCCATTCATTCCATTCATTCCATTCATTCCATTCATTCCATTCATTCCATTCATTCCATTCATTCCATTCATTCCATTCATTCATTCATTCCATTCATTCCATTCATTCCTTCATTCCATTCATTCCATTCATTCCATTCATTCCATTATTCCATTCATTCTATTCATTCTATTCATTCTATTCATTCTATTCATTCTATTCATTCCATTCATTCCATTCATTCCATTCATTCCATTCATTCCATTCATTCATTCATTCATTCATTCCATTCATTCCATTCATTCCATTCATTCCATTCATTCCATTCATTCCATTCATTCCATTCATTCCATTCATGCCATTCATTCCATTCATTCCTTTCATTCCTTTCATTCCATTCATTGCATTCATTCCATTCATTTCATTCATTCCATTCATTCCATTCATTCCATTCATTCCATTCCCTCCATTCGTTCCATTCGTTCTACTCGTTCCACTCGTTCCATTCGTTCCATTCGTCCCATTCTTCCGATTCATTCCATTCATATCATTCGTTTTATTATTTCTTTAGAGTAGATTTTTTATTTTATTATTAAGATCTGCGATTTAAAGTGAATTTTCTGCTATCGGTCTTGCTAAAAAGAGGGGCCAGTTACAATAGATGCAATGACTTCCATAACACCCTATATATATAAATGTGTATACATTCTGCAAACGTGAAACATTTGAAGCATTTATAAGAAATTTTATATAACTAAAATAAATCAATTTTAGTAAATACCGATGAGGGAAAAATCATATATATATATATATATATATATATATATATATATATATATATATATATATATATATATATATATATATATATAGGGTGTTATACGGCGCACATGCTGACGTTGACAATAAAATGTTTTGAAATGCCAGTTCGAAAAAATTACGCCATCTTGATTTTTTTTAATGGAAAGCCCTGTATATTACTTTATTTTTGAGTCCTACTAAAAATTCTAGATATTATTTGTCTAACATATTATATGTCTAAATTGAACTTTTTGGAGTTATTGTCGTTTGAATTTTAAAATAAAAAAAAGACGAAAAAAACTATTAATAAATACTTTAGGTGTACTTTTAAGGCAACAATTGCTCAAAATGACTACTGTTAACAGCTTGAACAGAGTTTTGCTGAAAATCCGGGGTGATCTGTGCTACTTCATATTGAATTCTTTGTTGTAAATCTTCCACAGTTTCAGGTAGACTTCGGTAAACTTTGGTTTTCAAATGACCCCCTAAAAAAAATTAAGTGGCGTAAAGTCAGGACTCCTTGCAGGTGATTCTACAGCACCTCTTCTGCCTATCCATCGATTCGGAAAAATTGCGTCCAAATATCTACCAGTATTGGCAGTTATGCCTGTTAACTCTTCCGTTAAGACAAAATGTGGCATCGTCAGATAAAACAATATTATGAATTAGATTAGGATCATTATTGATTCGTTTCAACATGACCTCGCAAAATTTATCGTAGTCATCTTCAGATAATTCTTTGCAATAGAATGGGTTTGTATAGATGTAGTTTTTCTTCATTCAGTATACGACTTAAGGTACCTTTACTTATGTTGTGGTCTAGGCAAAGCTGATGAGTGGCTGTATGGGGATTTTCTGTAATTTCCAATAAAACATCTAACTTTTTATCATCGCTTGTTTTAACTTTTGTAGGTCCAGATTTAGAACGATCCTTAACATGACCTGATTGTCTAAATCGTTTTGATGTCTTGCTAACTACGGATTGGATAAAAGTTTCTCGATTCAGATATTTTGCGTTAAAAAGATCACACATTTCCTGTAGTGTTCTCCTACGGTCTTCTTAACCAACCATTATTAATAAAGTAATTTTTTCAGTTTCTGTTAAATGTACCATTATGATATTACGCTCAATTGCAGTTTTACAAAACGCAGCAATAAACGTTTTCGTCAATAAATCATTTTTGACGGGTTATGTCGTTACTGGACAGTAAATGTTCAACACAAGCTAACTTAAAAAAAAAAAAAAAAATTTGATCTTAATTTCAAATATCAATAATTCCAAAATAATCCAATTTAAATATATGGTATGTTAGACAAATAATATCTAGAATTTTTAGCAGGACTCAAAAATAAAATAATATGTAGGGCTTTCCATTTAAAAAAATTTAAAATGGCGTAATTTCTTCGAACTGACAGGCCAAAATATTGTCAACGTCAGCATGTGCGTCGTATAACACCCTATAATTTTTATTTAAACATTTTTTTGATATACTGAATAATAAATGCTGTGGAATCATTATTCCATACATATGGGGCATGCTGTATATATGTATGTATGTATGTATGTATATATATATATATATATATATATATATATATATATATATATATATATATATATATATATATATATATACATATACCTTACAGGTGAAATTGACCCTTTAGTCTCTTAGGCCGCTCCCTGATTTGTCGGTGCGGTATCGTTTTTTCTCGCTGTGCCTGACTTGTGCGGGCGCGGAGCAAGTCAGGTGGGTTTCATTGAAATATAGGCATTCGGTATGTTTTCGCTACCGAATCGGTATATATATATATATATATATATATATATATATATATATATATATATATATATGTATATATCTATATATGTATATATATATATATATATATATATATATATATATATATATGTATATATATATATATATATATATATATATATATATATATCTATATATATATATATATATATATATATATATATATATATGTATATATATATATATATATATATATATATATATATATATATATATATATATATATATATATATATATATATATATATATATATATATATATATATATATATATATATATATATATATATATATATATATATATATATATATATATATATATATATATATATATATATATATATATATATATATATATATATATATATCTATATATATATATATATATATATATATATATATATATATATATATATATATATATATATATACCTTACAAATTTAGGTGTTATAATAGAAATTGACCCTTTAGTCTCTTAGGCCGCTCCCTGATTTGTCGGTGCGGTATCGTTTTTCTTGACCTGCCTGACTTGCGCGGGACCGGAGCAAATCAGGTTGGTTTTATTGAAATATAGGCATTCGGCATGTTTTCTTTACCGAATCGGTACCGAGCACACCCAGAAAAACGATACCGCACTGAAAAATCAGGGAGCGGCCTTAATCTGAACTAACTCAACTGCTTATATTTGAAATTTAGGAGGTATAATAAATAATTCAGAAAGTATTAATTATCTATCAGGTTAGTAAATACAGTTTTAGAAATTGTCCACCATTAAAATTTATTTAGGAAATGTTATTTATAATTAAAATTTGTCAGTTGATTATTAGAGACCACGTTTGAATTCAGTTTAGTAAAGTTATTACAAAAAACATGTTGTTGTAATGTTGTAATGCCTATTTAATTTTGGTGTCGTGTTAGTAACAATTCAAAAATCATTATTTGTACTTCAGAATTATGCTTATATAGGCGTGTTACCACTTACATGTTAAAATGTGTGTATTCTTAATCTTCTACTCGTTGTTGCATTCAGCAGGAATAGAAACGAAAAGAGAAAGGCAATGGCTCCAACAAATTATTCCCGTTATGCCGTGCTTATCATCAGTTGAATGTAACCATTGAAATTTCTTTATAAACATATAATTCATATATACAAATATATATTTATATATATATATATATATATATATATATATATATATATATATATATATATATATATATATATATATATATATATATATATATATATATATATATATATATATATATATATATATATATATATATATATATATATATATATATATATATTTGCCATTTACACAAATATTTTTTGTCTAGAGATAGATTTTTGTTAAATCTAACGAAAAATGTTGTTTTTGAGGAAAAAATATTAGTTTCTGTAATATTTTTAATTTATTTTATTTGTAACTAACCCTTTTTGCAATCAACATTATTATTATTATGAATAAAAACTCATTATGAATGATAATTATCGATTCTAAATTACACTTAACGATTTCTAAAATAAAGTCTTCACTAATCTTTAATTATTTAATAATCTAAAATACAATATAGGTTTCATCTAAATAAAAAAACCGGTCAAGTGCAAGTTGAACTTGCACAATTAGTGTTCCGTACGTTGATTGTTTTTAAAATAAAAAATTTTGTTAGGGTGGTATAAAATGATCAGTGACTTCACAAAACACACCCCAAATGAGTTTTCAACAAAGTTTGTTTCCAATCTTTAATGAAAACTGGTGACCTGGAAATTTTGTTTTTTTTTCTATAACCGATAAATTAATTATTAAAGGTAATGATAATTTTCGTTCAATCTATACCCCGTGGAGAATATTCCAGGATTTTTTCAAAATTTTTTGGTCAGTACTTTTCGAGATAAGATAGGAGACAGCGATTTCTCACGATTTTTTAAAAGTAATACGAAGAAAAGTGTGCGCAAGTATTACATTATATATATATTTTTACTCGTGTTTTCACAAGCTTTCATTTGACACCACACTCGATGAATTAGTATAAAAAAATTTTTTTCACTTCCGATTTCACCCCTCAAAACGAATCCCTTAAGTCAAAATTTATGTTACGGTAATATAAAATGATCAGTGACTTCACAAAACACACCCCAAATAAGTTTTCAACAAAGTTTATTTCCAATCTTTACTGAAAACTGGTGACTTTGAAATTTTGTTTTTTTTCTGTACCAGATAAATTATTAAAGGTAATGATAATTTTCGTTCAATCTATACCCCGTGGAGAATATTCCAGGATTTTTTCAAAATTTTTTGATCAGTACTTTTCGAGATAAGGTAGGGGCCAGCGATTTTTCACGATTTTTTAAAAGTAATACGAAGAAAAGTGTGCGCAAGTATTACATTATATATATATTTTTTACTCGTGTTTTCACAAGCTTTCATTTGACTCGATGATCCAGTAAAAAATTTTTTTTTTCACTTCCAATTTCACCCCTCAAAACGAATCCTTTAAGTCAAAATTTATGTTACGGTGACATAAAATAATCAGTGACTTCACAAAATACACCCCAAATAAGTTTCAGCAAAGTTTATTTCCAATCTTTACTGAAAATTGATGACCTTGAAATTTCTGTTTTTTTTTATATACCAGATAAATTATTACAGGTAATGCACTCGTGATAATTTTCGTTCCATCTACACCCCGTGGAGAATATTCCAGAATTTTTTTCAAAATTTTTTGATAAGTACTTTCCGAGATAAGGCGGGTGGACAGCGATTTTTCGCGATTTTTTAAAAATAATACAAAGAAAAGTGCGCGCAAGTATTACATTATATATATATGTTTTACTCGTGTTTTCAGAAGCTTTCATTTGACACCACACTCGATTACCTAGTAAAAAAAAATTTTTTTCACTTCCGATTTCACCCCCCAAAACTAACCCCTTAAGTCAAAATTTAACTTTCAAAACTACATGGCTCTGATGAGGCCATCAATTCCTATATTACTACCAAATTTCAACTTTCTATGACAAATAGTTTCGGAGAAAATCGGGTGTGACAGACGGACAGACGGACAGACGGACAGACAGACGGACAGACACCGAAGTGATCTTATAAGTGTTCCGTACGGAACACTAAAAAGAAAAACTGCTTAAGCTTAAAATTACTACTACCTATAAGCATAGACAAAAGAATGAATATATATATATATATATATATATATATATATATATATATATATATATATATATATATATATATATATATATATATATATATATAGCACATTTTAACTTAAGTGTGGAGTCCTTTAACGTGACAACACTGTAACTTGTTAGTTGGTAGTTGTTCCTTTCCTACATCTTCACAAACTCAAGCGTGCATACGTGCAGTGCGCATTGATCTTAGTGTTTAGAATATTGATACCGTTTGAGGTTATCGTTTGGAGTTTTATTATGTGTGTTTATTTTTTATTGAATATAATGCCGAAAACCGCAAGTTATTGATGGAAAGGGAGGGAGAAGGTTTATTTCAAAAGATTAGAACAACAACAACTCAGCTTGAAACGAAGAAAAGTGCCAAAAAAAAAATGATAAAGCTGAAGATCATGTGGCAAATGTAAATGTTGAAGAACCGGTGACCTGTGAAAACGTTGAAGAGGAAGCAAAAATATTTAATAGGTCAACAGGACTAGCGTCAGTTTTGTTGGCTAGATGTCATAAATGTCAATGAGGTTGCCACTGGAAAATAACAACCTTAACTGGATAAACGCTGTAGTTATTTTTAATTAAAGAAATATATTCTAAAAGTACTTTTTTTAATTTTAATATTTTAATATTTTTTGTAATTAATATATACAGTGACTCACAGCTTAAATGATGCAGTCGCTATAAGAAAAGACTAAATGGTCTCAGTGCCTCTTTATTTATTTGGAAAAAACAACTTATTGAAATTAAATTAGTAAAGAGTCTTCTAAAAAAGTATGAATTACTTTTTGTCTTAAAAATGCCTTACTTAATTAACAATAAATAATTAATTAAATTATATGCGATTTTAACGTCACAGCTTAAATGATGCAAAATTCAATATACCAAAATTATTAAAGAAAACAAACTGTAGAATTTGAAATAAGCCTGCTAATATTTGGTCGGGCCTCCCTCATTATCAATAACGGCTTGCAAATCTTCTGGACATTGATTCAACTAACTTTCTAGTATACTCCGGGGAAATAGTGTTCCATGCTTCAGTAATTTTTACTTTTAATTCAGTTTTATTTGATATTGGGGCACTATTTACTTTATTTTTTAATGTCAGCCACAAATTTTCAATTACATTTAAGTCTGGTGACTGGGCTGGTGTTTTTAATATCTAATTTTTGAGCACTAGTGACGAGATGCTGCCTTAGTATATCCAAGTACACATATTGGTTCATATTCCCTCCGACGAAATGCATGTTACCTACTCCTGCAGATGACATACAGCCCCATAACATCACTCCACCTCCACCGTGCTTTACCGTAGCTTTCATATTTTTCAATTTTAATTCTTCGTTAGGCTTTCTCCACACTGATATTTTTCCATAGGACCCAAATAATTTTATTTTGGTCTCATCAGCAAATATTACTGAATTCCAGAAGTTCAAGTCTTTATTGATATGGTCTCTGGCACATTCCAATCTCACGCGTCTATTTCTTTGGCTAATGAAAGGCTTATTTCTAGCAGTTCGACCATGTAAATTATTATTTCGCAAGATCCGTCGAACTGTTTCGGGGTTACACCTTTTTCCAAAAACTATCTTTCCACCTCGGGCGCACAACTTTGGCCCACTTTTTTTGGATTATTTGATACCTCTCTTAAAATCCATCTTTCTTCACGTTCATTGAAGATCTTATTTGGAGCCAACCTTGACTTATTCTCGACTCTATTTTTATTCCGGTAACATTCAATGATATGCTGAACAGTTGACGGACATTTATTTACCATTTTGGCTATGTCTCTTTGGCTGTATCCATTCCTGTAATGAGTAATAATTAAATTTCTCTCACTAATTGTAGTTCGACGACCCATTCTTAGACAATTTCGTTTTATTGAATGAAAAAATGTCAAACTAAACAAAAAACAATTGCACTAAGAAATTAAAGCAACGCCGCCTTCGTAAATTTCAAAATGCGATAAGTTTTGACCCCTGTTGATATTTTGCATCATTTAAACTGTGACGTTAAAATTGCATATGTTTTGATTAATTATTTATTGTTAATTAAGTAAGGCATATTTAAGACAAAAAGTAATTCATACTTTTTTAGAAGACTCTTTACTAATTTAATTTCAATAAGTTGTTTTTTCCAAATAAATAAAGAGGCACTGAGACCAGTTAGTCTTTTCTTATAGCGACTGCATTATTTAAGCTGTGAGTCACTGTATTTCCTTAAATGTACAATTTCAAAGACTATGTTGGCAGACGTGTTGCAATTTGTGTTTTAATATATTGTTTATATATCATTTATGATTTTTATAATAAATAAATTTAATGTTTATCGCAAATTTTTCAACGTCGATCAATTCAATGTCATTTCATTAATATTTAAATTTTACGCGTTAACATTTCTTATAGAAAAATTCAAATTTGCCATAGTTTCGTTGATTTCTGACTCAAGCAGCTGTTTACGATGTTGCGACATGCAAATGACATGCCGAGTTCGATAATAGCCTAAATCTCATTAGTTACATAGGTATACAAAAAAATCTCTGTCTTTTAAGTGAGACACGTGTTTTCTTAAGTATTTTTTTAGGCTGAATCCAGTGAGGTTTTTTCAGAAAACACATTTAAAGTTGCCAGAAATCTATTAAATTGAAAAAAATACATAATACTGTAAAACTGTACAATCAATAAAATTATGGATTAAAACTATTATTTCGGACATCTCTAAATGTTCTGAATTTACATTTATCATAAAAACTTATAAATATTAGGTTTTAGTGTTCATGTTTAACACAAAACACGCATACATGACCTTTAACTAAGCAAAGTCGCAAAATGCTGTTTAAAATAAATACTCGTATATGCAACCGCTTAAAATTCGGTCATTTGAAGACAAATTGAAAAGAGCAAAAGTTATTTCTAATAAATGGAAAAAAAATTTCTAATAAAAAAACGAAAAAAAAAACAGAATTTATAAATGAAAGATTTAATTTTATGTAAACCAGTTAAAATAAATAGTAAAAACTCACTCACTTCTACACTCACTTACTCGCTCACTCACTCATTACCCCACTCACCACTCACATTCCCCAATTTTTACTCAATCAATCTATCTACAAAATTGACTTCTAAAACTGTCAACGGATATAAATTAGACTGCATTTTGCAACCTATCGTTTTTAACTAGTAAACGGATATATTTTTTTTCAACAATAAACATTATTCCTCATGTTTTGATATCAAATTCGAAATTGAAACTTAAAAAACTACTAGAAATGATAGTTTTGTTCGAAAAAAAAAATCTTGTTTAGCTGTTGCCTTTATTCACTTCAAAAGAGCATTTTACCTACCACATAGTACCCTTGTAAGTGTTAAAAGCGAGTTTTTTTGTTGAAACTGCACATAAAACTTTATTTTTTGATGTCAAGTCAGGATTAAGAATTTCAAAAAACATTGAAAATAATAGTTTTGTTCAATATTAATAAGAATTAAAAACAATTTTTAAACTTATTTTAAAAAGCATTTTGCTACGTAGCTTAAAGGTGGTATATGCATGTTTCTTGTTAAATATGAACACTAAAACCCAATATTTATAAGTTTTTATGATAAATATAGATTCAGAACATTTAACGATGTCTGAAATAATAGTTTTATTCCATAATTTTAATGATTATACAGTTTTACATTATTAAAATGTATTTTTAGTGTTCCGTATGGAACACTTAAAAGATCACTTCGGTGTCCGTCCGTCTGTCACACCCAATTGTCTCCAAAACTATTCGACATAAAAAGTTGAAATTTGGTCCTAATATAGGAATTGACAGCCTTCTCCGAGCCGTGTAGTTTTGAAAGTTAAATTTTGACTTAAGGGGTTAGCTTTTGGGGGTGAAAGCAGAAGTCAAAAAAAAAAAAATTTACTAGATCATCGAGTAGGATTTCAAACGAAAGCTTGTAAAAACACTAATTCAAATATATATATATATATATATATATATATATATATATATATATATATATAATGTAATAGTTGCGCACACTTGTTTTTGTATTATTTTTAAAAAAAAAACGCGAAGAATTGCTGCCCCCCTCTTATCGCGAAAAGTACTAATCAAAAAATTTTAAAATAATTCTGGAATATTCTCCACAGGGTATGGATTGAACGAAAATCATCATGAGTGCGTTACCTTTAATAACACAGGTTTACAAATTTTTAATTTGGAAAAATACCAAGAACGCCACATGCCTAGATAAGTTAATTGGGACCTCCTGAACACGAAAAACGCTATAATTTTTTTTTTTAAGTACCGTTTTTTAGATAACGGTACTTTTGTGGAGTTCTTGTGAAAAAGAAATCACAGCATTTGATGCGAAAAATGAATACGAAAAATTTATCTGAAGCGTATAAGAAGTATTTCGGCTTTCGACCTGCGTCTCTGGACAAATCGTGGACACCGAATAATGCATGTAACAACTGCCGAACAATATTAAATAAAATTTGTAAGGGTCAAGAGTGTTTCTTCACATTTGGAAAGCCAATGCAATGGAGAAACCCGATCAGTCATACAACAGATTGTTATTTCTGTTTAACGGAAAAGGCTGTCGGACGTAGAATTGAACCAGTTTATCCAGTTGTTAGCTCGGTGACGCTGCCAGTGCCGCACTCAGTATCGTGCCCCAAACCGCAGCTGATTGTAGCAGAGCCCACAAAAATACGAAAAAGAACAACAATAAGTGATTCATCAGATGAGTGCAGTGAATCAGAAATGCAATCAAATAAGAAACCCCATTTACTTACTCAGGCCGAGCTTAATGATTTGTGCCGAGATTTGTATTTGCCGAAATCGAAATCTGAATTACTTGCATCGCGATTGCAACAGTGGGGATATTGTGCTCCTGAGGCACGTGTTACATATTACCGTGATCGTAGCAAACAACTTGCAGTTTTTTTCGCAAAAAACGGGAAACTTTTGTTTTTGTGCCAACATACGTGGTCTTTTCAATGCTCTCCAACAAAGTTATGACCCAGTGGAATGGCGTCTTTTTCTGGATGGAGGCAAGGATAGTTTGAAGGCAGTCTTGCTTCATAAAGGGAATACGAAACCATCAATTCCAATCGGATATGGAAAATACATAAAGGAAACATATGAAGCAATGAAAGAACTTCTCGCTCTCATACAATATGACCAACATCAATGGAAAGTTTGCTCTGATTTTAAATTAGTTGCCATACTATCTGGATTGCAAGGGGGCAATACGAAGTTTTCCTGTTTTCTATGTCTATGGGACAGCCGTGACCGTCAGAATCACTACATCCGAAAAGTTTGGCCCGAACGAAGTGGGCGTACGCACGGAGAGTACAATATTAAAAATGACCCACTCATTCCTCAGGAGAAGATAATACTTCCTCCACTACATATTAAGCTTGGGTTATTTACAAATATTGTGAAAACGTTGCCAAAAGACAGTCTTGCCATGAATTACCTTAAACAAAAATTTCCGAGAGCCACAGCGAGCAAAATTGAAGCTGGTATATTTGATGGACCTCAAATTCGGGCTCTGTACGGTGACCAAGCATTTAATGAGTGTTTAGGTCCAGCTCATTTGGAGGCATGGGAAGCATTCCAGGACATCGTTTACAACTTTTTGGGAAACTACAGAAGTCCTGATTATGCTGAGAAGATCGATACATTACTGCAAAAATTCAATGCCATTGGTAAGCGTTGAGTGAAAGCATGTATATCAAAAAGGCCGTTATCATTTGAAAATTATTTGAAATTTATTCTTTTTAACTTTTAGGTTCAAATATGACACCTAAACTACACTTTTTATTCAGTCATTTGGATATTTTCCCCATGAACTTGGGATCCGAAAGTGATGAGCAGGGTGAAAGATTTCACCAGGAAATGCAAGAAATCGAGAGACGTTACAAGGGCTGGTGGGATGAACAAATGATGGCAGACTATTGTTGGTTCCTCATTCGCGAAGATACATCCGAAAAAAAACGGAAAAATTCAAGTCACTCGTCATTTTAATTTAAATTTTTTTAATTTACGCCGAATATAGCGTGTGAGCAATGAAAATGAAAATATTGTCGTTCCACAAAATCCTTAATAAAAACTTTATTTTTCATCCTTTTTTTTTTCAAATTACGTTTAAAATGTTGGTTATTAAATAAACTACTTGGTAAAAAAATAAAACATTCCAGATCTTTACAATAACGTAAGAAAAAAAAACCAAATAAAAATGAAAAATTTTGAAAAAAACGTAAGAAATAGGCAAATTTTTGAACTTTGAGGTGTTATAACTCAGCCACTTCTTGTCACATAGAAATTTATAGTATACCGCCGGAAAAGGCATTTAGTTGCCTTTCCAACGGTATGACATTTATCTCGATCGGACTTTTCGGTTGGGCTCCATAAGGGTTTGAGTGGGACCATACACCGAAAAAGACAAAAGTACCGTTATCTAAAAAACGGTACTTAAAAAAAAAAATTATAGCGTTTTTCGTGTTCAGGAGGTCCCAATTAACTTATCTAGGCATGTGGCGTTCTTGGTATTTTTTGGCTGTAAACCAGTGTAATTTATCTGGTACATAAACAAACATAAATTTCAAAGTCATCAGTTTTCAGTAAAGATCGGAAACAAACTTTGTTGAAAACTCATTTGGAGTGTGTTTTTTTTATACCTCCGTAACAAAAATTTTTATTTTGAAAACAATCAACGTACGGAACACTAATTGTGCAAGTTCAACTTGCACTTGACCGGTTTTTTTTCAATTTAATAGTTTTCAGGCAACTTTAAGTTTGTTTTCTGAAAAAAACCTCACGGTGAATGTCTTTTTTTATGATTTTTTTTTGATTCAGCATAAAAAAATACATGCCGCATTTAAAAGACAGAGAATTTTTTTTTGTATATTATGTTGTATGTGTATTGTTATCTTTGTCTTTGGCATTAACAGTTTTGTAAGCTTTTTGAACGCTTAATCTACTACTTTACAAATTTGTTAACGATTCCTACTAGTTTTTCGATACTAATTTTCTACTTAACTTACCGTGATAGTATGTTTCCCTTTGTACTACGAGTAAATTTGATATAAATAAAAAAAACAGAAGGGATTTACAACACAGGAAGGTTTGAGGCAGGGGGGAAGCTTGAGCCCAACATTGCTCACTGTGTACATGGATGAAATAATCAAGAAATGCGAAATAAAAGTGAAAAGAATGACAGTTGGATACTGGACGCTAAAAAGAATAGAAATATCCGAAGCGGCTTTTTGCTGATGATATTATGTTAGTAGCGGAAAATGAGAGACAATTACAAGGAAACCTCGATATTTGGAATAAAGGGTTTAAAGAAGAAGGTATGAAAATTAATATAGATAAAACAAATGACAATGGAAAACCAACAAACGAACATTTACATAGAAGGGAATAAAATACAACAAGTGGAACAGTATAAGTATTTGGGAGTGATAATCGATGAAACTGGAAAACAAGACAAATAAATTAATGAAAGAATCGAAAAAAATGAACAAACTTTACTATGCAATAAGTAATAAATTCATTACGAAGAAAGAAGTGACAAAACAAACAAAAATAAAAGTGTTCAAAGCAATTTATAGGACAATCCTAACATATGGATGTGAATCATGGACCCTAACAGACAGGCAGAAAAACAAGATACAAGCCGTCGAAATGAAAAACCTGAGAGCAGTACAAGGAGTTACACGGAAGGACAGAATAAGGAATGCAAAAATAAGGAGAAGGCTGAGAGTACAAGCAATTGTGAAATATATACAACAAAGACAGCTGGGATGGTGGGGACATGTACAGAGAATGAAGGATGATAGATAGGTAAAACAAGTGTATGAAGCCCGAATACAGGGAAAACAGAAGCGAGGAAAACCTAGACAGACCTGAAATGGGAGTATTGGAGGTATACTTCAGAAGGGAAAATCCTGGAAAGAGGCAGTGAAAATGGCAATGACTAGAGACAGATGGAAGAAGTTTATATGTGGAGATTGAGAGGGAAAAAAGGAGAATGTATAACTGCCCTACACCATATGGTAGAAGGGATATACCATTATATATATATATATATATATATATATATATATATATATATATATATATATATATATATATATATATATATATATATATATATGTTTTGACGAATGTTCTCACGGGTGTGAAATGTAGTAGTGGTTTTTCGGGTATCCCCGTGTTAGCTTAAAGTCCCTTGATGGACGGTTTCGCTGACGTTTCGATGGAATCTCATCTATCTTTTTTAAAGCGTTGATCACTGGTCGGTGTCTTGGTATTAAACGTCGAGACTGGCACCGAGGGTGCCGATTTTATGTGCTCGGGGCGTGGCTCTATTGGTTGGACGGATCTGGCCAATAGAGGCTTGGCTTTGGCTGCGAGTTGTCGGTCCTATAGTTCTTTGCAATGTTTTGGTTAAGTAACATGTGGTTGAATTATTGTTTCTCCTGTTGGACTTGCTACTGGGATAGAATATGTTTCCAAGAGTTCGGTAAACGTTGGCTATCATCCAGATTATTTAAGTTGTAGGGCCTCTTTTCTATTTCTATAGCTTCTTTGATTACCCTAGTGGATAGATTATCACTTTTTTGTAGGGCTCTGGTTTTGTCAAAATCGATTTTGTGTCCGGTATTGTGTGCATGTTGTGCTAGAAAAGAGGTGGTGGATTTTTGTTTTACGGCGTTTTTGTGCTCGTCTCTTCTGGCGCTATTTTTTCTGTTTGTTTGGCCTATGTATGAAAGACCGCAGTCCTGGCATGGAATTTCATATACACCTTGGTCTTCTAAGGCTATACTGTCTTTTGGTGTAGGTAAAATATCTTTAATTTTTTGATTCGTTGTGTAAATGGTCTCAATTTGGTGTTTTCCTAGAAGTCTTCCAATTTTGTCTGTGATGCCTTTTATATATGGGAAAAATGCTTTTGTAGTATATGTCTTTCTTTCCGGTTTGTGTTGTTTATTTAGGGTTCGCCGGATCGTGTTTTGACTGTATCCGCTTGAAAATAAAACGTTTCGAAGGAGCTTGGTTTCTTGTTGCAAATGATCCTTATCTGTTAGGGTTTCTGATCGGTGAGCTAAACGATTTGGCAACGGAAAAGAGTTGGGCTGGGTGATGATGTGAGCTGGCATTTAACTATCTGTATGTGTCAGTTTTCTATATAGTGAGTGAGACAAAGAACCATCTGATTTTCTTTGAAGCAAGACATCTAGGAATGGAAGTTGTTCTGCTACTTCTCTTTCCATTGTAAATTTAATGTTTGGATGTATATTGTTAAGGTTGGAACTTGTTTAGGTTTTCTTCACCGTGTTGCCATATCACAAATATGTCATCTACGTATCGTAGCCATGTTTTCGGTTTATGTGGAGCAGTTTCTAGAGCTAGTGTTTCAAAATGCTCCATGTATAGATTAGCTAGTGCTGGTGACAATGGTAAGACCATCGGTGCACCTTCTATTTGTTTGTATCCTTGGCCTGAATATACGAAGTATATATTAGCGAGGCAGTGTTTTGATAGACTGATGACGTATTCGGGCAGGTTGTATTTTGTCTCTATAATAGATAGTGCTTCGGTAACTGGTAGTTGTGTGAAAAGGGATACAACATCAAAACTGACGAGTAAATCATTTTTCTCTAGCTGCATGTTTTTTATGATTTGAATAAAATGTTGTGAATTTTTCACGTAAGATGCGGCTTTTTCCACATGCGGTTGCAGAGTCATGGCTAGGTGCTTGGCTAAAGCTTGTGTCGGGGAACCAAACGAGCTGACTATTGGCCTTAAGGGTGCTCCTTGTTTGTGGACTTTTTTGTTTCTTCACTAACAGAGGAGGCCTTGATTGCGGATTTAGTGGCTTTCTCTAGATATGTTGTCGGATCACTTGTGATGGCTTTATACGCAGGATCGTTTAAAAGGTTAAGCATCTTTTGGTGGTAGTCGTCAGAGTTGAGAACCACGGTGGCATTGCCCTTGTCGGCTGGTAAGACAATAGTTGATCGGTCTTTGCGCAGATCGCGCAGTGCTCGGAGTTTTTCACCGGATATGTTTTTCTTGGGCGGCTTGGATCTGCGTAGAATGCTAGTTGTTTCTTGACGAAGAATTTCCGCAGTGTCTGCATTCAGTTCGGTGATTGCCTTCTCAACTCCACAAATTATTTTCTCAACCGTCCATCAAGGGACTTTAAGCTAACACGGGATACCCGAAAAAACCACTATTACATATATATATATATATATATATATATATATATATATATATATATATATATATATATATATGTGTGTGTGTGTATGTGTGTTTGTATATATAAATTGCTATAATTTTGAACGATTTAGTGAAACAATTGCAATTTTTTTGAAGGGTTTCAAAAAAACTTGTGAAAATTATCTATATATATTTTTATGAAATACTGGCTGTTTTGATATATCTCCAAAACATCCTTAATAACACAATCATTAATGAAGTGTTCTAATAGAATTTTCAACAGTCTCAACAGCCTTAATATGCAGACACATATTTTAAAAGAAGCATGTCTAAAAATAAGTCAACGAGGGGATATTTTTATCTTTTTCTTTTATTGATGAATCTCATAACGATCGTGTGATCCTTCTCGGAAAAAGTGTACAATTCATAAAAGAGAATTTTGGTAGATACCGCTTTTATGGTATTTAACTGGGAAAGGAATTTATGTTTACAAACGACTAGGGATAAGTGATGGCGCTTAAATAAATAAATAATAACATTGGAATTTTCTATTTATGAATGAACTGACACGAGAATAAATTGCGAAATATTTACTTTAACCATTCAAAAAATAAGAGCAATTTTGTGAAATTAAAATAGCTTTATAAGTTCAATTATTAATTAACTTAAAAGTTCATATTTAAGTTTTTGATGGAGAACAAAATCCAACAACAACATAAAAAACAAAAAAAAATTGGTAAATTGATTTACCCAGCATACTCAGCATAATTAATAAAATTAATAATAATGTTTGCCCGTTGGCGCGAGGCCACGAAAAGTACTTTTCACTGATGAAGACATCAGCTTTAACAAGCATCTCTGAGAGTACAGTTTGGAAAATTGTAAATAATTCGATAGTGTGAAAAGACAAAATCGTGTCGAAATGTATTGATTTCTATCAAGAAGACTTAATCCGCCGCAAAATTTATGAAATGTATGCAGAACAAAAAGTTCCTACGTTATTGTCACTTTCACGGAGGTTGTCTGAGGATAGTTGTGACATAAAATGTTCCACTACAACTTTATGGCGTATTCTACGTCGTTTGGGGTTTTTGTTCAAAAAAAATATACAAAAGGCAAGTTATAATGGAATCACGGCGCTCACAACAACTCAGATCGGAAAATCGAACGATAATCCACCTAGATGAGACTTGGTATGACATCCACGATACACCCAGTAAAGGATGGATTAATAAATCCAAAAAATGCCACACCAAAGCTCCATCAAATAAAGGTAAAAGAATAACTATTTTACAAGCGGGGTCAGAAGAAGGCTGGATACCATAATATTTATTTCTAGCAGCCAAGAATATTTTAGATTCCAGCTTGGATTATCATTGTAATACAATCGCTGAAGTTTTTGAAAATTGGCTTCAAAACAAATTAATGCCGAATATACCACCGAATAGCTGTATTGTGATGGATAATGCATCCTGTTCTAGTCGCCAAATGAATAAGGTACCAAATTCCACCAGTAGAAAAAGGGAAATACAAGCCTTTTTGTGCGAACGTGACATATATTTCCATGAAAGTTATACAGTTAAACAATTGTTAGAAGTTGTAAAAAGTTACAATTTTTCAAAGGAATATGTTTGTGACAAAATTGCAAAGGAAGCAGGGCGCGAAATAATTCCGCTTCCACCATATTATTGTATCTTTAATGCGATCGAGTTGATATGGCATAAAATAAAGTCTAATATACGTGCTCACAATAATACACCCACTTTAAACAGTAGTGTGATTGAGTTGATAAAGACAGAAGTCAAAAATGTAACCATTGAAAACTGGAGAAACTGTATTCAACACGTCAAAAAAATTGAAAACTCATAAAGATGTATGTACATAAATATAAATAGTTTAGAACCTGTAACTTATAATTGATTTACAAGATAGTAGCTAGAGAGAAATCGAACTAGATATTAATTAATAACTAAAATTGTAACAAATGTACGCGAGGACACTGTATACTGTTTTAATATATTTGTGTAATTACTATATTGTGTATTATTCAGTACATAAAACATTAAAATTCAACTGTCTTATCACAATAAAATTTTAAACCCAACAATAATGCAATTAGGTATAGTGCGGCCCTGCACGATGCCTTGTCATTAAACAGCCATAAATTAATCACTTTCGAATCTTGTTAAATTTTGAATGAGTATAGGTAGCTAAGTCACTTTCTTAGATCGTGAAAAATACTATACATTTAAATGCGATCCAAGATTAACAGTAGACTCAAGGAAAGGTGAATTGAATCAATGAGTTACAATTGGGTTGAATGTAAGTGCTTTCAGATTTCTTAAATTTAAAATATTCAATGATCCAACGGCTTTCGCTATATTATTAAAAGTCTAATCTTATAAAGCAAAATTATCGTGTAGTTTTAGCTAATAGAGAAGAAAGTAAATAACATCATATTTATAAGAAACTGCCGAATATTTTCTATATTTATACTTTAATAAGTAAAGTATAAAATAAACACATAACCCGCTAGTCAAATTAATAAATATACGTGACACGGGTACGCATTCCTAAGTTTTACTAGGAGACCACAAGCGATGAAACAGGTTTTTAGTGGAGCTTTACGATCGCGGAGTACGATAATGTTTTTGCATAAGATACCGTTGAAATTTCATCCAGTGTTTTCTACTTCTCCTTACCGCACTTATTGCAACTTCTAATGAATCACTGATTGAGTCGATATTTAAAATAATAGGTATATTATGGAAATGTATTAGCCATAAAAAAAGTTTACAACAGGAAGAGTTTCATAGATGTTTATAACTGAAATCTCGCATCTAGACGTAATATTTCGGATAAAATTGAAAACATTAATAAAATACCACAATTTTCCGGTCCTTTGTCTCAAAAAAAATAACCGGTCAAGTGCAAGTTGAACTTGCGCAATTAGTGTTCCGTACGTTGATTGCTTTTTCAAATAAAAAATTTTGTTACAGAGGTATAAAATGATCAGTGACTTCACAAAACACACCCCAAATGAGTTTTCAACAAAGTTTGTTTCCAATCTTCACTGAAATCCAATGACCTTGAAATTTTTGTTTTTTTTTTATATACCAGATAAATTATTAAAGGTAATTCACTCGTGATAATTTTCGTTCAATCTACACCCCGTGGAGAATATTCCAGAATTTTTTTCAAAATTTTTTGATAAGTACTTTTCGAGATAAGGCGGGTGGACAGCGATTTTTCGCGATTTTTTAACAATAATACAAAGAAAAGTGCGCGCAAGAATTACATTATATACATATTTTTTACTCGTGTTTTCACAAGCTTTCATTTGATACCACACTCGATTACCTAGTAAAAAAAATTTTTTTTCACTTCCGATTTCACCCCCCAAGACTAACCCCTTAAGTCAAAATTTAACTTTCAAAACTACATGGCTCTGATGAGGCCATCAATTCCTATATTATTATCAAATTTCAACTTTCTATGACAAATAGTTTCGGGAGAAAATCAGGTGTGACAGACGGACAGACAGACGGACAGACACCGAAGTGATCTTATAAGTGTTCCGTACGGAACACTAAAAACGACAACGACGTTATAACATGATATATACGAGCCAATTACTCTAATTTGTTCCCTTGCCTCGTTCATATTTTACATTTTGGCTAATTGAAAATAATAAAAAAACATAATTCCTTGACTTCCCGAACCGTGAAAAAGACGTATAATACGATACATACGAAGCAATGCTTCTAACTCCCTTCGCTTCCTCGTTAACCCCTTACATGTTTGATCAATTGGAAATGATGAAAAAATTACAGTTTTCAGATTCGTCGACTCCAAGAAAACTAAAATGAACGTATAACACAATATTCTCCTACACCTCATTAACATGTACGATCAATTGAAAATACTGAAATAGTAACATATTGATCCCAAGAACCCTGAAAAGACCTTAAACCACGATCTATAAGAAGTAACACCTCTAACCCTATCTCTTTATCTCATTAGTTCTTTATAGATTTGATTATAAATAATTGATAATAGTGAAGAAATAACACAATTTCCAGAGTTCTTGCTTCAAGAACGCTGATAAGGTCGTGTAACATGATATATATACAAACCGATCTTCCTATCACCCTCCTTTACCTCATTAGAACCTTATATATTTCATCATAAACAATTGAAAATAAGTAAAAAAAAAAACAAATTTTTAGAATTCCCGACTCCAAGAATCTTGAAAAAGATGTGTAACATGATACATTAAGACAATCTCCTTACCACACTTAACCACACTTGTAAACTACAATGTGTTAAACTATAAATAACACAGGGCAACAAAAAAATATTTTTGTTTTGGTGCCTGGGATTTTAGAGCTGATTTTAACTATATTTGGGACGCTAAATCTATACATGCAATCCGTTTTTCTCTATCAGCTCTACTTTTTTAGATACATCAACTTATCTACCAATGTGGTTTTTATTCAGTATATTCATTTATGAGAGTTCTAAAATTATTATATATTCATTAATGTAGGTACAATGGTTTTATTGTCAGTCTGTAATTGAGTAAATTCCAGGTAAATCTATAAATAGTGGAACCATTGCCTATCAGGTACCTGAACTGACCCTTTTAATCACCTAAGTCGGGTAAGCCTCGTCAGTTTGTGCGTTCTTACTAATGAGAGTAGATCGAATTCGGCGTGTTATTTTATGTTAAGAAAAGAGTGTTTTTGTGTTATTGAACAGAATTAAAATGAGTTCAGGTTCCAGTTCAAGAAGAAGTTGTGTAAATCAACCTGATGTGTTTTGCTATATATGCGGAGAATACATGTTTCAACAAAACAGACAAACTATTACTGACTTTGTAAAGCGAGCGTATCTTGGATACTTTGGAGTTAAGCTTGGTGATCAGGACAAAACGTGGGCCCCGCATCTCGTATGTAAAACTTGTACAGAGCATTTACGGCAGTGGACTACCGGGAAAAGAAAATGTCTAAAATTCGGCGTACCAATGGTTTGGAGAGAACCAAAAAACCACTTCAATGATTGTTATTTCTGTTTAGTAAATACTAATGGAATCAATCGAAATAACCGCAGTAAGTGGACTTATCCCAATTTAGACTCGGCAATACGCCCTATCCCGCATTCAGATGAAATACCGATTCCAACATTTCATCAGCTACCACATATCTCTGATGACGAATATTTTCCCTCTGATCGCTCTTCTGATGCTAATAAAAGTTCTGATGCTAATGAAACTAACAGTGACTAGGAGGGGACGTCATCAGTTCTTCAACGCTCCAATCAAAATGAATTAAATGATCTCACCAGGGATCTCAATTTATCGAAAAAAGCTTCTGAAGTACTGGCTTCTAGGTTGAACGACAAAAATTTACTGGAACAAGGAACCAAAATTACCTTTTACCGTACAAGAGAAAAAGATCTGCTACCATTCTTTTCTCAAGGAGACAATCTTGTATTTTGTCACGAAATTAGGGGACTCATGAAAGAAATGGGACTTCCTGAATATATTCCAGATGATTGGCGCCTATTTATTGACAGTTCAAAGCGAAGTTTAAAATGTGTCCTTCTACATAATGGGAATAAATATGGTTCAATACCACTAGCTCACTCAACGAAACTGAAAGAAGAATATAATACCATAGCTTTGGTCTTGCAGAAGATAAAATATTACGAACATCAATGGATGATTTGTGTAGACTTAAAAATGGTAAACTTCTTGGGTAGCAAAGTGGTTACACGAAATATCCGTGTTTCTTGTGCCTCTGGGATAGTAGGGACAAAACACACCACTGGGTTAGAAAAGATTGGCCTCAAAGAGAAAACATGGACGTTGGGGAAAAGAATGTCATTAACGACGCTTTGGTTGAAAGAGAAAAAATCATACTTCCTCCGTTACATATAAAGTTCGGCTTAATGAAGCAATTTGTAAAGGCTCTTGTTAAGAATGGGTCTTGTTTTACATATATAGGGGTAAAAATGCATCAGTTGAGCACAGAAAAACTCAAAGCAGGGATATTTGACGGCCCACAAATAAGACAATTAATTAAGGATCCTGCCTTCATAAATTCAATGAATCAAGTTGAACGAGAAGCTTGGACATCATTTGTTGCAGTTGTAGAAAATTTTCTAGGCAAACATAAAGCTCAAAAGTATGTTGAAATGGTTAACAAGATGCTTAATAGTTTCAAATCCTTAGGGTGCAATATGAGTATTAAAAAATACACTATTTACACAGCCACTTAGACCGTTTTCCAGAAAATTTAGGAGACATGAGTGAGGAACAAGGTGAAATATTTCACCAAGATATTAAAGTTATGGAGGACCGCTACCAAGGAAGATGGGACATGCACATGATGGCAGATTACTGCTGGAGTTTAAAAAGGGACTGTTTAAAAAAACATTCAAGAATGTCGCGGAAAAGAAGCTTTCCAAGTGTTGAGTGACTATTTCATTTCTTCAATGTTTTTTTTTTGTTTGTAAGTACGACATAATATTGTATTTTGTATAACTAAAATAAAAATTTCGTATCTACTTTTGTTTACTACAGTTACGGATTTGAGTTACAATAATGTAACTTATATTTCTCTAAAATTGTATATCTTAAAAATTTGAGCTCCTAGGTACAAATGAATACGTTATTTGAATTCAGGACATCAAATTGATATAGAATCAGCTCAAAAAACCTCGCCCTCGCCACCAAAACAGCTGTTCCCCTGTGTAAGTATATCCAAAATTTCTTCACTAAATCCAACCATAAGTCAGGCGAAATTCCAATAGTGATTTATCTTTTTTACAGATCTCTGTAGTGTAGTGGGTTAAGAGCCTGCATATGAACCCGACGGTCGCTGGCTCGATTCCGGCAATTGGCTGGGTATGTATGCTTGTATTTTTAGGTAGTAGTCAATGCAGAAATGCGCCCGTGGTAGCAGTACCGCGTTGTGTTAAAAAATGCCGTGAAATACAAATGTATATGTTTCGGCACCTGAGTAACGTTGGCGGACGTTATGACATCCCCGTCAACATATATCATTAGGGGTATAGTCAGAAAAAGGGTAAAAATTCCTATATAGGCAGGTGGGTGAACTGTAAAAAACACCCTCTCTGGCACATTGCCCAAAAACTTTAGGTTCCATTCCTTCTTCAAGTATTATATGTGTACCAACTTTGAAATCGATATCTGATTTCGTTCGGTAGTTATCGTTACAAGCAGACAGACTGGTGAAATTGGGGGAATATGTTTTTCGTAATCTAGGGATCCTGAAAAGTAAAGAAACGCAAAAATCTCGAAGATTGGTTTTTTCGCGATCATAGCACTTCCGTTAATCAAAGTAAAAAATAACAATTATAAACAATGAATCATATTGATAGTAAATAGGGGAGCGCAGGAAAAACCTCTATTGATCCAATTCATCGGACCTTCAGACGGGCGGTATTTTGGCGAAACCATACATTTGCACAACTTTCGTACAGCTACGCGTCTTTTCAGGGGGAACCCTGTAGAATGAAAATTTTAAATATCCTAATTTATTAAGCAACGTTGTTGTCAAATTTATCCGCGTGAAAAATTCGTTTACCATTAACTTTAGAGCAAATATAATAAATTGTTAATTTACGAAAAAGGCATAGGCTTACATTAAGCTGGCTTCGAGTTTCGGACGCAAATCTATTGAAATAACGGTAAATTTGCCTAATTAATTCATGTTAATTTAAGAAGCAAAGTTATTTTATTTTCGTTAATTTTCTCTTTGTTGAGACTGCTCGTTTTTAGTGTTCCGTACGGAACACTTATAAGATCACTTCGGTGTCTGTCCGTCTGTCTGTCCGTCTGTCTATCCGTCTGTCCGTCTGTCACACCCGATTTTCTCCGAAACTATTTGTCATAGAAAGTTGAAATTTGGTAGTAATATAGGAATTGATGACCTCATCAGAGCCATGTAGTTTTGAAAGTTAAATTTTGACTTAAGGGGTTAGTTTTGGGGGGGTGAAATCGGAAGTGTAAAAAAAAAAAATTTTTTTACTAGGTAATCAAGTGTGGTGTCAAATGAAAGCTTGTGAAAACACGAGTAAAATATATATATATATATATATATATATATATATATATATATATATATATATATATATATATATATATATATATAATGTAATTCTTGCGCGCACTTTTCTTTGTATTATTTTTAAAAAATCGCGAAAAAATCGATTTCTATCCGCCTTATCTCGGAAAGTACTTATCAAAAAATTTTGAAAAAATTCTGGAATATTCTCCACGGGGTGTAGATTGAACGAAAATTATCACGAGTGTATTACCTGTAATAATTTATCTGGTATATAAAAAACAGAAATTTCAAGGTCATCAATTTTCAGTAAAGATTCGAAATAAACTTTGTTGGAAACTTATCTGGGATGTGTTTTGTGAAGTCACTGATCATTTTATATCACCGTAACATAAATTTTGACTTAAGGAATTCGTTTTGAGGGGTGAAATCGGAAGTGAAAAAAAAAATTTTTTACTAGGTCATCGAGTGTGGTGTCAAATGAAAGCTTGTGAAAAACACGAGTAAAATATATATATATATATATATATATATATATATATATATATATATATATATATATATAATGTAATACTTGCGCACACTGTTCTTTGTATTACTTTTAAAAAATCGTGAAAAATCGCTGTCCCCTAACTTATCTCGAAAAGTGCTGATCAAAAAATTTTGAAAAAACCCTGGAATATTCTCCACGGGGTATAGATTGAAAGAAAATTATCATTACCTTTAATAATTTATCTGGTATAGAAAAAACCAAAATTTCAAGGTCACCAGTTTTCAGTAAAGATTGGAAACAAACTTTGTTGAAAACTCATTTGGGGTGTGTTTTGTGAAGTCACTGATCATTTTATACCACCCTAACAAAATTTTTTATTTTAAAAAAAATCAACGTACGGAACACTAATTGTGCAAGTTCAACTTGCACTTGACCGGTTATTTATTATAACGAACGATAACATCTTATTTGACTAATGCAGTAACTTTTTCTAAAAATAAGGTAATATTATATCTATCAGGCATAAACATCTCTACTTAAAGTTTTTATTTCAAAAAAAAATAATGAATTTTAAATAATTTGATATTTAAAGAGTTGATTGTATTGTGACAGTATATTTTAAACAATAAAATCACTTAATTACTTTGTTAACTGACACTAAATATATTTTTGTAAAGATTTACAACTGTGTTATCGCGATTTCGTAGTACAATTACATTTTCCAACGCTTAAAACTAAGACTAAAACAGATTTTTGGTATTTATGTTTACACATCGAACAGATGTGGGTATATTAGGTACTATAAAAGTTGGTAAAGGACGGAATTTGCTACGTCTAATTTACTATTCAGTAAGTTTATAGAAGTTTTATAGAAATTTATAGAAATTTACACACATTCAAAGAATCATAACAAAATGGCGCAATGTCAAATCCTTATAGCACAAACTGCATTGGTGTACCATCTGTTGTCTGAAATCCGCATTTCATACTTGTACACCTCGTATATCTAATTAATTTTTTCTTGATTGATCCTTTGATGGTACACTTAAATACTTTTTATTTTATTGCAATTATTAATCTTGGCGTAATTGACAAAAGAGTTACGACAAAACTATTAACAAGAGATTTTTATAGGTAAATATAATTCTTAGAATTAAATTAAGAACAAAAACATCTATGGAAATAATTATCGATCGTGCCAGCCGCTTGCGGAAATACAAAATTAAGTATTTTATTGTCTAAGGTCAAATTTCAAGTTTGCCTAATTTGTTAATTAACTCTAAAAATTGCATTTAATCCAATTACGTTAATTAAAATCGAGGAATTATTAAATATAAATTTCGGCATGTTAATTTAATTAGTAAATAGATATATTGGGAATCAGAAAATATAAAATGCATTATTTATTATAAGAACAATAACATAAGTAATTAATATAAATATAAACTTTTTCTTCTTTATTTTGATAGTAAAGAACTCGTAGGTTAATCATTCATAAAATCATATGTACACTCCTGGACAAAATTAACGCAACAATATATTAAAACATACAAATTTCTATAATGAATTAATTTTAATAATTTTTTATGAACATTGGTTACACTAAAAGTTAGAAAAAACTTATTCGGATACTTTAAAAGTGAATTAGCTACCAAATTTCTCTATAAGATTCGAATTAAAATTATTCTTAAGACCTAATAACAAAATCGTTGAAATTATGTAATAATGAAAAAAATAAACTGGGACACTAGTAGCAAAATTAATGGTGTAACTGGGACACTAGTAGCGTATGTTGCCTCCTCTACTTCGGATGACAGCGTTTATGCGCCTAGGCATGCTTCTAATTAAATTTCGGATAAAATCTTGAGGAATTTGCTCCCATTCTGTGATAACTGCATTTTCAAGTTCCCTCAGGTTTCTAGGTGCAGGTATATGACGTTTTATATTTTTCTTAAGGTCATCCCATACATGTTCTATCGGATTCAGATCCGGGCTTTTTGGTGGCCATTGCATAATCGCTATATCAACTTAATTAAGATAATCGAGTACCTCCCTAGCCACATGAGGTCGAGCGTTTTCTTGCATAAACAGGAAATTGGGCCCCACAAAATGACCGAAAGGCATCACATGTTCTATTACAATATTCTCAAGATAGTAGTCAGCATTCATGGATCTCGTACGGACACGAACTAACTCTATGCGAGCATCAAAGCAGATGCCACCCCAGAACATAACAGAGCCACCGCCGAATGCAATCCTTGCAGAGATATTGCAAGGAGCAAACCTCTCTCCTGGTCTTCGCCATACTCGCTCACGACCATCTGGATGTTTTAGACTAACCCTAGTTTCATCTGTGAAGAAAACTTGTTTCCAATCATCCACAGACCAGTTTTCGTGATTTCGAGCAAAACGTAACCTGGCAGCTCTGTTCTCTCTAGTAAGCAAGGGCGCAGTGGCTGGTCTTCTACTGTTTAATCCAGCTTTATTTAACCGTCTTCTAACTGTTTTAGAAGAAATTGTGACATTGCGAATAGCTTCGAGCTCGATTCTTATTATAGAACTAGTGACAGTCCTGTTTCTTAAAGCATATTGTCTTATAAAACGTTCATCTAGGTCGCTAGTGCATCGTTTTCGCCCTTGCCCTAGCCTTCTAGAATAAGTTCCTACTTCATTCAAGCGTCTTACCATACGACTTATTGTGGAACGATGTTTGCCTAATAAATTGGCAACATAACTCTGACAATATCCCTCGTCCAATAAAACTGAGGCTCGCACTACCTCGTGTTCAGTTAAATTCGTTGTTCGATTCATTTTTCTAATTCTTCGGGGTCAAAAATAAAACAGTCTACCACAAAAACGTATTACTTTGAAAAAGGGAACCATTTATAAGCTTACTTTTAAAGAAAATCTATCGCATTATTACAGAAAATTGTTTATCTTCTAAAAAATTCTTTAAAACTGTAAATCTAAACGAATTGTTTTGATTTCAGTCATGAACAACGAAATAAAATATGCATAGCCTACTATTCAAATACTTGATAAACTTTAAAACTGACATAAGAAAAAGATAAATTAATTTTTCACATCGTTGCGTTAATTTTGTCCAGGAGTGTATATACAGGGTGCCACATATGTATGGAATAATGATTCCACAGCATTTAATAATCAGTATTTAAAAAAAATGTTTAAATAAAAGTTATAGGGTGTTATACGGCCCACATGCTGACGTTGGCAATAAAATGTTTTGAACTGTCAGTTCGAAGAAATTACACCATTTTGATTTTTTTTAAAATGGAAAGCCCTGTATGTTATTTTATATTTGAGTCCTACTATAAATTCTAGATATTATTTGTCCAATATACCATATGTCTAAATTGAACTGTTTTGCAATCACTGTCATTTGAAATTTAAAATAAAAATAACCGGTGGTGCAAGTTGAACTTGCGCAATTAGTGTTCCGTACATTGATTGCTTCTGAAATCAAAATTTTTGTTACGGAGGTATACAATGATCAGTGACTTCACAAAACACACCCCAAATGAGTCTGTTTCCGATCTTCACTGAAAACTGCTGACCTTGAATTTTTTTTTTATATACCAGATAAATTATTAACTCGTGATAATTTCCGTTCGATCTACACTCCGTGAATAATATTCCAGAATTTTTTCTAAATTTTTGGATCATTACTTTTCGAGATAGAGGAGGGGGCAGCGATTTTTCGCGATTTTTTTCAAAATAATACAAAGTGTGCGCATGTGAGACATTATATATATTTTTGAACTCGTGTTTTTACAAGCTTTCATTTGACATCCCACTCGATGACCTAGTAAAAAAATTTTTTTTTCACTTCCGATTTCTCCCCCCAAAAATGAGGCCAGCAATTTCTGTATTAGTACCAAATTTCAACTTTCTACCTCAAATAGTTTCGGAGAAAATCGGGTGTGACAGACGGACAGACAGACAGTCAGGCAGACAGACGGACAGACAGATACCGAGGTGATCTTATAAGTGTTCCCTACGGAACGCTAAAAAGACAAAAAAACTATTAATAAATACTCTAGGTTTACTTTTAAGGTAACAATTGCTCAAAATGACTACCGTTAACAGCGAGGCAATGACCCAATCTGTCAGCAACTAACTACAGATTGGGTAATAGGTTCTCGATTCAGATATTCTGCGTTAAAAAGATCACACACCACTTGTTGTGTTCTCCTACGGCTTCTGTAACCAACCATCATTAAAATAACCGGTCAAGTGCAAGTTGAACTTGCGCAATTAGTGTTTCGTACGCTGATTGCTTTTCAAATAAAAAATTTTGTTACAGAGGTATAAAATTATCAGTGACTTCACAAAACACACCCCAAATGAGTTTTCAACAAAGTTTGTTTCCAATCTTTACTGAAATCTGATGACCTTGAAAATTTTTTGTTTTTTTTATATACCAGATAAATTATCAAAGGTAATGCACTCGTGATAATTTTCGTTCAATCTACACTCCGTGGAGAATATTCCAGAATTTTTTCAAAATTTTTTGATAAGTTCTTTTCGAGATAAGGCGGGTGGACAGCGATTTTTCGCGATTTTTTAACAATAATACAAAGAAAAGTGCGCACAAGTATTACATTATATATATATTTTTTACTCGTGTTTTCACAAGCTTTCATTTGACACCACACTCGATTACCTAGTAAAAAAATTTTGTTTTCACTTCCGATTTCACCCCCCAAGACTAACCCCTTAAGTCAAAATTTAACTTTCAAAACTACATGGCTCTGATGAGGCCATCAATTCCTATATTATTACCAAATTTCAACTTTCTATGACAAATAGTTTCGGAGAAAATCGGGTGTGACAGACGGACAGGCGGACAGACGGAGAGACAGACAGACGGACAGACGGACAGACGGACAGACAGACGGACAGACACCGAAGTGATCTTATAAGTGTTCCGTACGGAACACTAAAAAGTGATTCTTTCAGTTTCTGTTGAATGTACGATTATGATATTACGTTCAAATTGCAGTTTCACAAAATGCGGTAATAAACGTTTTTGTCGATAAATCATTTATTTTTTGACGTGTTAAGTCGTTACCTGATAGTAAATGTTTGACACAAGCCAATTTGATCTCCTTAATTTCAAATATCAATAATTCCAAAACAGTTCAATTTAGACATATGGTATGTTAGACAAATAATTGTTTGTTTTTGTTTGTTTCTGTTGGGCAGGGCGCATCGACAGCTAAGATCATTTAGCGCCCACTAGAGTTAGTTTGGTATAAATAGATTAGACTATGAAGTTGAATTCTTTTAAGTAATTGGTTATCTTTTCTTTAAGTGGGACAAAAGATTTTATGAGGATGGTGATGTTGGATGGGATGCCGTGGGTGTCTCTCAAGTTTTGATGTTGAATGGATTCGATTAGATGTAACACTGATAAGGGGGAGTGGAGGGGGATCTCTCTTTAATAGGTGTACATGTGTGGAGTAGGTGTGTCCCAATGCCAGTCTTCTCATTATTATTACATTATGTCTTCGGTTCAATTCTGTGGAGTTAAGGGGAGGAAATACATTGGTTTTGATGGACCATAATTTGTTGTTGGGTTCTTCCAAGTCCCATTTGAGTTGGAAGAGAGAGCTGTGTAGGTGTTTTATGAAGATGTTAAAATCAGAGTAGTGATTCTCTCCCATGTTCATACTGCCCCTTTCTATGGCAAGTTTAGCAAGATAATCCGCTCTGTCGTTATGAGGGTTGCCTATGTGACTGGGCAACCAAAGCAAGGATATGGTACGTTTCTTCAAGGTGGCCGCGTACATCAAATCCAGAATTTGCCTGATATAGTTGAAATTGAGATTTCTAGAATTGATGGCTTTGAGAGCGCTTAGGGAATCAGAAATTATGAGAGTTGGTTGTTGGATGTTTGCTTGGAGGGAATATCTGATAGCCTCCTTTATTGCCAACAATTCTGCGGAGAAAATAGAAATATGTTTAGGTAATTTAAACATTTGAACGATATTATCAAAAAAGAAGGCAGCCCCAACTCCCTTTTCTGTCTTTGATCCATCTGTGAAGAAAAGTAAATGATTGGGATAGATATTGGATAGTCTGTCAAGAAAGAGCTTGTTAAAGAATATGTTTGAATGTTCTGATTTTTTATAGGAATGCAAAGTTAGGTCAATGTTGGGGAGAGGGGGAGAGCCAGGGAGGAAAGGTGGTTTGGAGGGGGTAGTTGTAATAAGGGGGGGAGATATTGTGCTGGATGAGTAATTTGTTGATTCTGTGGGGAATAGAATCAGTGGGGAATGTAATGTTTGGTCTGTGGACATTGACCAGGTTGAGTGAGGATCTGGTATGAGGTCGATGTAGGGAAGTTGAGTAAAATTTTAACAGTGAAAGTTGGCGAGATAGTTGGAGTGACTGAGTGGATGCGATGCACTGTAAGCTAGTGATTGGGGTGGTTCGGAATGCGCCTGTGGCCAGTCGGAGACAGCAATTTTGTATAGTTTCTTGACATGAGGGCTTGCGGAGTCATAGATGAAGTTGCCGTAGTTGATTTTGGAAAGGATAAGAGACTTGTATAGATGAGAGAGAGAATGAAAGTCTGTGCCCCAGGTCGCGCCAGAGAGCATTCGAATGAGATTGATGTCAGAGAAAGATTTGGTTTTAAGGGATTCTATGTGAGGTTTCCAGGTGAGTCTATAATCGAATATTAGGCCTAGGATTTTTAGTTGGTCTGTTGAGGGGATGGAGATGTTTGCAATGGTTAGCGGATTCATTCTAGGACAGCATTTCTTCTTCTTGCAGAAATGAACGGATGAAGATTGTCTAGAATTTTTAGTAGGACTCAAAAATAAAATAATATACAGGGCTCACCATTTAAATAAATTCATCACACAGAAGATTTTTTTTGTTGATCTTACGAAAGCCATCAGTAAGCCTTATTGATGGTTGCTAATAATATTAAATTCTTCTAGATATTTAAGAGGATGCTGATTGAGAGCCTTTTTCATAACTTTCGATATTATTGAAAGCAATGTGATTGGTCGGTTGTTGTTTAGGATAGGTTAAAAAGTCTACAAAAATTTGGGGTTAGTTCGTTCGTAGTAAGCAATTATTGTTTCCGTAAGTTTGCTAAATTTTTCATACTAAACCCGGCAAAATGCAAAGTGGTACAAGTTATCACCAAAGAGATGAGTGCTGAAAACTTGATTAACTAAGTTTATTAACTAATAAATGAGTTTTCAACCAGGTTTGTTTCCAGTCTTTACTGAAAACTGATGACCTTGAAATTTTTTGTTTTTTTATACACCAGAAAAATTACTAAAGGTAATACACTCGGGGAGAATATTCCAGAATTTTTTCAAAATTTTTTGATCAGTGTTTTTCGAGATAAGAGGGGGACAGCGATTTTTCGTGATTTTTTTAAAAATAATACAAATATTACATTATATATATTTTTTACTCGTATTTTTACAAGCTTTCATTTGACACCCCACTCGATGACCTAGTAAAAAATTTTTTTTTTCACTTCCGATTTCACCCCCCAAAACTAATCCCTTAAGTCAAAATTTAACTTTCAAAACTACACGACACTGATGAAGCCATTATTACCGAATCTCAACTTCCTATGTCAGATAGTTTCGGAGAAAATCAGGTGTGACAGACAGACACCGAAGTGATCTTATAAATGTTCCATACGGAACACTAAAAATTAAATCAAATACACAAAATTTGCCTGCTTCTATGAATTTATGTGAAAACAGCAAGGAAAATGACGAAGTTGCAGTACCGGGAGAGTGAAACGTGAAATGTCTAGAGGTATTAGAAACATTCGAACCAGCTCCTTTATCGGATAATTATGGTGGATTGCAATAATACACTTTCAGTCAGTCAACTTTTTCCACTTGCCCAAATGCATTAGTAATATGTACATAATCCTCATTCGCCTTTGGAAATGTATGAAAAACTACATTTAAATCCATTTGCAGGCGACTTTCACAATTGTAAACACAGCATAAAAGTCTTTTTAGTGTTCCGTACGGAACACTTATAAGATCACTTCGGTGTCTGTCCGTCTGTCCGTCTGTCACACACCCGATTTTCTCCGAAACTATTTGTCATAGAAAGTTGAAATTTGGTAGTAATATAGGAATTGATGGCCTCATCAGAGCCATGTAGTTTTGAAAGTTAAATTTTGACTTAAGGGGTTAGTTTTTGGGGGTGAAATCGGAAGTGAAAAAAAAATTTTTTTACTAGGTAATCGAGTGTGGTGTCAAATGAAAGCTTGTGAAAACACGAGTAAAAAATATATATATAATGTAATACTTGCGCGCACTTTTCTTTGTATTATTTTTAAAAAATCGCGAAAAATCGCTGTCCACCCGCCTTATCTCGGAAAGTACTTATCAAAAAATTCTGAAAAAATTCTGGAATATTCTCCACGGGGTGTAGATTGAACGAAAATTATCACGAGTGCATTACCTGTAATAATTTATCTGGTATATAAAAAAAACAGAAATTTCAAGGTCATCAATTTTCAGTAAAGATTGGAAATAAACTTTGTTGAAACTTATTTGGGGTGTATTTTGTGAAGTCACTGATCATTTTATATCACCGTAAGATAAATTTTGACTTAAGGGATTCGTTTTGAGGGGTGAAATCGGAAGTGAAAAAAAATTTTTTTACTAGATCATCGAGTGTGGTGTCAAATGAAAGCTTGTGAAAACACGAGTAAAAAATATATATATAATGTAATACTTGCGCACACTTTTCTTCGTATTACTTTTAAAAAATCGTGAATAATCGCTGTCGCCTACCTTATCTCGAAAAGTATTGATCAAAAAATTTTGAAAAAAGCCTGGAATATTCTCCACGGGGTATAGATTGAACAAAAATTATCATTACCTTTAATAATTTATCTGGTATAGAAAAAAAACCAAAATTTCAAGGTCACCCGTTTTCAGTAAAGATTGGAAATAAACTTTGTTGAAAACTTATTTGGGGTGTGTTTTGTGAAGTCACTGATCATTTCATATTACCGTAACATAAATTTTGACTTAATATATATATATATATATATATATATATATATATATATATATATATATATATATATATATATATAATGTAATACTTGCGCACACTTTTCTTCGTATTACTTTTAAAAAATCGTGAAAAATCGCTGTCCCCTATCTTATCTCGAAAAGTACTGACCAAAAAATTTTGAAAAAATCCTGGAATATTCTCCACGGGGTATAGATTGAACGGAAATTATCATTACCTTTAATAATTTATCTTTTATAGAAAAAAAACAAAATTTCAAGGTCACCAGTTTTCAGTAAAGATTGGAAACAAACTTTGTTGAAAACTCATTTGGGGGTGTGTTTTGTGAAGTCACTGATTATTTTATACCACCCTAATAAAATTTTTTATTTTAAAAACAATCAACGTACGGAACACTAATTGTGCAAGTTCAACTTGCACTTGACCGGTTATTTTGTTTATTTTTCGCGTAATTTCAGTGTTCACTTTTAAGAAAATTTGTAATATTAATTTACACAGTCGCTTATGACAGATTCAAAAATGCAGCTCAAGTTTAATCCCTGAAAAAGTCGCGTTGTCGTATTGAATAGGTAAGATCCCAATAATGAAAATATTGTTTCAAATATCTATAATTCTGTAATTTATGTACGATTTTTTATTACAGTTAATAGATAGCAGGTACAGGAAAGAAAGTTACATAATTAAAATCAAGTAAGTACTTGAGTTGAACGGATAAGGAAGCAGTGAGTAATTACGCAACAATTTTGGGCGTGTATATTGGTTAATTAATATGTAACTACAATCAAAAGAATACGATAACAGTTTTTAGTAGTATTCTAAAAATAAATATTGTCAATCCAACTCGACAACTAAAAATAATTATTTTGAGATTCAAATTTAAAATTGTATAATTGTAATATACCAATAGGTACCATGGGGTTTTGTAATTTTTTGATTTTTGGAAAATTTCTTTATTAAAAAAAAATAGTAACCTTCCTCTTGATAGACATACAAAACCTAATTCTTGAAAGAATATAGTTTCCCTATTTAGAGATTTCCTGTAAATTTAGGCTTTTAGCATTTTCGCAGAAAATTTATAAATACACTAGTCACAAAAATTAAGAGATATTAAAAAAATCCCAAATTTTTGGAGGAAATGAGATGATGATCATAGAGAGAATCCTAAAAAAGGAAATTGAAGCTTCAAGTTTCTAGTTTTCGGATCTGGGGCTTGAAACTTTTTAGCGTCAGCCGTTTTTGAGTAATCATAAGAAAACCAACGAAAAAAAATTTTTCCAAATGTGTGCTTGTCTTTAAAAAGGTCTATGGACTTCGATAAATTATTTTTGGTAATTTCACTGTAAAGTTTTTTTAGATAATTTAATTCCCTTCAATTTGAGAGGTTCCGGAGCCCTGTACGAGTACGTTGATTTGCCGCTGACTTTTCGTCGATTAAAGCAAAAAAGTCAATTTTAATTACTCGGGAAATAATGAACGTACAGAAAATCCAAGTAGGGTTTTGAAAACTGCAAAGTATTCTCTACAAGTCGTAATTATTGGTTTTTGATGAAAAAATTTTTTTCGAAGTGAAAATGTTGGTTGGAAAAAACGTAAAAAATTGCATAATTAGGGATATTTAAATAACTTGGCATAACTTTGCAAATAATGGATAAACTAAGGATATTGACTGTAACTTTTCAACCTCAAAGTGTCCCAAACAAACCCTGATAGATTCAAAGCGCTGCGATTTTATTTTCCTAGTGCCCGGAATGTTTAAATTTGTCGTTTTTGCTGAAAATCAATGTAACCAAAATTAAGGACGTTGAGCCAGCCCTGACGCCGCCGCCCTGGTCTTTCAGATAAGGACCCTCTATAAAAAGCAATCCTCGACGCAGAACAGATTAGATTAAGGCTAGCTCTAAGAATTTAAGTTTAAACTTTGTAATTGTTTCTCTAATCATTTTTGTTCATAAAATAAAAAGTAATTTGTTTTTAAAAAGTGATTTTTTCCAACAAGTTATTTAATTTCAATAAGGAAACCCAAATATGCAAGTGAAAAACTTTAAAATATGCGCATAAATATGCAAATAATTTTCTCAAAATATGCACATACATGTTGTAAATATGCAGTAAAAAAATTAAAATAGACTTGAAAAATGTAAATTTATTGTTTCACATTACATGATACGAGTACTATACAAATGTAGCAATAAAAAACCCATTTCAAATTTTCAACATACAGGGCGAATGAACTAAATCTAAATATAATATTATACAAAGTAAAAAATAAATATAAATAATAATGTATTTTATTACTTTACTTAAAGATGAACATATAATAATAATAATAATGTAGGTACATATTATAAACATTTATATACGTAGTAAACAGCATAATAAAACATACATTTTAAATTTGATACATACAGGGCGATGCAACTAAGTAAGCGGAAATATGCAAATATTGCAAAAGACAGGGTCGCCGTTAGTTATAAAAACAATAAATTACTAAATGTTTCCCAAAATTCTCCATTAAAAAGTTTTGTCTTCTATCGTTGTATAAAAATTTATGTATGCTCTGAATGCCGTCTGGGGTTTACTGACTGGTTTTTACTGACCATAAAATAATAAAATTTATTTGGGGAAAACCACCGGCGCGGCGGCGTCGGCTTAAACATTGACCCTTATTCCGAAAAATAAATGAAAACGCCTGCCAAAGACCTACATTATTATAAATTCCTTCAAATATGGGCATATATGCTATTTTTAAAGCATTTATGCAAATATTTAGAAAAATGCATATAATATGCAAAATATGCAATATAGCGCTTTGCATATTTGGGTGTCCTTAGTAATCAATAATTTTTCACTTTTTAATTATTTTTCTAAATTAAAAATGTTTTTTTTAGCAATAATCTATATTTTCTTTATCAAAAAACGTTAATTATTGTAAAAAAATTGAAAAAAAAAAATTTTTTTCAATTTTTTTTTTTAAATATCCACAATGCTTCACAATCGACAAAAAAAATTTGGTTGATTTTTCACCGGTACTGTGTTTTCTTTCACCACCGGCATTAGCGTTATCCAAAGTGTACCACGTGGAGGTTGCACGGTGGATTTACGCTTCTTTGTATGTGTGTGTTTTAAAGTAATGAGACCCTACGGCTCGTCACCTCCGCAGAATTTAAACTAATTTATGTATATGTGTTTGTGTGTGTGTGTGTGTGTGTTTTTAAGGTAATGAGACCTTACGGCTCGTCACTTTCACAGTATTTAAACGACTCCCAACTCATTAGATATCGTTAAGTTGTGTATATGTGTTTGTTTGTTTGTTTGTGTATTTGAGGGGGGGGGGGGGGGAGGGTTGCAGATCACAATTTAATATTGCGTATTGCCGCCTGTGTTCCTGATCACCGATTCTAAGCGGTCTCGCATATTAATGCACCCCCGGATGTCTCGTTACGTAATTCCTTGCCAAGTTCGTAAAAGCGCCTGGGTCAATTGACGGTGATTTTGTAATTGCGGATAGTCTCGTCGCAATCGACGCCCGAAAATGTCCTAAACATGCTCAATGGGGTTCAAGTCGGGACTCATAGGTGGGTGATTAAGAGTTACTACATTGTTGGTGTGAAGAAAATTTCTAGTACCCCTTGCGGTATGAGGACGAGCATTATCCTGCATGAGAATGAAACGATTCTCCATGCGTGTACGCGTGGACAGGACGTGTGGTTCAAGGATTTCGGTGATGTACCTTTCGGCAGTCAATGGTCCGGGAATAATTACCAACCTAGTTCTGCTATTAATGGATCCGCATGCTCATACCATAACTGAACCACCATTAAAAGCCGCAGCTGGCCGTGTAAAATTATCGCGATCACGTTCCCTACGGTGACGCCAAACAAGAGATCGTCTGTCGTTGCCATGAAGACAAAATCGGGATTCGTCCATGAATAATACAGTGGCTCACTGTCTACGAACCCAATGCCGATGGTGATGCGCATAGTTTAATCGGGCTCGACGATGTCTAGCTGTAAGCATTGGTACGCGGTTTGGGCATCGAGCATGTAGTCCTTGCTCTCGAAAGTGATTTTGAACCGTTGAGGGCGAAATGTGTTGTTGGGAAGGACGTTGTCTACGATTTAAAAATTGATGAGCGATCGTATGTGCATGCGCAGTAGGTTCTCAACGAGCCCGTTGAACGATAACCGGGTCATCGCGCTCGGTAGTGATCGGTCGTCTACCTTGACCCAGACGTCGCTCGTAGCTTTGAGTCTTCTTAAATCGCGCATAAGTACGACTAATAACCGATTGGCTCACTACCATAGTAGCTGCAATTTGAACTTGACTATAACCCTCTTGAAGGAGAGTAACGACGCGAGCCACGTCCGTTGCAGATAAACGTCGCCGTGGTATATCGAAGAAAAAATTTTTCTAATATCGAAAAGAGAAGGAGAAAAAAAACTTTTTTTATAAGAAAGCTTATGTAAACGATTTAGACTTTGAAGAAATCAGTACAAATTCAAGATTTGTGGAATGAAATACAGTGATCCATTGGGTGGCATATCAACATTTTTAATTAATTTTAAATTGACATTTAAAAATAAGGCAGTTACAGTGGTTAGAAAAATCAACCAAATTTTTTCTGATGATTGTGAAGCATTGTGGATATGTTAAAAAAAACTGAAAAAAAAATTTTTCTGAAAAAAAAAATTTTTGAAATTTTTTTTTTTCATTTTTTTCTTTTACAATAATTAACGTTTTTTGATGAAGAAAATGGGGATTATTGCCATAAAAACCAATTTCAACTTAAAAAAATGAATACAAAGTGAAAAATTACACGTTACATTGATTTTCAGCAAAAAACGACAAATTTAAACATTCCGTGCACTAGGAAAAAAAAAACGCAGCGCTTTGAAACTTCGAACCAATTCTTGAAATGTTTTTCCCACTCTGAAGTTGGTTTTAGAAGGATTCAGCAGCTTCTTGATGTGATGAAAATCTCTGTCCACGCATTTTTTTTTGACATGCGGGAACAAAAAGGAGTCACTAGGCGATAAATCAGGTGAATACGGGCAGTGAGACATTAATAGGATGTTTTTCTCCCTCAAATAATTAATTATTTGCCGTGCTATGTGAAAGCTGGCATTGTCATGATGAAGAATGATGCGACTTTTTTGGTTGTTTTTTCTGATTTCATCGATGACTTCTGGCAAACAAATTGTTGTATACCATTTAACATTAACTATTCTCAAAGAATATATATATATATATATATATATATATATATATATATATATATATATATATATAAGTTTCGTCTCCTGTTATGATGTTGTATACGGATATTGCACGTCCTCGGTTGAATTTTTTGAGCATTCCCTTACATTAATTAACACGAGCCTGTTTTTGAGTTTCGGTCAAATTATGCGTAATCCATCGGGAACATGAAAAATCCAATGTACTGCAGTCTTCGATATACCTAAGGATGCCTCTATCTCACGGTAAATCATATGCCGATGTTCTTCGATCATGTTGCGGACAGCATCGATGTTTTTTGGAACAACAATCGATTTTGGTCGACCTTCACGAAATTCGTCGCTGATGGAAGCATGACCATGACGAAATTCTGCAAACCAATTGTACACAGCCTTTTCTGATGGTGACTCATTACCAAAAGTTGAACGAAGCAATTCGGGGCATTGTTGTTCAGTTAAGCCTTTACTAAAATCGTAAAAAATTGTCCTTCAAGTGCAATTTCCATTTGTTCATAAAACTGTTCTTTTTTTAAATGCACATTGTAAACAAACTATTCGGCCAATTTCTTCTAACCCACTAGTCCATTCCTTTCACCTCATATATCTTTTACTATACGTAAATAACTAAAATTTTATAAAATATCTGACCAAAAATCCAGGAAAAATTCTCATAATAATATTGAGACTGTACAATATTTATGATCATCACACCTTTCACCTTCTCACCTGTTAATATTAAAAATAACGAAAAAATAATGCACTTTTTTGACCCCGTAACTCAAAGGACCGTGAAAAAGAGCCATAACACAATAAATACGAAATAACCCTTCTAACTCCTTTTGCCACCATTTATACGTTGCATAAGTATTTATAGTAAAGAAATAATTATGCTCATGAATACAATACCTGCCATCAGCAAGGAAAGTAAAAACACAAGTTTTTTTAATACGAATAATATATGCCTGTCAGCTCCATCGATTCCATTCGATAAAAGTTTATTGCAATTAAACTTTACATCTTGTCATCTAAATTGCCTTTCTATTCATATATTCAGAGTATTAAGTTTCACTTTAAAACTTTTAAACAGATAAACTTGCTTAAGAATCCAAAAATAGTAAGACAATTCTGGAC
>CM032454.1:23429681-23503936 GCA_019049505.1 Pachyrhynchus sulphureomaculatus | reverse complement strand
CCTAATAAAGCAATTTTGCTAATGGATTAATGCCCCGCTCTTACCCTGGAGAAGGACTTCATGTGGGCGAAATTGTTGTAAAATTTTTTCCTCCAATGTAACCAGCATAATGCAACCAATGGATCAAGGCATCCTCGAAAACGTTTAAAAAAATTTATAGGAGTTTATATCTTGAACATCTGTTAGAATACACAGAAATGGAGGATATTATCAATGGGATGAGAAAGGTTACACTGAAAAATGTTATTTACTTTACTTTCCTGGGTAAGTCAAGCTTGGGATTCTGTGCGTAATACCACTATTCAAAAATCTTGGTCAAAAGTTATTGATTTTTAGGACTATAATGACAGTGAAGATGATACTCCATTAAATGAATTAGCTTTGAAATTGAGAAACCATGGAGAAATATCCTGTTCAAATTTTGACAGCGAGATAGAAGAAAAAGAAAAGTTTATTTGAATTAATGCAAAAATTAAAGGTTGCGAAAATATGACAAGAGAAGATCTTGTTGAATGGATTACAGCAGTTGATTTAGAAGAAGAAATGAGTATTGAAGAAATAACGAATGAATTTCAGGAAACCAAAAAATCAGATGACGATGACGCAGCGGCGGTGGATGAACAGTCTCCCACTAAGATCTCTCATCAAGAAGGTTTTGCTTCTTTGGAAAAAGCTTTAAGGTATATCGAACAACAACCAGAGGCAATCCCAGCGGATTTGCTTCTTCTTAATAGATGGAGAAACGTTGCAGCAAGGAAAAGAAGATGCAATATGAAACAGAAGCGCATAGATACCTATTTCACTGTTTTATAATGTATGTATCTATTTATATGTTAAAAACATTAATACCTCGGTTTGGTGTTTATTTTTTGAATGAATGAAAAACAAATCCGGATTATCCGAGTTTTCAGTTATCCGAGAAGGGTGCCCCCCACGTTGCCTCAGATAACCGGGTCCTACTGTATATATATATATATATATATATATATATATATATATATATATATATATATATATATATATATATACATATATATGTATATATTTATATATATATATATATATATATATATATATATATATATATATATATATATATATATGTATACATAGGGTGGTCACGAAAAATCAATGTTCGAATTTTTTTGGGACGACCCTCTTAAAAGTTGCCAATTGACTAACTTTAACCCGTGCCTCAACAAGGTTGAAGTTTCTGCCTTTCATGAAAATTGATTTTTTATGAAAATATCTAAGAACATTGCAAGATTCAATTACACCGGCTCTCTAGATTTTACTTTATTTATTTTTTCAATATGTACATAAAAAATGGTCTAGTTAAAACTGTTTTCAAAAGTAAATAGAGCAAAATTCAAATTGAAAATAGAGGATTCATAAGGATAAAATGACACCTGATCATAATCTTATACCAAGTTTGATGATATGTGCTCAGGTATTTATTGTTTTTATTTTTAGGGACATTTAAACGAATTTGGCGAAAACATGTCGATTTTGATATAACTCAGTCTACAGACCATTTGCAGTTACAGACGAATTTTTATTTGAAGCAATGTCACGAGAGCCCTCAAATTAGAATATAACAAGTCAGAAGTCGTGTCTCTAATGTCACCACGCCAAAATAGGTTCTTGAGAAAAAAGATCCATATTTCAAACGAGTAAACTGATTAATTTATTTAGTTAATAATTGCTCAAGGGTAACAAGTTTAAATAATTTACACTGACTTATTGAACGTCTTTGACATAACTGATCACGTATGTTGTTAAATAAGCTTATAAATGTGGGTTTTTCTGTAGTTTTGACAAAGTTTTGTCTTTCTAGCTCGAAACTCGACCTAATTGGATGTATAACTGATTTAATCACATATATTTACTTCAATCACTTTTCGGGTTTTAACATGGAGATATTTTTTCTTCACCCCATTTCTCAAATAATCTCGTTTAAGTATTTATTGTAATAACTTATTGTTTATTGACCAACTCAAGATATATATCATCATTGTTTCAACAGATAGACACAAAATATTAACGACAATATTTTGTTTATAAACTGGACCTGAATATTTAAACATTTAAAGTTTGTTGATATATTCGTTATCATATAGTATTATAATATCGTTAACCTTTAAGTGTGAATGTATTTAATTTGTAGCAGTTCCTTGGACGTGGGATCTCACAGATTACGTTCGCAGTCGACTTTTTTCTACGAAAAAATGATTCCGAATAGTTGAAAACCCATATTCATATGTAATTGTGACTGTCTAATAATAAAAAAAAACAAGTAGATATATTCAACTTTTATTATTATCCCTATACTATTTTGCAAAATTAACAATCATTGCACTTTTCAGTCTAAACTGACTTGAGACTTTTTTAGTATTTTAAAAAATAAAATATAAGTAATAGGACAAAAGTAACACTTTTTCTAGAAATTTAGTTAGAAAGATACAAAATACAATATAAAATCATTTCAGATAACAAAAATAACCGGTCAAGTGCAAGTTGAACTTGCACAATTAGTGTTCCGTACGTTGATTGCTTTAAAAAAAAAAATGTTACGGTGGGATAAAACGATCAGTGACTTCACAAAACACATCCCAAATGAGTTATCAACAAGGTTCGTTTCTGATCTTTACTGAAAATTGATGACCTTGAAAATTTTTGTTTTTTTATATACCAGATAAATTATTAAAGGTAATGCACTCGTAATAACTTTCGTTCAATCTACACCCCGTGGAGAATATTCCAGAATTTTTTCAAAATTTTTTGATCAGTACTTTTCGAGATAAGGTAGGGAACAGCGATTTTTCGCGTTTTTTTTAACAATAATACAAAGAAAAGTGTGCGCAAGTAACATATATATATATATATATATATATATATATATATATATATATATTATATATATATATATAAATATATTACTCGTGTTTTCACAAGCTTTCATTTGACACCAAAAAAAAATTTTTTTTTTCACTTCCAATTTCACCCCCGAAAACTACCCCTTGTAAGTCAAAATTTAACTTTCAAAACTACACGGCTCTGATGAGACCATCAATGCCTATATTAATACCAAATTTTAACTTTCTATGACAAATAGTTTCGGAGAAAATTGGGTGTGACAGGCAGACAGACACGAAGTCATCTTATAAGTGTTCCGTACGGAACACTAAAAATAAAAACACTGGGCTTATAAGAAATAAATTACTGGCAATCATTGCATAAAGGGCGACAACACACTGCAGGCAGATGGGCCTACTGTACCCAGTACAAGTGTAGGCAGTCTTTCTATGCAATTTTGGTGGACAAAGTCTACACGTCTTTCTACTTCCTTGACTAATTTCTTGTGCCTGTACATCTTCTGCGACTATATCTTCACCCAACATTCGCATCATAATCGACCTCAACTATCTCGGCAATTTGGTGTTGAATAAATGTCTTTGCATATGAGCGACCATTAGCGGATTGGCTAAACTTTTACTCTCAATATTCTTTGTTTTTTAGTGCATGTTATATAAAATGAAAGCATTCATGCTGCTCAAATCCAGAACTCAATAGAATACTACCATAGGCCATCTTCTGGTTCGACAGCTACTTGAATAAATGGAACATTTTTTGTCTGCCTCATCAACGTCTCCTTTGGTGGAATTATAATAGAGTATAATTTCAAGTTTGTTAGTACCTTCATCAACCTCATTTTTATGATGCATTGAGGATACGAGTTTGTAACATTTTGTAACAATAATGGACATGAGGTCTGACGGACTCGGTCCGATCTTTCGATAGGTGCTACTTAAGTGTCAGGCAATGAACGATACAACTTCCTCTCTTTCCAGTCGTTTCGCAACTAAAACTGAAGCTACAGAACTGCAGGGCCGGGGGAAAGGGGGAGAAGTGTGTATTCTATGGAATTAGAAAAGGCTCGGAGTCTGTGGGACCCCACGCACACACTTAAAGGTGTCTTGGCTGATTCCGAACTGATCTTTAGTGAATATATTCCTAATATCGCGATCTGTACTAGTGATCTACAGTTTTGCGATGACAGTACGATTATCTCTTGATTCACTTTGAACGCTCGTACATCGGCTACTCAGACGAATATCCGCAAACAGCGGGAAGTCGCTCAACTTAACAAGACCTGGAGGAAATTCTATCTTGGGGTGGCAGTAACCAAGTGGAATTTAACGCTACGAAAACCCAGGCGGCAGTTTTTTTCTAAAAAAGTTAACATGCTGAACCCGACATAGTTCATGGCGGGACACTCCATTCCTCTAACGTCGTCACTCAATTTGTTGGGCGTTAATTTGGGAGCAAATATGTCCTGGCATGAACACGTCGCAGGCATAGCTAGGAAAGCTTTTCAAAAGTTGGGACTATTATTTCGAACCAGAAAGCTTTACATTCCACAACAACTGTTAATTCTTTACAAAGCTCATATTCGACCAATGGAATATTGCTCCCATGTTTGGGGCTCCGCTCTCAAACACACATTGCATTTGTTCTATTCAGAGAAGAGCTGTTCGTCTGATTGGCGACCCGGAACTGACCAGCAGCGGCCTTGAATCGCTGGAACATCGAAGAACAGTTGACGACTTGAGCCTATTCTACAAGTATTTTTATGGAAAGTCTTCGAAGGATGTAGCCCGCTTAATTCCTTCCAGAGCGGTGCATGTTAGAAATACACGTCGCGCTTCACATCCGTATGAGGTTCAGCTTGTTACTCCGCATACAATGCTTTTCAAGCAGTCTTTTATATGGAGAACATCATCCCTTTAGAATAATTTGCCCAGGACTATGTTTCCCACCGAGTATAGTTTACAGCGATTCAAGAACAACGTGAATCGCTTTTTCCGCAAGCATGTCGCTCCTGTAGCGCTTTAGGGACTTCCCTGCAACACATGTGCTAGACCCATAAAAAAAAATGGATTCATAATAGTGTTCTCATAATTCTGTCGTTTTAGATTATGGTAGAGTAGTAGCTGACTTCCAGTGTTTGTTAGGAAGCTTTCGCAAAAATTCAAGAACGTTTATTAAAATTTCTCGCAAAAAGATTAATTGTTGAGTGGATTTTGTAAGCTACCTTCTAAAAAACAAAGAATTCCGACTTCTCGACTCCTTCCTATTACTGAGTCTATTAAATGTAAATAGGCTTGCCTTATACACATATTTTATTGAGCTGAGTTCCCTGCTTATATAATGGTAAAAATTTTAATAAATATGATATATAATAACATATTTCTCTCGTTAATCAAATATTATCATAAATTTACTTTGATATTTAGTAAACATTTAAGTGCTGATATATATTATAGTAGTATATAACTTACACTAAAAGTCATATTTTTTATTATTTTTAATATTATTAAATATATCATTTATCTTGTAACATGTGTCAATACTTTTATTGAAAAATTAATACATTCTGTTAAGTAATAAGTTCGTTATTTATTTATTTACTTTTTTAAATAATAATTTTTGATTTTATATAGAAATATGGAGGATTTGGCGTTTAAAAATTATAAATTTTCAATAAAAGTGCAGAAATTGGAGATGGCTGTGGTACCATAGTTACCAAATGTTACCAACTTTCATTTTTTACTTATACAATCGTATATTTAATTTAACATTTAATTAATATAACTTAATAAGACTATTATATAGAGGTGAAATCTAATTAACTTGTTTTATTCATAAGATAGTTTTAACACCTGACCACTTATCTATAATATATATAAAATGCAACGTCTCTCTGTCTGTCTGTCTGTCTGTCTGTCTGTCGGTCTGTCTGTTAGTGCGCTTATCACTGGAGAACCACTTATCCGATTTACGTACTTTTTTTTAAAACATACATATGCTCTCTGGCCAGGGTATTGGCTATATTTTATTACGATAGGTAGCATAGGGATTAGCAGTGACGATAATAGTGAATAAAGTCGGAAAAAAGTTTGCCGCTAGCGCGTTTCCTTGCAATACACAGCCTAAACCATTAAATATGGAACAATATTATGTAGCAGAGAATATCTATAATATATATAAAAATGCAATGTCTCTCTTGTCTGTCTGTCTGCCCATTAGTGCGTTTATCACGCGAGAACCACTTATCCAATTTACGTGTCTGTTTTTAAATTCATACATATATATTTTGGCCAGGTTATATAATAATAATAATAATCTATATCTTTAATATATATAAAATGCAACATCCCTCTATCTGTCTGTCTGTCTGTTCGTTAGTGAGCTTATCCCTCGAGAACCACTTATCCGGTTTACGTGATTTTTTAAATTCATACCTCTCTGACCAAGTTATAGATATATATTTTATTACATCTATAATATATATAAAATGCAACGTATCTTTGTCTGTCGTCTGTCTGTCCGTTAGTGCGCTTATCACTGGAGAACCACTTATCCGATTTACGTGCTTTTTTTAAAAACATACATATGTTCTCTGGCCAGGTTATCTATCTATAATATATATAAAATGCAACGTCTCTCTGTCTGTCTGTCCATTAGTGCGTTACGTACTTTTTTTTTAAAACATACTGGCCAGGTTATAGGATATATTTTTTTGCGTTAGGTAACATAAAGAATAAGCAGTGACGATAATAGTGAATCAAGTCGAAAAAAAGGTTACCGTTAGCGCGTTCTCTTGCAATACACTGCCTAAACCATTAAATATGGAACAATATCATGTTGCAAAGAATATTATATATATATATATATATATATATATATATATATATATATATAAAATGCAACGTCTCTCTGTCTGTCCGTTAGTGCGCTTATCACTTGAGAACCACTTATCCGATTTACGTGTTTTTATAAGTTTATACATATGATATGTTCTATATAATTCGATATAAGCCTGGGAGATAAGGTGTAAAATTTTTCCTCTCTTTCACGTGGTGCTGTTAGTTTTTCGATATCTTCTTTTATTTTTCGAGATATTAACGAAAATTTGAATTTTTTATTTTGTTTTTGGATTTTGTGGGTTTAGCGTACATCAAACTTTAGCAAATTTTATTTTATCATATTTTACGTCCCAAAAATAACCTGTTTGCCAAAATGCAGCCTATTAACGTTTAATGAGAGCTCAAAACCCCTAGCTACTGGACTATTTATCTATTCCTATATTGCCAATATAATGGTACACAAACCACACTATCGAAACAGTTATCTTTACAGTTTTTGTAATACTGATATAGTGTTAATTAGCACTTTTAGCATTTCACCTAACAATAACCTCGATTTTTTGTTTTATGATCAGGTGATCTGCTTTTTTTTTTATCCAATTTTTTTACTAAAAACAGGCAGCTCACATTTAAGGTAGTTCACTCGTAAATCCACTTCCCTTTCATGAAATTGAAATATGATGTTAATCTAAATCAGAGGTGCTCAAACTTGAACTGCTGGCGATCTACCTCAATATTGTTAGACTACGATCGATCGACTCTGAGAGGCTGCAAGTAAGTGTGATGCAGGATTGTCGTCTAGGTAGGGTGTATCGTGGCATAGATATTAGTTTTCCGCACAATATGCATTTTTTTAGTCAAGGTAAGTGTAGGTCTGCTCTAAAATGTCAATGAAAAAACTCATAATTATTCAAAATTGCGAGTTTATTGGTTCTTACAAAACAAACGAGTTCTAGTGTCTAAACTTAACTAAAGGGTGACTTTGGATGTTGAAGCGTGGCACTGCATGTCCTCAGCATACTTCTCATAAGATGGTACGTAATTACCGAGTGCTAATCGCAAGCATGATGACATATGTTCGTCAGTTAGTCGATTGCGATATTTTGACTTAATTATCTTCATTTCAGAAAATGCAGACTCGCACAAGTAAGTTGACCCAAACATTGCCGTCAGTTAAAGGGCGATTTGCCTTAGATTCGGATATTTATCTTCAGATATAAAACACCAGAATTTTGTATCAGATGCTGTGGCTTTGAGTTGTATATCTGATATAATCTGCACTAACTCATTTTCAACAGAACATGAGTACATGTTAAACTGACTTGCTATTTCAGTAGCTAATTCCTCAATGTTTTTACACGAAAAAGGATAACTCATAAACGATGCGATATTTGCCAATTTACTGAAATCATAAAAACGTATTTCGAATTGGCCCAAAATATTTGATAATTCTGCCTCATAAATGTCATAATTCAACTGAGGAATCCCTGCTTTCAAAGACGGAAAATTTTTCAGATCCTTTTTTTCAGTTGATCTATCGTAAGTTGCAATTTACTTTTGAATGCGTTTATTGCGCTAATCTTCTCAATAATAGTTTTTCCTTTACCTTGAAGCTCTAAATTAATGGTGTTTAAATGGATTGTAATGTCTGTCAAAAATGCCAAATCAGTCAGCCATTTTCCGTTTTTCAGCATCTGAGTGTCATCACCTCTTTCGTCCAGAAAAGCTGTTATTTCGGGCAATAATTCTTGAAACCTTTCTAGGAATTTTCCGCGACTCAACCACCTGACGTCCGTGTGAAGAACTAAATCAGTGTGTTCAGCTGACTCACTATCTTCCAACTGCAACTTAAAGAGCCGTCGTTGCAAGCTACGTACACGGGTAGAATTCACTCATAATCTCCTCCATGTTTAGAACTTTTGAATACAAAACTTGTTGATGTATAATGCAACGGAAGGAGAAAAATGAAGGGAAATCATCATTAGCTCGACACAATGCCACAAAACCGTTTTCGTTTCCAGTCATTGCTGGTGCTCCATCGGTTGTAATGCACACTAGTTTGTATATTGGTGGCTTGTAGTTTGTTACAAAATTGAAGAAAAACGTCATATATATCTTCGCCACGTGTCTTTCCTTTCAGAGGAATCATTGTCAAAAACTCTTCCTTAACCGACATGTCATTGAATACCATTCGAATAAAAATACACAGCTGGGCAGTGTCTGTCATATCGGTGGATTCGTCGAACTGTAAAGAAAAGTATGTACATTCCAGGATATCATGTTTTAGTTTAACTGCCATGTCCTGACTCATGACTTCAACACGTCTTGTGACAGTCGGACGAGATAACTGAAGTTCTCTAATAGCAGACATAATCTCTGTTTTATTTTTTAAATCTCCAAATAAAGTCTCACCCGCTTCAATAAATGCTTCCTTCACAACCAATCCATCATCAAATGGTTTCTTGTGTTTCGCCAATATATGAGATATTTTAAATGACGCGATCGTTGCAGCTTTTGATTGTTTGGCTGGTCTTGTGAACGTGGTTTGTTCTTTTTTCAAACAAGTTATCAAATCACGTACTTTTCGTTTTCTTAATTCACTCTGTGACGGAAAATCCTTTTCATAGTTTTTATGAACCGTTTTATGATGCCTCTCTAAGTTCCCACGCTTAGGTATTGCAACTGACGCACGGCAAATGAGACAAATGCACTTATCCTTTACCATACAAAAGAAAAATTCTTCCTCCCAATCGTTATTAAAATGATAAGTTTTACTTTTCTTCGCCGCACTCATTTTGGACTATTTATTAATAAACTTTGTATCGATATGTCACTTTCAAGTTACAACTCAGACTGACTCCTATTCCTGCAGGCGCAACATTTATATCGGCGCGAACGAAGTCTCGAATGTTCCCGTCAAACACGCCGCCCAAAGTTTCTAGAAAAATCGGCGGGAATCAAAAACGCGGCTTTTCTTTGACAAGTACCGCGCGTTCCTTTGATAAAGCCGCCTTTTGCCGCTAGCAGGGGGTTATTACGATAAAAGAAAGTGATGAGGGCTTATTTTGGCCTAATTGTGGATCGAATAAATTTTAGTAGTTTGTTCATTACATTTTGTTTTAGTTACCTAAAACAAAATCTGTGAATAGTTCTATATCGGAATTTTTTTCTCGAGATCGACTCAAAAAGCACTCGCGATCGACTTGTCTATCGAGATCGACCGTTTGAGCACCCCTGATCTAAATGTTTTTCATTTAATTAAAAAAAAAGATTTCGACCGATTGCCAAGCGAGATATTCATAATTAAAGTGCACATAATTATCATGCAACAAGCCAATGAAGTATAAAAAGGCATAGTTTCGTGCATATCTTAAGAACTTTTCTTGCGAATTTTTTAAAAACCTATTGTTTAGTAAAAAAAAATTAGAAAAATTTTGAAATAAAAATATTTTTTTTATCGATTTGTTAAAAAAATATAAATATTTAAAGTTGATATTTATTTATTTTGAACCAGACTTATTACACTTCAATACAAAATATGCAATACCTATAAAGATAACACAAGTTATCTGCACAATAGGACTGGTGGACAAATAATCATTAAGAACTATACACAATTATACTACACTATACTAAAATACACAAACTTAAATTTAACAAAAAAAAAATGAAAATTTATTGGTTGCTCAACAGTGGCAGTAGATACTGAAAAACTCAGAAAACAAAAAACAAGAACAATAAAAAAAAAACGTACTTTCCATTAATTATATTGTGGCCACACTTATATCCGATCCAATCCAACCTTTAAACCTTTTTTTAGAGTCTTACCTCCTAATTCTAAATTGTTCAGTTCTCCGGGCAGTTTGTTAAACGCCTTCATAGCAGTAATCTTACTGCTCTTAAATTTCATTCTTTTATTTATCTTTGGCAATAAAAGTTTTTTGTTTCTAGTTTTACTATGAGATTCTGCGTGTTCCTTTCGCATATCTGCATAATAAAGCAACAATGACTCCAATGTAAACATCTGTGAGATATTGGGACAGAATAATTAGTTTGTTTTTTCAAGATTATCTTTAAGATCCTATTTCTGCAACAGAATCCTAACATTATCATATGCTCCACCCCCCACGCAATCACTCCATAAGGGCAAATGCTATAGAAAAGAGCATAATAAATCGTTAATAGAGTCCCCGTCGACATAATTCTTGATAATTTAGCAAATATAAATAGCAGATATTTCGTTCTTTTCACTACATTCTCAACATGCTTGTCCCATCTCATATGGCAATCAAACACAATGCCCAAATATTCACAGAATTCAACCCTTTTTACTCTACTATGATTTATATTAATAGTTACATTATTCGGAATGCTATCACGATACACACCAAAAGTCATGAAGACTGTTTGAAATATTCAAAGATAACTGATTTAATGCTAACCATGTGCTTACTGTTTTTAAAAGATCTTTCATTTTATTTTGGGTTTTATCCCAAGTTTCTTCAGTGCTTATAATGGCTGTATCGTCCGCATATGGCATCACAGACTGCTTTTCCAAAATTTGAAGCATGTCATTTATGTATAAAATAAATAATAGAGGTCCAAGGATTGTTCCTTGTAGGACTCCACATGTGATTTGTTTAGAGGAATAACCTTTTAGTAAGGGACAAATATCATAATTTGACAACTCTGTATGTCGTCATATTTTACGCGCTAACATTCAAACAGCATTCAAAATGGTCTACTTTTAAACAAAAATACATTTGTAGGTTAAATAATTTATTGAATAAACACAATATATTTATCAACTTTATCTATAACACAGCCCCACAAAAAAAAAAGTGGGGTATACTTTTGATGCGATATATCAGATCCGTAGTATTTTTGCCCGCTGATCACGAATCTGATGTCAGAATATCGCCATCACATCTCAATTTTTTTCTAACCTCAAAAAATAGGTAAAAATTAGTATAAATTAAGAAAAATATACTCCTAAAAAATTGATTCAAGCTTTTTCATGAATCCAAAGATGTATTAATATGTATTCGGACACGCTAAGCTAATATTCATCGGTTGGATTGAGCCATACAGTTCTGTTTTCTTTCTAACCTCAATAAATTAGACAGATATAGTGCTTCTCGAATGCAAAAAACGAATTCAAATTAAAATTCAACCGATCCTTACCAAATTTGGTACACGGGGATTTTTTGGGTCGCTGATCACGAATCTGAGGTTGGATTTGCAAAATTCAAGATGGCAGATGTTTTCGCGCCATTTTGAACGCCGAGAAAATTCATCGGTATATTTTTTATTCTTCTACCTGCATCCAGGGCACCTCCACGTGGTGACGGTGGGCAACGGTGTTACTCCACTAGCCGGCAGAGTCCCTGGATAACGGCTTAGATGCCGTCATGGCAGGTAGAAGAAAGAGAATTACGATGCAGGGACTTGGAAACCCAGTATCGGCGGTTGGTCAGGGTGGGAAAGCGGGCCCGCAGCCGTCGTCATCCAGCGACCGTAGCTCTTCATGTGTGGGTGACTTGGCTCATGTAGAGTATAATGCTACAAGAAAACGGTCTCACGGTACAAGGACTTTTCATAAGTGCGATAAAAACAGTGATTCATTTTGTTATATTTGCTGTCAACACGTATTGAGTAAAATGGGGTCACCGATAACGGATAAGATTAAAACCTTATATAAGGATTGTTTTAACATTGAAATACAGCACCAGGATACAGATTGGGTTCCCCACATCATTTGCAGTTCTTGCAAAATAATGTTGTACATCAATAAGAAGGCGATTAAATATTCCAGACCAGCAATATGGAATAGACCATACAGTGAAAATGATTGCTACTTTTGTATGAATGTTGTATCTAGGCATAACCGAAAAAATAAAAGCACTATTACTTATAACGATGTTTCGACAGTAACAAGACCAACTAAACTAATTCCGCCTCCTGAACCACTTGATGCTGATGTTATGGAAACAAATGATTTCACCTTATCAGTTCATACCGAAAACATTGAGACTGTCGAAAAAGATTCAAACACTGTTACTAATGAATGTTCTAGTGACAACCAATACTAGTGACACAGATAAAGAATTTCTACCATACAACCGTAAACCAGAATCAATACTCGTATCACAGTCAGAACTTAGTGATCTAGTCAGAGATTTAGGCTTATCCAAAGATGGTTCAGAGCATCTTGCTTCCTTTTTAAAGAAAATACATTTACTTAAGCCAGAAGCTACGATTTCTTATTATAGAAACAGAGATGAAGAATTTCGAAAATATTTCACAATGGACGAGGAATTGTCACTTTCATATTGTACCGATGTAAAGGGTCTAATGGATGAATTTCAAAATAACTCATACGATCCTGAAGAATGGAGACTGTTCATTGATTCTTCTAAACGGAGCATTAAGGCAGTTTTTGCTGCATAATACCAACGTTTACGCTCCCATTCCGATTGCTCATTCCACAGTTATGGAAGAGCAATATGAAAAAATGAAGCAGCTTTGATAAAAATAAAATATGCTGATCATAACTGGAAAATTTGTGGAGATCTGAAAATTGTAACAATATTGCTTGGCCAACAGTCAGGGTTTACACTTTATCCCTGTTATAAATGTCTGTGGAATAGCAGAGACAGGGAACGTCATTATAAGAAAAAAATTTGGCCAACAAGAGAATCGTTCACTCCTGGTGAAAATAATGTATTGTTTCCACCATTGGTAGATCCAGGAAAAGTTCTTATTCCCCCCCTTCACATTAAGCTTGGACTTATGAAGCAATTCACGAGAGCATTAGATACAAACGGCCCATGTTTCAAATATTTGCATAAAAAATTTCCGAAATTTTCTGAAGCTAAAATTAAGGCAGGCGTATTTGACGGGCCACAAATAAGAAAATTGTTTCAAGATTCATTATTTGTTACTAAAATGAATAAAGTTGAAAAAGCTGCTTGGCTTAGTTTTAAAGAAGTCGCAACAAACTTTTTGGGAAATAATAAAAGTCCTAAGTACAAAGAAATAGTCGAGAAAAATGGTAAAAAATTTTCAAACATTAGATTGCTTAATGAATCTAAAATTACATTTCCTGGACTCCCACATCGATGATTTCCCAGATAATCTTGGTGACTACAGTGAGGAGCAAGGGGAACGTTTTCACCAAGATCTGAAAATCATAGAAAATCGGTATCAAGGACCATATGCTAGCGGACTATTGCTGGTCGCTAAAAAGAGAAACAAGTCCTCAAAAGCGTTTGGGCAGAAGGCCTTTGAATAGGTCATTCGCGGAAAAAAGAGCAAGATACAGCCAAAAAAAGGAAAGTTAGGCGCGGGTATAACCTTCGCAATTCTAGGTCTACTATTTGAGAGTATATGGTTTAAAAGTCCTGGTTTTGAGTTTACTGGGTCTCATTTTTAAAGTTACAGGGTTATTGAGGTCTATTTTTTGAGGTTACAGGGTGTGAGAGTCTAAGGTTTCAGGGTTTAGAGTTTAAGAGTATCAGGTTTGAGGATTCCCCAACTGTATACCAAATTTGGTAGGAATCGGTTGGTTTCAAAAATTTTTTCCGCCATCTTGGATCCGCCATTTTGAATTTTGCAAATCTGACCTCAGATTCATGATCAGCAACCCAAAAAACCCCCGTGTACCAAATTTGGTAAGAATCGGTTGAATTTTAATTTGAATTCGTTTTTGCATTCGAGAAGCACTATATCTGTCTGATTTATTGAGGTGAGGTGTAATCATCAAATAAAAATATTTAATGTATTAATTAGAAATTTAAATTTGTATCTTAATACTACTCAGTATATATCACCACTACACCAAACACTTTATTTTTGCACTAGACGCGCGTTTCGCTAACCATGTTAGCTTCATCAAGAGCGATGATTGACTACCTGATGAAGCTAACATGGTTAGCGAAACGCGCGTCAAGTGCAAAAATAAAGTGTTTGGTGTAGTGGTGATATATACTGAGTAGTATCATTGTGCCAAAGATTCCACTTTCCCAACTTAGTTGTATCTTAATAGAAAATTATTTTTGTCTTTAATATTTAAAATATTTATATTTAACAAAAATATGTTTGTAAGTTCAACAATTTTTCAATATTTTAAGTTAATATTACATTTATTTATCAACACTGTTGCATATCGATTGATAACAATATTAAATATATATTTAAAAAACGGTTTTATAAATCTTCTCCGTAAAACTAAATAAAAACTTAATGATACTAGTGATAAATAAAGTACTATAAACTATTTGTAAACTAATTAATTACCTTATTTACTTACGTGGTTTGCTATTGTCTTTCGAACTAGATAATAATTGCACTATTCCTATAGAACTCAATTTATCATAAGATCTTTTTAGATTTTTCAAAGTTATGCATTCAGATGCAATTCTTTTAATCATAAGATCTGAAATAACACATTTTAAAGGCATTAACGATGCAACATTAGTTTTTCCATGACGCACTCTTTATATATATAAAAAGGATTTTCTACAGCTGACGCTGTCTTCCTTCTCTCAGCCTTTGATTACATCCGTTTCTATCTGCCCAGTCTCCATCTGTTAAACCCCTGTCCTCCATAGCCTCGTCCACATCGTCTCTCCACGATCGTCTGGGTCTTCCTCTTTTTCTTCTCCCTATAAGGCTCCACTCCGTTATTTTCTTAACCACCTATTATCTTCCCTTCGTCTTATGTGTCCATACCATTTTAATCGTTTTTCTTCAATGGTGTTTATTGCGTTCTCTTTGATGTTCATTAATTGAGATATTAAAACCGGACCATAGAGGCCTCAAAAATTTATGCGCTTTTCTTAAAGATTCTCAGCTATACTCGAAACTTTAATTCAGAATCCTGGTATGGCGCTAAATGATCTTTGCTATCGACGTGCCTTATTAAAAATATCTATCTATCTATCTATCTTTGATGTTCATTCTGCTTCTTATTTCTTCATTTGTTATTCTTTCCATACGTGTCACTTTACAACATCTTCTCCAATACTCCATCTCTACCGCGTTAATTTTAGATTTATTTCTTTTGTTGATGACCATGTTTCTGACCCGTATGTCATTATGCTTTGTATTATTGATTTGTATATGCGTGTTTTGTTTCTCTTTGTAATGTGCTTGTCCCACAGGATGGAATTTAATTGTCTTATACATGTTCGCGTTTGTCCTAATTTAGCTTTAATCTCTTCTTCTGATGTTGCGTTTTTTGAAATGATGGTTCCTAGATATTTAAATCTATCGGTTCCTTTGATTATTGTTTCGTTACCTACTTCAAGATTCTCCACGTTTTCCTCCTTTGTTGTTAGATATTCCGTTTTATCAAAGTTTATTGCTAATCCTGCTTTAGTGTATTCTTCTTTCAGTTTTCTTACCATATAACTGAGGTCTTCCTCATCTTGCTCTATGATTACTTGGTCGTCTGTGAAACTTAGAGTATATAAATAATCTTCTCGTATTGGGACTCCCATTCCACTACATTTTTGCTTCCATTTTTTTAATGTTTGTTCGAGGTATATTTTGAATAGTGTTGGGGATGTAGAGCATCCTTGTAATGGGCCTTTTGATGTTTGGAGTCTCTTTCCTATTTTATGTTCTATTGTTATGTTCACTGTGTTGTTTTCGTAGAGAGCTTTTACTACGTATATTAGTTCTTTGTCAATGCCTATTTCTTTCATTGCGTTCCATAATCTTTGTCTTGGTACCGAGTCATAGGCCTTTCTTATGTCTATGAAGGCTAGATGAACTTGGCTTGGTCTTCTCCAGTTTTTCCTTTTATATTTTCCTCCATGATATTTTTAATAATTTTTCCATACAAACGTCCCATACTCGATATTATGCTTAGGCCTCTATAGTTTGTGCATTTTCTGCGGTCTCCCTTTTTAAATATAGATACTATATAGGCTTTTGACCATTCCTCTGGTATTTTTTCTCCATTTATTGCTCTGTGGAACATGTTTCTCAGCATTCGATGTAATTTATTAGACCCGTACTTAATCATTTCATTTACCACACCCCTAGGCCCTGCAGATTTATTATTTTTGAGTGTTATTATTGTTTTCTTTACTTCTTCATAGCTTAGTTCTATCTCTTTTATTTTCTTCCTTCTTCTTTAGGGTTCTCTTCTTGGAATTCTTGTCTATCTTCTGTTAGCAGCTTCTTATAATATTCTCCGCACTCTTAATACGATACGTAATTTGTAATTAAATCTTCTCTCTTTAAAAACTCATTTGCCAAATTCTCAAGGATTTTACCATCATATATCGCCTCATGGAATTTTTCGTTTGGTGCTATTTGCAATAAATCATGCGCTAACTTTCCGAGCTTAAACATTTCTAAACCTTTTCGGTCAAGAAGCGTTTTTTAAAAAGACTTACTGTGTCCGAAAACCAGCAATATTTTTTAAATCCTCGATCATCAAAACGTGCACTAAGGGCAACAAGTACGCAAGGTTTTTGGAGAAATATTTAAAAACTGCTGGAATGAAATTAATGCGTCCTTTAGAGTGATTGTTTTAATAGGTTTATCATATAAATACAGGTCGCCATGAATATGTTCTAAGCCCTTGAAAGCGTGGTAATTAATCGGTTGCGTAGACCTAATGTAAAAATTGAATGTTTTATCCCGATATTTCACTGCTATTTGCAAAATATCAGCTGTACTTGAAAATCCCGATCTTTTTAAATCGAAATACACTAAGCTACATCCCTCGGATGTAACTGAAACATTATTCAATACATTAGTTAAGGCTTGAGGATTAATAATGTCACCAGTATGATAAACGTCCATCTGCAGTCCACAATTTGATTGATACTGTACCCCTTCATGTTTTTCTTTATTTTTTCTCCTGACCTATAAGTTTTTTCGTTACAGACAAATTAAGTCCCCATGCTCTTTGTTATCTTATTTCATCTTTTCTTGGCATATAAGATCCTGTGTTTCCCAGGGGTTTATTGATGAGCTTTCCCTTGCAAATTTGCCTTTATGTCGCAATGGGTTATAATCAAAAGGCATTTTTTATTTAAATTATATATTTTTTTTTATTTTAAATAGAAATAATACGGTCTAAATAGTAAACATACACAAAGTATAATAAAAATAACCTATATGAACGTCATTCTACAGAGCATTCGGTATACGCATTGGCAGCGTTGCCACATTTATTTTCATTAAAAGTGTGATTGTATTAGTGTGCCTGCATGTGAAAGTTTCCATGTATTGAATACAATCTCCGACAAAAATAAAATACTCTGCCATTGAGTATTTTAAACTTTTTGTATTTATTATAGGGCTATATTTTTGGCTCCGATTATCACGAGTGAACTACCTTAAGGATTTTTTTATTGTTTGAACACAAACTTCAATATTACTACCACAATTCGTGAGTATGCATAATGCATTAAACATTTAAATCAAATATTGTGCAAAGGTGCCAGAGGATATTATTGTCGACGATTTGGTAATAGACAGAGTTAAGAACAACTTTTCATCGTGTATTTATTTGAAGTAACAAGTTAAGAATGATTTAAAAATAAAACATGTAAAAGCTAAATAAGAAAGTCGTAAAGAAGAATTAACAGTTTTTAAGCAAAACCAGATTTCATATGGTTAGGTTGTATAATGGATATTTTTCTTTGAACACAATAAAGAAAACCTTGTTAATTCGAATAAAACACATTATAACATTATTTAGTTCTCTCAAAAATGTCAAGTCCACCTTTTTATTAAACATAATATACCTAATTTTATAAAATTCTGAAACACTGACATTATAATTTAATTTTGACTTCCTGCAGCATCTAAAATATGTAGTACTGAGCACTCATTGGTGAATTTTTTTGATTCTATTAATTTACTCAACTGTGCTGTTTGTCAATTGATTAGCGCTACATAACAATTTTATAATTGAATAATCTTAGTAACGGAAACTCTTTCCTAAAAATTTGTATATGTTAATTTCGCTCAAGATATAAAACCTAGATTGGCAACATTATTTTGAACCAATCTTTATTGCCTCCATTTAGAAAAAATCGGTTTAATTAACATTTTTTTGAAATAAACACTTATGTTAGTTCTAAATTTCCACTATATTTTGTATTTTATGGCAATTGTTTCGAAACACAGTACCTTCGTCAGATAATCGGTAACTAATAAATCAAGTATATCAACAAGTCATATATACCTTGTATTACATAGTTAATTTATGCCTAAAATACCACTATGGTGCCTAACAGATTACTTTGATTGATACCATAAATTATTTTAAGTTTAACAATGGGAAACGGTTTAAATGAATTTATTCATTTAGCAAATTACCTATATTTTGGTATTTGTTGATTTCCATTATTTCTTCTTCTTTTTATTCTTTCTTATATGGTGTATCATATAAGTAGGCATACTGCCTGTTTTATCCCCATTAGGCCTCTTTCGTTGTGGACGTCCAGCATTTCTTCCACCTTTTCGAAGATCTGCCCCTAGTTCTTCTACCGCAAGATTTATTGAGTTATGCCCTTTTTACCAGTCTGTTATCGTCGATCCGATCTATGTGTTTATTCCATTGTTTTCTTCTTGTTCTGGTCCATTTGTATATTTCTTGGATCTTACTTAGTTCTTGTAGATCTTTGTTGCGGATTCTGTGGTGGATAGTTTCCCCATGTATGTTCCTAATCACCTTCATTTCTGATGTCCTCATTATTTCTGCTGTTTTACATATGTCAGCTGTTGTTTTTACAGCATATGTCTTGTATGTATATTCTTATTGTACTTTCCACTGTCAGGTGTTTATTTTTCTATACTATATCCGTCAAGCAACCTTCTATTGCTGCCTTCATAGACTGTCGTTTTGCTTTCCTGTTTAAGTCTCCGTAGCTTATTGTCATTGTTTTCAAGTATCTAAAATTATTAACCTGTTTAATAATTCAAATTCAGTTTGTTTGCCAATATCTACAACTTAATAAAGTGACAGAATTGAATTTGCTCGAAATACGACAAAAAGGATGGCACAGCGACTATAAATAACCGATACCACAGGCCCTTCACAATTTGGGTATGTCTAGTGTCTCCCTGTAGCGAACATATACATTAAAAATAAATAAGAAACTAATTGTCGGGATCGGCGAGCACGCAGCGAAACGGGCTGAGGAGGTGCGGGGAAATATATATAGATAAACAAAATAAATTTGCATAACATGATATGGTCAAGTGGTACCACCTCTAAAAGGAACCCAAAAAATTATAAACAAGAAGTAGGTAAATATTACGTTAAATTAGAATTATTTTGCTGGTTAATAAGTTGGTGTTTTACACAGGAAGAAAACTTGCCTGGTGATAATAGCTTAACCTCTTGCGACAAAGAATTCCATAAACGGATAGCGACTTTTGAAAGGCAGCCTTCCTGTGTTGAGGAACTCTAAAAGAATTACGTTGGGAATGTGGAATCTGTTGCACGATGACACTACTCAGTATATTTAATCACTACACCAAACAATCTATTTTTGCGCTCGACGTGCATTTCGTTAACCATCAGGAGCGATCAATCATTACTTCTGATGAAGCTAACATGGTCAGCGAAACACGCGTCGAATGCAAAAATAAAGCGTTTGGTGTAGAGGTGATATATACTAAGTACTATTCAATAATACTTCCTTGGATCTCCAGCTTGCATCTTAATAATTATTTTGAAATTACCAAACATTTTGTCTCTGTTGTGTTGATAATCATGTTTAGTTTTCTCGCTTCCAAATTGAAGGCATGAAAGATCCTCTGAAGGTTGTCCTCAGAATCGGAGATGAGGACTGCATTACCGGCGTAACAGATTCTGTGGAAGTGTGTGTTGCCCATTTTGTATGCTCTACTTTTTGGAAGATTCTCCACTATTCTGTCCATGACGAGGTTGAAGATAAAGGGACTAAGTGAATCGCCTTGTCTTATTCCGGCGTTTATTTTTACTTTCTTGCTCAATAGTGCTCGTTGTTTCCAGTAGATTTAGACCAGAGGTTCCTAAACTTTTTTCTCGTAGACCACTTTCAAAATTTTACTGGTTTCGGTGGGCCCCCTGCTGCTACATTTCTACCATATTACCAAAACTCGTCAAAAAATGTGAAGATTAGATCTAACGATGGAAATTTGCGTCGTGGCTGAGTTCCAATCCTAAATTCGGAGTGGTAAAAATAAAAAGAAAAATAATATATTTTCTTGTGTTCTATTTATTAAAATAATATGATTACATACTTAATAGAATTAAAATTAAACATTAATAACGTAACTTCAACAATGCAAATCAACAATTAAAAAAAATAGTCATAATGTTAATGGGAGGGATGTACTTGATGGATTGACAGCAAATTATCAATATTTGGCTTCAGTTTTGTAAGGAATAACCGCAAATCTCCCCGTTCTGTGATGTTCAATCTGCTCCTTTTTTTTGTTAATAGGGTTCTAAAGACACTAAAACTTTTTTCGACAAGGTATGACGAGGGAAACGCTATCAAAAGTTTTCTCGCAATTTTCGACAACCCAGGATATTTTTCGGGTATTTTTGCGTGCAGCCAAAATGTTTGATAGCCTTTTTTAAATTTCACCTTCAGCTCCTCATTGGTGCTAAGCTCGAGTAGCTCCTCTTGTAATACCACATTCGCCACTTCTGTTTCATCAAATGGATTTATGATCCATGGTGGTATCTATCATCAAATCTATTTTTGAAGTCATCATGCAGGGCGTTTAAATGTTGAACGTATGTCTGAATATCCTCATCAAGACATTCTGCCTGTGACAAGTTTGGAAACTGGGAGAATTCGCGCCGACTAATATTTTGCTTCATAAATTTCAATTTTCCAAGAAAAACCGAAATTACACCCTTCGTTTTTATTAAATTTAGGCTGTCCCCTTGTAACTGCAAGTTAATGTCATTAAATTTTTTGAACAAATCTGTCAAATACGCGATGTCTGCTTTCAATTTGATCAGGTTTTCTTTTAAATCTGGATCTTTACTTTCCAGAAACTCTAAAACTGATTCAAAAAGTGAGTCAAATCTTGTTAAACATGCACCTTTCGACAACCAGCGTACTTCAGTATGTAAGAGCAATCGTTGGAAGTCTTCATCATTTTCGTCGCACAATTGTGCAAATAAACGGGTATTCAACGCATTGCTTCTTATTTTGTTAACTGCTTTAATCACAAATTAAAGCGATTGGTGCAATCTATCACTCAAATTTTTCGCTACCAGGTGTTGTCGGTGGATGACACAGTGAATTGCAGTTACTCCTGGTATAATTCTTTTAAGATATCACCCGAAGATGGCAGGAGCTCCATCTGCTGCCACCGAAATAATGTTTGTAAATGGAATCGATTTTTCCTTAAAAAAATCACTCAGGACATTAAATATTGATTCGCCTTTAGTGTCCGTCTCCAAAGTTTTCGCGAATAGCAGCTCTTCATGAATTTCTTCGTCCATAACAAATCGAACATATGCCAATAATAATGCTTCATTACCAGGTAAAGTTGACTCGTCCAGTTGAATAGAAAAATGAGTTGTTTGCAGATAATTACGCAAGAAGCTTTCAATATCAGAGCTCATTTCATCAATACGTCTTTGTACAGTGTTGTTACTAAAAGGAATTCTTTTGAGTACGTCAAATGGAGGTTTGTGCAGAACAGTTTTTAAAACCTCTTCAACAGCGGGTAAAATTAACTGTTCTCCGATGGTGTGCGGTTTTCCAAATTTCGCTATAAGCAATGAAATATTGTAAGATGCCCGCAAGCCATCATCGTTACTTTGAGACGTTGAAGCAGACATACTGTGCACGGTGGGTCTCTTTTCATATTTTTCCTTCAATGTTTGAAAATATTTAAATCTTTACCTATTTTATCAGGATGACACCTTCTTAGATGATCTTGGGGCTTCGATGGTTTCATAGAGTCATTGCTCAAAACTTTGATGCATAAAAGGCATATGGGCAATCGTTTGTCTGCCTTTGATGGAAGAAAACCAAATTTCAAATAATCAACACTGTACTGTCGACATTTCTTCTTAAATTCAGCCATGTTTCGTTTACCTACCTGTAAAGAAAAAAATGTTTGTTTTAGTAATCATAAGGCGACTTTAACAGGATATGGCTATTTTAACAGAATAAAATAGGATTAATTAATTACTGCAATGAAAAAACCAAAATGCCGGCGGCAAAACTGATTTTTAATTATTAAAAGCAATAAACTGCTAAGACCCATATAGAGGTTTTCACAAAACGGCTGGACCTATTTTAATGTAATATAAAATATTTTTTCGATTAATTATATTTTAATACATTTCTGTAAATTCGAGAGAAAATACTTTTAAAGAATATTTTGACATCAAAACTCCTCGATTTTAATGATTTATTTATTACTTTGATGTACGTTACTGGTGGTACATAAAGACACGTACAATTGATGAAAATATTTTTACTCATTTAGCATTAGCAACTACGAGGGCACTGAAATATGTACAAACATGCAGGTCAATCATATATCTCTCCTTTAGTGAATCACCACAGTCGGGTAAATAAATAATTTTATAATAAAAAGTACCAAAAGTTCAATATTTCTCGGCTTTCTGTTCTTTTATAGAAGTGTTGAATAATGGCCCTGTTCAGTATTTAATATTTATTACGTACTTACTACACGCAAACATAACAAATATAACATTATTACAATATAAAATAAAAGTATGAATAACAAATAGGCAGGTACTTACTTTTTCCGATACTGTCAAACACTGACATCGATTCACTCACACTTTTCTTTTCAAAATTCCGGAAACAAATGAGTAACGTTTGTCCTTGGCATTCGTATTTATACTGGTGAAGAATCAAACAAGTTCATGCAAGATTGCAAGCACAGCACAAGTCGTATTTCGTCCCTTTGCACGTCTGGACGGGTTGCGTTGCGGGCGGGCGGGTAGGCGGCGCTTTGCAAGTCTCGACGCGCGTTGTACTGAATATCGAATATGCAAGTTTTTACAAGTAACAGTCGCTGACCTTTTTAAATACACTACTCAAAAAAATTAAGGGAGGTTTTAAAACAAGAAAGTTAATGCTAAATAAAAGGCTAACTAAAAAAATTTTTTTTCAAGCCGTGGACCAAAAAAAAAGCAAAATATTTGCAATATTATTTTTTCGCGCTATCTGTTAGGATTGCATGAGAACCGTAGCTCCTAAAAAATTTTAGCCAAAAAATCTGAAAATTAGAATCTTAAAGCTTCAAAATGCTTTTTTTTAAAGTCTCAATACGACCATTTTTCACCGAAATACAGCCTGTCAAAAATCACCGAAAATTTTGGAATTTTTTTTTGCTCCCTTAATTTTTTTGAATAGTGTATTATCTGCCTACATTGATAGGTAAAGCCAAGCCAACATTTTTTGTTCTTTACTATCGAAACTAGATAAATTTTCGTGGACCCCCACTTACAACTTGTGAACCCCCATTTTTTTTTCACGCTAACGTAGACCCCCGTCGAGTCTCCCGTGGACCCCTGGGGGTCCACCTGAAGCACTTTGGGAATCACTGATTTAGACTAAATGTATAATTTCGAATTTTTTTTTTAATACCATCGTTTATTGGATATGCTTAGTACAATCTTAATTACAAATTAATTTATTACTATTGTTGATTTGTACGGGTCAATTACCAAGCAGTGCGAGTGCGGGTTTGAACACATCAGTATGCATTTCCCAAGATTAAATTAATCTAACTTAATCTAAACTTAACTTTAACACTTTATACAAATTCATGTGGTTTGGTTCGCTTCAATCTTCTGATTTCTTGCGCGTTGTCTAGGAGTTGTTTTGCTTCCACGTTGCGTTGGTGTGATTCAGTAATCTTCTTTCGTGTGTTATGGCGTAATCTTAAATAACTTCATGGGTCCATTTGATTTCAAGATCATCGTGCAATTCTTTGTTGGTTACGTAGCAATAAGCATTGGTAATCAATCGAAGAAATTTGTTTTGGGAGCGTTGGATTATCAGTCGATTTGATGTCTAGTGCAACCCCATATTTGCACCCCATAAGTCCATATTGGCTTTATTATCGACTGATAAATCAATCTCTTTGATCTTAGGTCAAGTTGGGAGTATCTTCCGACTAACCAATATAGTTGTCTAATTTTGAGTCTGATCTGCTCAGCTTTCTGTCTAACATAATGTTTCCAATTTAGTGTACCATCGAGATGGATGCCGAGGTATTTCGCTGACTCTGCTTGAGGGATTGGACATCCTCCAAGTGATATGATTAGGTTGCTGTCTTTTCGCCGCAACGTAAAAATTGACATGAACAGATTTCGAGCCGTTAAGTTGTATTTTCCAGTCTCTAGTCCATTTGTGGATTTTGTTAACTGCAACTTGTAGTTTTTCTATTGCTTTAGGCAGAGATATATCTTTGGCTATAATGACTGTGTCGTCAGCAAATGTTCCAAGTACTGTTTCTTTTGTTGTTGGGATATCGACAGTGTAGAGCAGGTAGAGGAGTGGTCCTAAGACACTACCCTGCGGAACTCCAGCGGAGATTGATTGGCATATTGAGAATGTTCCTTCATTTTCTTTCGGAAAGATACGACTCCAATAATTGACAATAGTTCTGCGGCAGCAATTTGCTGATCTTGTAGATCAGTCCCATATGCCATACTCTGTTAAACGCCTGTGACACGTCAAGGAATATTGCAGGGCAGTATTTTTTTTCTTTAAACGCATTTTCAATAACAGCTGTCACTCTATGCACTTGGTCTACTGTTGAGTGGCGATTTCGGAATCCAAACTGGAAATCTGGTATATTTATATGTGGTTTAAGACGTTTTAACAGTAGTTTTTCAAACAATTTTGATATGGCAGGTAGCAACGAGATAGGCCTATATGACCTGACTTGTTCTGCCGGTTTGTCAGGTTTTTTAAGCATAATTAATTGTATATATATCAATCGGTTTTATAACGTCTTCCGATGCCTAATTTCCACTCCTCCCGGTTTCTCCATCCCTCCTCCTCTAGATCTCTCTCTAGTACTTCCTTGTTGATTCCTGCTCTCCAGCTTTGGCGTGGTCTTCCTCGCTTTCTTTTTCCATGAGGGTTCCAATTTAAAATTTTTTTAGGTAGTCGGTCTTGTGACATTCTCTGTACAGGTCCGTACCATATCAACTGTTGGGTTCTGATTTCGTCGCTTTATTTCTAAAACTAGTCTTAACGTGTCATTTGGTATGCGGTCTTTTCTGGATTTTCTGGCTGTTCGTCTCCAGAAATCCATTTCTGTAGCTTTTAGTATTTTTTTTCTGTTCTTTCCTTCAATGGCCACACCTGGGAGCTGTAAGTTATTATACTTTTCACTACTGAGTTCTAAATTCTCTTCTTATTTTCAATGGTTATGTTTTTGTCCCATAGTATACTATTAAGCACTGCAATCGCTTTTCTTCCTTGGATATTCCCCTCGAATATTGCTTCTTCCAGTGTTCCGTCCCTAGATATTCTCGTTCCCAAATACTTATAACTGGCACAGTGTTTAATGCGTGTGCTGTGGCCAGTTCCAAGTCCTGCTGTTGTCCTCCGATGCACATGTACTCGGTCTTTTTAATATTGACTTCTAGGCCCTATTTTTCATATTCCTCCATAAGTTTTCATGTCATGTATTCCATATCATCGATGTCCTGAGCGACTACTACCTGGTCGTCTGCAAATGATAGCGTATACAATGTAGTATCGTCATCCAGTGGTAATCCCATACTGCTGCATTTCCTTTCCCAGTTCTTCAGTGCACTCTCCAAATAGATTTTAAATAGCGTTGGGGATATACAGCAGCCCTGTTTGAGACCCTTTGTGACCTGGAACCCTGTTGTTATACCATATTTGGTTTTCACACTACTTCTTGCGTCCTGGTATAAGGATTTTACGGCTTTAATTATTTCGGTGCTTACATTACTCTGTTGTAGTGTTTCCCACAATCTCATTAGGGGCACGCTGTCGTAGGCCTTTTTTAAATCAACAAACAAGGCATGGACTTCCTGATCAAATGCTGTTTTCTTTTCTAGGATTTGTGTCAGTGAGAAGAGATGGGCTATTGTGGATCTTCCTGCTCTAAAACCTGCCTGTTCTTCAGCTTCTAAGTCCGCGTATTCCGTTTCTATTCTATTTTTAAGTATTTTTCCGTATATTCTGCTAATAGATCCTGTAACCGTTATTCCCCTATAGTTATCGCAATTATTTTTGTCTCCTTTTTTATGAATTGTTGATATGTATGATATTTTCCATTCCTCAGGTACTTCTGATGTGTTAATGCATCTTTGGAATAAGTTCCTCAAAGCGCTAAATAGCTTTTCAGTTCCGTATTTTACTATCTCTCCTGGGATGTTTCCTGGTCCTGGAGCTCTACCATTTTTTAGCGTTTTACATACTTCTTTAACTTCTGATGTTGCTATCCTTATTGGGGATCCTCGTATAACTATATTTGGGTTTCCATGTTGGGTACTTTTGAACTCTGGTCTATCTTCTGTTAGCATATTTGTAAAATATTGGTTCCATTTTTCTGGTGTTATTGGTGAGAAGATTTCTCTTTTCCGTTCTGTTCTCATATTTTTAAGAAGTCTCCAGCTTTATGTGCTTTTTCTTCCTCCTATGTAAGTGTTGAGTCTTGAGCATGTCTTTTCCCATTGGTTGTTCTTTTTATCACTAATCATTTTGCGTACTCTAGCTTGGGATTCTTTGTATTTTACTTTGTCGTTTGTGCTCTTTGAACTTAAGTATTTGTGATAGCTTTTCCGTTTTTCTTCAATTTCGTATTTAATTTCTTCATCCCACCAATATGGTTTTTGCTGTTTTTTTTTTTATCCCTTTTCTCTTGGTACCCTAATGCTTCCAGTGCGGCTGCGTGTAGGCATTCCTTTATATACTTATATTCTTCTTCTATATTAACAAATCCCGTCCGTTGTATCTTTTGGTCTAATCTACTCTTGTACAGATTTCTGATACTTTCATTTTGTAAGCTGTCTGTATTATATCTTATTGTTGTTTCACTTGTTGTGTGCTGTGTACTTGTATCTTCCAGTTTGCTTTCCCGTGTTGTTCGTGAGGTTATCTTTCCTTTCACAAGGTAGTGGTCGTTGCCACATGAAGCCCCTCTTTGGACTCTTACATCCAGGAAGTTTAATCTAGATCTCTGTCGTATTATCATATAGTCGATAATACTTTTTAAATCTCTTGTTGTTTGTCTCCACGTATATTTATGAATATCCCTATGCTGGTAGTGTCCGTTTAATATTGTAAGGTTGTTTTGTTCACATATCTCTATAATTCTTCTTCCGTTGTCGTTAGTAACTTCTTCGCCATATTTTCCTACCACTTTATCGTGTTCTTTCCTTCCTATTCTTCCATTTAGATCACCCAAAAGTAATATCTCTCTTGATGTTCCAATAATTATTTGTGCCGTTTTGAAACATCCCGGAACATGCTTCAGTAGCAAACAGGCATTGAATATGTATGTCAACATAATAATTGTTTTTCGTGCCAGTTCTTTCAATAAGCCAGATGAAATTTCATTAATTCCAGGAGCTTTTTTAAGGTTGAGGTTGTCGTCAATTTCCATGGCAACTTCCATAGGAGAAACCATCTTTATAGCTTTTTCGGGTTAATAAGCAGGTGTTGTATCCATTGTAGATTGGATATCATTCGGTTAAAATCCACTAGCTAAATGTTGTGCAAATAATTCAGCTTTTTCATTAGGAAATTGTCATCAAAAATATGATTTTCATTTAACATATGAGAGCCATAATTCGAATCAAATTTGTCAAAGGAGTTACCTTAAAGACGCTTACGAAAGTTTTTAATTCCAATATGCACTATGACGTTTTGTCTGTGGATCATATTCAAAACACAATATCTGGTGAGCCGAAACAACTAAAAGGAAGTTTAGATCACTGATATGGGCTTCTACGATTTCTTTTCCCTGAACTGTTGCACTGTCGAATACTTGTAATCTTCATTTAAAGTATGTAGAACAAATTTTGAGTAATCCTTTGTTTTGCTTAAATCTTCTTTCACATTTGTTTCAATTGTTTCCCTGATGAAGTTTAACGCTTTTTCCGTCATTTTCGATGCATTACGGCCATGTGTCGAGAATTCAAGAGCTCTGAATCATTTATAGTGTTCAAATTATTATGCATCTTCCCGTGTATTTGTCGTATTTTTGCATTCAAAAAAGTTTAAGTAATTTAGAAAACTTGTGGTTTTCATAAATAACCATTGCCATAAACTATTTTCATTATGCTGAATATTTCTGTGCTATTTGTGCGGTTCTTTGTCTCACGTTATAATTTCCATAATGAAATATTTTAACTGTTAAATAAGATATCGTATCACATCCATTTTAAATATCTGCCGCAAACTGGTGCATGTTCCAAGTAGAGTAGGAATAGGATAACAAACTTATCAGTAATAACTTATTTACACCAAAAAACTTGCAGATACTTCCTTATTGCGATAAGGGTTATTTAATTTTCAAACAATATTGACACAAAATATCCAAACTACTACATCATACATAAAACGAAAATTTTCTGCAAATATTGATTTAGCATTTGCTATATGTAAAATATAATATTATTTAAACAACCTAAAATAATTTATTGTATATATATATATATATATATATATATATATATATATATACAGTAGACACTCTATATAGTGAAAGACCAAAATGTTGACCGAAATTTCACTATAGAAAGTTTTTCACTATATATAAAGAAAAAATCTGTATATATTGCTATGTATGTATTTTATATTGGTAATCATTTACTTGTATTTTATAAGGTACAAGCAACAAAAAAAATTGCAAAATTGAATTATTAGAAAAGATTTTATTAAACATTTGAAAGTTTAAATAGTACATAGCATGTACAGGGCTAATAATTGAGCAACAATTATTTTTCAAAAGTAATGTTCAAAAGAAAATAACTGATTATTTTTCCTAGTACGTATGTACCTAGTATGTACATATGTATTAACAGATTTTGTATTATTCTTTTTATTTCGTATGTAGTACATACATACAAAAAGTCCGTACGTTATATCTTTACCCCGTGCGTCATAGTTTTCAGGCCATATAACAGACGACTATTATATTATTTGTCTCTTTTCACCAATAAATCGTAGGTATTGGTAAAAAGAGACAAAAAATATAATAGTCGTCTGGGATATTGCCTGAAAACTATGACGCACGTGTAAAGATATAACGTACGGACTTTATGTATGTATGTACTACATACGAAATAAAAAGAATAATACAAAATCTGTTAATACATATGTACATACTACGCACATACGTACTAGGAAAAATAATCAGTTATTTTCTTTTGAACATTACTTTTGAAAAATAATTGTTGCTCAACAAAATTCTCGCATTTATTCAAATGCATAAAGATTTGATCAGGTACACTTTCCTGGCCCCTGAGAGTAGTTCGCACAATGTCAAATGCATTTCTTATTTCATTTTCACTAAATTTAGCAGGACATTCCCCGGTTTCAGTTTCTTCTTCATGATGTTCTATACTTTTTATATCGTCAATTATGTCTTGGTCAGTAGGGAGATCTGTCGTGCCAACATCATTGTCGATTTCTAAGAAATCTTCAAGTAAAAAATCTGCGTCGACGGTAGCAGACCCCATTGCCTTTTTAAGGTGGCGAGATCCATTTCGTCTTCTTCCCATTCGTCAATTTTTTCAGTAAAACCTGCTTTAGAAAAGCAGTTTTTGATAGTTTTCTGAGAAACATTTTCACTCCATACTTTAGCGACTTTGGTTATACACTCTTTAAGGGTATAATACCCTGATCTATAGGTTGCAATTTGGAGGTCATGTTTGGTGGAAAAAAGATCAATTCAATATTCCTTAATTTTTTACTTACAGTAACTGGATGTGCAGGACAATTGTCTATAAACATCACAATCTTTCGCGTTTGGCTTTTCATTTTCGTGTCCAGTTCTTTGATCCATCTTTCGAAATTCTCAGAAGTCATCCATGCCTTTTTATTATTGGCGTAATCTAACTCCAGAGATTTAACACCTTTTAAACAACGGGGATTTTTTCTTTTACCTATGAGCGGTAATTTCAATTTTTCTGAGCCATCCATGTTTGCTCCAACCATAAGTGTCACCCTTTCTTTACTTGTTTTAACACCAAAACATTTATCACTTTTAAAAGCAAAAGTTTTATTTGGCAAACATTTAAAAAACAAACCGGTTTCATCACAATTGAAAACGTTTTTTGGCTCGTACTTTTTCAATGCACTTTTTAAAACAGTTTCAGTCCAAATGTCACAGTGCTCCTGACTAACGCTTACACTCTCGCCTGACACCATCTTGAAAACAATTGAATTGCGAGTCTTCCAGGCACTCAACCACCCTTCACTAGCTTGAAAATTAACGCAGTTAAATTCTTTAGCAAATTGTAGAGCCTTTTGCTTTATTAAATTTCCCGATATTGGTACATTTTGATGCGTACGGGCCACTTCAAAACCATCGTAAAACTGCTTCATTTACATCCTCGTAAGTACTCACCCGTACTCGTTTTCGACTGCTTGGAACACTAGGTTTCTTGATGATACTGTCGCGACTTTTTATTATCAGAGAGACGCAACTTGGAGAAACACAAAATTTTGCAGCAACATCAATTTTTTTTGCAGCCTTTATCAACTTCCTACAAAACTTTAATTTTCTCAGCTAAACTTAAACACACTCGCTTGGACATCTTACTTGATTCTTAAACAAAAAGAAACTGAACCTGAATTTGCGAATTACTAGGCCTCGACTACAAAATGGGTTTTTCCCCGGGTTTCTATAAAATGGATTATTCCCCGGGTTTCTCACAGAAATCTACCTGATTTATTGCCAACCATTAGGCGTTATAAACGCGTTAAGAATCTTTTCAAAAGAATGCGTCATAAAAATGGAATTCGTGCTAATGTTAGATAAAAATGGGAAGACCGAAATGGCCAAGATCTCAATAAAATGCATAAAAATTTATACATAAAATTTTACTTTACAGATTCACTATATGCAGGGCTTTTTACATGAAATTTCATTAAAATATTCTAGGTCTTGAAAAAATTGCACTATAAAGAGTTTTTCACTATATAGAGTTTCACTATACACAGTGTCCCTTGGGCTGACTCCTACGGGACCGACCGAAAGTGTCCGTTCAAGAGGGATGTCTGGTTAAAAGAAATATAAAAACAAATCATTTTTTAATGAAAACTGTAATTAAAGAATTTGGGACATTTAAAACGTATACTTATGTAGTATATACATATTTTTAAAATAAACAAAAAACTTAAGGAAAAAACAAAGATTTGTTACCTTTAGATACATATAAGATATAATAGGATAGAGTTATACATATGAAATGAAAGGTCACTTTAATGACACAAAAATTCATATATTGTTATTTGTCTCATCTTTTTCTTTAAAATGGCGTCCACAAATCTTATTTCTAATTTGGAAAGAAGCTCTAAAGTCTCGCCATCTCCGTGATCTTCGGCAAAACTTTTAAGCTGCTTGGTTAGGGCAATAGCTTCACTATAATTTGGGATAGCATCTGTTGGTACTGGAACCTCATCGACATCAGAATCTTCGGAAAGTCCTTGTATTTCAACTGGATTTTCAATTTCTTGTTCTGAATCTGGAATTTCAACATATAAATTTTCATCTATGTTCAAAAAATAATTAAGGTTTTCATTATCAGTCAATTCCAACAAAGTCTTATTTTTAAGGATATCTGCAAGTACGTTAAGTGGTAAGTCATCTCCTGGATCAGATGTAACAGCCTCAGTTAACTGGTCTTCACGTTGCATATTTTAATGCTTAAATCCCGCTTTACGAAAGCAGTTCTTAACTGTTTCCTTGTTTACTTGTTCCCAAGCGGTTTTTGCAAAGTAAACTGGATCCAGTGGCGTAATTTTCTTAATTAACTCAAAAGCTGTACCAGCAGTTTCAATGGTTACTATCGGGTGTTTTAGTATTAGACTTCGGTAATAAATTTTAAAATTTTTTATAATTCCCTGGTCAAGTGGTTGACGAGCTGATGTACAGTTAGGGGGCAGAAACAATATTTTAATATTTTTTAAGCGGGCGTCCTTTGGATAAGATCCTGCATTGTCTAAAAATAACAAAATTTTTCTTTTTTTCTTTTCTCCTTTCCCAGTCAAGATCTTGCAACCACTCTGTCATAATTTCTCCTGTTATCCAAGCTTTCTTATTATATGTCCAAGTTACAGGCATATTATTTATGTTAATATTTTTAAATGCTGCCTTACTACTAAGAGTTTTTCTTCTTCTCCCGCCATATTTGCACAATGCAAAATTGTAAACCTCCCTTTGAGATATTTACCACAAACACATTTTTCTTTTTTTAATGTTAGCGTTTTATGGGGTAGAGCCCTAAAATACAGGCCTGTCTCATTGGCATTATATCCCTTAATTAAAGAAGGGCATTTTTCCCAGAATGATGAAATATCTTCAGCAATAACCGAAGCTCGTTCTCCTGAAATCGCTTTAAAAACTTATGTTGTGGCGGATTCTAAATTTATTAAGCCAACCAGAAGAAGCACTGATTGTAGAATGCCCCAGAGACTCGGTTATTTCTTTTGCTTTGCATCGTATTAGCGGACCTGAAAAAAACATGAAAAATAAGTTTTTTTTGCGTTTTTGTCACGACAAGCCTACTTACCCCTTTTATCCATTCTTTGAATTGATATGAAAAGAAAATCAACACCCTAATTCCAGAAAACCTTATCTAAAAAAAATAATTCATGTGCATACCTGTCAAAGGAATCCCCTTATGGCGAGCTGCGATAAACCAGTTATAACACAACTTGTCAATTTTGGTACCATCACCAGTCAAAAAGCTTCTTTTTTCATTCAAATTGCTGCTCGTCATCCACCTGTTTAGAAGAATTTCTCTATGTTTAAGTATATCACCAGCTTGTGTTTTTCCGATATTAAAACGCTTGGATAAGTCCCTTATACTTAACTTTTCCTTATTGTGAACTTTAATAGTCTCAATTTTTTTCTTTAAGCGTGAGAATTTTTCTATTTGGAGCAATATCTACAATGAATGTGTCGCTCACTGTGTCTCTTTTTCGCATAGGAGTCAGACTAATATTAAATCCTCGCGTGTACCGAAAAATTGAGATCGGTAAATCCCCGGTTTACTCGGGGAAGTCCCTCAGTGAAAGTAGAGAGCGAGGTTGGCGCGCAGTGCGATTGGAAAACGCAACAGTGATATTCGCCACAAAAAAGACAAGGCGTTTATTTTTTTATTATATGAAAGTCGGTCGGGACTATGAGAAACTGTTCCTTCAAGGGAGGTATCCGTGTAAGTGTGGTGTTCGCGAAAGGGAATTTTAATATATATATATATATATATATATATATATATATATATATATATATATATATATATATATATATATATATATATATATATATATATATTATATATATATATATATATTTATATATATATATATATATATATATATATATATATATATGTATATATATATATATATATATATATATATATTATATATATATATATATATATATATATATATATATATATCTTCTTATTCGCATAACTTTCAGTAAGTAATAATTAAAAAAACCGGTAAAGTAATTTACATGGTACTACCCCCGCTTACATACAGTTCTAATATTAATACTGAATTTGGCTTTCTTGAATCCGGGCATTAAAACTCGATATTCCACTTTATTGTGAAATATTAATAACAAAGACAAGTGTAGCAGAAGGAGGAGTATCAAATATATTTAGAACTGAAACCTGACATTAACATTCATATACTATTTCTATTAGAGTTGAAAATAAGAATATAATAATATAATTTTCAGCACCCAAGAACCCCGAAAAAGATATATAAAACGACATACGCGAAACAACTTCTCCTTCCCTCTCTAACCCTATAACTACTTACATACTTGACTGTAAATATCAACGATTAAAACTTATCTCTTATTGCATTCAAAAACCCAGAATAATTTTCGTAATACTATTGAAACTATATAATATTTAATAACTCCCATCCCCTCGAACGATATTGTCCACATACTACATGTTTCTTTTCTATATGAAGTATTTTATGTATACCAACTTCAAAACCAAAATCTCGTTCCATGCGAGAGTTATCATACTAAGAATCCGACAGATGAACAGAGCGACGGAAACAGAAAATTATGTTTTTCGTAATTTAAAAATCTGCCACGCGAACAAATGCAAAAATCATAAATGGTGATCATTTTCACGAATACTATACTTTCCTTTGGCCAGGGAAACGTTTTTAGTTGGAAAAGTACATGGAGACGTAATACGACATGACGTATTATTTATTTTTGAAATTATTTACTTTTTTCATATTACATAATAGTTTTAGGTCATAGGTCACTTTGGGAATCTCGAGCAGTTGCTCTTGACATATCCAAGGCATGCGACCGTGTTTGGCACGATGGGCTGTTGGCTAAGGTACGTTCTTATGGTATGTCTGAAAAGTTCTGTTTGTGGCTCTCACGTTTCCTCAGAGGTCCTTCTTTACGAGTGGCAGTCGACGGATTTCTTTCTAATACCTTCACTATCAACGCCGGTGTACCCCAAGGCTCCATACAGTCTCCTACTCTCTTTCTCATTTATATTAACGATCTGTTGGAAAAGACCGAGAAGCCAATCTACAGCTTTGCAGATGACAGTACACTTATCTCTTCATTCACTTTGAACGCTCGGACATCGGCTACTCAGACGAATATCCGCAGACAGCAGGAAGTCATTTAACTTAACAAAGATCTGGAAAAAATTCTTTCGTGAGGTGACAGTAACCAAGTGGAATTTAACGCTACAAAAACCCATGCGGCAGTTTTTTCTAAAAAAGTTAACGTGAACCCGACATAGTTATGTCGGGGTCCATTCCTCTAACATCGTCACTCAATTTGCCGGGCGTTAATTTGGGAGCAAATATGTCCTGGCATGAACATGTTGCAGGCATAGCAAGGAGAGCTTCTCAAAAGTTGGGAATATTATTTCGAACCAGAAAGCTTTACAGTCCACAACAACTGTTAATTCTTTACAAAACTCAAATTCGACCAACTATGGAATACTGCTCCCATGTTTGGAGCTCCGCTCCCAAACATACACTGCATTTGTTGGATTCTATTCAGAGAAGAGCTGTTTGTCTGATTGGAGACCCGGAACTGACCGGCGGCCTTGATTCGCTGGAACATCGACGAACGGTTGGCGACTTGAGCCTATTCTACAAGTATTTTCATGGAAAGTGTTCGAAGGATGTGGCCCGCTTAATTCCTCCGGTAGCGATGCATGTTAGAAGTACACGTCGCGCTAATACTTCACATCCGTATGAGATTCAGCTTGTTAGTCCTCGTACAGCGCTTTTCAAGCAGTTTTTTATATGGAGAACATCATCCCTTTGGAATAATTTGCCCAGGACTGTGTTTCCCACCGAGTACAACTTACAGCGATTCAGGAGCAGCATGAATCGTTTTCTCCGCACACGTGTCGTTCCTCTAGAGCTTTAGGGACTTCCCTGTAGCACGTGTGCTAGACCTACAAAGACCTAAATAAAATTTAATAAACAGGTATACAAAAAAATCTCTATCTTTTAAATGAGACACGTGTTTTCTTGGGAATTTTTTTATGCTGAATCCAAAAAATCATTAAAAAAACACACTTAAAATTGCCAGAAAACTATTAATTTGAAAAGAATACATTTTAATAAATAACGTAAAACTGTATAATTATTAAAATTGTGGAATAAAACTTTAAATGTTCTGAATCTACATTTATCATAAAATCTTAAAAATATTAGGTTTTAATGTTCATGTTTAACAAAAAACACGCATAGGGTAAGTCCGGGATATACGCTCCAGCGGGATAGACGCCTCATTACATTTGTGTGAAATGTAAGACGCGTAAACAAAAGAATGCCTTATAATACGAACGTGCCTCTCCCTCACTTCAATTTGCCACAAAGCGTTGGTGCGTGCGGTTGTGCGTAGGAGCGCTAATGACAGTGACGAGCCAAATAGTCGAGATTTTACTTTGTGGATGATTTTCAGCCCCTTATAACTTTGGAGTTAACATGTAAGTTTATTTTATTTTTACTTCTGAATAAGGAGTAGGGTATGTAGATTATTATTAATTACATTTTTAGGATAAAATAAACGTATTTACCATTTTTTTTCGAAGGTATCTATTCCTGTGAAAAGGGATATATGCCCCGATATGTTTTGGCATAGTCGCCCCTAAGAGCGTCTATCCCTACTTCATCTTAATGCATGCTGGCTTTAACGGCATCTATCCCTTGCCGTACTTAAGTGTATGTTATATGATTTAGATTGGAAATGCCCCGTAAATACAAGCGTAAAGCCGGCGTCCAACCGCGTGTCATTACTTGGACCGAGGACACATTGGCTGCAGCAATAGCAGAAATGCAAGATAAACGACTTAGCGTCAATGATATAGCAAAAAGACACGGAATACCATCTAGGACGTTACGTCGGCGGTTTGCTACACAAAATAAGAAAATAATACCATTAGGTAGGTACCTACTTTTATGATTGCACGTGTGCATTTATAATAATATTGCTTCGGATTGAGAATACTTACCTACGTCGTATAATTATGGGCAGGTAGTAATTTTTTTTTTATTTTGCCTAACTAATACCTACCATTTTTTTAGGAAAACATCCAACTCTTGGATTCGAAAATGAACGTCGGCTGGTCACACATATTCATAAGCTAGAACAAGGCATACAGTGAAAAGAAGCAAAAAAGATCAGTAAAAAGTTAAAGAAAAAATTGATTTGAAAAGAACTAAAGCTAAGAAGCAAAAAAGAAATAATTCAAGTGATTATAAGTCAAGCAATAAAGATATTACTGAGGATAGTATTGAAAGTGATAAAAATGAAAAAAGAAAACAACAAAAAGAATAGCATTGAAAAACAAAGAAAAGATAAAGAGAAAATTAAAAGAAAACTGAGGAAGCGAACAGCTATGAAATTTTACAGTTCTAGTTAAGACGATAATAAAGAGAATGAGAACAGTAGTTTTGAAGTTGAAGAAATAAAAAAACAAAAGACAAAGAAACAAAAACACGACAAAACTTTTCCAAAACCAAAGAAACATTCAAAAAGGCAAAGCCTGCTTTAATATATAGTTCTAATGATGAAAATGATGGAGTAGATGATAAGAATCTAGATGAGGATCATTGCGTGGAATGTCTTGACTATTATAGTAACACCAAATCCAAAATAGATTGGATCCGTTGTGTTATATGCCACAAGTGGCTCCACGAAACATGCACATTATATCGCAATTATTGCAACAAATGTGGGCGAATGCAGATTATTGCCACCAAAATGGCTAAATAGTTTTGCAGTTTTTAAGACGATTATATTTTTTGTACCTAAGATGATTGATCTCTATACCTAGTGTTTTTAATTAATATGTTTATTTTTGTCCATGTTTAGTAAACTAGTAACATCATCTTAAATAATTGAAAAAAACACCTAAAAAGAATATATATATATATATATATATATATATATATATATATATATATATATATATATATATATATATATATATATATTTAATAAATAATAATGTTGATTCAAACATATATTCAAAATGTTTCTTTTCTTGCAAAGAGCATCTATCCCCTCCAAAAAATTAGGTCTGGGGCATATATACCGCATACGAGGCATCAATCCCGTTATGCAGTTTTATTTTAAACTCAAAATATACGGTTTATTTATTGACTAGTCTACAAAAAGTAATACGAGGTGATTAAATGAAGTACCAAAGTTAGTGCACATATGAAAATCATGTGCGTATTATTTGTATGTTAAGAGGTATGAGTAAAATAAAAAAAGTTGAGCACATATCCCGGATTTACCCTACACCACCTTCAGTTAACCTACGTAGCAAAATGCTATAAATACGAGCAACCGCTAAATTAAAAAAATCTTTTTAATTTTTATTAATATTAAACAAAATTATTATTTCATTGCATTTATTTACTTAAAAAAGCATTTACCAACCACATACCATCCTTGTAAGTGTTACAAGCGAGTTTTTTGTTGAAACTGAGCATAAAACTTTACGTCAACTCGATTAAGAACTTCAAAAAACACTGGAAATAACAGGTTTGTTCAATATTAAGAAAAATTAAAAATAATTTTTTAATTTAGCGGTTGCACATATTTATTTTAAACAGCATTTTATTACGTATCTTAATTAAATGTAGTGTATTGGTATTTTTTAGTGTTCCGTACACTTATAAGATCACTTCGGTGTCTGTCCGTCTGTCTGTCCGTCTGTCCGTCTGTCTGTCCGTCTGTCACACCCGATTTTGTCCGAAACTATTTGTCATAGAAAGTTGAAATTTGGTAGTAATATACATGGCCTCATCAGAGCCATGTAGTTTTGAGAGTTAAATTTTGACTTAAGGGGTTAGTTTTGGGGGTGAAATCAGAAGTGAAAAAAAAAATTTTTTACTAGGTAATCGAGTGTGGTGTCAAATGAAAGCTTGTGAAAACACGAGTAAAAAATATATATATATAATGTAATACTTGCGCGCACTTTTCTTTGTAATATTTTTAAAAAATCGCGAAAAATCGCTGTCCACCCGCCTTATCTCGGAAAACACTTATCAAAAAATTTTGAAAAAATTCTGGAATATTCTCCACGGGGTGTAGATTGAACGAAAATTATCACGAGTGCATTACCTGTAATAATTTATCTGGTATATAAAAAAAACAGAAATTTCAAGGTCATCAACTTTCAGTAAAGATTGGAAATAAACTTTGTTGAAAACTTATTTGGGGTGTGTTTTGTGAAGTCACTGATCATTTTGTATCACCGTAACATAAATTTTGACTCAAAGGATTCGTTTTGAGGGTGAAATCGGAAGTGAAAAAAAAAATTTTTTTTACTAGGTCATCTAGTGTGGTGTCAAATGAAAGCTTGTGAAACCACGAGTAAAAAATATATATATAATGTAATACTTGCGCACACTTTCTTCGTATTACTTTTAAAAAATCGTGAAAAATCGCTGTCCCCTACCTTATCTCGAAAAGTACTGATCAAAAAATTTTGAAAAAACCCTGGAATATTCTCCACGGAGTATAGATTGAACGAAAATTATCATTACCTTTAATAATTTATCTGGTACAGAAAAAAAAAAAACAAAATTTCAAGGTCACCAGTTTTCAGTAAAGATTGGAAACAAACTTTGTTGAAAACTCATTTGGGGTGTATTTTGTGAAGTCACTGATCATTTTATACCACCCTAACAAAAATTTTTATTTTAAAAACAATCAACGTACGGAACACTAATTGTGCAAGTTTAACTTGCACTTGACCGGTTTTTTTTTGTTGAACATGAACACCAAAACCTAATATTTTTATTTTTTTATGACAAATGTAGATTCACAAAATTTAAAGATGTCCGAAATAATAGTTTTATCCCATAATTTTAATGATTATACGATTTTACGTTATTTATTAAAATGTATTTTTGCCAATTTAATAGTTTTCTGGCAACTTTAAATGTTTTTTCTGAAAAAACCTCACGGTGGATGTTTTTTTTATGATTTTCTTGGTTTCAGCATAAAAAAAATACTTAAGAAAACACGTGTATCACTTAACTTTTTTTTGTGTACCTGTGTATTTTTTTATTAACGATACCGAACTACCTATTGCTCGCAATCTATGTAGTAATCTTCATGGTGTCTAAATCTTTTACATAAAAGTATTCATTCTTAGCAACACTACACCTACCTGAAGATAAACCACTCTCGTTTGATATGGGACAATGGTCGATAAAACGATGCGCCCACACCTGTAGCATAAATATTTTCACGAATACCATTGTCTATTGGGATTTCTTGTAATTAAATGTACGGAATTTTAAAAATTCAAAGGCTCGAACATTTTTTAAGGAAATTAATATTATTGAATGAAAAACAGTACTGAAGATCTTTAATTTCAAGTTTATTTAACATTACCATCACCGGCAAAAAATGCTTTTAAGAGAAAAAATTACCACAGCTCTCTCCCAACACATCGTCGATAGCTTCAATCGCAAGTATCAGGTTGGAGCTGTATTCCTCGACATTTCTAAAGACTTTGACCGAGTATGGCACGAAGGACTCATCCTCAAGTTTATCCGTCACAGCTGTCCCACAAATATCACGCGACTAGTTTTTCTCTCGGACCGTACATTCCAGGGTCGAGTCAATCAGACCATTTCCGAAGTCAGACTCATTCGAGCCGGAGTCCTCCAAGACTCCGTTCTTTCCCCTCGTTTATTTAACATCTCCACGGCCAACATTCTCAAGTCGGACCACACTTTCCTTTTCATGTACGCCGATGACACCGCCATCACCGCCACCACCAAGTCGGATTATCACCAGCCGCCTCCAAAGCCATCTCAACACCCTAGTCCCCTGGTTCGATCACTGGAGAATCCAGATCAACCCAAGCTATCATATTCATCAAGGCTCGCCTCTCCACTCCAGCAAACCTCACCCTCCAAGGCGCCACACTCCGATGGTCAAACAGCATCAAGTACCTGAACCTCCACTACAACAAGCGGCTAGTATGGAAGAACCAGGTTACCGTCTCCGCCAAGAAAGCAAACTAACTCCTCGGCAAGCTATATCCACTCCTGAGCAAGTCCAGCAAATTGTCAATTCGCAACAAGTTGACAATTTACAAGACGATCATCCGAGCCGAAATGACCTACTCCAGCCAAATGTTCATATCCGCAGATCCACCCTCCAGACCATCCAAAACAAGGCCCTCCGCATCATCGCTACAGCCTCATGGTTCATCCGCAATACTCAGCTTCACAGAGACCTCCAGATGCCTACAATCCGGGAATTCATCAGAGACGCCCAGCCAAATTCCTAGACAAAATCATTCACCACCCCAACCAATCAGGACCGCCTACTTTCTCCCTCCACGCGAAGCCCGCAGCGGTCTGCTAGGACCCAGCGACCCCCTGCCACCGGATCGGCTTAAGTTAATCTTAATTAATTTTAAATTTTCTGCTCATGAAATATCCTAGGGTCCTCTTACATATGAAGATATAAAAAACAATAGGATCTCCCAGACGTACTGTCGTCTTGATAAATTCTTAATTTATCCGCGAATACTTAAATACCATTAGGATTTTTATGTTCCTTAGACAAAAAACTTTATACTTGTGTAGCTAATATTGATATACAGACAAGAATCAAAACAAATGTACTTAATATGATAGTTTATTAATGAATTGACTGTACAGGGTGAGTCAACGATAGAGTAAAGTTTATTATCTCATTTGTTTCGGGAATGACGAAAAAATGTTAAATACAATAGTTTTAGGGAATATTAAGGTGTGGGCGATATAACACATGTTTTTTTTTTAAGTGGAACATCCTATTTTCTAATTTATTTTTAAATTCTGTGTAAAATTTTATAACTTTTTTATTAATAGTGTTATTTACCTAAACCCAGAAATTTTTCTAATATTTCAATTTTTTAAAAAAAAAATACTAGTTTTCAGTTTTGTAAAAAATTGCCAGTAGCATCATTGTTTCTGAAGGTAGAATACTCATAATTGGTACGAGCGTTCTATAGAGATGAGAAAAAAAGGTATATGTAAAGAAATTTGAGTCAGATGCTACAGGGTGTTCAAAATAAATTTATGCATTTCAACTATTTTAAATTGAAAAATCTCAAATTTTTTAAATGGCCCACCCTGTATATATATTATTTTTTCTGATAGATTTTACAAAATCCTCCAACTTTTATTAAATATGTCATATACCTATTTCTAATATTTTTCCATATATTTTGAATTTTTCAATTTTTTCCCTTGTTTTTAATACCCTTACGCTATAACATCATAGTTACCATGACAAAACAAAAATGTAGGCATTGTCAAATTTTGACAGGTCTATTAACCAAGTAAAAAGAGCTTAATTTGTTGTAGTAAGTGACGTATAAAGGTAATAGTTACGGATTTTCCTAAAAATGAATTAATTGATATGGTTTATATACTGGGAGAGGCGGGAAAAACATGTCTTTTGGCAGTAGGGCTTTACGGAGCGAAATGAATAAATTTATTTTGAACACTCTGTAGCATCTAATTCAAATTTTTTTACATATATCTTTTTTTCATCTCTATAGAACGCTCGTACCAATTATGAGAACAGAACAGAAACAAACTTCAAGCGGACTAAGCGCTGGCATATAGCAGGAAAGCCCAAGTAGCCATACAAGCATATGTTCACGAAATTATTAGGGATTAGACGGGACTACTGCAACTCAAATAGTCAAGCTGCTCTCAAGAGTTCAGACATATATCGACTCCAAAATCACGATGGAGTGTAAACGGCATTTGTTAAAGCTCTCCTCCAGGAACAACTAGTATGGGTTCCAGGACTTTCGGGGATAAAAGGTAATGAAAAACCAGACGCATTAGTAAGATTAAAAGCTGGAAAAATCATGCAGGGGTCTAAAACCAGCTTTGGTATCCCACAATAGGTGGTAAAAACGACAATCAACAGTTGTTCATTTCAGCAACATCTAAATCGTTGGCTAGCAATATCTCGCCAAAAACAAGCGAGGCATGTAATTCACGACTTCTCAAAGAAACTAACAACTGGTGTCCTTCGTTTAACAAGATCACAGACCAAAATAGTGGTGGGGCTAATCACCAGCCACCGTCATCAGAGAAAACATTTAAAGAAAAAAAGGTGTCCACAATGGTCCCACGACATGTAGACGACTGTAGTAAAGAAGAAACCTCTATGCACATCCTATATGGATGTGCAGCTTTAATTCGGAATAGACATAATTTCTTCGGAAATCTACATCGTGGCGATCAATTACGACATAAAGGGTTTGGAAAGCAGCTAATAAACCTTCGTAAAGGGACGATGCTCATGTAACCAAGAGAGGGAAGCATAATAAACTAAGAGGCTGCAGTGCACAAATAGACACAATATCCTACCCTGCCGACAACTAACCGACAACTAACATTGAACACGTAGTACCTAAATGAAATAAAATTAAGTTGTTCATTACTTTTTATAGGAACATACATTGTTTATATTTTATTGGCCCTTAATCTTAACCAACTAGCTATTTAAATAACCGGCCAAGTACAAGTCGGACTTGCGCAATTAGTGTTCCGTACGTTAAAATAAAAATTTCCGTTACGGAGGTATAAAATGATGAATACATTTTTTGGTTTTTTTCATGTACCAGATAAATTATTAAAGATAAGCACACGGAATCATATTCGCCCTGTGGAGAATATTCCAAAATCTTTTCAAAATTTTTTGAGATAAGGGACAGCGATTTTTCGCATTTTTTAAAAATAATACAAAGTAAAGTGTGCGGCAGTATTACATTATATATATTTTCGAAGTTGTGTTTTTTTTTTTATGGGTCTAACACACGTGCTGCAGGGAAGCCTCTAAAGCGCTACAGGAGCGACATGTGTGCGGAAAAAAAGCGATTCACGTTGTTCTCGAATCGCTGTAAATTGTACTCGGTGGGAAACACAGCGCTGGGCAAATTATTCCAAACGGACGATGTTCTCCATATAAAAGACTGCTGGAAAAGCGTTGTACGCGGAGTAACAAGCTGAACCTCATACGAATGTGAAGCACCAGCGCGACGTCTATTTCTAACATGCACCGCTTTGGGAGGAATTAAGTGGGCTACATCCTCCGAACACTTTCCTTGAAAATACTTGTAGAACAGACTCAAGTCGCCAACCGTTCTTCGATGTTCCAACGAATCAAGGGCAGCCGGTCAGTTCCGGGTCTCCAATCAGAAGAACAGCTCTTCTTTGAACAGAATCCAACAAATGCAGTGTATGTTTGGAAGCAGAGCCCCAAACATGTGAGCGGTATTCCATAGTTGGTCGAATTTGAGCTATGTAAAGAATTAACAATTATTATGGAGTGTAAAGCTTTCTGGTTCAAACTAATATTCCCAACTTTTGAGAAGCTCTCCTTGCTATGCCTACAACATATTCATGCCAGCACATATTTGCTCCCAAACTAACGCACAACAAATTGAGCGACGATGCTAGGGGAATGAAATGCCCCGACATAACTCTGTCGGGTTCAGCAACGTTAACTTTTAGAAAACACTGCCGCCTGGGTTTTTGTAGCGTTAAATTCCTGGTCTTTCCCAGCAGATCGTTAATGTAAATGAGAAAGAAAATAGGAGACAGTATGGAGTCTTGGGGCACACCGGCGTTGATTGTGAAGGTGTTAAAAAGAAATTCGTAGACACCACTCGTAAAGAACGCTTTTTGAGGAAACATGAGAGCCACAAAAACAACTTTTCAGACATACCACAAGAGCCTAGCTTAGCCAACAGTCCATCGTGCCAAACACGGTCGAATGCCTTGGATATGACAAGAGCAACCGCTCCAGATTCTCCAAAGTGTTCAATTGCGTTGTTCCAAACATGTGTTACATAAATCAGAAGATCTCCTGTTGATCTATGTTTACGAAAGCCATATTGGCGATCGCTAAAGCTTTCATTTCACACCCCACTCGATGACCTGTTAAAAACTTTTTTTTTCATTTCCGATTTCACCCCCCCAAAACTAACCCCTTAAGTCAAAATTTAACTTTCAAAACTACATGGCTCTGATGAGATCATGAATTCCTATATTAGTGCCAAATTTCGAGTTTCTGCGTCAAATAGTTTCAGAGAAAATCGGGTGTGACAGACAGACAGTCAGACTCCGAAGTGATCTTTTAAGTGTCCCGTACGAAACATTAAAAAGGTACTTAAAGTTTAACTTTTACTTAGTATTAGAGACATTGACAATAATACCAATTTATATTTAAATGCCATTGTCGATATATCAACACTAGAACTACACCGTTTTAAGAATCTATTTTTAAACAGTTGTGATATTGCAACAGACAAAAACACAAGATTATTTATCTTTTGAAAAATTTCAAAATGACTTTTAAATAACACTTAATTATGAAATATTAACATGCTAACATAGTTTTCTAATATCACAATCTTTGGCGCCATAATGTTATTTTTTTAACCGGCTTATTCTCCAACAATTTAATTTGTTTTTTTTAAAGTGAAAAAAATAAATACAAAGACAAAGCTAATATATTTAAATGATAAAGAAACAATAATTTAAAAATCATATTTTATTCCCTCTATAACTAACTACATGTATATCATTTTTTTTTATTGGAAACCCCATTAAATCGTGTTGCTATTAAAAATAATATTTCGCTACTTATGCTCGAATTCCTAAAGAACTCTTTTTCTTTGAAGTCAAAGGATATTAAATATATACATATTTTTAAGTTTAAACATAATGATTTTTTTATTGAGAGCTGTGCTATAGAATACCACACCTGCATTCAAAATAACCAGATAATTTTACTATCACACGTATTGTCTTTTGAGACGAATTCGGTCATTTTTTTGGGGTCATGTTCTTTCAGATGAAAGTAAAATCAAAATAAACTTGTATACTTTCAAAACAACATATCTTCATTGCGACATGATCAGTAATTTTGATGCGCTAATAATGTTACTGCTGATAGTTTTTATTTTTCTACCAATTGGGAAAAATGTGTTTGTAGAACTAACTTTTTCTTAGCTAAATTTTAGGGCATAAAAAATAATTTTAGACTTTCGTTATTTTCTCTTATAGAGTATCCAATTTTCATTGTAACTGTAGAATATCTCGATAATCACAGCACCGCACTACTTTTTGACGGAAGAAGAGATATTACAATTAAATTTTAAAAATCGTTTATTGGAAAGATGATGAGAGAAAATGGCTCGATATATCTTATGCGACTTTATTGACATTTTTACACTCTTTAGTTATTTCTGAAAGCCAGAATGGATTAAATTTGAGCATCGTGTTGGGACTCTAGCTCCATGATATCGTGTCGACATACGGCATCAAGAGTCCCGGGTTCCAATCCCGACAAATCAGTGTACTTATTAATTAATTTATTTAAGTATATTTGGCTTGGCCACATACATAGGTAGTAGTTCTTATATTTTGAAAATCATATTTTATTCCCTCTATAACTACATTTATATCATTTTTTTTTTATTAGAAATCGAGTTGCTATTAAAAATAATATTTCGCTACTTATGCTCGAATTCCTAAAGAACTCTTTTTCTTTGAAGTCATACATATATTAATATATTTAAGTTTGAGCATAAAGATTTTTTATTGAGAACTGTGCTATCGAATACCACACCTGCATTCAAATTAACCAGACAATTTTACAATCAAACGTATTGTCTTTTGAGATGAATTCGGTCATTTTTTGGGGTCATGTTCTTTCAGATGAAAGTAAAATCAAAATAATCTTGTATACTTTCAAAACAACATATCTTCATTGCGACATGATTAGTAATTTTGATGCACTAACAATGTTACTGCCGCCGATAGTTTTTATTCTTTATCAACTGGGAAAAACGTATTTGTAGAGCTAAATTTTAAGGCATAAATAACTGGTCAAGTGCAAGTTGAACTTGCACAATTAGTATTCCGTACGTTGATTGCTTTTAAAATAAAAATTATTGTTATGGTATAAAATGATCAGTGACTTCACAAAACACACCCCAAATGAGTTTTCAACAAAGTTTGTTTCCAATCTTTACTGAAAATTGATGACCTTGAAATTTTTGTTTTTTTTATATACCAGATAATTTTCGTTCAATTTACACCCCCTGGAGAATATTCCAGAATTTTTTCGAAATTTTTTGATCAGTACTTTTCGAGATAAGGTGAGGGGACAGCGATTTTTTTCGCGATTTTTTTAAAAATAGTACAAAGAAAAGCGCGCGCAAGTATTACATTACATATATATTTTTTACTCGTGTTTTCACAAGCTTTCATTTAACACCACACTCGATGACCTACTAAAAAATTTTTTTTTCACTTCCGTTTTCACTCTCCAAAACTAACCCCTTAACTCAAAATTTGACTTTCAAAACTACACAGCTTTGATGAGGCCATCAATTCCTATATTATTACCAAATTTCAATTTTCTATGACAAATAGTTTCGGAGAAAATCAAGTGTGACAAACAGATTATCTCTTATAGAGTATCCTATTTTCATTGTAACTGTAGAAAATCTCGATCATCGAACAATCAAGCCTTCTTCGTTGCCCCGGATTTTTGCCGATTTAGATAACTGCAGTTTTTGCAGCACCACACTACTTTTTGACGGAAGGAGAGATATTACAATTAAATTTTAAAAATCTTTTATTGGAAAGATGATGAAAGAAAATGACTCGATATATCTTATTTGACTTCATTGACATTTTTACACTCTTTAGTTATTTCTGGATATTAGAATGGATTAAATTTGAACATCGTGTGGTGACTCTAGCTCCGTGATATCGTGTCGACATACGGTATCAAGAGTCCCATGTTCCAATCCCGCCAAACCAATGTACTTATTAATTAATTTATTTAGGTATATTTGGCTTGGCCACATACATAGGTAGTAATTCTTAAGTAATAACGCCAGTGGTAGCACTACCACATTGTCTAAAAGGTGCCGTGAAATACAAATGAATGTTTCGGCACCTTGACAATGTTGACGGATATTACGACATACTGGTCGATATACATCCCTACTGAGGACCAATAAAAAAAAATAACCTGACATCATATCAACATAATAAGTCGAGGAATGAAATTTTGTAAAAAAAAAAGGTAGTTTTGAACAAACAATATTCCCGTGAATGCTATTGTCAGTGTTTTTGCAGATTCTAGTGTCGGAGTATTCGAAATTGATCCTGTAACTAGTGAAGAGCCATAGATATAATTTAAATATCGTTAACATAATACAATAGAAGAAAGTGTAAATAACTTTATTGTTTTTTTTTTCTGGTATTCATCACTGAATACGTCTAATTTTAACTTTGCGTACTATAATTTAATGTGCCTCTCTCGGGAAGGTAATGGCAAACCACCCTTAGTATCATGCCCAGTAAAGTCCTCTCACTTTGGCCCTTCGGAGCCGGCCTTAAACTGTAGGTCCCCTTTGTCTGCGGGACACTTAAAAAGGCACCAACCACAGACAAAGGCGGGAAGGTTGCCTACGTCCGTATCGGATATGGCACTTCAAAAAGAAGAAGTTCACTTATGGAAAATGATTTGAAGCGAAAAAGGACGCCTTCGTAGCAAACCTCCAACTGGATACTGTTTCGATTGTCAGACTTTCCTGTTCCGGCAGCGTCGGCTCTCTCGATTCATTCAGTCCGACTTCAGATATGCATCTTACAAGAGAGCAAAAAGGATTCTATCTAAAACATATGTTTTCGGAGCAATACGACCTACCAAAAATAACGTTACAGCGATATCTACTTGAAGGTTTACTGATGTCTGTTGCATAGAGGCCTTATGTAATATATGGCCTAGCCTTTTATTATTATATATATATATATATATATATATATATATATATATATATATAATACACTTAAATGGCTAAAAAATATTTAGGAAAACCAAATATTACGAAATGGCTCTCGAGAAAATGAGGAAATTGATTTTTCGAAACCAGAAAGTTCATCGTGCCGGGATAGACGAGAAAAATAGAACAAGACGTCCAGAATTGTCTTACTATTTTTGGATTCTTAAGCAAGTTTATATGTTTAAAAGTTTTAAAGTGAAATTTAATACTCTGAATATATGAATAGAAAGGCAATTTAGATGACAAGATATAAAGTTTAATTTCAATAAACTTTTATTGAATGGAATCAAAACAAGAATATATTTCTTGTAGTATATTACATTAGCTGACAGGTATATGTTATTCGTATTAAAAAACTTGTGTTTTACTTTCCTTGCTAGTGGCAGGTATTGTATTCATGAGTATAATTATTTCTTTATTATAAATACTTATGTAACGTATAAATGGTGGTAAAGGGAGTTAGAAGAGAATTTTTCCTGGTTTTTTTTTATGGGTTTAGCACACGTGCTACAGAGAAGTCCCTAAAGGGCTCCAAGAGCGGCATGTGTGCGGAAAAAGTAATTCACGTTGTTCTTGAATCGCTGTAAATTGTACTCGGTGGAAAACACACGGCCCTGGGCAAATTATTCCAAAGGTATGATGTTCTTCATATAAAAAGACTGCTCGAAAAGCGTTGTACGTGGAGTAACAAGCTGAACCTCATACGGATGTGAAGTATTAACGCGACGTGTATTTCTAAGATGCACCGCTCTGGGAGGAATTAGGCGAGCTACATCCTTCGAACACTTTCCATGAAAATAATTGTAGAAGAGACTCAAGTCGCCAATCGTTCTTCGATGTCCCAGCGAATCAAGGCCGCCGATCAATTCCAGGTTCTCCTATCAGACGAACAGCTCTTCTCTGAACAGAATCCAACAAATGCAGTGTGTGTTTCGGAGCGGAGCCCCAAACATGGGAGCACTATTCCATAGTTGGTTGACTTAGAGCTTTGTAAAAAATTAACAGTTATTGTGGAGTGTAAAGCTTTCTAGTTCGAAATAATATTCCCAACTTTTGAGAAGTTCTCCTTGCTATGCCTGTAACATGTTCATGCCAGGACATATTTGCTCCCAAATTAACGCACCCAAATTAACTCCCAAATTAATTGGTCGGATATTTTATAAAATTTTAGTTATTTACATATAGTAAAAGATATATGAGGTCGAAAGGAATGGACTAGTGGGTTAGAAGAATGGTTGCGTATACGATGACCGCCTTTTAAGTTTTTACAAACGATCACTAGATGGCGCTAATCAGATGTGACTACCATTATTGTAAAATTTGACATTTATTTTATTGTTAAAACACTAACAGCTCAGAAACTGGCCTAATAGTTTGTTTACAGTGAACGTTTAAAAAAAACAGTTTTGTAAACAAATGGAAATTTCACTCAAAGGTTTTCATTGGACGATTTTTTACGATTTTAGTAAAGGCCTAACAGAACAACATTGCCTCGAATTGCTTCGTTCAACTTTTGGTAATGAGTCACCATCAAAAAAGACTGAATTTCGTCATGGTCATGCCTCCATCAGCGACGAATTTCGGCCAGAATCAGTTGTTCCAAAAAACATCGATGCTGTGCGCAACCTAATTGAAGAGAATCGACATGTAACTTACCGTGAAATAGAGGCATATCGAAAATTGCAGTACATTGGATTTTTCATGTTCCCGATGGATCCCGCATAATTTGACCGAAACTCAAAAACAGGCTCGTGTTAATTAATGTAAGGAAATGCTCAAAAAATTCAACCGAGGACGTGCAATATCCGTATACAACATCATAACAGGAAACTTGGATATATTCTTTGAGAATAGTTAATGCTGAATGTTATACAACAATTTGTTTGCCAGAAGTCATCGATGAAATCAGAAAAAACAACCAAAAACATCGCATCATTCTTCATCATTACAATGCCAGCTTTCACATAGCTCGTCAAATAATTGTATATTTGAGGGAGAAAAACATTCTATTAATGTCTCACTGGGCGCATTCACCTGATTTATCGCCTAGCGACTCCTTTTTGTTCCCGCATGTCAAAAAAAAAAATGCGTAGACAGAGATTTTCATCACCTCAAGAAGCCCTAAAACCAACTTCAGAGTGGAAAAAAAAAAACGTTTCGAGAATTGGTTCGAAGTTTCAAAGCGCTGGAGTTTTTTTTTCCTAGTGCCCGGAATGTTTAAATTTGTCGTTTTTTTTTTTGCTGAAAAATCAATGTAACGCGTAATTTTTCACTTTTTATTCATTTTTTTTAAGTTGAAAATGTTTTTTTTTGCAATAATCCATATTTTTTTCATTAAAAAACGTTAATTATTGTAAAAGAAAAATGAAAAAAAAAATTTTTTCAAATAAAATTGAAAAAAAAATTTTTCAGTTTTTTTTTAACATATCCACAATGCTTAGTTTTAAATGTCGATTTAAAAATTAATTAAAAATGTTGATATGCCACCCAATGGATCACTGTATTTCATTCCACAAATCTTGAATTTGTACTGAGTTCTTCAAAGTCTAAATCGTTTACATAAGCTTTCTTAAAGTTTTTTTTTTTAAACTAACCCAAAAACTCCTTTCTGGGGAATTCGAATTATTTTCGATATTGGAAAAATTTTTTCTTCGATATGCCACGGCGACCTTTATTTGCAACAGACTTGGCTCGCGTCGTTACTTTCCTTCAAGAGGGTTGTAGTCAAGTTCAAATTGAAGCTACTATGGGAGTGAGCCAATCGGTTATTAGTCGTGCTTATGCGCGATTTAACAAGACCTAAAGCTACGAGCAACGTCTGGGTCAAGGTAGACGACGGATCACTACCAAGCGCGATAACCTAGCTATCGTTCAACGGACTCGTCGAGAACCAGTTGCGCATGCACATACGATCGCTCATCAATTTTTAAATCGTCGACAACGTCCTCCCCAACAACACATTTCGGCCTCAACGGTTCGAGATCGCTTTCGAGAGCAAGGACTACGTGCTCGATGCCCAAACCGCGTGCCAATGTTTACAGCTAGACATCGTCGAGCCCGATTAAATAATGCGCGTCACCATCGGCATTGGGTTCGTAGACAGTGGGCCACTGTATTATTCACGGACGAATCCCGATTTTGCCTTCATGGCAACGACAGACGATCTCTCGTTTGGCGTCGCCGCGCCGTAGGGAACGTGATCGCGATAATTTTACGCGGCTAGTTGCGGCTTTTAACGCCGGTTCAGTTATGGTATGGGCAGGCGGATCCATTAATACCAGAACTTGGTTGGTAATTATTCCCAGAACATTGACTGCCGAAAGGTACATTACCGAAATCCTTGAACCACACGTTCTGACCACGCGTACACGCATGGGGAATCGTTTCATTCTCATGCAGGATAATGCTCGTCCTCATACCGTAAGAGGTACGAGAAATTTTCTTCACGCCAACAATGTGGTAACTCTTAACCACTCACCTATGAATCCCGACTTGAACTCCATTAAGCATGTTTAGGACATGCTCGGGCGTCGATTGCGACGAGACTATCCGCAATTACAAAATCACCGTCAATTGACCCAGGCGCTTTTACGAACTTGGCAAGGAATTACGTAACGAGACATCCGGGGGTGCATTAATATGCGAGACCGCTTAGAATCGGTGATCAGGAACAAAGGAGGCAATATGCAATATTAAATTGTGATCTACAACCCTCCCCCCCCCCCCCAAACACACACACAAACAAACACATATACACAACTTAACGATATCTAATGAGTTTGGAGTCGTTTAAATACTGTGAAAGTGACGAGCCGTAAGGTCTCATTACCTTAAAACACACACACACACAAACACATGTACATAAATTAGTTTAAATACTGCGGAGGTGACGAGCCCTAGGGTCTCATTACTTTAAAAACACACACACACACACAAAGAAGCGTAAATCCACCGTGCAACCTCCACGTGGTACGCTTTAGACAACGCTAATGCCGGTGGTGAAAGAAAACAGTACCGGTGAAAAATCAACCAAATTTTTTTTGACGATTGTGAAGTATTGTGGATATTTTAAAAAAAAAATTGAAAAGAACTTTTTTTTCAATTTTTTTTTACAATAATTAACGTTTTTTGATGAAGAAAATATAGATTATTGCTAAAAAACCATTTTTAACTTAGAAAAATGAATAAAAAGTGAAAAATTATTCGTTACATTGATTTTCAGCAAAAACCACAAATTTAAACATTCCGGGCACTAGGAAAAAATATCGCAGCGCTTTGAAACTATTAGGGTTTCTTTGGGATACTTTGAGGTTGAATAATTACAGTCAATATCCTTACTTTATCCATTATTTGCAAAATTAAGTTATTTATATATCCCTAATTATGCAATTTTTTACTTTTTTTCCAACCATTATTTTCACTTCGAAAAATTTTTTTTTTATCAAAAATCAATAATTACCACTTATAGAGAATACTTTGCAGTTTTCAAAACCCTACTTGGATTTTCTGTACGATCATTATTTCCCGAGTAATTGATTGTCAAAATTAAAAATGACTTTTTTTTTTGCTTTGATCGACGGAAACTCAGCGGCATATCATCGTACAGGGTTCTGGAACCTCTCAAATTGAAGGGAATTAAATTATCTAAAAGAACTTTACAGTGAAATTACCAAAAATAATTTATTGAAGTCTATAGATCTTTTTAAAGACAAGCAAAAATTTGGAAAAAAATTTTTTCGTTGGTTTTCTTATGATCACTCAAAAACCTCTGACGCTAAAAAGTTTCAAGCTCCAGATCCGAAAACTAGAAACTTGAAGCTTCAATTTCCTTTTGAAGATTCTCTCTATGATCATTTCCCTCCAAGTTACAGCTCTTCAAAAACCACCCAAAAATTTGGGATTTTTTTTAATATCCCTTAATTTTTGTGACTAGTGTATTTATAAATTTTCTGCGAAAATGCTAAAAGCCTAAATTTACAGGAAATCTCTAAATAGGGAAACTATATTCTTTCAAGAATTAGGTTTTGTATGTCTATCAAGAGGAAGGTTACTATTTTTTTTTAATAAAAAAATTTTAAAAAAATCAAAAAATTACAAAACCCCATGGTACCTATTTTTATATTACAATTATACAATTTTGAATTTGAATCTCAAAATAATTATTTTTAATTGTCGAGTTGGATTGACAATATTAATTTTTAGAATACTACTAAAAAAACTGTTATCGTATTATTTTGATTGTAGTTACATATTAATTAACCAATATACACGCCCAAAATTGTTGCGTAATTACTCACTGCTTCCTTATCCGTTCAACTCAAGTACTTACTTGATTTTAGTTATGTAACTTTCTTTCCTGTACCTGCTATCTATTAACTGTAATAAAAAATGGTACATAAATTACAGAATTACATATAGATATTTGAAACAATATTTTCATTATTGGGATCTTACCTATTCAATACGACAACGCGGCTTTTTCAGGGATTAAACTTCAGCTGCATTTTTAAATCTGTCATAAGCGACTGTGTAAATTAATATTACAAATCAATGAACACTGAAATTACGCGAAAAATAAAAAAAAAACTTTTATGCTGTGTTTACAATTGTGAAAGTCGCCTGCAAATGGATTTAAATGTAGTTTTTCATACATTTTCAAAGGCGAATGAGGATTATGTACATATTACTAATGCATTTGGGCAAGTGGAAAAAGTTTGACTGAAAGTGTGTTATTGCGATCCACCATAATTATCCGATAAAGGAGCTGGTTCGAGTGTTTCCAATACCTCTTGACGTTTCACTTTTCGGGTACTGCAACTTCGTCATTTTCCTTAGTGACCTCATTTGGACATCATTCGTTAATAAACTTAGTTAATCAAGTTTTCAACGCTCACCTCTTTGGTGATAACGTGTACCACTATTTAAGCGTCTACTTTGCATTTTGCCGGGTTTAGTATGAAAAATTCGGCAAACTTACGGAAACAATAATTGCTTACTACGAACGAACTAACCCCAAATTTTTGTAAACTTTTTAACCTATCCTAAACAGCAACCGACCAATCACATTGCTTTTAATAATATCGAAAGTTATGAAAAAGGCTCTTAATCAGCATCCTCGTAAATATCTAGAAGAATATAATATTATTAACAACCATCAATAAGACTTACGAAAGCCTTATTGATGGCTTTCGTAAGTTTGTTTTATTTTTGAGTCTTACTGAAAATTCTAGACATTATTTGTCTAACATACCATCTAAATTGAACTGTTTTGGAATTATTGATACTTTGAAATTAAAGAGATCAAATTGGCTTGTGTCAAACATTTACTATCAGGTAACGACTTAACACGTCAAAAATGATTTATCGACAAAAACGTTTATTACCGCATTTTGTGAAACTGCAATTTGAACGTAATATCATAATCGTACATTTAACAGAAACTGAAAGAATCACTTTTTAGTGTTCCGTACGGAACACTTATAAGATCACTTCGGTGTCTGTCCGTCCGTCTGTCCGTCTGTCCGTCTGTCCGTCTGTCCGTCTGTCCGTCTGTCCGTCTGTCCGTCTGTCCGTCTGTCCGTCTGTCCGTCTGTCCGTCTGTCCGTCTGTCCGTCTGTCCGTCTGTCCGTCTGTCCGTCTGTCCGTCTGTCCGTCTGTCCGTCTGTCCGTCGTCTGTCCGTCTGTCCGTCTGTCCGTCTGTCCGTCTGTCCGTCTGTCCGTCTGTCCGTCTGTCCGTCTGTCCGTCTGTCCGTCTGTCCGTCTGTCCGTCTGTCCGTCTGTCCGTCTGTCCGTCTGTCCGTCTGTCCGTCTGTCCGTCTGTCCGTCTGTCCGTCTGTCCGTCTGTCCGTCTGTCACACCCGATTTTCTCCGAAACTATTTGTCATAGAAAGTTGAAATTTGGTAATAATATAGGAATTGATGGCCTCATCAGAGCCATGTATTTTTGAAAGTTAAATTTTGACTTAAGGGGTTAGTCTTGGGGGGTGAAATCGGAAGTGAAAAAAAAATTTTTTTACTAGGTAATCGAGTGTGGTGTCAAATGAAAGCTTGTGAAAACACGACTAAAAAATATATATATAATGTAATACTTGCGCGCACTTTTCTTTGTATTATTGTTAAAAAATCGCGAAAAATCGCTGTCCACCCGCCTTATCTCGAAAAGTACTTATCAAAAAATTTTGAAAAAATTCTGGAATATTTTCCACGGGGTGTAGATTGAACGAAAATTATCACGAGTGCATTACCTGTAATAATTTATCTGGTATATAAAAAAAACAAAAATTTCAAGGTCATCAGATTTCAAAAGATTGGAAACAAACTTTGTTGAAAACTCATTTGGGGTATGTTTTGTGAAGTCACTGATCAGTTTATACCTCTGTAACAAAATTTTTTATTTGAAAAGCAATCAACGTACGGAACACTAATTGCGCAAATTCAACTTGCACTTGACCGGTTATTTTAATGATGATTGGTTACGGAAGCCGTAGGAGAACACAACAAGTGATGTGTGATCTTTTTAACGCAGAATATCTGAATCGACAACCTATTAGCCAACCTGTAGTTAGTTGCTGACAGATTGGGTCATTGCCTCGCTGTTAACGGTAGTCATTTTGAGCAATTGTTACCTTAAAAGTAAACCTAGAGTATTTATTAATAGTTTTTTGTCTTTTTAGTATTCTGTACGAAACACTTATAAGATCACCTCGGTGTCTGTCCGTCCGTCTGTCTGTCTGACCGTCTGTCTATCCGTCTGTCGCTCCTGATTTTCTCCGAAACTATTTGACGTAGAAAGTTGAAATTTGGTACTAATACAGAAATTGCTAGTCTCGTCAGAGCCATGTAGTTTTGAAAGTTAAATTTTGACTTAAGCGGTCAGTTTTGGGGGGTGAAATCGGAAGTGAAAAAAAATTTTTTTACTAGGTCATCGAGTGGGATGTCAAATGAAAGCTTGTAAAAACACGAGTTCAAAAATATATATAATGTCTCACATGCGCACACTTTTCTTTGTTTTATTTCGAAAAAATCGCGAAAAATCGCTGCCCCCCCCCCTCCTCTATCTCGAAAATTATCACGAGTTAATAATTTACCTGGTATATAAAAAAAAAAAATTCAAGGTCAGCAGTTTTCAGTGAAGATCGAAAACAAACTCATTTGGGGGGGTGTGTTTTGTGAAGTCACTGATCATTTTATGCCTCCGTAACAAAAATTTTTATTTCAGAAGCAATCAATGTACGGAACACTAATTGCGCAAGTTCAACTTGCACCACCGGTTATTTTTATTCTAAATGTCATATGACAGTGATTCCAAAACAGTTCAATTTAGACATATGGTATATTAGACAAATAATATCGAGAATTTTTAGTAGGACTCAAAAATAAATTAATATGCAGGGCTTTCCATTTTAAAAAAAATCAAAATGGCGTAATTTCTTCGAACTAACAGTTCAAAACATTTTATCGTCAACGTCAACATGTGCGCCGTATAACACCCTATAACTTTTATTTAAACATTTTTTTGATACACTGATTATTAAATGCTGTGGAATCATTATTCCATACATATGTGGCACCCTGTATATAAACTCCTGGACAAAATTAACGCAACAATCTGAAAATTAATTTATCTTTTTCTTATGTCAGTTTTAAAGTTTATCGAGTATTTGAATAGTAGGCTATGCATATTTTGTTTCGTTGTTCATGACAGAAATCAATTTGTTAGGCAAACATCGTTCCACAATAAGTCGTATGGTAAGACGCTTGAATGAAGTAGGAACTTATTCTAGAAGGCTAGGGCAAGGGCGAAAACGATGCACTAGTGACCTAGATGAACGTTTTATAAGACAATATGCTTTAAGAAACAGGACTGTCACTAGTTCTATAATAAGAAACGAACTCGAAGCTGTTCGCAATGTCACAATTTCTTCTAAAACAGTTAGAAGACGGTTAAATGAAGCTGGATTAAACAGTAGGAGACCAGCCACTGCGTCCTTGCTTACTAGAGAGAACAGAGTTGCCTGGTTACGTTTTGCTCGAAATCACGAAAACTGGTCTGTGGATGATTGGAAACAAGTTTTCTTCACAGATGAAACTAGGGTTAGTCTAAAACATCCAGATGGTCGTGAGCGAGTATGGCGAAGACCAGGAGAGAGGTTTGCTCCTTGCAATATCTCTGCAAGGATTCCATTCGGCGGTGGCTCTGTTATGTTCTGGGGTGGCATCTGCTTTGATGCTCGCACAGAGTTATTCCTGTCCGTACGAGATCCATGAATGCTGACTACTATCTTGAGAATATTGTAATAGAACATGTGATGCCTTTCGGTCATTTTGTGGGGCCCAATTTCCTGTTTATGCAAGAAAACGCTCGAGCTCACGTGGCTAGGGAGGTACTCGATTATCTTAATTAAGTTGATATACCGATTATGCAATGGCCACCAAAAAGCCCGGATCTGAATCCGATAGAACATGTATGGGATGACCTTAAGAAAAATGTAAAACGTCATATACCTGCACCTAGACACCTGAGGGAACTTGAAAATGCAGTTATCACAGAATGGGAGCAAATTCCTCAAGATTTTATCCGAAATTTAATTAGAAGCATGCCTAGGCGCATAAACGCTGTCATCCGAAGTAGAGGAGGCAACATACGCTTCTAGTGTCCCAGTTACACCATTAATTTTGCTACTAGTGTCCCAGTTTATTTTTTTCATTATTACATAATTTCAAAGATTTTGTTATTACAGTCCCTGGCCAAATTATTAGACGCACTGTATTTTTTTTTTAGTAATTTTATGTTTCTTAAGAGTTTTTATGCAATAATGGTATATTTTAACTACAATATTATTGATTTTTATTTAAAAGAATTGTTGTAGACTACATATTTGTATTTATTTTTAACATATGGCAACACTGTGTTGACAAAGTGATACATGAACGTAAATAAGTACAAACCTGTATCAGTCGCGATCGGAATCGAGTCAGGTACGGACGTGTTTATGTGGCTTTATGGACTGTGATTGTTTGTTTAACAGTTTTATACTACTCAGTTATTAGTTTATTTTGTATGCAGTGTTTTAAAAAAGTAATTGGACTATTTTCATTATGGGTAGAAAAGGCGATCTTTCACCACGTAAAAAAGCTGAAGTGAAGGCCCTTGTGATTGCGAAAACATTTACAAACCGAGAAATATCACGAAGTTTGGAGGTTTCTGAAGCTAGTGTACGACGCATAAAAAAGAAAATTGAGTCAGGGAAGGAATTAAGTCCGAAAAGAAAGAAAAGATGCGGTAGAAAACCAATTTTCACTCCACGGTCAGAGAGATGTTTGAAGAAAATTTGTGTAGAAAACAGATTTGCTACCACAAAGGTAATAAAATCACAACTCCAGGATGCTAGCGTAAATGCTTCTGAGCGCACTGTTCGAAGAAAATTGAAAGAATTAGATTTTAAGGCCTGTCGCCCCGCCAGGAAGCCCAAGTTAACAGCTGCAATGAAAGCAAAGCGCCTGAAGTGGGCCAAACAATGGCAAGCGAAAGATGTGGACTTCTGGAGATCGGTAAGATACAGCAATTTAATCAATAATTGATACATTATTATCATTTTCAGTTAAATAAAGCAAATAAACATGGAAGTTTATATATTTTTCCTATTTTTGACAGGTCTGCTTCAGTGACGAAAGCACATTCGAAATTTTGCAGAATAAAGCTCAGTATGTGCGTCGTCGTCATGGAGAAAAGTTTCATCCTGATTGTGTCGTCCCGACGGTTAAACATCCCACCAAAGTGATGATTTGGTCAGTCATCAGCGGCAAGGGCACTGGACGTCTGTACGTCGTCAAAGGAATAATGAGGCAAGATCAGTACAAAGAAGTATTACAAAATCGGTTGATTCCGCAGCTCAGAGAATGGTTTCCAAATGGGGAACCATTCACTTTCATGCAAGATGGAGCTCCCTGCCACACTGCTCGGTCTGTTAAAGCTTTTTTGGCAGAAAAAAATATCGCTCTGTTGGATTGGCCCTGATATGAACCCCATTGAAAATGTGTGGGAGCTGATGAAAAGAGAAGTGGCTAAAGATGTGATTACCAACAAAACCCAGCTCCTAGAAAAGATTATTCATGTGTGGAATCATCATCCTCAAATGCAGGAGACAGTACAATCTTGCATTGATAGCATGCCGCGCAGAATTAAAGCTTTGATAGCGGCTAAAGGTGGCTCAACTAAATATTGACTTTTACTAACATTAATTTCACTTTTCTTTAAAACTTAATAAACTTATGCTTTTCTAAATTAATGCTGTTTTATTTATGTCAAATAAATAGGTAATTGATTGGATAATATAAAAATAAAAAACAAATCAATTTAAAATAATAAAAACCGGTCAAGTGCAAGTTAAACTTGCACAATTAGTGTTCCGTACGTTGATTGTTTTTAAAATAAAAATTTTTGTTAGGGTGGTATAAAATGATCAGTGACTTCACAAAACACACCCCAAATGAGTTTTCAACAAAGTTTGTTTCCAATCTTTACTGAAAACTGGTGACTTTGAAATTTTGTTTTTTTTAAATACCAAATAAATTATTAAATTATTGCTCGTGATAATTTTCGTTCAATCTATACCCCGTGCGGAATATTCCAGAATTTTTTCAAAATTTTTTGATCAGTACTTTTCGAGATAAGGTAGGGGACAGCGATTTTTTAAAAGTAATACGAAGAAAAGTGTGCGCAAGTATTACATTATATATATACTTTTTACTCGTGTTTTCACAAGCTTTCATTTGACACCACACTCGATGACCTAGTAAAAAAAATTTGTTTTCACTTCCGATTTCACCCCTCAAAACGAACCCCTTAAGTCAAAACTTATGTTACGGTGGTATAAAATGATCAGTGACTTCACAAAACACACCCCAAATGAGTTTTCAACGAAGTTTGTTTCCAATCTTTACTGAAATCTGATGACCTTGAAATTTTTGTTTTTTTTATATACCATATAAATTATTAAAGGTAATGCACTCGTGATAATTTTTGTTCAATCTACACCCCGTGGAGAATATTCCAGAATTTTTTCGAAATTTTTTGATAAGTACTTTTCGAGATAAGGCCCGGGACAGCGATTTTTCGCGAATTTTTAAAAATAATACAAAGAAAAGTGCGCGCAGGTATAATATTATATATATATTTTTTACTCGTGTTTTCACAAGCTTTCATTTGACACCACACTCGATGACCTAGTAAAAAAATTTTTTTTTCACTTCCGATTTCATCCCCCAAAACTAACCCCTTAAGTCAAAATTTAATTCTCAAAACTACATGGCTCTGATGAGGCCATCAATTCCTATATTACTACCAAATTTCACCTTTTTATGTCAAATAGTTTCGGAGAAAATCGGGTGTGACAGACAGACAGACAGACAGACAGACACCGAAGTGACCTTATAAGTGTTCCGTACGGAACACTAAAAACGGTACAATATCACTCGGTAATTAATATTTTACATGAAATCTTGCAGTGCGTCTAATAATTTGGCCAGGGACTGTAGGTCTTAAGAATAATTTTAATTCGAATCTTATAGAGAAATTTGGTAGCTAATTCACTTTTAAAGTATCCGAATAAGTTTTTTCTAACTTTTAGTGTAACCAACGTTCATAAAAAATTATTAAAATTAATTCATTATAGAAATTTGTATGATTTAATATATTGTTGCGTTAATTTTGTCCAGGAGTGTACATATGGTTTTATGAATGATTAACCTACCAGTTCTTTACTATCAAAATAAAGAAGAAAAAAGTTTATATTTATATTAATTACTTATGTTCTTCTGATTCCCAATATATCTATTTACTAATTAAATTAACATGCCGAAATTTATATTTAATAATTCCTCGATTTTAATTAACGTAATTGGATTAAATGCAATTTTTAGAGTTAATTAACAAATTAGGCAAACTTGAAATTTGACCTTAGACAATAAAATACTTAATTTTGTATTTCCGCAAGCGGCTGGTACGATCGATAATTATTTCCATAGATGTTTTTGTTCTTAATTTAATTCTAAGAATTATATTTACCTATAAAAATCTCTTGTTAATAGTTTTGTCGTAACTCTTTTGTCAATTACGCCAAGATTAATAATTGCAATAAAATAAAAAGTATTTAAGTGTACCATCAAAGAATCAATCAAGAAAAAATTAATTAGTTATACAAGGTGTACAGTTGTATGAAATGCGGATTTCAGACAACAGATGGTACACCAATGCAGTTTGTGCTATAAGGATTTGACACTGCGCCATTTTGTTATGATTCTTTGAATGTGTGTAAATTTCTATTAATTTCTATAAAACTTCTATAAATTTACTGAATAGTAAATTAGAGGTAGCAAATTCCGTCCTTTACCAACTTTTATAGTACCTAATATACCCACATCTGTTCGTTATGTAAACATAAATACCAAAAATCTGTTTTAGTCTTAGTTAAGCGTTGGAAAATGTAATTGTACTACGAAATCGCGATAACACAGTCGTAAATCTTTACAAAAATATATTTAGTGTCAGTTAACAAAGTAATTAAGTAATTTTATTGTTAAAATATACTGTCACAAACTCTTTAAATATCAAATTATTTAAAATTTATTATTTTTTTTTAAATAAAAACTCTAAGTAGAGATGTTTATGCCTCATAGATATAATATTACCTTATTTTTAGAAAAAGTTACTGCATTAGTCAAATAAGATGTTATCGTTCGTTATAATAAATAACCGGTCAAGTGCAAGTTGAACTTGCACAATTAGTGTTCCGTACGTTGATTGTTTTTAAAATAAAAAAATTTTGTTAGGGTGGTATAATATGATCAGTGACTTCACAAAACACACCCAAAATGAGTTTTCAACAAAGTTTGTTTCCAATCTTTACTGAAAACTGGTGACCTTGAAATTTTGGTTTTTTTCTATACCAGATAAATTATTAAAGGTAATGATAATTTTCTTTCAATCTATACCCCGTGGAGAATATTCCAGGGTTTTTTTCAAAATTTTTTGATCAGTACTTTTCGAGATAAGGTAGGGGACAGCGATTTTTTAAAAGTAATACGAAGAAAAGTGTGCGCAAGTATTACATTATATATATATTTTTTACTCGTGTTTTCACAACCTTTCATTTGACACCACACTCGATGACCTAGTAAAAAATTTTTTTTTTCACTTCCGATTTCACCCCTCAAAACGAATCCCTTAAGTCAAAATTTATATTACGGTGATATAAAATGATCAGTGACTTCACAAAACACACCCCAAATAAGTTTCCAACAAAGTTTATTTCCAATCTTTACTGAAAATTGATGACCTTGAAATTTCTGTTTTTTTATATACCAGATAAATTATTACAGGTAATGCACTCGTGATAATTTTCGTTCAATCTACACCCCGTGGAGAATATTCCAGAATTTTTTCGAAATTTTTTGATAAGTACTTTCCGAGATAAGGCGGGTGGACATCGATTTTTCGCGATTTTTTAAAAATAATACAAAGAAAAGTGCGCGCAAAAATTATATTATATATATTTTTTTTTTTCGTGTTTTCACAAGCTTTCGTTTGACTAACCCCTTAAGTCAAAATTTAACTTTCAAAACTACATGGCTCTGATGAGGCCATCAATTCCTATATTACTACCAAATTTCAACTTTCTATGACAAATAGTTTCGGAGAAAATCGGGTGTGACAGACGGACAGACAGACGGACAGACACCGAAGTTATCTTATAAGTGTTCCGTACGGAACACTAAAAACGAGCAGTCTCGACAAAGAGAAAATTAACGAAAATAAAATAGCTTTGCTTCTTAAATTAACATGAATTAATTAGGCAAATTTACCGTTATTTCAATAGATTTGCGTCGGAAACTCGAAGCCAGCTTAATGTAAAGCCTATACCTTTTTCGTAAATTAACATTTTATTATATTTGCTCTAAAGTTAATACTCAGTATATATCACCACTACACCAAACACTTTATTTTTGCACTCGACGCGCGTTTCGCTAACCATGTTAGCTTCATCAGGAGCGATGATTGAAGCTCCTGATGAAGCTAACATGGTTAGCGAAACGCGCGTCGAGTGCAAAAATAAAGAGTTTGGTGTAGTGGTGATATATACTGAGTAGTATCATTGTGCCAAGATTCCACATTCCCAACTTACTAAAGTTAATGGTAAACGAATTTTTCACGTGGATAAATTTGACAACAACGTTGCTTAATAAATTAGGATGTTTAAAATTTTCATTCTATAGGGTTCCCCCTGAAAAGACGCATAGCTTTACGAAAGTTGTGCAAATGTATGGTTTCTCCAAAATACTATCTGAAGGTCCGATGAATTGGATCAATAGAGATTTTTCCTGCGCTCCCCTATTTACTATCAATATGATTCATTGTTTATAATTGTTATTTTTTACTTTGATTAACGCAATCGTGAAAAATCAATCCTCGAGATTTTTGCGTTTCTTCACTTTTCAGGGTCCCTAGATTATGAAAACATATTCCCCCAATATCACCAATCTGTCTGCTTGTAACGATAACTCTCGAATGAAATCAGATATCGATTTCAAATTTGGTACACACATAATACTTGAAGAAGGAATGGAACCTAAAGTTTTTGGGCAATGTGCTAGAGAAGGTGTTTTTTACACTTCACCTACCTGCCAATATAGGATTTTTTATCCTTTTTTGTGACTATACCCCTAATGATATATGTTGACGGGGATGTCATAACGTCCGCCAACGTTACTCAGGTGCCGAAACATATACATTTGTATTTCACGGCATTTTTTAACACAACGCGGTACTGCTACCACGGGCGCATTTCTGCATTGACTACTACCTAAAAATACACGCATACATACCCAGCCAATTGCCGGAATCGAGCCAGCAACCGTCGGGTTCATATGCAGGCTCTTAACCCACTACGCTACCGAGATCTGTAGAAAAGATAAATCACTATTAGAATTTCGCCTGACTTATGGTTGGATTCAGTGAAGAAATTTTGGATATAATTATTTATAGTTTAACACATTGTAGGTTACAAGTGTGGTTAAGTGTGGTAAGGAGATTGTCTTAATGTATCATGTTACACGTCTTTTTCAAGATTCTTGGAGTCGGGAATTCTAAAAATTTGTTTTTTTTTACTTATTTTCAATTGTTTATGATGAAATATATAAGGTTCTAATGAGGTAAAGGAGGGTGATAGGAAGATCGGTTGTATATATATCATGTTACACGACCTTATCAGCGTTCTTGAAGCAAGAACTCTGGAAATTGTGTTAATTTTTCACTATTGTCAATTATTTATGATCAAATCTATAAAGAACTAATAAGATAAGAGAGAGGGTTAGAAGTGTTACTTCTTATAGATCGTGGTTTACGGTCTTTTCAGGGTTCTTGGGATCAATATGTTACTATTTCAGTATTTTTAATTGATCGTACATGTTAATGAGGTATAGGAGAATATTGTGTTATACGTTCATTTTAGTTTTCTTGGAGTCGACGAATCTGAAAACTGTGTGATTTTTTCATCATTTCCAATTTGTCAAACATGTAAGGGATTAACGAAGAAGCGAAGGGGGTTAGAGGCGTTGTTTCGTATGTATCGTATTATACGTCCTTTTCACGGTTCTTGAAGTCAAGGAATGTAAAAAGTGTGTTTTTTATTATTTTCAATTAGCCAATATGTAAAATATTAACGAGGCAAGGGAACAAGTTAGAGTAATTGGCTCGTATATATCATGTTATAACGTCGTTGTCGTTTTTTTTTGAGACAAAGGACCGGAAAATTGTGGTATTTTATTAATGTTTTCAATTTTATCCGAAATATTACGCCTAGAGAAATGCGAGATTTCATCTTCATCTATGAAGCTTTTCCTGTTGTAAACTTTTTTATGGCTAATACATTTCCATAAAATACCTATTATTTTAAGTATCGACTCAATCAGTGATCTATTAGAAACTGCAATAAGTTAAGGAGAAGTAGAAAACACTGGATGAAATTTCAACGGTATCTTATGCAAAAACATTATCGTACTCCGCGATCGTAGAGCTCCACTAAAAACCTGATTCATCGCTTGTGGTCTCCTAGTAAAACTTAGGAATGCGTACCGGTGTCACTTATATTTATTAATTTTACTAGCGGGTTATGTGGTTATTTTATACTTTACTTATTACAGTACAAATATAGAAAATATTCAGCAGATTCTTATAAATATGATGTTATTTACTTTCTTCTCTATCAAAATTCAACAAGATTCGAAAGTGATTAATTTATTGCTGTTTAATGACAAGACATCGTGCAGGTCCACACTATACCTGATTGCATAATTGTTGGGTTTAAAATTTTATTGTGATAAGAGTTGAATTTTAATACTTTATGTACTGAATAATACACAATATAGTAATTACACAAATATATTAAAACAGTGTACAGTGTCCTCGCGTACATTTGTTACAATTTTAGTTATTAATTAATATCTAATTCAATTTCGCTATCGCTACTATCTTGCAAATCAATAATAAGTTTTTTTTACAGGTTCTAAACTATTTATATTTATGTACATACATCTATATAAGTTTTCAATTCTTTTGACGTGTTAAATACAGTTTCACACTACTGTTTAAAGTGGGTGTATTATTGTGAGCACGTTTATTAGATTTTATTTTATTTACTAGCGGGTTACATCTTTATTTTATACTTTACTTATTAAAGTACAAATATAGAAAATATTCAGCAGTTTCTTATAAATATGATGTTATTTACTTTCTTCTCTATTAGCTGTAACTGAACGATAATTTTGCTTTATAAGATTAGACTTTTAATAATATAGCGAAAGCCGATGGATCATTGAATATTTTAAATTTAAGAAATCTGAGAGCACTTACAATCAACCTAATTGTAACTCATTGTTTCCATTCACCTTTCCTTGAGTCTACTGTTAATCTTGGATCGCATTTAAATGTATAGTATTTTTCACGATCTAAGAAAGTGACTTAGCTACCTACACTCATTCAAAATTCAACAAGATTCGAAAGTGATTAATTTATGGCTGTTTGATGACAAGGCATCATGTAAGGCCACACTATACCTGATTGCATAATTGTTGGTTTTAAAATTTTATTGTGATGAGACAGTTGAATTTTAATGTTTTATGTACTGAATAATACACAATATAGTAATTACACAAATATATTAAAACAGTGTACAGTGTCCTCGCGTATATTTGTTACCATTTTAGTTATTCATTAATATCTAGTTCAATTTCGCTATCACTACTATCTTGTAAATCAATTATAAGTTACAGGTTCTAAACTATTTATATTTATGTACATACATCTATATGAGTTTTCAATTCTTTTGACGTGTTAAATACAGTTTCACACTACTGTTTACAGTGGGTGTATTATTGTGAGCACGTATATTAGATTTTATTTTATTTACTAGCGGGTTATGTTTTTATTTTATACTTTACTTATTAAAGAACAAATACAGAAAATATTCAGCAGTTTCTTATAAATATGATGTTATTTACTTTCTTCTCTATTTGCTGTAACTGCACAATAATTTTGCTTTATAAGATTAGACTTTTAATAATATAGCGAAGGCCGATGGATCATTGAATATTTTAAATTTAAGAAATCTGAGAGCACTTACATTCAACCTAATTGTAACTCATTGTTTCCATTCACCGTTCCTTGAGTCTACTGTTAATCTTGGATCGCATTTAAATGTATAGTACTTTTCACGATCTAAGAAAGTGACTTAGCTACCTACACTCATTCAAAATTCAACAAGATTCGAAAGTGATTAATTTATGGCTGTTTGATGACAAGGCATCATGTAAGGCCACACTATACCTGATTGCATAATTGTTGGGTTTAAAATTTTATTGTGATGAGACAGTTCAATTTTAATGTTTTATGTACTGAATAATACACAATATAGTAATTACACAAATATATTAAAACAGTGTACAGTGTCCTCGCGTACATTTGTTACAATTTTAGTTATTAATTAATATCTAGTTCAATTTCGCTATCGCTACTATCTTGTAAATCAATTACAGGTTCTAAACCAGGGGTGCTCAAACGGTTGATCGCGATCGACATGTCGATCGCGAGTGCTTTTTGAGTCGATCTCGAGAAAAAAATTCCGATGTAGAACTATTCACAGATTTTGTTTTAGGTAACTAAAACAAAATGTAATGAATAAACTACTAAAATTTATTCCATCCACAATTAGGCCAGAATAACCCCCTCATCACTTTCTTTTATCGTAATAACCCCCTGCTAGCGGCAAAAGGCGGCTTTATCAAAGGAACGTGCGGTACTTGCCGCGTTTTTGATTCCCGCCGATTTTTCTAGAAACTTCGGGCGGCGTGTTTGACGGGAACATTCGAGACTTCCTTCGCGCCGATATAAATGTTGCGCCTGCAGGAATAGGAGTCAGTCTGAGTTGTAACTTGAAGGCGATACATCGATACAAAGTTTATTAATAAATAGTCCAAAATGAGTGCGGCGAAGAAAAGTAAAACTTATCATTTTAATAACGATTGGGAGGAAGAATTTTTCTTTTGTATGGTAAAGGATAAGTGCATTTGTCTCATTTGCCGTGCGTCAGTTGCAATACCTAAGCGTGTGAACTTAGAGAGGCATCATAAAACGGTTCATAAAAACTATGAAAAGGATTTTCCGTCGCAGAGTGAATTAAGAAAACGAAAAGTACGTGATTTGATAACTTGCTTGAAAAAAGAACAAACCATGCTCACAACACCAGCCAAACAATCAAAAGCTGCAACGATCGCGTTATTTAAAATATCTCATATATTGGCGAAACACAAACACACACTGAAAAACGGAAAATGGCTGACTGATTTGGCATTTTTGACAGACATCACAATGCATTTAATCACCATTAATTTGGAGCTTCAAGGTAAAGGAAAAACTATTATTGAGATGATTAGCGCAATAAACGCATTCAAAAGTAAATTGCAACTTATGATAGATCAACTGAAAAGAAAGTATCTGAAAAATTTTCCGTCTTTGAAAGCAAGGATTCCTCAGTTGAATTATGATATTTATGAGGCAGAATTATCAAATATTTTGAGCCAATTCGAAATATGTTTTTATGATTTCAGTAAATTGGCAAATATCGCATCATTTATGAGTAATCCTTTTTCGTGTAAAAAAATTGAGGAATTGGCTACTGAAATAGCAAGTCAGTTTAACATGGACTCATGTTCTGTAGAAAATGAGTTAGTGCAGATTATATCAGATATACATCTCAAAGCCACAGCATCTGATACAAAATTCTGGTGTTTTATATCTGGAGATAAATATCCGAATCTAAGGCAAATCGCCCTTCAACTGACGGCAATGTTTGGGTCAACTTACTTGTGCGAGTCTGCATTTTCTGAAATGAAGATAATTAAGCCAAAATATCGCAATCGACTAACTGACGAACATATGTCATTATGCTTGCGATGAGCACTCGGTAATTACGTACCATCTTATGAAAAGTATGCTGAGGACATGCAGTGCCACGCTTCAACATCCAAAGTCACTCTTTAGTTAAGTTTAAACACTAGAACTCGTTTGTTTTGTAAGAACCCATAAACTCGCAATTTTGAATAATTATGAGTTTTTTCATTGACATTTTAGAGCAGACCTACACTTACCTTGACTAAAAAAATGCATATTGTACGGAAAACTAATATCTATGCCACGATACACCCTACCTAGACGACAATCCTGCATCACACTTATTTGCAGCCTCTCAGAGTCGATCGATCGTAGTCTAACAATATTGAGGTAGATCGCCAGCAGTTCAAGTTTGAGCACCCCTGTTCTAAACTATTTAGGTTTATGTACATACATCTATATGAGTTTTCAATTTTTTTGACGTGTTGAATACAGTTTCTCCAGTTTTCAACGGTTACATTTTTGACTTCTGTCTTTATCAACTCAATCACACTACTGTTTAAAGTGGGTGTATTATTGTGAGCACATATATTATACTTTATTTTATGCCATATCAACTCGATCGCATTAAAGATACAATAATATGGTGGAAGCCGAATTATTTCGTGCCCTGCTTCCTTTGCAATTTTGTCACAAACGTTTTCCTTTGAAAAATTGTAACTTTTTAAAACTTCTAACAATTGTTTAACTATATAACTTTCACGGAAATATATGTCACGTTCGCACAAAAAGGCTTGTATTTCCCTTTTTCTACTGGTGGAATTTGGTACCTTATTCATTTGGCGACTGTGATAGGATGCATTATCCATCACAATACAGCTATTCGGTGGTATATTCAGCATTAATTTGTTTTGAAGCCAATCTTCAAAAACTTCAGCGGTTGTATCACAATGATAATCCAAGCTGGAATCTGAAATATTCTTGGCTGCTAGAAATAGACATTCTGATATCCAGCCTTCTTCTGACCCCGCTTGTAAAATAGTTATTCTTTTATCTTTATTTGATGGAGCTTTAGTGTGGCATTTTTGGATTTATTAATCCATCCTTTACTGGGTGTGTCGTGGGTATCATACCAAGTCTCATCTAGGTAGATTATCGTTCGATTTTCCGATCTGAGTTGTTGTGAGCGCCGTGATTCCATTATAACTTGCTTTTTGTCTATTTTTTTGAACAAAAACCCCAAACCACGTAGAATACGCCATAAAGTTGTAGTGGAATATTTTATGTGACAACTATCCTCGGACAACCTCCGTGAAAGTGACAATAACGTAGGAACTTTTTGTTCTGCGTACATTTCATAAATTTTGCAGCGGATTAAGTCTTCTTGATAGAAATCAATACATTTCGACACGATTTTGTCTTTTCACACTATCGAATTATTTACAATTTTCCAAACTGTACTTTCAGGGATGCTTGTTAAAGCTGATGTCTTCATCAGTGAAAAGTACTTTTCGTGGCCTCGCGCCAACGGGCAAACATTTGCGGCTTCTAGTGGAAAGGGCTTCGGACATTTTAAGACAGTATTGAACTTTATAATACACACTATTTCAGTATAATACTGCAGATAAAATGAAGACTATTCTTTATATTTATAAACACGAAGTAGCCAATAAAATGTTAGATTGAAAGGAAGGAATATATGTATATCAATTGTGACTCTGTTACGGCCAGGTACGTGCGACGATCCTAACGATCGTTTAATGTTTTTATTGCATCAATTTACGAAATCACTTTCTTAGATCTTGAAAAAGACTATACGTATTGGTATTGGTATTAATTATGCTGAGTATGCTGGGTAAATCAATTTACCAATTTTTTTTTTGTTTTTTTTGTTGTTGGATTTTGTTCTCCATCAAAAACTTAAATATGAACTAATAAGTTAATTAATAATTGAATTTATAAAGCTATTTTAATTTCACAAAATTGCTCTTATTTTTTGAATGGTAAAAGTAAATATTTGGCAATTTATTCTCGTGTCAGTCAGTTCATTCATAAATAGAGAACTCCAATGTTATTATTTATTTATTTAAGCGCCATCACTTATCCCTAGTCGTTTGTAAACATAAATTCCTTTCCCAGTTAAATACCATAAAAGCGGTATCTACCAAAATTCTCTTTTATGAATTGTACACTTTTTCCGAGAAGGATCACACGATCGTTATGAGATTCATCAATAAAAGAAAAGATAAAAATATCCCCTCGTTGACTTATTTTTAGACATGCTTCTTTTAAAATATGTGTCTGCATATTAAGGCTGTTGAGACTGTTGAAAATTCTATTAGAACACTTCATTAACGATTGTGTTATTAAGGATGTTTTGGAGATACATTAAAACAGCCAGTATTTCATAAAAAAATATAGATAATTTTCACAAGTTTTTTGAAACCCTTCAAAAAATTTGCAATTGTTTCACTAAATCGTTCAAAATTATAGCAATTTATATATACAAACATATATATATATATATATATATATATATATATATATATATATATATATATATATATATATATACACAGTCCCTGGCCAAATTATTAGACGCACTGTATTTTTTTTAGTAATTTTATGTTTCTTAAGAGTTTTTATGCAATAATGGTATATTTAAACTACAATATTATTGATTTTTATTTAAAAGAATTGTTGTAGACTACATATTTGTATTTATTTTTAACATATGGCAACACTGTGTTGACACAGTGATACATGAACGTAAACAAGTACAAATCTGCATCAGTCGCGATCGGAATCGAGTCAGGTACGGACGTGTTTCTGTGGCTTTATGGACTGTGATTGTTTGTTTAACAGTTTTATACTACTCAGTTATTAGTTTATTTTGTATGCAGTGTTTTAAAAAAGTAATTGGACTATTTTCATTATGGGTAGAAAAGGCGATCTTTCACCACGTAAAAAGCTGAAGTGAAGGCCCTTGTGATTGCGAAAACATTTACAAACCGAGAAATATCACGAAGATTGGAGGTTACTGAAGCTAGTGTACGACGCATAAAAAAGAAATTGAGTCAGGGAAGGAATTAAGCCCGAAAAGAAAGAAAAGATGCGGTAGAAAACCAATTTTCACTCCACGGTCAGAGAGATGTTTGAAGAAAATTTGTGTAGAAAACAGATTTGCTACCACAAAGGTAATAAAATCACAACTCCAGGATGCTAGCGTAAATGCTTCTGAGCGCACTGTTCGAAGAAAATTGAAAGAATTAGATTTTAAGGCCAGGAAGCCCAAGTTAACAGCTACAATGAAAGCAAAGCGCCTGAAGTGGGCCAAACAATGGCAAGACAAAGATGTGGACTTCTAGAGATCGGTAAGATACAGCAATTTAATCAATAATTGATACATTATTATCATTTTCAGTTAAATAAAGCAAATAAACATGGAAGTTTATATATTTTTTCCTATTTTTGACAGGTCTGCTTCAGTGACGAAAGCACATTCGAAAGTTTGCAGAATAAAGCTCAGTATGTGCGTCGTCGTCATGGAGAAAAGTTTCATCCTGATTGTGTCGTCCCGACGGTTAAACATCCCACCAAAGTGATAATTTGGTCAGTCGTCAGCGGCAAGGGCACTGGACGTCTGTACGTCGTCAAAGGAATAATGAGCAAGATCAGTACAAAGAAGTATTACAAAATCGGTTGATTCCACAGCTCAGAGAATGGTTTTCAAATGGGGAACCATTCACTTTCATGCAAGATGGAGCTCCCTGCCACACTGCTCGGTCTGTTCAAGCTTTTTTGGCAGAAAAAAATATCCCTCTGTTGGATTGGCCGGGTAATAGCCCTGATGAAAAGAGAAGTGGCTAAAGATGTGATTACCAACAAAACCCAGATCCTAGAAAAGATTATTCATGTGTGGAATCATCATCCTCAAATGCAGGAGACAGTACAATCTTGCATTGATAGCATGCTGCGCGGAATTAAAGCTTTGATAGCGGCTAAAGGTGGCTCAACTAAATATTGACTTTTACTAACATTAATTTCACTTTTCTTTAAAACTTAATAAACTTATGCTTTTCTAAATTAATGCTGTTTTATTCATGTCAAATAAATAGGTTATTGATTGGATAATATAAAAATAAAAAACAAATCAATTTAAAATAATAAAACGGTACAATATCACTCGGTAATTAATATTTTACATGAAATCTTGCAGTGCGTCTAATAATTTGGCCAGGGACTGTATATATATATATATATATATATATATATATATATATATATATATATATATATATATATATATATATATATATATATATATGCAATAGTGGTTTTTTTCGGGTATCCCGTGTTAGCTTAAAGTCCCTTGATGGACGGTTGAGAACATAATTTGTGGAGTTGAGAAGGCAATCACCGAACTGAATGCAGACACTGCGGAAATTCTTCGTCAAGAAACAACTAGCATTCTACG
>CM032454.1:23397162-23429581 GCA_019049505.1 Pachyrhynchus sulphureomaculatus | reverse complement strand
TCATATCATAGAGTCAAATCGGTCAGAAACGACCTAAACTATGACGTCCTTAATTATCTAGGACGACTTTCCCTGTAACCCTGTATATCTTTTTTTTCATCTCTATAGAACGCTCGTACCAATTATGAGTATTCCACCTTCAGAAACAATGATGCTACTGGCAATTTTTTACAAAACTGAAAACTAGTATTTTTTTTTAAAAAAATTGAAATATTAAAAAAACTTCTAGGTTTAGGTAAATAACACTATTAATAAAAAAGTTATAAAATTTTACGCAGAATTTAAAAATAAATTAGAAAATAGAATGTTCCATTTAAAAAAAAAAAAAACATGTGTTATATCGCCCACACCTTAATATTCCCTAAAACTATTGTATTTAACATTTTTTCGTCATTCCCGAAACAAATGAGATAATAAACTTTGCTCTATCATTGACTCACCCTGTACAGTCAATTCATTAATAAACTATCATATTAAGTACATTTGTTTTGATTCTTGTCGATATATCAATATTAGCTACACAAGTATAAAGTTTTTTGTCTAAGGAACATAAAAATCCTAATGGTATTTAAGTATTCGCGGATAAATTAAGAATTTATCAAGACGACAGTACGTCTGGGAGATCCTATTGTTTTTTATATCTTCATATGTAAGAGAACCCTAGGATATTTCATGAGCAGAAAATTTTAAAATTAATTAAGATTAACTTAAGCCGATCCGATGGCAGGGGGTCGCTGGGTCCTAGCAGACCGCTGCGGGCTTCGCGTGGAGGGAGAAAGTAGGCGGTCCTGACTAGTTGGGGTGGTGAATGATTTTGTCCAGGAATTTGGCTGGGCGTCTCTGATGAATTCCCGGATCTGGCATCTGGAGGTTTCTGTGAAGCTGAGTATTGCGGATGAACCATGAGGCTGTAGCGATGATGCGGAGGGCCTTGTTTTGGATGGTCTGGAGGGTGGATTTGCGGATATGAACATTTGGCTGGAGTAGGTCATTTCGGCTCGGATGATCGTCTTGTAAATTGTCAACTTGTTGCGAATTGACAATTTGCTGGACTTGCTCAGGAGTGGATATAGCTTGCCGAGGAGTTAGTTTGCTTTCTTGGCGGAGACGGTAACCTGGTTCTTCTATACTAGCCGCTTGTTGTAGTGGAGGTTCAGGTACTTGATGCTGTTTGACCATTGGAGTGTGGCGCCTTGGAGGGTGAGGTTTGCTGGAGTGGAGAGGCGAGCCTTGATGAATATGATAGCTTGGGTTGATCTGGATTCTCCAGTGATCGAACCAGGGGACTAGGGTGTTGAGATGGCTTTGGAGGCGGCTGGTGATAATCCGACTTGGTGGTGGCGGTGATGGCGGTGTCATCGGCGTACATGAAAAGGAAAGTGTGGTCCGACTTGAGAATGTTGGCCGTGAAGATGTTAAATAAACGGGGGGAAAGAACGGAGTCTTGGAGGACTCCGGCTCGAATGAGCCTGACTTCGGAAATGGTCTGATTGACTCGACCCTGGAATGTACGGTCCGAGAGAAAAAACTAGTCGCGTGATATTTTGTGGGACAGCTGTGACGGATAAACTTGAGGATGAGTCCTTTGTGCCATACTCGGTCAAAGTCTTTAGAAATGTCGAGGAATACAGCTCCAACCTGATACTTGCGATTCAAGCTATCGACGATGTGTTGGGAGAGAGCTGTGGTAATTTTTTCTCTTAAAAGCATTTTTTGCCGGTGATGGTAATGTTAAATAAACTTGAAATTAAAGATCTTCAGTACTGTTTTCATTCAATAATATTAATTTCCTTAAAAAATGTTCGAGCCTTTGAATTTTTAAAATTCCGTACATTTAATTACAAGAAATCCCAATAGACAATGAACGAATGTTTGGTATTCGTGAAAATATTTATGCTACAGGTGTGGGGGTTTTATCGACCATTGTCCCATATCAAACGAGAGTGGTTTATCTTCAGGTAGGTGTAGTGTTGCTAAGAATGAATACTTTTATGTAAAAGATTTAGACACCATGAAGATTACTACATAGATTGCGAGTAATAGGTAGTTCGGTATCGTTAATAAAAAATTACACAGGTACACAAAAAAAAGTTAAGTGATACACGTGTTTTTCTTAAGTATTTTTTTATGCTGAATCCAAGAAAATCATAAAAAAAACATCCACCGTGAGGTTTTTTTCAGAAAAAAAAACATTTAAAGTTGCCAGAAAACTATTAAATTGGCAAAAATACATTTTAATAAATAACGTAAAATCGTATAATCATTAAAATTATGGGATATAAAAACTATTATTTCGGACATCTTTAAAAATTTTGTGAATCTACATTTGTCATAAAAAAATAAAAATATTAGGTTTTGGTGTTCATGTTTAACAAAAAAAAACCGGTCAAGTGCAAGTTAAACTTGCACAATTAGTGTTCCGTACGTTGATTGTTTTTAAAAATAAAAAAATTTGTTAGGGTGGTATAAAATGATCAGTGACTTCACAAAACACACCCCAAATGAGTTTTCAACAAAGTTTGTTTCCAATCTTTACTGAAAACTGGTGACCTTGAAATTTTGGTTTTTTCTATACCAGATAAATTATTAAAGGTAATGATAATTTTCGTTCAATCTATACCCCGTGGAGAATATTCCAGGGTTTTTTTCAAAATTTTTTGATCAGTACTTTTGAAGATAAGGTAGGGGACAGCGATTTTTCACGATTTTTTAAAAGTAATATGAAGAAAAGTGTGCGCAAGTATTACATTATATATTTCACCCTCAAAAAGAATCCTTTGAGTCAAATTTATGTTACGGTGATACAAAATGATCAGTGACTTCACAAAACACACCCCAAATAAGTTTTCAACAAAGTTTATTTCCAATCTTTACTGAAAGTTGATGACCTTGAAATTTCTGTTTTTTTTATATACCAGATAAATTATTACAGGTAATGCACTCGTGATAATTTTCGTTCAATCTACACCCCGTGGAGAATATTCCAGAATTTTTTCAAAATTTTTTGATAAGTGCTTTCCGAGATAAGGCGGGTGGACAGCGATTTTTCGCGATTTTTTAAAAATAATACAAAGAAAAGTGCGCGCAAGTATTACATTTATATATATATTTTTTACTCGTGTTTTCACAAGCTTTCATTTGACACCACACTCGATTACCTAGTAAAAAAATTTTTTTTTCCACTTCTGATTTCACCCCCCAAAACTAACCCCTTAAGTCAAAATTTAACTCTCAAAACTACATGGCTCTGATGAGGCCATGTATATTACTACCAAATTTCAACTTTCTATGACAAATAGTTTCGGACAAAATCGGGTGTGACAGACGGACAGACAGACGGACAGACGGACAGACAGACGGACAGACACCGAAGTGATCTTATAAGTGTACGGAACACTAAAAAATACCAATACACTATATTTAATTAAGATACGTAATAAAATGCCGTTTAAAATAAATATGTGCAACTCCTAAATTAAAAAATTATTTTTAATTTTTATTAATATTGAACAAACTGTTATTTCCAGGGTTTTTTGAAGTTCTTAATCGAGTTGACGTAAAGTTTTATGCTCAGTTTCAACAAAAAACTCGCTTGTAACACTTACAAGGATGGTATGTGGTTGGTAAATGCTTTTTTAAGTAAATAAATGCAATGAAATAATAATTTTGTTTAATATTAATAAAAATTAAAAAGATTTTTTTAATTTAGCGGTTGCTCGTATTTATAGCATTTTGCTACGTAGGTTAACTGAAGGTGGTGTAGGGTAAATCCGGGATATGTGCCCAACTTTTTTTATTTTACTCATACCTCTTAACATACAAATAATACGCACATGATTTTCATATGTGCACTAACTTTGGTACTTCATTTAATCACCTCGTACTACTTTTTGTAGACTAGTCAATAAATAAACCGTATATTTTGAGTTTAAAATAAAACTGCATAACGGGATTGATGCCTCGTATGCGGTATATATGCCCCAGACCTAATTTTTTGGAGGGGATAGATGCTCTTTGCAACAAAACAAACATTTTGAATATATGTTTGAATCAACATTATTATTTATTAAAATATATACATATATATATATATATATATATATAATATATATATATATAATATATATATATATATATATATATATTCTTTTTAGCTATTTTTTTCAATTATTTAAGATGATGTTACTAGTTTACTAAACATGGACAAAAATAAACATATTAATTAAAAACACTAGGTATAGAGATCAATCATCTTAGGTACAAAAATATAATCGTCTTAAAAACTGCAAAACTATTTAGCCATTTTTGTGGCAATAATCTGCATTCGCCCACATTTGTTGCAATAATTGCGATATAATGTGCATGTTTCGTGGAGCCACTTCTGGCACATAACACAACGGATCCAATCTATTTTGGATTTGGTGTTACTATAATAGTCAAGACATTCCACGCAATGATCCTCATCTAGATTCTTATCATCTACTCTATCATTTTCATCATTAGAACTATATATTAAAGCAGGCTTTGCCTTTTTGAATGTTTCTTTGGTTTTGGAATAAGTTTTGTCGTGTTTTTGTTTCTTTGTCTTTTGTTTTTTTTTTATTTCTTCAACTTCAAAACTACTGTTCTCATTCTCTTTATTATCGTCTTCACTAGAACTGTAAAATTTCATAGCTGTTCGCTTCCTCAGTTTTCTTTTAATTTTCTCTTTATCTTTTCTTTGTTTTTCAATGCTATTCTTTTTGTTGTTTTCTTTTTCATTTTTATCACTTTCAATACTATTCTCTGGTAATATCTGTATCGCTTGACTTATAATCACTTGAATTATTTCTTTTTTTTGCTTCTTAGCTTTAGTTCTTTTCAAATCAACTTTTTCTTTAACTTTTTACTGATCTTTTTTGCTTCTTTTCACTGGTATGCCTTGTTCTAGCTTATGAATATGTGTGACCAGCCGACGTTCATTTTCGAATCCAAGAGTTGGATGTTTTCCTAAAAAAATGGTAGGTATTAGTTAGGCAAAATAAAAAAAAATTACTACCTGCCCATAATTATACGACGTAGGTAAGTATTCTCAATCCGAAGCAATATTATTATAAATGCACACGTGCAATCATAAAAGTAGGTACCTACCTAATGGTATTATTTTCTTATTTTGTGTAGCAAACCGCCGACGTAACGTCCTAGATGGTATTCCGTGTCTTTTGCTATATCATTGACGCTAAGTCGTTTATCTTGCATTTCTGCTATTGCTGCAGCCAATGTGTCCTCGGTCCAAGTAATGACACGCGGTTGGACGCCGGCTTTACGCTTGTATTTACGGGGCATTTCCAATCTAAATCATATAACATACACTTAAGTACGGCAAGGGATAGATGCCGTTAAAGCCAGCATGCATTAAGATGAAGTAGGGATAGACGCTCTTAGGGGCGACTATGCCAAAACATATCGGGGCATATATCCCTTTTCACAGGAATAGATACCTTCGAAAAAAAATGGTAAATACGTTTATTTTATCCTAAAAATGTAATTAATAATAATCTACATACCCTACTCCTTATTCAGAAGTAAAAATAAAATAAACTTACATGTTAACTCCAAAGTTATAAGGGGTTGAAAATCATCCACAAAGTAAAATCTCGACTATTTGGCTCGTCACTGTCATTAGCGCTCCTACGCACAACCGCACGCACCAACGCTTTGTGGCAGATTGAAGTGAGGGAGAGGCACGTTCGTATTATAAGGCATTCTTTTGTTTACGCGTCTCACATTTCACACAAATGTAATGAGGCGTCTATCCCGCTGGAGCGTATATCCCGGACTTACCCTATGCGTGTTTTTTGTTAAACATGAACATTAAAACCTAATGTTTTTAAGATTTTATGACAAATGTAGATTCAGAACATTTAAAGTTTTATTCCACAATTTTAATAATTATACAGTTTTACGTTATTTATTAAAATGTATTCTTTTCAAATTAATAGTTTTCTGGCAATTTAAGTGTGTTTTTTTAATGATTTTTTGGATTCGGCATAAAAAAATTCCCAAGAAAACACGTGTCTCATTTAAAAGATAGAGATTTTTTTGTATACCTGTTTATTAAATTTTATTTAGGTCTTTGTAGGTCTAGCACACGTCCTACAGAGAAGTCCCTAAAGCTCTAGATGAGTGACACGTGTGCGGAGAAAACGATTCATGCTGCTCCTGAATCGCTGTAAGTTGTACTCGGTGGGAAACACAATCCTGGGCAAATTATTCCAAAGGGATGATGTTCTCCATATAAAAGACTGCTTGAAAAGCGCTGTACGAGGAGTAACAAGCTGAATCTCATACGGATGTGAAGTATTAGCGCGACGTGTACTTCTAACATGCACCGCTACGGGAGGAATTAAGCGGGCCACATCCTTCGAACACTTTCCATGAAAATACTTGTAGAATAGGCTCAAGTCGTCAACCGTTCGTCGATGTTCCAGCGAATCAAGGCCGCCGGTCAGTTCCGGGTCTCCAATCAGACGAACAGCTCTTCTCTGAATAGAATCCAACAAATGCAGTATATGTTTGGGAGCGGAGCTCCAAACATGGGGAGCAGTATTCCATAGTTGGTCGAATTTGAGTTTTGTAAAGTAGTAGTAGTGTTGCTAAGAATGAATACTTTTATGTAAAAGATTTAGACACCACGAACATTACTACATAGATTGCGAATTTGAGTTTTGTAAAGAATTAACAGTTGTTGTGGACTGTAAAGCTTTCTGGTTCGAAATAATATTCCCAACTTTTGAGAAGCTCTCCTTGCTATGTCTGCAACATGTTCATGCCAGGACATATTTGCTCCCAAATTAACGCTCGGCAAATTGAATGACGATGTTAGAGGAATGGACCCCGACATAACTATGTCGGGTTCACGTTAACTTTTTTAGAAAAAACTGCCGCATGGATTTTTTTGTAGCGTTAAATTCCACTTGGTTACTGTCACCCCCACGATAGAATTTTTTCCAGATCTTTGTTAAGTTGAATGACTTCCTGCTGTCTGCGGATATTCATCTGAGTAGCCGATGTCCGAGCATTCAAAGTGAATGAAGAGATAAGTGTACTGTCATCTGCAAAGCTGTAGATTGGCTTCTCGGTCTTTTCCAACAGATCGTTAATATAAATGAGAAAGAGAGTAGGAGACTGTATGGAGCCTTGGGGCTACACCGGCGTTGATAGTAAAGGTGTTAGAAAGAAATCCGTCGATTGCCACTCGTTAAGAAGGCCCTCTGAGGAAACGTGAGAGCCACAAACAGAACTTTTCAGACATACCATAAGAACGTACCTTAGCCAACAGCCCATCGTGCCAAACACGGTCGCATGCCTTGGATATGTCAAGAGCAACTGCTCGAGATTCCCAAAGTGACCTATGACCTAAAACTATTATGTAATACGAAAAAAGTAAATAATTTCAAAAATAAATAATACGTCATGTCGTATTACGTCTCCATGTACTTTTCCAACTAAACGTTTCCCTGGCCAAAGGAAAGTATAGTATTCGTGAAATGATCACCATTTATGATTTTTGCATTTGTTCGCGTGGCAGATCATTAAATTACGAAAAACATAATTTTCTGTTTCCGTCGCTCTGTTCATCTGTCGGATTCTTAGTATGATAACTCTCGCATGGAACGAGATTTTGGTTTTGAAGTTGGTATACATAAAATACTTCATGTAGAAAAGAAACATGTAGTATGTGGACAATATCGTTTGAGGGGATGGGAGTTATTAAATATTATATAGTTTCAATAGTATTACGAAAATTATTCTGGGTTTTTGAATGCAATAAGAGATAAGTTTTAATAGTTGATATTTACAGTCAAGTATGTAAATAGTTATAGGGTTAGAGAGAGCCAAAGGGGAAGGAGAAGTTGTTTTGCGTATGTCGTTTTATATATCTTTTTCGGGGTTCTTGGGTTCTGAAAATTATATTATTATATTCTTATTTTCAACTCTAATAGAAATAGTATATGAATGATAATGTCAGGTTTCAGTTCTAAATATTTTTGATACTCCTTCTTCTTCTATACTTGTCTTTGTTATTAATATTTCACAATAAAGTGGAATATCGAGTTTTAATGCCCAGATTCAAGAAAGCCAAATTCAGTATTAATATTAGAACTGTATGTAAGCGGGGGGGTAGTACCATGTAAATTACTTTACCGTTTTTTTTAATTATTACTTACTGAAAGTTATGCGAATAAGAAGATATATATATATATATATATATATATATATATATATATATATATATATATATATATATATATATATATATATATATATATATATATATATATATATATATATATATATATATATATATATATATATATTAAAATTCCCTTTCGCGAACACCACACTTACACGGATACCTCCCTTGAAGGAACAGTTTCTCATAGTCCCGACCGACTTTCATATAATAAAAAATAAACGCCTTGTCTTTTTTGTGGCGAATATCACTGTTGCGTTTTCCAATCGCACTGCGCGCCAACCTCGCTCTCTACTTTCACTGAGGGACTTCCCCGAGTAAACCGGGGATTTACCGATCTCAATTTTTCCGTACACGCGAGGATTTAATATTAGTCTGACTTCTATGCGAAAAAGAGACACAGTGAGCGACACATTCATTGTAGATATTGCTCCAAATAGAAAAATTCTCACGCTTAAAGAAAAAATTGAGACTATTAAAGTTCACAATAAGGAAAAGTTGAGTGTAAGGGACTTATCCAAGCGTTTTAATATCGGAAAAACACAAGCTGCTGATATACTTAAACATAGAGAAATTCTTCTAAACAGGTGGATGACGAGCAGCAATTTGAATGAAAAAAGACGCTTTTTGACTGGTGATGGTACCAAAATTGACAAGTGGTGTTATAACTGGTTTATCGCAGCTCGCCATAAGGGGATTCCTTTGACAGGTATGCACATGAATTATTTTTTTTAGATAAGGTTTTCTGGAATTAGGGTGTTGATTTTCTTTTCATATCAATTCAAAGAATGGATAAAAGGGGTAAGTAGGCTTGTCGTGACAAAAATGCAAAAAAACTTATTTTTCATGTTTTTTTCAGGTCCGCTAATACGATGCAAAGCAAAAGAAATAACCGAGTCTTTGGGGCATTCTACAATCAGTGCTTCTTCTGGTTGGCTTAATAAATTTAGAATCCGCCACAACATAAGTTTTAAAGCGATTTCAGGAGAACGAGCTTCGGTTATTGCTGAAGATATTTTATCATTCTGGGAAAAATGCCCTTCTTTAATTAAGGCATATAATGCCGCTGAGACAGGCCTGTATTTTAGGGCTCTACTCCATAAAACGCTAACATTAAAAAAAGAAAAATGTGTTGGTGGTAAATATCTCAAAGGGAGGTTTACAATTTTGCATTGTGCAAATATGGCGGGAGAAGAAGAAAAACTCTTAGTAGTAAGGCAGCTAAACCCACAGCATTTAAAAATATTAACATAAATAATATGCCTGTAACTTGGACATATAATAAGAAAGTTTGGATAACAGGTGAAATTATGACAGAGTGGTTGCAAGATCTTGACTGGGAAAGGAGAAAAGAAAAAAGAAAAATTTTGTTATTTTAGACAATGCAGGATCTTATCCAAAGGACGCCCGCTTAAAAAATATTAAAATCTTGTTTCTGCCCCCTAACTGTACATCAGCTCGTCAACCACTTGACCAGGGAATTATAAAAAATTTTAAAATTTATTACCGAAGTCTAATACTAAAACACCCGATAGTAACCATTGAAACTGCTGGTACAGCTTTTGAGTTAATTAAGAAAATTACGTCACTGGATCCAGTTTACTTTGCAAAAAACCGCTTGGGAACAAGTAAACAAGGAAACAGTTAAGAACTGCTTCCGTAAAGCGGGATTTAAGCATTAAAAATATGCAACGTGAAGACCAGTTAACTGAGGCTGTTACATCTGATCCAGGAGATGACTTACCACTTAACGTACTTGCAGATATCCTTAAAAATAAGACTTTGTTGGAATTGACTGATAATGAAAACCTTAATTATTTTTTGAACATAGATGAAAATTTATATGTTGAAATTCCAGATTCAGAACAAGAAATTGAAAATCCAGTTGAAATACAAGGACTTTCCGAAGATTCTGATGTCGATGAGGTTCCAGTACCAACAGATGCTATCCCAAATTATAGTGAAGCTATTGCCCTAACCAAGCAGCTTAAAAGTTTTGCCGAAGATCACGGAGATGGCGAGTCTTTAGAGCTTCTTTCCAAATTAGAAATAAGATTTGTGAACGCCATTTTAAAGAAAAAGATGAGACAAATAACAATATATGAATTTTTTTGTGTCATTAAAGTGACCTTTCATTTCATATGTATAACTCTATCCTATTATATCTTATATGTATCTAAAGGTAACAAATCTTTGTTTTTTCCTTAAGTTTTTTGTTTATTTTAAAAATATGTATATACATAAGTATACGTTTTAAATGTCCCAAATTCTTTAATTACAGTTTTCATTAAAAAAAACTTTTTTTGTATTTCTTTTAAGCAGACACCCCTTTTGAACGGACACTTTCGGTCGGTCCCGTTGGTGTCCGCCCAAGGGAGATTTCACTGTATATGTATGTATATATATATATATATATATATATATATATATATATATATATATATATATATATATATATATACATACATATATATATATATATATATATATATATATATATATATATATATATATATATATATATATATATATATATATATATATATATATATACAGTCGACACTGTTTATAGTGAAACTCTATATAGTGAAAAACTCTTTATAGTGCAATTTTTTCAAGACCTAGAATATTTTAGTGAAATTTCATGTAAAAAGCCCTGCATATAGTGAATCTGTAAAATAGTAACACTCTATATAATAAAATTTTTACCGGAATTTTATGTATAAATTTTTATGCATTTATTGAGATCTTGGCCATTTCGGTCTTCCCATTTTTATCTAACATTAGCACGAATTCCATTTTTATGACGCATTCTTTTGAAAAGGTTCTTAACGCGTTTTATAACGCTTAATGGTTGGCAATAAATCAGGTAGATTTCTGTGAGAAACCCGGGGAATAACCCATTTTATAGAAACCCGGGGAAAAACCCATTTTACAGTCGAGGCCTAGTAATTTGCAAATTCAGGTTCAGTTTCTTTTTGTTTAAGAATCAAGTAAGATGTCCAAGCGAGTGTGTTTTTAAGTTTAGCTGAGAAAATTAAAGTTTTGGAGGAAGTTGATAAAGGCTACAAAAAAAATTGATGTTGCTGCAAAATTTTGTGTTTCTCCAAGTTGCGTCTCTCTGATAATAAAAAGTCGCGATAGTATCATCAAGAAACCTAGTGTTCCAAGTAGTCGAAAACGAGTACGGGTGAGTACTTACGAGGATGTAAATGAAGCAGTTTTACGATGGTTTTGAAGTGGCCCGTACGCATCAAAATGTATCAATATCGGGAAATTTAACAAAGCAAAAGGTTCTACAATTTGCTAAAGAATTTAACTGCGTTAATTTTCAAGCTAGTGAAGGGTGGTTGAGTGCCTGAAAGACTCGCAATTCAATTGTTTTCAAGACGGTGTCCGGCGAGAGTGCAAGCGTTAGTCAGGAGGACTGTGACATTTGGACTGAAACTGTTTTAAAAAGTGCATTGAAAAAATACGAGCCAAAAAAACGTTTTCAATTGTGATGAAACCGGTTTGTTTTTTAAATGTTTGCCAAATAAAACTTTTGCTTTTAAAAGTGATAAATGTTTTGGTGGATGGCTCAGAACAACTGAAATTACTGCTCATAGGTAAAAGCAAAAATCCCCGTTGTTTAAAAGGAGTTAAATCTCTGGAGTTAGATTACGCCAATAATAAAAAGGCATGGATGACTTCTGAGATTTTCGAAAGATGGATCAAAGAATTGGACACGAAAATGAAAAGCCAAAAGCGAAAGATTGTGATGTTTATAGACAATTGTCCTGGACATCCAGTTACTGTAAGTAAAAAACTAAGGAATATTGAATTGATCTTTTTTCCACCAAACATGACCTCCAAATTGCAACCTATGGACCGGGGTATTATAAAAAACATAAAACATCATTACCGAAACAGAATTGTTCACAAAATTATTAATGCGATTGATAACAACCTTCCGGTCCAAAAATTGATTACCCTTAAAGAGTGTACGAGTATAACCGAAGTCGCTAAAGTATGGAGTGAAAATGTTTCTCAGAAAACTATCAAAAACTGCTTTTCTAAAGCAGGTTTTACTGAAAAAGTTGACGAATGGGAAGAAGAAGACGCGGATCTCGCTACCTTAGGGGTATTCTACAAAAAACTGCTACCGTCGACGCAGATTTTTTACTTGAAGATTTCTTAGAAATCGACACGACAGATCTCCCAACTGACCAAGACATAATTGACGATATAAAAAGTATAGAACATCATGAAGAAGAAACTGAAACCGGAGAATGTCCTGCTAAATTTAGTGAAAATGAAATAAGAAATGCATTTGACATTGTGCGAACTACTCTCAGGGGCGAGGAAAGTGTACATGATCAAATCTTTATGCATTTGAATAAATGCGAGAATTTTGTTGAGCAAAAATTATTTTTCAAAAGTAATGTTCAAAAGAAAATAACTGATTATTTTTCCTAGTACGTATGTACGTAGTATGTACATATGTATTAACAGATTTTGTATTATTCTTTTTATTTCGTATGTAGTACATACATACATAAAGTCCGTACGTTATATCTTTACACGTGCGTCATAGTTTTCAGGCAATACCCCAGACGACTATTATATTTTTTGTCACTTTTTGCCAATCCCTCCGATTTATTGGTGAAAAGAGACAAATAATATAATAGTCGTCTGTTATATGGCCTGAAAACTATGACGCACGGGTAAAGATATAACGTATGGACTTTATGTATGTATTTAGCCCTGTACATGGTATGTACTATTTAAACTTTCAAATGTTTAATAAAATCTTTTGTAATAATTCAATTTTGCAATTTTTTTTTGTATAAAATACATACATAGCAATATATAAGGATTTTTTCTTTATATAGTGAAAAACTTTCTATAGTAAAATTTCGGTCAATATTTTGGTCTTTCACTATATAGAGTGTCGATATATATATATATATATATATATATATATATATATATATATATATATATATATATATATATATATATATATATATATATACAATAAATTATTTTAGGTTGTTTAAATAACATATATTTTACATATAGCAAATGCTAAATCAATATTTGCATAAAATTTTCGTTTTATGTATGATATAGTAGTTTGGATATTTTGTGTCAATATTGTTTGAAAATTAAATAACCTTTATCGCAATAAGGAAGTATCTGCAAGTTTTTTGGTGTAAATAAGTTATTACTGATAAGTTTGTTATCCTATTCCTACTCTACTTGGAACATGCACCAGTTTGCGGCAGATATTTAAAATGGATGTGATACGATATCTTATTTAACAGTTAAAATATTTCATTATGGAAATTATAACGTGAGACAAAGAACCGCACAAATAGCACAGAAATATTCAGCATAATGAAAATAGTTTATGGCAATGGTTATTTATGAAAACCACAAGTTTTCTAAATTACCTAAACTTTTTTGAATGCAAAAATACGACAAATACACGGGAAGATGCATAATAATTTGAACACTAAAATGATTCAGAGCTCTTGAATTCTTGACACATGGCCGTAATGCATCGAAAATGACGGAAAAAGCGTTAAACTTCATCAGGGAAACAATTGAAACAAATGTGAAAGAAGATTTAAGCAAAACAAAGGATTACTCAAAATTTGTTCTACATACTTTAAATGAAGATTACAAGTATTCGACAGTGCAACAGTTCAGGGAAAAGAAATCGTAGGAGCCCATATCAGTGATCTAAACTTCCTTTTAGTTGTTCCTGTTGACCAGATATTGTGTTTTGAATATAATCCACAGACAAAACGTCATAGTGCATATTGGAATTAAAAACTTCCGTCTTTAAGGTAACATCTTTGACAAATTAGATTCGAATTATCGCTGTCATATGTTAAATAAAAATCATATTTTTGATGACAATTTCGAAATGAAAAAGCTGAATTATTTGCACAACATTTAGCTAGTGTATTTTAATCGAATGATATCACAGCCCCACAAAAAAAAAGTGGGGTATACTTTTGATGCGATATATCAGATCCGTAGTATTTTTGCCCGCTGATCACGAATCTGACGTCAGAATATCGCCATCACATCTCAATTTTTTTCTAACCTCAAAAAATAGGTAAAAATTAGTAAAAATTAAGAAAAATATACTCCTAAAAAATTGATTCAAGCTTTTTCATGAATCCAAAGATGTATTAATATGTATTCGGACACGCTAAGCTAATATTCATCGGTTGGATTGAGCCATACAGTTCTGTTTTCTTTCTAACCTCAATAAATCAGACAGATATAGTGCTTCTCGAATGCAAAAACGAATTCAAATTAAAATTCAACCGATCCTTTCCAAATTTGGTACACGGGGATTTTTTGAGTCGCTGATCACGAATCTGAGGTTGGATTTGCAAAATTCAAGATGGCAGATGTTTTCGCGCCATTTTGAACGCCGAGAAAATTCATCGGTCGATTTTTATTCTTCTACCTGCATCCAGGGCACCTCCACGTGGTGACGGTGGGCAACGGTGTTACTCCACTAGCCGGCAGAGTCCCTGGATAACGGCTTAGATGCCGTCATGGCAGGTAGAAGAAAGAGAATTACGATGCAGGGTCGCGGAAACCCAGTATCGGCGGTTGGTCAGGGTGGGAAAGCGGGCCCGCAGCCGTCGTCATCCAGCGACCGTAGCTCTTCATGTGTGGGTGACTTGGCTCATGTAGAGTATAATGCTACAAGAAAATGGTCTCACGGTACAAGGACTTTTCATAAGTGCGATAAAAACAGTGATTCATTTTGTTATATTTGCTGTCAACACGTATTGAGTAAAATGGGGTCACCGATAACGGATAAGATTAAAACCTTACATAAGGATTGTTTTAACATTGAAATACAGCACCAGAATACAGATTGGGTTCCCCACATCATTTGCAGTTCTTGCAAAATAATGTTGTACATCAATAAGAAGGCGATTAAATATTCCAGACCAGCAATATGGAATAGACCATACAGTGAAAACGATTGCTACTTTTGTATGAATGTTGTATCTAGGCATAACCGAAAAAATAAAAGCACTATTACTTATAACGATGTTTCGACAGTAACAAGACCAACTAAACTAATTCCGCCTCCTGAACCACTTGATGCTGATGTTATGGAAACAAATGATTTCACCTTATCAGTTCATGCCGAAAACATTGAGACTGTAGAAAAAGATTCAAACACTGTTACTAATGAATGTTCTAGTGACAACCTATCATATACTAGTGACACAGATAAAGAATTTCTACCATACAACCGTAAACCAGAACCAATACTCGTATCACAGTCAGAACTTAGTGATCTAGTCAGAAATTTAGGCTTATCCAAAGATGGTTCAGAGCATCTTGCTTCCTTTTTAAAGAAAAGACATTTACTTAAGCCAGAAGCTACGATTTCTTATTATAGAAACAGAGATGAAAAATTTTGAAAATATTTCACAATGGACGAGGAATTGTCACTTTCATATTGTACCGATGTAAAAGGTCTAATGGATGAATTTCAAAATAACTCATACGATCCTGAAGAATGGAGACTGTTCATTGATTCTTCTAAACGGAGCATTAAGGCAGTTTTGCTGCATAATACCAACGTTTACGCTCCCATTCCGATTGCTCCACAGTTATGGAAGAGCAATATGAAAAAATGAAGCAGCTTTTGATAAAAATAAAATATGCGGATCATAACTGGAAAATTTGTGGAGATCTGAAAATTGTAAAAATATTGCTTGGCCAACAGTCAGGGTTTACACTTTATCCCTGTTATAAATGTCTGTGAAATAGCAGAGACAGGGAACGTCATTATAAGAAAAAAATTTGGCAAACAAGAGAATCGTTCACTCCTGGTGAAAATAATGTATTGTTTCCACCATTGGTAGATCCAGGAAAAGTTCTTATTCCCCCGCTTCACATTAAGCTTGGACTTATGAAGCAATTCACGAGAGCATTAGATACAAACGGCCCATGTTTCAAATATTTGCATCAAAAATTTCCGATTTCTGGAGCTAAAATTAAGGCAGGCGTATTTGACGGGCCACAAATAAGAAAATTGTTTCAAGATTCATTATTTGTTACTAAAATGAATAAAGTTGAAAAAGCTGCTTGGCTTAGTTTTAAAGAAGTCGCAACAAACTTTTTGGGAAATAATAAAAGTCCTAAGTACAAAGAAATAGTCGAGAAAATGGTAAAAAATTTTCAAACATTAGGTTGCTTAATGAATCTAAAATTACATTTCCTGGACTCCCACATCGATGATTTCCCAGATAATCTTGGTGACTACAGTGAGGAGCAAGGGGAACGTTTTCACCAAGATCTGAAAATCATAGAAAATCGGTATCAAGGACGATGGGATGACCATATGCTAGCGGACTATTGCTGGTCGCTAAAAAGAGAAACAAGTCCTCAAAAGCGTTTGGGCAGAAAGCGGAAAAAAGAACAAGATACAGCCAAAAAAAGGAAAGTTAGGCGCGGGTCTAACCTTCGCAATTCTAGGGCTTAAGGGTCTACTATTTGAGAGTATATGATTTAAAAGTCCTGGTTTTGAGTTTATTGGGTCTCATTTTTAAAGTTACAGGGTTATTGAGGTCTATTTTTTGAGGTTACAGGGTGTAGGAGTCTAAGGTTTCAGGGTTTAGGGTTAAAGAGTATCAGGTTTGAGGATTCCCCAACTGTATACCAAATTTGGTAGGAATCGGTTGGTTTTCAAAAATTTTGTCCGCCATCTTGGATCTGCCATTTTGAATTTTGCAAATCCGACCTCAGATTCATGATCAGCAACCCAAAAAACCCCCGTGTACCAAATTTGGTAAGAATCGGTTGAATTTTAATTTGAATTCGTTTTTTTGCATTCGAGAAGCACTATATCTGTCTGATTTATTGAGGTTAGAAAGAAAACAGAACTGTATGGCTTAATCCAACCGACGAATATTAGCTTAGCGTGTCCGAATACATATTAATACATCTTTGGATTCATGAAAAAGCTTGAATCAATTTTTTAGGAGTATATTTTTCTTAATTTTTACGAATTTTTACCTATTTTTTGAGGTTAGAAAAAAATTGAGATGTGATGGCGATATTCTGACATCAGATTCGTGATCAGCGGGCATAAATACTACGGATCTGATATATCGCATCAAAAGTATACCCCACTTTTTTTTTTGTGGGGCAGTGTATCCAATCTACAATGGATACAACACCTTCTTATTAACCCGAAAAAGCTATAAAGATCGTTTCTCCTATGGAAGTTGCCATGGAAATTCACAACGACCTCAACCTTAAAAAAGCTCCTGGAATTGATGAAATTTCATCTGACTTATTGAAAGAACTGCCACGAAAAACAATCATCATGTTGACATACATATTTAATGCCTGTTTGCTACTGAAGCATGTTCCGGGATGTTTCAAAACGGCACAAATAATTATTGGAACATCAAGAGAGATATTACTTTTGGGTGATCTAAATGGAAGAATAGGAAGGAAAGAACACGATAAAGTGGTGGAAAAATATGGCGAAGAAGTTACTAACGACAACGGAAGAAGAATTATAGAGATATGTGAACAAAACAACCTTACAATATTAAACGGACACTACCAGCATAGGGATATTCATAAATATACGTGGAGACAAACAACAAGAGATTTAAAAAGTATTATCGACTATATGATAATACGACAGAGATCTAGATTAAACTTCCTAGATGTAAGAGTCCAAAGAGGGGCTTCATGTGGCAATGACCACTACCTTGTGAAAGGAAAGATAACCTCACGAACAACACGGGAAAGCAAACTGGAAGATACAAGTACACAGCACACAACAAGTGAAACAACAATAAGATATAATACAGACAGCTTACAAAATGAAAGTATCAGAAATCTGTACAAGAGCAGACTAGACCAAAAGATACAACGGAAGGGATTTGTTAATATAGAAGAAGAATATAAGTATATAAAGGAATGCCTACACGCAGCCGCACTGGAAGCATTAGGGTACCAAGAGAAAAGGGAAAAACAGCAAAAACCATATTGGTGGGGTGAAGAAATTAAATACGAAATTGAAGAAAAACGGAAAAGCTATCACAAATACTTAAGTTCAAAGAGCACAAACGACAAAGTAAAATACAAAGAATCCCAAGCTAGAGTACGCAAAATGATTAGTGATAAAAAGAACAACCAATGGGAAAGGACATACTCAAGACTCAACACTTACATAGGAGGAAGAAAAAGCACAGAAAGCTGGAGACTTCTTAAAAATATGAGAACAGAACGGAAAAGAGAAATCTTCTTACCAATAACACCAGAAAAATGGAACCAATATTTTACAAATATGCTAACAGAAGATAGACCAGAGTTCAAAAGTACCCAACATGGAAACCCAAATATAGTTATACGAGGATCCCCAATAAGGATAGCAACATCAGAAGTTAAAGAAGTATGTAAAACGCTAAAAAAAATGGTAGAGCTCCAGGACCAGGAAACATCCCAGGAGAGATAGTAAAATACGGAACTGAAAAGCTATTTAGCGCTTTGAGGAACTTATTCCAAAGATGCATTAACACATCAGAAGTACCTGAGGAATGGAAAATATCATACATATCAACAATTCATAAAAAAGGAGACAAAAATAATTGCGATAACTATAGGGGAATAACGGTTACAGGATCTATTAGCAGAATATACGGAAAAATACTTAAAAATAGAATAGAAACGGAATACGCGGACTTAGAAGCTGAAGAACAGGCAGGTTTTAGAGCAGGAAGATCCACAATAGCCCATCTCTTCTCACTGACTCAAATCCTAGAAAAGAAAACAGCATTTGATCAGGAAGTCCATGTCTTGTTTGTTGATTTAAAAAAGGCCTACGACAGCGTGCCCCTAATGAGATTGTGGGAAACACTACAACAGAGTAATGTAAGCACCGAAATAATTAAAGCCGTAAAATCCTTATACCAGGACGCAAGAAGTAGTGTGAAAACCAAATATGGTATAACAACAGGGTTCCAGGTCACAAAGGGTCTCAAACAGGGCTGCTGTATATCCCCAACGCTATTTAAAATCTATTTGGAGAGTGCACTGAAGAACTGGGAAAGGAAATGCAGCAGTATGGGATTACCACTGGATGACGATACTGCATTGTACACGCTATCATTTGCAGACGACCAGGTAGTAGTCGCTCAGGACATCGATGATATGGAATACATGACATGAAAACTTATGGAGGAATATGAAAAATGGGGCCTAGAAGTCAATATTAAAAAGACCGAGTACATGTGCATCGGAGGACAACAGCAGGACTTGGAACTGGCCACAGGACACGCATTAAACACTGTGCCAGTTATAAGTATTTGGGAACGAGAATATCTAGGGACGGAACACTGGAAGAAGCAATATTCGAGGGGAATATCCAAGGAAGAAAAGCGATTGCAGTGCTTAATAGTATACTATGGGACAAAAACATAACCATTGAAAATAAGAAGAGAATTTACAACTCAGTAGTGAAAAGTATAATAACTTACAGCTCCCAGGTGTGGCCATTGAAGGAAAGAACAGAAAAAATACTAAAAGCTACAAAAATGGATTTCTGGAGACGAACAGCCAGAAAATCCAGAAAAGACCGCATACCAAATGACACGTTAAGACGTGTTTTAGAAATAAAGCGACGAAATCAGAACCCAACAGTTGATATGGTACGGACATGTACAGAGAATGTCACAAGACCGACTACCTAAAAAGATTTTAAATTGGAACCCTCATGGAAAAAGAAAGCGAGGAAGACCACGCCAAAGCTGGAGAGCAGGAATCAACAAGGAAGTACTAGAGAGAGATCTAGAGGAGGAGGGATGGAGAAACCGGGAGGAGTGGAAATTAGGCATCGGAAGACGGAAGACTTTATAAAACCGATTGATATATATACAATTAATTATGCTTAAAAAACCTGACAAACCGGCAGAACAAGTCAGGTCATATAGGCCTATCTCGTTGCTACCTGCCATATCAAAATTGTTTGAAAAACTACTGTTAAAACGTCTTAAACCACATATAAATATACCAGATTTCCAGTTTGGATTCCGAAATCGCCACTCAACAGTAGACCAAGTGCATAGAGTGACAGCTGTTATTGAAAATGCGTTTAAAGAAAAAAAATACTGCCCTGCAATATTCCTTGACGTGTCACAGGCGTTTAACAGAGTATGGCATATGGGACTGATCTACAAGATCAGCAAATTGCTGCCGCAGAACTATTGTCAATTATTGGAGTCGTATCTTTCCGAAAGAAAATGAAGGAACATTCTCAATATGCCAATCAATCTCCGCTGGAGTTCCGCAGGGTAGTGTCTTAGGACCACTCCTCTACCTGCTCTACACTGCCGATATCCCAACAACAAAAGAAACAGTACTTGGAACATTTGCTGACGACACAGTCATTATAGCCAAAGATATATCTCTGCCTAAAGCAATAGAAAAACTACAAGTTGCAGTTAACAAAATCCACAAATGGACTAGAGACTGGAAAATACAACTTAACAGCTCGAAATCTGTCCATGTCAATTTTGTGATGCGGCGAAAAGACAGCAACCTAATCATATCACTTGGGGGATGTCCAATCCCTCAAGCAGAGTCAGCAAAATACCTCGGCATCCATCTCGATGGTAGACTAAATTGGAAACATCATGTTAGACAGAAAGCTGAGCAGATCAGACTCAAAATTAGACAACTATATTGGTTAGTCGGAAGATACTCCCAACTTGACCTAAGATCAAAGAGATTGATTTATCAGTCGATAATAAAGCCAATATGGACTTATGGGGTGCAAATATGGGGTTGCACTAGACATCAAATCGACTGATAATCCAACGCTCCCAAAACAAATTTCTTCGATTGATTACCAATGCTTATTGCTACGTAACCAACAAAGAATTGCACGATGATCTTGAAATCAAATGGACTCATGAAGTTATTTAAGATTACGCCATAACACACGAAAGAAGATTACTGAATCACACCAACGCAACGTGGAAGCAAAACAACTCCTAGACAACGCGCAAGAAATCAGAAGATTGAAGCGAACCAAACCACATGAATTTGTATAAAGTGTTAAAGTTAAGTTTAGATTAAGTTAGATTAATTTAATCTTGGGAAATGCATACTGATGTGTTCAACCCGCACTCGCACTGCTTGGTAATTGACCCGTACAAATCAACAATAGTAATAAATTAATTTGTAATTAAGATTGTACTAAGCATATCCAATAAACGATGTTATTAAAAAAAAAAATTCGAAATTATACATTTAGTCTAAATCAGTGATTCCCAAAGTGCTTCAGGTGGACCCCCAGGGGTCCACGGGAGACTCGACGGGGGTCTACGTTAGCGTGAAAAAAAAATGGGGGTTCACAAGTTGTAAGTGGGGGTCCACGAAAATTTATCTAGTTTCGATAGTAAAGAACAAAAATGTTGGCTTGGCTTTACCTATCAATGTAGGCAGATAATACACTATTCAAAAAAATTAAGGGAGCAAAAAAAAATTCCAAAATTTTCGGTGATTTTTGACAGGCTGTATTTCGGTGAAAAATGGTCGTATTGAGACTTTAAAAAAAAGCATTTTGAAGCTTTAAGATTCTAATTTTCAGATTTTTTGGCTAAAATTTTTTAGGAGCTACGGTTCTCATGCAATCCTAACAGATAGCGCGAAAAAATAATATTGCAAATATTTTGCTTTTTTTTGGTCCACGGCTTGAAAAAAAATTTTTTTAGTTAGCCTTTTATTTAGCATTAACTTTCTTGTTTTAAAACCTCCCTTAATTTTTTTGAGTAGTGTATTTTAAAAAGGTCAGCGACTGTTACTTGTAAAAACTTGCATATTCGATATTCAGTACAACGCGCGTCGAGACTTGCAAAGCGCCGCCTACCCGCCCGCCCGCAACGCAACCCGTCCAGACGTGCAAAGGGACGAAATACGACTTGTGCTGTGCTTGCAATCTTGCATGAACTTGTTTGATTCTTCACCAGTATAAATACGAATGCCAAGGACAAACGTTACTCATTTGTTTCCGGAATTTTGAAAAGAAAAGTGTGAGTGAATCGATGTCAGTGTTTGACAGTACCGGAAAAAGTAAGTACCTGCCTATTTGTTATTCATACTTTTATTTTATATTGTAATAATGTTATATTTGTTATGTTTGCGTGTAGTAAGTACGTAATAAATATTAAATACTGAACAGGGCCATTATTCAACACTTCTATAAAAGAACAGAAAGCCGAGAAAGATTGAACTTTTGGTACTTTTTATTATAAAATTATTTATTTACCCGACTGTGGTGATTCACTAAAGGAGAGATATATGATTGACCTGCATGTTTGTACATATTTCAGTGCCCTCGTAGTTGCTAATGCTAAATGAGTAAAAATATTTTCATCAATTGTACGTGTCTTTATGTACCACCAGTAACGTACATCAAAGTAATAAATAAATCATTAAAATCGAGGAGTTTTGATGTCAAAATATTCTTTAAAAGTATTTTCTCTCGAATTTACAGAAATGTATTAAAATATAATTAATCAAAAAATATTTTATATTACATTAAAATAGGTCCAGCCGTTTTGTGAAAACCTCTATATGGGTCTTAGCAGTTTATTGCTTTTAATAATTAAAATCAGTTTTGCCGCCGGCATTTTGGTTTTTTCATTGCAGTAATTAATTAATCCTATTTTATTCTGTTAAAATAGCCATATCCTGTTAAAGTCGCCTTATGATTACTAAAACAAACATTTTTTTCTTCACAGGTAGGTAAACGAAACATGGCTGAATTTAAGAAGAAATGTCGACAGTACAGTGTTGATTATTTGAAATTTGGTTTTCTTCCATCAAAGGCAGACAAACGATTGCCCATATGCCTTTTATGCATCAAAGTTTTGAGCAATGACTCTATGAAACCATCGAAGCCCCAAGATCATCTAAGAAGGTGTCATCCTGATAAAATAGGTAAAGATTTAAATATTTTCAAACATTGAAGGAAAAATATGAAAAGAGACCCACCGTGCACAGTATGTCTGCTTCAACGTCTCAAAGTAACGATGATGGCTTGCGGGCATCTTACAATATTTCATTGCTTATAGCGAAATTTGGAAAACCGCACACCATCGGAGAACAGTTAATTTTACCCGCTGTTGAAGAGGTTTTAAAAACTGTTCTGCACAAACCTCCATTTGACGTACTCAAAAGAATTCCTTTCAGTAACAACACTGTACAAAGACGTATTGATGAAATGAGCTCTGATATTGAAAGCTTCTTGCGTAATTATCTGCAAACAACTCATTTTTCTATTCAACTGGACGAGTCAACTTTACCTGGTAATGAAGCATTATTATTGGCATATGTTCGATTTGTTATGGACGAAGAAATTCATGAAGAGCTGCTATTCGGGAAAACTTTGGAGACGGACACTAAAGGCGAATCAATATTTAATGTCCTGAGTGATTTTTTTTAGGAAAAATCGATTCCATTTACAAACATTATTTCGGTGGCAGCAGATGGAGTTCCTGCCATCTTCGGGCGATATCTTAAAAGAATTATACCAGGAGTAACTGCAATTCACTGTGTCATCCACCGACAACACCTGGTAGCGAAAAATTTGAGTGATAGATTGCACCAATCGCTTTAATTTGTGATTAAAGCAGTTAACAAAATAAGAAGCAATGCGTTGAATACCCGTTTATTTGCACAATTGTGCGACGAAAATGATGAAGACTTCCAACGATTGCTCTTACATACTGAAGTACGCTGGTTGTCGAAAGGTGCATGTTTAACAAGATTTGACTCACTTTTTGAATCAGTTTTAGAGTTTCTGGAAAGTAAAGATCCAGATTTAAAAGAAAACCTGATCAAATTGAAAGCAGACATCGCGTATTTGACAGATTTGTTCAAAAAATTTAATGACATTAACTTGCAGTTACAAGGGGACAGCCTAAATTTAATAAAAACGAGGGGTGTAATTTCGGTTTTTCTTGGAAAATTGAAATTTATGAAGCAAAATATTAGTCGGCGCGAATTCTCCCAGTTTCCAAGCTTGTCACAGGCAGAATGTCTTGATGAGGATATTCAGACATACGTTCAACATTTAAACGCCCTGCATGATGACTTCAAAAATAGATTTGATGATAGATACCACCATGGATCATAAATCCATTTGATGAAACAGAAGTGGCGAATGTGGTATTACAAGAGGAGCTACTCGAGCTTAGCACCAATGAGGAGCTGAAGGTGAAATTTAAAAAAGGCTATCAAACATTTTGGCTGCACGCAAAAATACCCGAAAAATATCCTGGGTTGTGGAAAATTGCGAGAAAACTTTTGATAGCGTTTCCCTCGTCATACCTTGTCGAAAAAAGTTTTAGTGTCTTTAGAACCCTATTAACAAAAAAAAAAGGAGCAGATTGAACATCACAGAACGGGGAGATTTGCGGTTATTCCTTACAAAACTGAAGCCAAATATTGATAATTTGCTGTCAATCCATCAAGTACATCCTTCCCATTAACATTATGACTATTTTTTTTAATTGTTGATTTGCATTGTTGAAGTTACGGTACGTTATTAATGTTTAATTTTAATTCTATTAACACAAGAAAATATAATATTTTTCTTTTTATTTTTACCACTCCGAATTTAGGATTGGAACTCAGCCACGACGCAAATTTCCATCGTTAGATCTAATCTTCACATTTTTTGACGAGTTTTGGTAATATGGTAGAAATGTAGCAGCAGGGGGCCCACCGAAACCAGTAAAATTTTGAAAGTGGTCTACGAGAAAAAAGTCTAGGAACCTCTGGTCTAAATCTACTGGAAACAACGAGCACTATTGAGCAAGAAAGTAAAAATAAACGCCGGAATAAGACAAGGCGATTCACTTAGTCCCTTTATCTTCAACCTCGTCATGGACAGAATAGTGGAGAATCTTCCAAAAAGTAGAGCATACAAAATGGGCAACACACACTTCCACAGAATCTGTTACGCCGGTAATGCAGTCCTCATCTCCGATTCTGAGGACAACCTTCAGAGGATCTTTCATGCCTTCAATTTGGAAGCGAGAAAACTAAACATGATTATCAACACAACAGAGACAAAATGTTTGGTAATGTCAAAATAATTATTAAGATGCAAGCTGGAGATCCAAGGAAGTATTATTGAATAGTACTTAGTATATATCACCTCTACACCAAACGCTTTATTTTTGCATTCGACGCGTGTTTCGCTGACCATGTTAGCTTCATCAGAAGTAATGATTGATCGCTCCTGATGGTTAACGAAATGCACGTCGAGCGCAAAAATAGATTGTTTGGTGTAGTGATTAAATATACTGAGTAGTGTCATCGTGCAACAGATTCCACATTCCCAACGTAATTCTTTTAGAGTTCCTCAACACAGGAAGGCTGCCTTTCAAAAGTCGCTATCCGTTTTTATGGAATTCTTTGTCGCAAGAGGTTAAGCTATTATCACCAGGCAAGTTTTCTTCCTGTGTAAAACACCAACTTATTAACCAGCAAAATAATTCTAATTTAACGTAATATTTACCTACTTCTTGTTTATAATTTTTTTGGGTTCCTTTTAGAGGTGGTACCACTTGACCATATCATGTTATGCAAATTTATTTTGTTTATCTATATATATTTCCCCGCACCTCCTCAGCCCGTTTCGCTGCGTGCTCGCCGATCCCGACAATTAGTTTCTTATTTATTTTTAATGTATATGTTCGCTACAGGGAGACACTAGACATACCCAAATTGTGAAGGGCCTGTGGTATCGGTTATTTATAGTCGCTGTGTCATCCTTTTTGTCGTATTTCGAGCAAATTCAATTCTGTCACTTTATTAAGTTGTAGATATTGGCAAACAAACTGAATTTGAATTATTAAACAGGTTAATAATTTTAGATACTTGAAAACAATGACAATAAGCTACGGAGACTTAAACAGGAAAGCAAAACGACAGTCTATGAAGGCAGCAATAGAAGGTTGCTTGACGGATATAGTATAGAAAAATAAACACCTGACAGTGGAAAGTACAATAAGAATATACATACAAGACATATGCTGTAAAAACAACAGCTGACATATGTAAAACAGCAGAAATAATGAGGACATCAGAAATGAAGGTGATTAGGAACATACATGGGGAAACTATCCACCACAGAATCCGCAACAAAGATCTACAAGAACTAAGTAAGATCCAAGAAATATACAAATGGACCAGAACAAGAAGAAAACAATTTAATAAACACATAGATCGGATCGACGACAACAGACTGGTAAAAAGGGCATAACTCAATAAATCTTGCGGTAGAAGAACTAGGGGCAGATCTTCGAAAAGGTGGAAGAAATGCTGGACGTCCACAACGAAAGAGGCCTAATGGGGATAAAACAGGCAGTATGCCTACTTATATGATACACCATATAAGAAAGAATAAAAAGAAGAAGAAATAATGGAAATCAACAAATACCAAAATATAGGTAATTTGCTAAATGAATAAATTCATTTAAACCGTTTCCCATTGTTAAACTTAAAATAATTTATGGTATCAATCAAAGTAATCAGTTAGGCACCATAGTGGTATTTTAGGCATAAATTAACTATGTAATACAAGGTATATATGACTTGTTGATATACTTGATTTATTAGTTACCGATTATCTGACGAAGGTACTGTGTTTCGAAACAATTGCCATAAAATACAAAATATAGTGGAAATTTAGAACTAACATAAGTGTTTATTTCAGAAAAATGTTAATTAAACCGATTTTTTTCAATTATAAAATTGTTATGTAGCGCTGATCAATTGACAAACAGCACAGTTGAGTAAATTAATAGAATCAAAAAAATTCACCAATGAATGCTCAGTACTACATATTTTAGATGCTGCAGGAAGTCAAAATTAAATTATAATGTCAATGTTTCAGAATTTTTTATAAAATTAGGTATATTATGTTTAATAAAAAGGTGGACTTGACATTTTTGGGAGAACTAAATAATGTTATAATGTGTTCTATTCGAATTAACAAGGTTTTCTTTATTGTGTTCAAAGAAAAATATCCATTATACAACTTAACCATATGAAATCTGGTTTTTGCTTAAAAACTGGCAATTCTTCTTTACGACTTTCTTATTTAGCTTTTACATGTTTTATTTTTAAATCATTCTTAACTTGTTACTTCAAATAAATACACGATGAAAAGTTGTTCTTAACTCTGTCTATTACCAAATCGTCGACAATAATATCCTTTGGCACCTTTGCACAATATTTGATTCAATGTTTAATGCATTATGCATACTCACGAATTGTGGTCGTAATATTGAAGTTTGTTTTTTTGTATTCAAACAATAAAAAATCCTTAAGGTAGTTCACTCATGATAATCGGAGCCAAAAATATAGCCCTATAATAAATACAAAAAGTTTAAAATACTCAATGGCAGAGTATTTTATTTTTGTCGGAGACTGTATTCAATACATGGAAACTTTCACATGCAGACACACTAATACAATCACACATTTAATGAAAATAAATGTGGCAACTCTGCCAATGCGTATACCGAATGCTCTGTAGAATGACGTTTATATAGGTTATTTTTATTATACTTTGTGTATGTTTACTATTTAGACCGTATTACTTCTATTTAAAATAAAAAAAATATATAATTTAAATAAAAAAATGCCTTTTGAGTATAACCCATTGCGACATAAAGGCAAATTCGCAAGGGAAAGCTCATCAATAAACCTCGTGGAAAACACAGGATCTTATATACCAAGAAAAGATAAAATAAGATAACATCGGGACTTAATTTGTCTGCAACGAAAAAACTTATAGGTCAGGAGAAAAAATAAAGAAAAACATGAAGGGGTACAGTATCAATCAAATTGTGGACTTCAGATGGACGTTTATCATACTGGTGACATTATTAATCCTTAAGCCTTAACTAATGTATTGAATAATGTTTCAGTTACATCCGAGGACTATGGCTTAGTGTAAGTTGATTTAGAAACATCAGGATTTTCAAGTACAGCTGATATTTTGCAAATAGCAGTGAAATATCGGGATAAAACATTCAATGTTTACATTAGGTCTACGCAACCGATTAATTTTTTCAAGGGCTTAGAACATATTAATGGCGACCTGTATTTATATGATAAACCTATCAAAACAATCATTCTAAAGGACGCATTAATTTCATTCCAGCAGTTTTTAAATTTTTCTCCAAAAACCTTGCGTACTTGTTGCCCTTAGTGCACGTTTTGATGATCGAGGATTTTAAAAAATATTGCTGGTTTTTGGACACAGTAAGTCTTCTTAACCGAAAAGGTTTAGAAATGTTTAAGCTCGGAAAGATAGCGCATGATTTATTGCAAATAGCACCAAACGAAAAATTCCATGAGGCGATATATGACGGTAAAATCCTTGAGAATTTGGCAAATGAGTTTTTAAAAAGAGAAGATTTAATTACAAATTACGTATCGTATTAAGAGTGCGGAGAATATTATAAGAAGCTGCTAACAGAAGATAGATAAGAATTCCAAAAAGAGAACCCTGAAGAAGAACAGAATAAGGAAATAAAAGAGATAGAACTAAGCTATGAAGAAGTAAAGAAGACAATAAAAACACTCAAAAATAATAAATCTGCAGGGCCTGGGGGTGTGGTAAATAAAATGATTAAGTACGGGTCTAATAAATTACATCGAATGCTGAGAAACATGTTCCACAGAGCGATAAATGCAGAAAAAATACCAGAGGAATGGTCAAAAGCTTATATAGTATCTATATTTAAAAAGGAAGACCGCAGAAAATGCACAAACTATAGAGGCCTAAGCATAATATCGAGTATGGGACGTTTGTATGGAAAAATTATTAAAAATATCATGGAGAAAAAATATAAAAGGAAAAATTGGAGAAGACCAAGCAGGCTTTACGGCCGGAAAATCAAGTATAGACCACATATACACTATAAAACAAACAATGGAAAAAGAACTGGCAAAGAATAGAGAAGTTCATCTAGCCTTCATAGACATAAGAAAGGCCTATGACTCAGTACCAAGACAAAGATTATGGAACGCAATGAAAGAAATAGGCATTGACAAAGAACTAATATACGCAGTAAAAGCTCTCTACGAAAACAACACAGTGAACATAAAAATAGGACATAAAATAGGGAAGAGACTCCAAACATCAAAAGGCCTATTAGAAGGATGCTCTACATCCCTAACACTATTCAAAATATACCTCGAACAAACATTAAAAAAATGGAAGCAAAAATGTAGTGGAATGGGAGTCCCAATACGAGAAGATTACTTATATACTCGCAGACGACCAAGTAATCAAAGCGCAAGATGAGGAAGACCTCAGTTATATGGTAAGAAAACTGAAAGAAGAATACACTAAAGCAGGATTAGCAATAAACTTTGATAAAACGGAATATCTAACAACAAAGGAGGGAAACGTGGAGAATCTAGAAGTAGATAACGAAACAATAATCAAAGGAACCGATAGATTTAAATATCTAGGAACCATCATTTCAAAAAACGCAACATCAGAAAAAGAGATTAAAGCTAGATTAGGACAAACGCGAACATGCATAAGACAATTAAATTCAATCCTGTGGGACAAGCACATTACAAAGAGAAACAAAACACGCATATACAAATCAATAATACAAAGCATAATGGCATACGGGTCAGAAACATGGACGATCAACAAAAAAAAAATAAATCTAAAATTAACGCGGTAGAGATGGAGTATTGGAGAAGATGTTGTAGAGTGACACGTATGGAAAGAATAACAAATGAAGAAATAAGAAGCAGAATGAACATCAAAGAGAACGCAATAAACACCATTGAAGAAAAACGATTAAAATGGTATGGACACATAAGACGAAGGGAAGATAATAGGTGGATAAAGAAAATAACGGAGTGGAGCCCTATAGGGAGAAGAAAAAGAGGAAGACCCAGACGATCGTGGAGAGACGATGTGGACGAGGCTATGGAGGACAGGGGTCTAACAGATGGAGACTGGGAAGATAGAAACGGATGGAATCAAAGGCTGAGAGAAGGAAGACAGCGTTAGCTGTAGAAAATCCTTGTTATATATATAAAGAGTGCGTCATGTAAAAACTAATGTTGCATCGTTAAGGCCTCTAAAATGTGTTATTTCAGATCTTATGATTAAAAGAATTGCATCTGAATGCATAACTTTGAAAAACCTAAAAAGTTCTTATGATAAATTGAGTTCTACAGGAATAGTGCAATTATTATCTAGTCGAAAAGACAATAGCAAACCACGTGTAACCAAAGATACGATAAAGTAATTAATTAGTTTACAAATAGTTTACAGTACTTTATTTATCACTAGTATCATTAATTATTTATTTAGTTTTACGGAGAAGATTTATAAAACCGTTTTTTAAATATATATTTAATATTGTTATCAATCGATATGCAACAGTGTTGATAAATAAATGTAATATTAACTTAAAATATTGAAAAATTATTGAACTTACAAACATATTTTTGTTAAATAACACATGGGCTGAAAAGTCCCGGGCCTAACAAAGAAAACACGGTTTTTTTGGTTCAAAATTAGCTTTATTCATCAACGTAATCTCCATCAAGAGCAACGCAATCATTCCAGCGCCGCTCTAACATTTCAATACCACTTTTGTAGAACGATTTATCTTTTGCCTCAAAATAGGCCTCAGTTTCAGCGATAACCTCTTCATTCGTGCGAAATTTCTTACCGGCGAGCATTTTTTTTCAGGTCTGCGAACAGCCAGTAGTCGCTGGAAGCCAAATCTGGCGAATACGGTGGATGTGGGAGCAATTCGAAGTTCAAATTCATGTAGTTTTGCCATTGTTTTGATTGACTTGTGACACGGTGCGTTGTCTTGATGAAACAAAATTTTTTTCTTCGCCATATGCGGTCGTTTCTTTGCAATTTCGGCCTTCGAACGCTCCAATAACGCTATATAATATTCACTGTTGATGGTATTTCCTTTCTCAAGATAGTCGATGAATATTACACCACGCACATCCCAAAATACCGAGGCCATAACCTTTCCAGCCGATTGTTGTGCTTTCGGACGCTTTGGACGAGGTTCACCAGTTGCTGTCCACTCAGATGACGATCGTTTTGATTCCGGAGTGAAGTGATGGATCCATGTTTCATCCATTGTCACATATCGACGCAAAAATTCCGGTTTGTTACGTTTAAACATGGCCAAACACTGCTCAGAATCATCAAACACGTTCTTGTTTTTGATCAACAGTGAGCAAACGCGGCACCCACTTTGAACAGAGCTTTCTCATAGTCAAATGCTCATGCAATATAAAGCCAACACGTTCTTTTGATATCTTTACGATGTCAGCTAACTCACGCAACTTCACTTTTCGATCATTCAAAACGATTTTATGGATTTTTTTTGATGTTTTCTGGTGTTAGCGCCTCATTTGGACGTCCACTGCGTTCTGCATCATCGGTGTCTCTACGACCACGTTTGAAGTCAGCAAACCAACGTTTTATTGTTGTTTCTGATGGAGCGGAGTCCCCATAACACTTTTCAAGCCATTGCTTCGCTTGAACGATATTTTTTTCCCATCAAGAAGCAGTGTAAAATTAAAACACGAAATTGTTTTTGATCCATTGTTTTGAAAATAACAAAAGTAGCGTCACTCTTAGCACAATAACTCACAAACTAATGAATAGAATATCATGAAATTTTAACAGCTGTCTTTTGAAGGTTAGTATTAACTGAAAAAAAGGTGACTGCAATAAAACTAGCGCCATCTATGTGTTAGGCCAGGGACTTTTCAGCCCATGTGTTATATATATATTTTAAATATTAAAGACAAAAATAATAACTATTAAGATACAAATTTAAATTTCTAATTAATACATTAAATATTTTTATTTGATGATTGTAGATAAAGTTGATAAATATATTGTGTTTATTCAATAAATTATTTAACCTACAAATGAATTTCTGTTTAAAAGTAAACCATTTTAAATGCTGTTTGAATGTTATGTATGACGACATACAGGGTTATCAAATTAAAACAAATATCAACTTTAAATATTTATATTTTTTTAACAAATCGATAAAAAAAATTATTTTAATTTCAAAATTTTTCTATTTT
>CM032454.1:23314662-23392162 GCA_019049505.1 Pachyrhynchus sulphureomaculatus | reverse complement strand
ATAAAAGGGGTGAAAGCCAAAAGATTGGCTTAGATAAGTTTTCATTCCTTTGCCGAAAAAGAACAATCCCAAGTCTTGTGATGAATATCGGATGATCGGTTTAGGGGGTCACACATTAAAAGTTCTTTTAAAAATAATTCAACGAAGAATATACCGAAAATGCAACTCGACGAGGTGCAGTTTGGGTTTAGAGGAGGGTTAGGAACAAGAGAGGCTTTATTCGCTATCATGTTACTGCTACAGAAGTGTAGAGAATACAACCAAAATGTGTACGTTAGTGTAATCGATTTTCAAAAAGCCTTTGATAAAGTCCAACACGACAAACTTAAAAAGCACCTGAAAAGTACTAATTTAGATGAAAACGACATACGATTAATTAAAAATATCTACTACAACCAGACAGCAGTAATGCGTGTTGACGACATACAAACGGATGAAATCCCGATTCAAAAAGGAGTGCGGGCAGTTGGGGAAGCAGGGCTGCGTCCTGCCTCCCCAACTGTTCAACTTGAATTCTCAGTTATATGAGGGATAAAAGATGTGAGGGAGTGAGCATTGAAGGGATGTTAATTAGCAACCTAAGATTTGCAGATGATGCTGCTATAATCGCTGAGAGTGTAGAAGATCTACAAACCCTCTTAAAAATAATCAGCCGAGAGTGCGAAGAATACTATACACTTTTATTTCATTGTAATTTGTAGTACTTTTCAGATTTTCTTACGGTAATCGATTTAATTATTAGTGTTCCGTACGGAACACTTGTAAGATGACTTCGGTGTCTGTCTGTCCGTCTGCCTGTCTGTCACACCGGATTTTCTCCGAAACTATTTGTCATAGAAAGTTGAAATTTGGTAGTAATATAGGAATTGATGGCCTCATCAAAGCCGTGTAGTTTTGAAAGTTAAATTTTGACTTGAGGGGTTAGTTTTGGGGGGTGAAATCCGAAGTGAAAAAATTTTTTTTTACTAGGTCACCGAGTGTGGTGTCAAATGAAAGCTTGTGAAAACACGAGTAAAAAATATATATATATAATGTAGTATTTGGACTTACTTTTCTTTGTATTATTTTTAAAAAGTTGCGAAAAATCACTGTCCACCCACCTTATCTCGAAAAGCACTGATAAAAAAATTTTGAAAAAATTCTGGAATGCTCTCCACGGGGTGTAAATTGAACGAAAATTATCACGAGTGCATTATCTTTAATAATTTAGTTGGTATATAAAAAAAACAAAAATTTCAAGGTCATCAGTTTTCAGTAAGATTGGAAACAAACTTTGTTGAACACTCCTTTGGGGTGTGTTTTGTGAAGTCACTGATCATTTTATACCACCGTAACAAATTTTTTTTATTTTAAAAGCAATCAACGTACGGAACACTAATTGTACACTTGACCGGTTATTTTGAGGATTGCAGGTGACACTGACTTGAGCTATAGTGTCTGTTTTCAATTTTTAACTTTTAAATTTTAGACCTGGTTTTCTTATTTGATATCGCATAACTAATAAACGCTTATGATTATCTGCACATTAATGGATGTCAGGTTAAAAAAGTAAGTGAATTTTTTCACAGAATAAATTAATTCTTTTTAGCATTAGTGGAAATTACCCAGAGCCGTAATATTGGAAAACGGTGATGCTTTCAATTTTTAACTTCATTCTTTTCGTAGTACCATTCTTAAGATTCCATATAACCTCAAGAAAAGTAAGAACCATTTTCAATTTTTTACAAAAAGTCGAAGAATTGTATTTATTCGATGCCTTTCATTTTCCAAAAATCGAGAAATAAGTCGAAATACTTAATTTCAACATACGATTTCTCAGAGATGAAAAAAGATATTAGGACAGATCTAAATGCGTTTTGAAGAGGAAGAGTAGTTCTTTCGGGCCCCATTAATGGTTTGATAAAAAAAAGAATTACCTTTCGATATAACATAACCGAACATATGTCGAAATACCGTGATTTTCGCACTTTTAGGTTAGAATATCTCGAAAATCGGAGCCATCAGAGAAATTCTGACCTCGGATTCGAATTCAGCGCGTCAAAAATCTTCGGAAAAGTATATTCTGGTTTCCGGGTAAAAGGTTTGACTAAATTTTGTCGGCCTGTGCTATTTCTTGTGTTAAGATTTTGAATGTTACTTCTATATTAAATAAGTGGTTAGGTTTTAAAACTATTCGTATCTTATGAATAAAACAAGTTAATTAGATTTCACGTCTATATAATAGTCTTATTAAGTTATATTAATTAAATGTTAAATTAAATATACGATTGTATAAATAAAAAATGAAAGTTGGTAACATTTGTTAACTATGGTACCATAACCATCTCCAATTTCTGCACTTTTATTGAAAATTTATAATTTTTTAAACGCCAGATCCTCCATATTTCTATATAAAATCAAAAATTATTATTTAAATAAGTAAATAAATAACGAACTTATTACTTAACAGAATGTATTAATTTTTCAATAAAAGTATTGACACATGTTACAAGATAAATGATAAATTTAATAATATTAAAAATAATAAAAAATATGACTTTTAGTGTAAGTTATACTACTATAATATATATCAGCACTTAAATGTTTACTAAATACCGAAGTAAATTTATAATAATATTTGATTAACGAGAGAAATATGTTATTATATATCATATTTATTAAAATTTTTACCGATTATATATGCAGGGAACTCAGCTCAATAAAATATGTGTATAAGGCAAGCCTATTTAAATTTAATAGGCTCAGTAATAGGAAAGAGTCGCGAAGTAGGAATTCTTTGTCTTTTAGAAGGTAGCTTACAAAATCCACTCAACAATTAATCTTTTTTGCGAGAAATCTTAATAAACGTTCTTGAATTTTTGCGAAAGCTTCCTAAGAAAAACTGGAAGTCAGCTACTGTACCATAATCTAAAATGTCAGAATTATGAGAACACTATTATGAATCCACTTTTTTTTATGAGTCTAGCACATGGGGGAAGGGAAGGGGGCGAAGGGAAGTCCCTAAAGCGCTACAGGAGCAACACGTGTGCGGAAAAAATGATTCATGTTGTTCTTGAATCGTTGTAAACTGTACTCGGTGGGAAACGCAGTCCTGGGTAAATTATTCCAAAGGGATGATGTTCTCCATATAAGAGACTGCTTGAAAAGCGTTGTACGAGGAGTAACAAGCTGAACCTCATACGGATGTGAAGTATTAGCGCGACGTGTATTTCTAACATGCACCGCTCTGGAAGGAATTAAGCGAGCTACATACTTCGAAGACTTTCCATGAAAATACTTGTAGAATAGGCTCAAGTCGCCAACCGTTCTTCGATGTTCCAGCCATTCAAGCCACCGGTCAGTTCCGGGTCTTCAATCAGACGAATAGCTCTTCTCTGAATAGAATCCAACAAATGCAATGTATGTTTGGGAGCGGAGCCCCAAACATGGGAGCAGTATTCCATAGTTGGTCGAATTTGAGCTTTGTAAAGAATTAAGAGTTGTTGTGGAGTGTAAAGCTTTCTGGTTCGAAATAATATTCCCAACTTTTGAGAAGCTCTCCTTACTATGCCTGCGACATGTTCATGCCAGGACATATTTGCTCCCAAATTAACGCCCAACAATAGAATTTCTTCCAGGTCTTTGTTAAGTTGAACGACTTCCCGCTGTCTGCGGATATTCGTCTGAGTAGCCGATGTCGAACGTTCAAAGTGAATGAAGAGATAAGCGTACTGTCATCGCAAAGCTGTAGATCACTAGTACAAATCGCGATATTAGAAATATATTCACTAAAGATCATTCGGAACCAGCCAAGATACCTTTAAGTGTGGGCGTGAGGTCCCACAGACTCCGCGCCTTTTTTGATTCCATGAAATCGCACACTTCTCCCCCCTTTCCGCGGCCCTGCAGTTCTGTAGCTTCAGTTTTAGTTGCGAAACAACTGGGAAGAGAGGAAGTGGTATCGTCCATTGCCTGACACTTAAGTAGCACCTATTGAAAGACCGGACGGAGTCCGTCAGACCTCTTGTCCACAAAATGTTACAAAGTCGTATCCTCAATGCATCATAATAATAAGGTTGATGAAGATCCTAACAAATTTGAAATTATACTCTATTATAATTCCACCAAAGGAGGCGTTGATGAAGTAGATAAAAAATGTTCCATTTATTCAAGTAGCCGTCGAACCAGAAGATGGCCTATGGTGGTATTCTATCGAGTTCTGGATTTGAGCGGCATGAATGCTTTCATTCTATATAACATGCACCTATATTGAGAGTAAAAGTTTAGCCAATCCGCTAATGGTCGCTCATACGCAAAGACATTTACTCAACACCAAATTGCCGAGATAGTTGAAGTCGATTATGATGCGAGTTTTGGGTGAAGATATAGTCGCAGAAGATGTCCAGGCACAAGAAATTACTCAAAGAAGTAGAAAGACGTGTAGACTTTGTTCACCAAAATTGCATAGAAAGATTGCCTACACTTGTACTGGGTGCAGTAGGCCCATCTGCCTGAAATATTCTCGCTCTTTATGCAATGATTGCCAGTAATTCATTTCTTATAAGGCCATTGTTAGAATTTTATTTTTAGTGTTCCGTACGGAACACTTATAAGATGACTTAGGTATCTATTTGTCTGCCTGTCACACCTGATTTTCTCGGAAACTATTTGTCATAGAAAGTTGAAATTTGGTAATAATATAGGAATTGATGGCCTCATCAGAGCCGCGTAGTTTTGGAAGTTAAATTTTGACTTAAGGGGTTAGTTTTGGGGGGTGACATTGGAAGTGAATAAAAAATTTTTTACTAGGTCATCGAGTGTGGTGCCAATATATATATATATATATATATATATATATAATATATATATATATATATATATATATATATAATATATATATAATATATATATATATATATATATATATATATATATATATATATATATATATATATATATAATATATATATATATATAATATATATATATATATATATATATATATATATATATAATATATAAAAATATATATATACAGTAATACCCCGCTTTACGCGAGGGATACGTTCCGAAAAAAAATCGCGTTAACTGAAATTCGCGTATATCGAGGTTTATGATTAAACATAGTCAAAATTTAATACAAAAAAATACAAATCATTTTAATCAATCACTTTAATTCTAAGAACACTTTATGCAATACATACTCTTATTTTTTACGGAAAAATACATCTATTGTCTTTTGGGTAACGTTTTGTTTACGTTCTTGTAAAATACGTTCATAACACCCAACACTGTTTTTAATTGTTTGACACACGGTCAAGACACGGTCATCATTATTGTCTATACTCTGCAATATGTCCAAACCTGAATAAATTTTTGAAAGTGCATTTTGTATTTCCCCTGAAGATAAAACTTTCTCTTCTACTTGTTCTTCCTCATCGTAGATAGGATTATTCTGTAACTCGATCAGATCTTCATTGCTAATAGGATCGTCGTGCGTTGCTACAAGTTCTACGAGATCTTCTACCGTGACATCTTCAAGTTCAGACCCCTCAATCATTGCAGCAATGTCTTCAAGCACTTGTCTCTGCATCTGGACAATTGTTCTAGGTGCTTCCACTACATCTGGCCAAAGATTACGCCACACCCCATTCATACAACTCATTTTAACTTCCTTCCAAGCCTCTTCTATGTTGTGAATAGACTTCATAATGTTGTATGACTTCCACCACTCTCGCATAGACTGTCTTCCTTCCCCGTCAGTTTCATGAATTAGTTGGCTAAAAGTGCGGCGATAGTAATAAGCTTTGAAGTTTGCTATTGCTCCCTGGTCCATAGGTTGTAATATTGACGTAGTGTTTGGTGGAAGGAACTTTACGTACACTTTTAAGTCTCTGGGCGTATCAAGTGAGGTTGGATGTCCTGGGGCATTGTCTAAGAGTAATATAACTTTAGGTTCAAGCCCATTTCTGTCACAGTATGATTTGACTGATGGGCAAAAACTATTAGAATACCATTCTTGAAAAATTTCCCGTGTAACCCACGCCTTTCTGTTTGATCGCCACACAACTGGTAGACTTGTCTTGTCTGTGCCTCGCATTGCACGGGGTGTTTCTGAATGGTACACTAGTAAAGGTTTCAGTTTGAAATCACCAGTGGCATTACCACCCAGCAGAAGTGTTAGTCGATCTTTCGCAGCTTTGAAACCACTGGCTTGACGTTCTTCCTTAGAAATGAATGTTCGAGATGGCATTTTTTTCCAGTAAAGTGCGGTCTCATCAACATTGAAGATGAGACAAGCAGGAATTTTCTCTCGTCTAACGAAGTCTTGAAACTTGTCTGGAAACTCAGCTGCAGCTTGAATGTCCGCGCTGGCCGCCTCGCCTGTTATGTGGATATTGTGAAGATTAGAACGCTGCTTGAACCGATGGAACCAGCCTCTGCTGGCAGCAAAAGTCGGAGTGGCACTCCCTTCTCCTTCTTTTGTTTTCAGCATCTCATACAAAGATTTTGCTTTTGTGCATATGAGATCTTGACTTAGTGGTGTGTTCTTCTTATTCAAATCTTCGATCCAGACTGACAGTAATTTCTCCATTCTTTCTAAGATAGATGATCTCAAACGAGAAAGTTTTGTTGCACTTATAGGTGTTGAAACCTTCGCTGGAGATTTTAATTTTTTCCCGATTTTTATAAATCGTTCTCACAGTCGATTCTGAGAGTCCAAAATCTCTCCCAACAATTGTTGCTTTGCCTCCATTTTCCATTCTTCTTAACACTTTCATCTTCAATTCCAAAGTGACGCTTTTACGCTCTTTTTTCTTTACAGGCGGCATTTTTAACGTAGGGTTAAATTATGTATGTATGTATCTCCAATAAATATTAAAACAAAACTGCCAGCCGACCGAACTAACATTACGGAACAAATGAACACACGAAACGAACGAGGAAATCCCCATAGAACAAAGTCGAAGGACAGGGAATTCCCAATTCTTCAAAGAGAATATTCAGAGAAAGCGGGGATCCCCCCGCGACCATAGAGAAGTTAATGACTACATGAGCGCGAAAATTTGAAATTCGCGTTATAGTGAAACCGCGCGTAACGGGGTCGCGCTAAGCGGGGTATTACTGTATATATATATATATATATATATATATATATATATATATATATATATATATATATATATATATATATATATATATATATATAATAAATGCGAGAGTGGACTCCAGATATGTGGAACTCTTAAAGTATATATAAAATAACGCCACTTCAACTGTTTATATCAATGAAAAAAACCAGACCGATTAGAATAAAACGAGGGATAAGACAGGGAGATGTATTGTCACCAAAGATGTTTACCTTGGCTCTTGAAGATGCATTCAAAAGGTTAGATTGGCATGATAGAGGTATTCTAATAGATGGAAAACGGCTGAATCACCTGAGATATGCCGATGATATCGTTATCATAGCTGAAAATACTGAAGACCTCCAACAGATGCTGATAGAACTAGACATCGAGTGTTCGAAAATAGGCCTCAACATGAACATCTCCAAGACCAAAGTCATGTTCAGCACGGATCCGTTGATCGAAATAAACAACGAAATACTTGAAAATGTGGAAAGTTATGTGTATTTGGGGCACACAATTGCATTAGGCAAAGAGAACCAAACAGTTGAAATCGACAGACGAAGCAGACTCGCCTGGGGTGCATTTGGCAGACTCGGAGACACACCCAGGAATAAAAATATACCAATGAGTATACGGTCAAAAATTTTCGATCAATGTGTTCTGCCGGTTTTGATATATAGGGCTCAGACATTGACTCTAACGAAAAAATCTATGCACAAGCTTAGAGTTACACAAAAAGCAATGGAGAGGCAGATGCTGGAAGTATCTGTGAGGGACCGAAAAAGAAATGACTGGATCCGAGGGGTGACAAAATGTAGAGATGTAGCAGAGGCCGTGGCGAAACTGAAATGGAATTACGCGGACATATAGCTCGTGATCAAGAGAGAAGATGGCCACACACTATTTTAAAATGGAGGCCATATCTCGGAAGGAGATCCAGGAGACGAGGGGGGGGGCACTCACTCGATGAACAGACGATATCAAGAGGTCAGCGGGATTATAGTAGTATAGAATTGCCCAATGCCGAGAGAGATGGCGATCAATGAGGGAAGCCTATGTTCAGGAGTGGATTTCGGAAGGCTTATGAGACGAGTTCAAAAATATATATAATGTCTTACATGTGCACACTTTTCTTTGTCTTATTTTGAAAAAATCGCGAAAAATCGCTGTCCTCCCTATATCTCGAAAAGTACTAATTCAAAAATTTTGAAAAAATCCTGGAATATTATCCACGGGGTGTAGATTGAACGAAAATTATCACGAGTGCATTACCTTTAATAATTTATCTGGTATATAAAAAACAAAAATTTCAAGGTCATCAGTTTTCAGTAAAGATTGGAAATAAACTTTGTTGAAAACTCATTTGGGGTGTGTTTTGTGAAGTCGCTGATCGTTTTATACCACCGTAACAATTTTTTTTTCAAAAGCAATCAACGTAAGGAACGCTAATAGTGCAAGTTCAACTTGCACTTGACCGGTTATTTTTGTTATCTGAAATGATTTTATATTGTATTTTGTATCTTTCTATACTAAAGTTCTAGAAAAAGTGTTACTTTTGTCCTATTACTTATATTTGATTTTTTAAAATACTAAAAACGATCTCAAGTCAATTTAGGCTGAAAAGTGCAATGTTAACAATCATTTTGCAAAATATTATAGGGATAATAATAAAAGTTGATTATATCTACCTGTTTTTTTTTTATTGTTAGATAGTTACAATTACATATGAATATGGGTTTTCAACCATTCGGAATCATTTCTTCGTAGAAAAAATTCGACTGCGAACGCAATCTGTGAGACCCCACGTCCAAGGAAACTGTTACTAATTAATTACATTCACACTTAAAGGTTAACGATATCATAATACTATATGATAACGAATATATCAACAAACTTTAAATGGTTAAATATTCAGGTCCAGTTTATTAACAAAATATTGTCGTTAATATTGTGTGTCCATCTGTTGAAACAATGGTGATATATATCTTGAGTTGGTCAATAAACAATAAGTTATTGCAATAAATACTTAAACGAGATTATTTGATAAATGGGGTGAAGAAAAAAGTCTCCATGTTAAAACCCTGAAAGTGATTGAAGTAAATATATATGATTAAATCAGTTATACATCCAATTAGGTCGAGTTTCGAGTTAGAAAGACAAAACTCTGTCAAAACAATAGAAAAACCCACATTTATAAGCTTACTTAACAACATTCATGATCAGTTATGGCAAAGACGTTCAATAAGTCAATATAAATTATTTAAACTTGTTACCCTTGAGCAGTCATTATCTAAATAAATTAATCAGTTTACTCGTTTGAAATATGGATTTTTTTTCTTAAGAACCTATTCTGGCGTGGTGACATTAGAGACACGAGTTGTTACTTGTTACATACTAATTTGAGGGCTCTCGTGACATTGCATCAAATAAAAATTCGTCTGTAACTGCAAATGGTTTGTAGACTGAGTTATATCAAAATCGACATATTTTCACCACATTCATTAAATGTCCCTAAAAATAAAACAATAAATACCTGAGCACATATCATCAAACTTTGTATAAGATTATGATTAGGTGTCATTTTATTTTCTAATTCCCACGCCCCCATCTCAATTGTGGTTATTCATGAATTATTAATCATTATTTTGATATTATTACCAACACTGTTATCTGAAACACTGTAGATAGTTCTAAAATATCATTGAAAATTGATTGCTGAGAATCCTATTCATGTCTATTAGATAAGGTATCACCCTGTTATAATTCTTATATTATGAGAAAAAACCCCAAGTATTATAGCCTGCCCCCCAAAATATAAGATCCTGATTTTTGCCGTTTTAAGTGAGCAATATAAAAATTCTGACCTTTTGTTTATGATAGGTTGCAGAGATGGACTTAAGAATTGTATTCATTAATGCAAATAAATAAAATTATGAGTGTTTATTCATAGATGCATGTAAAAACAAATGGATAAGAAGTACAAATATACAGTTTGAATGAATGGAGTTTACAAGGGGGGACATACTGTATAAATAAAAATATATTTTAACTTAAGCCTAATTCGGTTTCACTCTCACTGTCATCAGCTGAGGTAATTATCAGTGGTTTTATATTATTTATATAACTATATGAATGTTCAACTTTAACAACGTGCTGAATGGAATTCTTCCAGCTTTCTCAAGGTATATCATTTATAACTTTTTTTACTAATTCAACCACTGACACGCTTAAAGTAGGAGAAACATTTTGTGCCCTTATTTTTGATCTAACTTGATGCCCAATATGTTCAACTGAATTAAAACCCACAATAATACGGAGGAAGCCGCAAAACAGTGTGTCTCATTTTCTCAGCCATACTATCACAAACATATTTCTTTTCCAATTTATAGTCTTTCAAACTTCCAAAAAATCGCTTTTTTATAACTAAAGTCAAAATAAATGTCATTTTCTAACATATATTCCTGTCTTTCCGATTTGGTGTTGCCTGCATTAGGAACCTTATTTAGTAGGCGACTATGGTAACTTGCGTTGTCTATAATTATAACACTCTATTCGGGAACATTTGGCAAAAGGGAATTTTGAAACCAATTTTCAAAAAGTTCTGCGGTCATCTCTTCATGATAGTCCAAACTAGAATCTTTTAAGTTTTTTGCAGATAATAGCAGACAATTTGAAACCAGCTCCTTTCAGATCCAGCATGCAAAATGGTTACTCGTTTATCTTTATTTGAAGGTGCGTTAGTCTGACATTTTGTAATGCTGTCAACCCATCCTTTCTGCACAGTGTCATGGGTATCGAACCATGTTTCGTCAAGGTAAATTATTGGCCGATTCTCTGACCGATATTTTTTAAGTTCTTGTAAATAAGTATGTCGCAATATTCGTAATCTTTGTGACTCCATCACTACTTTCCGTTTGTTGATTTTTCGGAACGTGAATCCTATTCTTAAGAGAATTCTGTCAAGGGTTGATCGGCCACAATGTATATTGGTCCCGTCCTGCACCAGTCTTAATTTTATTTTGTCTAGTGTCGGCACCAACTGCTGTTCATACATAGAACATATTTTTCTCCTGATGACGTCTTCTTTACAATCGTCTACGTGATGCATTTGAAAATCTTTCCGTTTTTTCTTGTTCCTGAATGATGGTTTTCCTACAATACCCTTAATCGTAGAAATTGGGGTTGTTGTTAGTTCACTGGTTTCTTGTAAAGCACTTTGTTTATTCAAATATCTTTTTACCAAATTGTCGTAAACATTTTTCACTATTTGTTTAGCGTCAAGTGATAAATATTTTCTCTTGTGATAGCTACTATTGCAGTTTCCCCACGGACGCCACATAATTAAAATAGAACCGTTACGTTGTAAGTAAAACTAAAAATAAAAAAAATAAAAAGTATCTTTCGAATCTTAATGGGGACCTGTGGTCATTAGGCCTATATTATCAAATATTTAAAGGGCTCCAAATCGGGTTTCCAGGTAGTAAATAGATAAAAATAGATCCAATATGATTGCAGGTGCAAGTAAGGGCGGTATACAAAGCAGGTAAAATAAAAATACGTTTATCGTAATACCTGGCAACTATGCACAAAACCTTAATAGGGTCGTTTATTGCCCCATTGAAAAAGCAAAAAGGCAAAACCATATATCTTGGGATTTACTTTACGAAATTTTTTCTATAATTATTATCATACAAATTATAGGCCCTCGCACACTGACTGTTAATTTCTCCATACAGTCTAGAAAAATTTCTGGTAATATTGCTATCTAATTAAGTTGGATTTTATATTTTATTTTATATATTTATAAATTTATTCAAAAAGCTTATTCCACCATAATTAGTTTGTTATATATATCAATAAAGGCTTTCGTAAAGTTAAAGGATATAATGGAATCTAACCAAAATCTCTTGCCTCTGGTTTAAACGACATACAAGAGGACCACATTCTAAGTGAATTATTATTATAAAATCAGTATTAACAGGCGGTTTAGTTTAGTTTCAAATAACAAAGAAAGCTATTTACTGAAATATAATTTCAAAATTCTTGTTAAAAAAAGCTAGATAAAATATGGAATCAAGAATTAATAAACATTTAGGGTCAAAACTGTTTCACACAAGGTCAGAATAAATTCAAAATAAAATAAATTAACTGTTTTATGTCGATTAAATAAATATTAAGTAAGGGAGTAAGGTTTTAATTTTAAATAACTGGTCAAGTGCAAGTTGAACTTGCGCAATTAGTGTTTTTCCGTACGTTAACTGGTTTTGAAATAAAAATTTTTGTTACGGAGGTATAAAATGATCAGTGACGTCATAAAATACACTTCAAATAAGTTATTAACAAAGTTTGTTTCCGATTTTTAGTGAAAATTGATGACCTGGAAATTTTTGTTTTTTTTATATACCAGATAAATTATTACAGGTAATGCACCCGTGATAATTTTCGTTCAATCTACACCCCGTGGAGAATATTCCAGTTTTTTTTTTAAATCTTTTTGATCAGTACTTTTCGAGATAAAGGGGGGGACAGCGATTTTTCGCGATTTTTTAAAAATAATACAAAGAAAAGTGTGCATCAGGTCCAGTCTTTTTAAAATACCTACCGAGATACATGGTAGTATCCAGGATTTATAGAGTGCGTTTGTGCGATAAAAATAACAGGTCTGCATTTAGAAAAACCGGTCAAGGGCAAGTTGAACTTGCACAATTAGTGTTCCGTACGTTGATTGTTTTTAAAATAAAAATTTTTGTTAGGGTGGTATTAAATGATCAGTGACTTCACAAAACACACCCCAAATGAGTTTTCAACAAAGTTTGTTTCCAATCTTTACTGAAAACTGGTGACCTTGAAATTTTTTTTTTTTTATTTACCAAATAAATTATTAAAGGTAATGCACTCGTGATAATTTTTCGTTCAATCTATACCCCGTGGAGAATATTCCAGACTTTTTTTTTTTTTTTCAAAATTTTTTGATCAGTACTTTTCGAGATAAGGTAGGGGACAGCGATTTTTTAAAAGTAATACGAAGAAAAGTGTGCGCAAGTATTACATTATATATATATATATATATATATATATATATATATATATATATATATATATATATATATATATATGTATATATATATATATGTATATATATATATATATATATATATATATATATATATATATATATATATATATATATATATATATATATATATATATATTTTACTAGTGTTTTCACAAACTTTCATTTGACACCACACTCGATGACCTAGTAAAAAAAATTTTTTTTTCACTTCCGATTTCACCCCTCAAAACGAACCCCTTAAGTCAAAATTTATGTTACGGTGGTATAAAATGATTAGTGACTTCACAAAACACACCCCAAATGAGTTTTCAACAAAGTTTGTTTCCAATCTTTACTTAAATCTGATGACCTTGAAATTTTTTTTTTTTTATATACCATATAAATTATTAAAGGTAATGCACTCGTGATAATTTTCGTTCAATCTACACCCCGTGGAAAATATTCCAGAATTTTTTCGAAATTTTTTGATAAGTACTTTTCGAGATAAGGCCCGGGACAGCGATTTTTCGCGAATTTTAAAAAATAATACAAAGAAAAGTGCGCGGAAGTATAATATTATATATATATTTTTTACTCGTGTTTTCACAAGCTTTCATTCGACACCACACTCGATGACCTAGTAAAAAAATTTTTTTTTCACTTCCGACTTCACCCCCCAAAACTAACCCCTTAAGTCAAAATTTAATTCTCAAAACTACATGGCTCTGATGAGGCCGTCAATTCCTATATTATTACCAAATTTCACCTTTCTACGTCAAATAGTTTCGGAGAAAATCGGGGTGTGACAGACAGACAGACAGACAGACAGACAGACAGACACCGAAGTGATCTTATAAGTGTTCCGTACGGAACACTAAAAATTAATCTCATTGGCATATATGAGATGATAAGTCAAATGAAACTAATTATTTCTTATTACTTTACCTTCGAAATATACAATTAATTTTAATATATGTTGACTAGATCCATCAGAAAAATAAAAACTCTTGCTTATTCCAACTTTTTCTGGAAGAGTAAACACTTTAGCCCAATTGAATTTGATTGATCCTTACCTTACAGTTGTTTTTAGTTCAATAATAAATTTTGTAAATTTATTCTAATTATTCTATCCGGACTTGTATTTACCTTACTTTATTAATTAATCATCTTCTGTTACTAAAGTTTAATTATATATATGTTAAGTTACAGTAGATGATTCAAACACTTAATGGGTCATTCAAGGAATATTTTTCAGATATTCTGATACTTTTTTCTGGAATATTCTTAGTGAAAATATTTGAGGAAGCCAGTTTTTTAACCATCGATTCTAAAGATGAATATTTGACAACCTCTGCAAGTTTCTTGTAAATTAAGGTCTAAAGTAAATATATATATATATATATATATATATATATATATATATATATATATATATATATATTTATATATATATGTATATATATATATATATATATATATATATATATATATATATATATATATATATATATATATATATATATACATATTATATTATATATACATTATAAATATTTTTGAACTAGAGTTTTTACAAGCTTTCTTTTGACATCCTACTCCATGACCTAGTAATTTTTTTTTCATTTCCGATTTTCACCCCCAAAACTAACTCCTTAAGTCAAAATTTAACTTTCAAAATTACACGGTTCTGATAAGTGAGGTCCTAAATTAGTCCAAATTTCAACTTTCTATGTCAAAAAGTTTCGGAGGAAATCGGATGTGACAGACAGACGGGCGGACAGACGAACGGACAGACGGACGGACAGACACCGAACTTCACTAAAGTCAACAGAAAATCGATTCAATAAGATATAACTAAGTCGTTCTTAAGCTAAGCGCAGACTAGGGCGGAGCGCAGCGCAGCGCAAAAATCCGTCTGGACTGTGGACTGCGCACACTCAGTCGGATCGGGACGTAGCGAGTCGCATTTCTACGCTGCCACGCTCAGTCAGGGACAATCTTCAAGAACAAAACATGGATACGTCTGATGAAGAGCTCGTGTTCCTAACACTCTTTGAAGAGGAAGAGAAGAAAAAAAGATAATGGAGCCATGACATCTGCTCGAAACGGGAACATTTCGGCGAATTTCATACCCTAAAAGAAGATTTGCTGAGAGACAGGAAAAATTTTTTCCAGTATTACCGAATGCCGGTGGAGAAGTTTTTACGAATTACTATTCATGTTAAAAGATGATCTACAAAAAGATAATACAAGATTTAGAAAATTAATCAGTCCTGAGGAGCGATTGGCTGTTTGTTTAAGGTAAGTTCAAATACAGTTATACTATTCAATAAACCTATCATTAATTTGATTTTTATGATTATTTTTATAACCTAACTAAAAAATATATAATGTCAAATGTGAATAAGACCGAGGGAAATAAAATAGAATACACGATGGTAGAAATTTAGACTGTTTATTGGCGTAATAATGGGATGTTGATAAATATTATATACGACAGATAGAAATAAGTTTATTACAATTTTAAATGAAACAAGAAAATTGACAATTATATGTGTTTTGGAAAGATTAAAAATTCGGTGAGTGGTTGTTGTGATGCTATGCCCTGTTGCGATTGGCCAAGTGTTGGTGGAATATCCTGAATTGGTTGTGACTGCTGAAGAAGAGATGGAATTGAAAGTGCTGGTGCCACTCCTTGACCACTATTCAAAAGCAATACCTCTTCTTCCCCTTGACTAACCAATTGAAAAACTTGCCGTTTAATCCTTATTTTAATTGATTCAGGAAATGTTTCCACTGTTTCCCCCAAACTGGTGTGAAAAACTTAACGGTATGGCTATGTGTGTGTTAAAGAACAACCATATTTTCGTTCTAGGTACTTTTCAAATAAGGAGCTTGTATTCGACTGGGGTTCATGCCGTTTTCTTTCATTCATTTGGTAAGGGCGCCTGCTGGATGTAGATGTGGAAGGGGCACTGCTGCAAGAAGCTGAAGAATTTTCTTGGCTCTTTTCCTCCTCCTCCTCCTCCTCTTCTTCTGCTCTAATCATATCCTCGGTCGGTGGGCTGAAGTTGGTTTTCGTATCGAACGATTCAACATATGGATTTAAGAAAGAAAGTATTTCTTCATATTTAATTTTCTTCATTTTTGTAGCAGCTTGACCACTTTTTGTTATTCTTAATCTCTTGGCTTTTCTATAATTGTCTCTGATTCTTCTCCACTTCGCCCTGCACTTTGCACCTGAAAAATACATAAATTGTACATATATATTTTTCTTTTCAGATTTCTGACAACAGGCAATTCATTTAGATCCATGGTCTTTACTTTTTTGCATGGGGGAATCAACAGTCCGAAGCATTGTTTATGAAACATGCAGTGCAATTTACCAAAAACTATCACCAGTTGTGATGCCTACACCTACAGAGGAGAAATGGAAGGAACTAGAAGCAGGATTTAAACTGAAATGGAATTTTCCGCATTGCGTTGGAGTATTGGATGGGAAGCAAATTATTATTGAAGCTCCACCGAATAGTGGATCACTTTACTTTTTGTTACAAGAAAGTATTTTCCATCGTCTTACTTGCATTAGTGGATGCTGACTATCGTTTTGTTATTGTGGACATCGGTGGACTTGGAAAAAAATTCAGATGGAAATCTATTTGCTAACATTAAATTTGGCAAGGCTCTAAAAAGTGGACAATTGAATTTGCCAGCTGATGACTTCATTCCAGGAACCGTTTTAAAAATGCCGTACGTAATAGTTGGGGACGAAGCTTTTCCGCTGACCAGGCATTTGATGAGGCCCTATCCTGGAAACCAATTAAATAGTGATGACGATAAAAAAATATTTAATTACCGGCACATTAGAGCAAGGAGGGTAAGCAAAAATGCCTTCGGAATTCTAGTAAAACCATTTCGACTTTATGAAACCACGTAAATAAAATAGCATTAACTACATGCTGTCTTCACAACTTTTTAACGGATGAAATTTGTCACCTGAACGAAGAAGAAATTTTGAAAGACTGTGCAGTCATAGAAACATTTCAGGCTTTACCTCACACAGGCTACCATGCTGCCCAAGAAGCTATCAATGTTCGAGATCAATTTAAAAAATGTTTCATGTCACACAATGGCTTGGTGAACTGGCAGTGGGCCAGCATTACGAAAGGGAAGAAAAGAAACTATTAAATGTATTTAATAAGTAATACCTGGTTGTTTTAATACCGATCCTATTTTCCTCCCATATATTGTTTCTTCTTACATTATCATCATATTTCGCATGCTGCAAATCATAAAGCTCTTGGTTCCCTGACACTGTTGAAATCAAAAGCTCCTCGTTCATTTTTTCATCCAGTCTACAAGAAAACAACGTTTACGATTGGTGAATATCAAGAATTTGATGTCAATAGTTCAACACATGCATGAAATTTTTTACAAAAGCAGTAAATAAATCTTACTTGAAGGGGTGGTGTCGAAAGAGATGGTCGCACTATTTATTTTGTTCCGAGACGGTCAGCGTCCTATCGCACATTGGGTCGAGACAGAGCGCGGCGGAGCGGCCTGACGGAAAAATTCGCCTAGGAAGCGATTCCACGATCCGCTCCGATCCGCTGCGATTCGAGCCGACAAGATCCGACAGTAATGTGCGCTACTCGGTAAGAAACTGTGTAAGCGATCAGTCGGATTTTTGCCCTGCGCTCCGCTCCGCCCTAGTGTGCGCTTAGCTTTAATGTGTGTTTATAATGTTCTTTGAGAAAATGAAAATGAATTATATTATTACATTTCTTTAATATAAACGAAACTAGAGAAATTATATATTATTCTCTAGCTTAACGTGCCTTTGCCGCACTAAATCTCCTCACAACAAATACGCTTTCTAATAATTTTAAAAAAATACGAACGTTTGTAAGGGGTGGGCCATTTAAAAGTTTTAAATTTAAAAATGCAATAAAACAAAAACGGTTTTTGAAATTTTGCCAAATTTATTTTTTTGTTGTGAAGTACAATTGTTCCGGTTAGAGATGGAATATTATTTCATTCATATGGCTGCCCCGGCTGGCCTCACAGTACCCCATTCTATCAGACCAATTTTCGAGCACTTTTTCGAGTGTATGGGGTCGTATCTCGGCAATGGCATCATGAATGTTGGCCTTCAAATGCGCAATTGTCTCTGGTTTGTCGGCATAACACTTGTCTTTAACGGCGCCCCACAGAAAACAGTCCAACGGTGTCAAATCGCAGCTTCTTGGCGGCTAATTGACATCACCATTTCGGCTAATTAAACGGCCATCAAACGTTTGACGCAATAAATAGATTGTGGCATGAGATGTGTGGCAAGTTGCACCATCCTGTTGAAACCAAACATCGTTCACATCAATACCATGAAGAGCGGGCACAAAAAAATCGGTTATCATGGTGCGATAGGTGTCTCCATTGACCGTAACGTTTGCGCCGTCCACAGCTTCGATATTTTCGGGTGTATGCACTGTACGAGCACACTCACGTCTTGACGCATCAACAATGAAACCAGTTTCACGAACTTTAGCAATAAACTTGCGTATACCGGGCACTGTTGGTCCTTCTCTGCGACCAAGTTTTGTACGACATTTTCGTGCAATTTCCGACCAATTGTCTTTGTTTTGGAAATAAATTTTCAATAAATCCCAACGTTGCTCAAGCGTAAATCGATTCATTTTGTTCAGTGGAGATAATATACTGAATTTTGTGACAGAATAGAATGACATAAGTATTGCCAGATTCGAAATAACCGGTGGTTCAAATTTAAACCGATAGATGGCCCACCCTTTATAAGGGGTTATATACAGTCAGGAGGGCTAAAAAAAGGGATTTTTCAAGAATTTTTCCTGAGAAAACTTTTAAATTTATTAATGTAAAAATTTTTACACATATTCTGGTAACTTTTAACTGTATTTCGCCATTTTTTAATTGCAAAAATAAATTGAAGGCTGCTATAGCTGATCTCCAGGAGCTCCTCTCAAAAAAGGCGTCTTGCGGTGATCACGATATCTCTGGACTGGATCATCTAAAATGAAAAAACCAAACGGATATCGTTAAAGTAATGTATAATCTAGTTATTAATCGAAGGAATAAGCAAAATAAAATTTTTTTGCGAAAATAGCGTCTTCTCAAGAAAAAAAAATGGTTTTTTGGACAAAATTTTGGCCTTAAATTGTTTATAAAAAAAAAATATATTTTTCAGTGAGATAAAAAACCTTCGATTAATTACTAAAAAATATACTTAAGAAGCTTGAGACTGATCGGTTCAGCAGTTTCCAAGAAATCTTGGTCACCGACTATAAAAAACATGGTTTTGAGTTGGAAAGCACTTTACATAGAGTAAAAAACTTACCCATGAACCCTAATACACTTTCACTTTATGTACCTGAATACAATAGAAGGGACTTTTACAATAGGCAGGTAAATTAAGGAGAGACCGTTCTAGGGAAGCACTGCCACTCCGGCCTCCTCTTTTCAGGCGCTCTGATGTCTTTACAAATATTCGTGTAACTTCCAGAATAATCGTCGGATTGACTTAAAATTTTCTGTGCGTGTACTTAAATATATGTACATTACGAAAATGAAATAAAACAAAAAAATCGATTTTTTGTAAATTCTAACTCAATATAACCCCATAAAACAACTTTTTCAGATAAATGGCATATAACAATCAGGTAAAATTTATGTCGCTCGGTTGGAGTTCTGAAAAGAATTATTTTAATATTGGAAAGATGTTCGAAAAACAGTCAGCTGGGAAGGTTTTGGCCTCTATATTTTAGGATGCGCGTGGGAATAATTTTCATCGCTGCTGAGAAGGGAAAAACCATCAATAGTGAATATTATATAAAGTTATTGGTTCGTGTGAACGCAGAAATCGCAAAGAAAACTGCCCCAAATGAATAAGAAAAAAGTGTCATAAAGACAATGCACCGTGTCAGAAGTCAATGGTTACGATGGCAAAATTGCATAAATTGAAGTTCGAATTGCTTCCTCAGCCACCGTATTTTCTAGATTTGGCCCCCAGTGACTATTACACAGGGGAACAGCTGTTTTGGTGTCGAGGTTTTTTGAGCTGATTCTATATCAATTTGATGTCCTGAATTTAAATAACGTATTCATTTGTACCTAGGAGCTCAAATTTTTAAGATATACAATTTTAGGGAAATATAAGTTACATTATTGTAACTCAAATCCGTAAGTGTAGTAAACAAAAGTAGATACGAAATTTTTATTTTAGTTATACAAAATACAATATTATGTCGTACTTACAAACAAAAAAAAACATTGAAGAAATGAAATAGTCACTCAACACTTGGAAAGCTTCTTTTCCGCGACATTCTTGAATGTTTTTTAAACAGTCCCTTTTTAAACTCCAGCAGTAATCTGCCATCATATGCATGTCCCATCTTCCTTGGTAGCGGTCCTCCATAACTTTAATATCTTGGTGAAATCTTTCAGCTTGTTTCTCACTCATGTCTCCTAAATTTTCTGGAAAACGGTCTAAGTGGCTGTGTAAATAGTGTTATTTTAATACTCATATTGCACCCTAAGGATTTGAAACTATTATGCATCTTGTTAACCATTTCAACATAGTTTTGAGCTTTATGTTTGCCTAGAAAATTTTCTACAACTGCAACAAATGATGTCCAAGCTTCTCGTTCAACTTGATTCATTGAATTTATGAAGGCAGGATCCTTAATTAATTGTCTTATTTGTGGGCCGTCAAATATCCCTGCTTTGAGTTTTTCTGTGCTCAACTGATGCATTTTTACCCCTATATATGCAAAACAAGACCCATTCTTATCAAGAGCCTTTACAAATTGCTTCATTAAGCCCAACTTTATATGTAACGGAGGAAGTATGATTTTTTCTCTTTCAACCAAAGCGTCGTTAATGACATTCTTTTCCCCAACGTCCATGTTTTCTCTCTGAGGCCAATCTTTTCTAACCCAGTGGTGTGTTTTGTCCCTACTATCCCAGAGGCACAAGAAACACGGATATTTCGTGTAACCACTTTGCTGCCCAAGAAGAAAGTTTACCATTTTTAAGTCTACACAAATCATCCATTGATGTTCGTAATACTTTATCTTCTGCAAGACCAAAGCTATGGTATTATATTCTTCTTTCAGTTTCGTTGAGTGAGCTAATGGTATTGAACCATATTTATTCCCATTATGTAGAAGGACACATTTTAAATTTCGCTTTGAACTGTCAATAAATAGGCGCCAATCATCTGGAATATATTCAGAAAGTCCCATTTCTTTCATGAGTCCCCTAATTTCGTGACAAAATACAAGATTGTTTTCTTGAGAAAAGAATGGTAGCAGATCTTTTCTCTTGTACGGTAAAAGGTAATTTTGGTTCCTTGTTCCAGTAAATTTTTGTCGTTCAACCTAGAAGCCAGTACTTCAGAAGCTTTTTTCGATAAATTGAGATCCCTGGTGAGATCATTTAATTCATTTTGATTGAAGCGTTGAGGAACTGATGACGTCCCCTCATAGTCACTGTTAGTTTTTCATCAGCATCAGAACTTTTATTAGCATCAGAAGAGCGATCAGAGGGAAAATATTCGTCATCAGAGATATGTGGTAGCTGATGAAATGTTGGAATCGGTTATTGCATCTGAGTGCGGGATAGGCGTATTGCCGAGTCTAAATTGGGATAAGTCCACTTACTGCGGTTATTTCGATTGATTCCATTAGTATTTACTAAACAGAAATAACAATCATTTTGGTTCTCTCCAAACCATTGGTACGCCGAGTTTTAGACATTTTCTTTTCCCGGTAGTCCACTGCCGTAAATGCTCTGTACAAGTTTTACATACGAGATGCGGGGCCCCACGTTTTGTCCTGATCACCAAGCTTAACTCCAAAGTATCCAAGATACGCTCGCTTTACAAAGTCAGTAATAGTTTGTCTGTTTTGTTGAAACATGTATTCTCCGCATATATAGCAAAACACATCAGGTTGATTTACACAACTTCTTCTTGAACTGGAACCTGAACTCATTTTAATTCTGTTCAATAACACAAAAACACTCTTTTCTTAACATAAAATAACACGCCGAATTCGATCTACTCTCATTAGTAAGAACACACAAACTGACGAGACTTACCCGAGTTAGGTGATTAAAAGGTTCAGTTCAGGTACCTGATAGGCAATGGTTCCACTATTTATAGATTTACCTGGAATTTACTCAATTACAGACTGACAATAAAACCATTGTACCTACATTAATGAATATATAATAATTTTAGAACTCTCATAAATGAATATACTGAATAAAAACCACATTGGTAGATAAGTTGATGTATCTAAAAAAGTAGAGCTGATAGAGAAAAACGGATTGCATGTATAGATTTAGCGTCCCAAATATAGTTAAAATCAGCTCTAAAATCCCAGGCATCAAAACAAAAATATTTTTTTGTTGCCCTGTGTTATCTATTCACAGACCTCAAAAAAATGCTCGCGGGAAAGGCAAAGACAAATCTTTCTACAAGAAAGGCATAGAAATGTTAGAAAAGCGTTGGACTTATATCGCTCTTGAAGGAGTCTGTATTAATGAATAAAGTCGAATTTTGCAAAAAAGGTGTTTTAAGTAGCTAGACCAAAAACTGTTCAGCCTACGTGTTAGTAAGTGCTCCTTTTTAAGTTTTAAGGTTTTTTTTCAGCTTCATCAAAATTTCTATAAGGGTTGTTTTAGTTTATACATATAATAAGGTTCAACCCGTATAGGTTGTCAAAATGTTATTCTGGGAGTTATTTTATTATAAATAAAATTCACGACAGTTATTTCTAAAATTTTTGTATGTATGTTTGTTTCAGTAACACTTTTAAAATCGAATGAATTTTTATGAAATTTATAGTAGTAGGAGGGTGGAATTTTCAGTTTTTACAAACGATCACTAGATGACGTTATTGAAATGTGATATTACCATTGTTGTAAAATTTGACATTTGTTTTTGTTAAAATAGTGGCAGCTTAGAAATTGGCCGAATAGTCCGTTTATAGTGAGCATTTACCATAAAAAAAAACAATTTTGTGAACAAATAGAAATTTCCCTTGACGGTTTTCGTTGGATGATTTTTTTACGATGCTCAAAAAATTCGACCAGAGCAAGGCAAATCCGTATACAATATCATAACTGGAGACGAAACTTGGATATACCGGGTGTACAAGTATGAAATGCGGATTTCAGACAACAGATGGTGCACCATTGCAGTTTGTGCTATAAAGATTTGACACTGCGCCATTTTGTTGTGTCATCAACAAGTGTCAGACGCGCACGAGTGATAAATTGGGAAAGTGTGTGCATAGTGTTGTGTTGTTGTATTCAATATGTCGAAATCTATACTGAACAAAGAGCATTCGCGGACAGCATTAATTCTTTGTTTTCATTTGAAGAAAACTGCTGTTGAATCATACCGATTTCTTCGAGAAGCTTATGGTGAACATGCTCCATCGCAAGATACGTGTGAAACATGGTTACGGCGTTTTCAAAAGTGGTGACTTCGATGTTGCAGACAAGGAACGTGGAAAACCGCCAAAAAAATACGAAGATGTGGAATTGAAGGCATTGTTGGACGAAGATGATTCGCAAACACAAAAACAACTCGCCGAGCAATTGGGCGTTAGTCAACAAACTATTTTCAATCGGCTACTAGAGATGGGAAAGATTTAGAAGACTGGTAGATGGGTACCACATAAGTTGAACGACAGGCAAACGGAAAAGCGCAAAAACATGTGTGATATTTTGCTCGCTCGGTACAAAAGGAAGTCGTTTTTTATGTTAGTGTTCCGTACGGAACACTTATAAGATCACTTCGGTGTCTGTCCGTCTGTCTGTCCGTCTGTCACACCCGATTTTCTCCGAAACTATTTGTCATAGAAAATTGAAATTTGGTAGTAATATAGGAATTGATGGCCTCATCAGAGCCATGTAGTTTTGAAAGTTAAATTTTGACTTAAGGGGTTAGTTTTGGGGGGTGAAATCGGAAGTGAAAAAAAAATTTTTTTACTAGGTAATCGAGTATGGTGTCAAATGAAAGCTTGTGAAAACACGAGTAAAAAATATATATAATGTAATACTTGCGCGCACTTTTCTTTGTATTATTTTTAAAAAATCGTGAAAAATCGCTGTCCACCCGCCTTATCTCGGAAAGTACTTATCAAAAAGTTTTGAAAAAATTCTGGAATATTCTCCACGGGGTGTAGATTGAACGAAAATTATCACGAGTGCATTACCTGTAATAATTTATCTGGTATATAAAAAAAACAGAAATTTCAAGGTCATCAATTTTCAGTAAAGATTGGAAATAAACTTTGTGGAAAACTTATTTGGGGTATGTTTTGTGAAGTCACTGATCATTTTATATCACCGTAACATAAATTTTGACTTAAGGGATTCGTTTTGAGGGGGTGAAATCGGAAGTGAAAAAAAATTTTTTTTACTAGGTCATCGAGTGTGGTGTCAAATGAAAGCTTGTGAAAACACGAGTAAAAAATATGAATGTAATGTAATACTTGCGCACACTTTTCTTCGTATTACTTTTAAAAAATCGTGAAAAATCGCTGTCCCCTACCTTATCTCGAAAAGTACTGATCAAAAAATTTTGAAAAAATCCTGGTATATTCTCCACGAGGTATAGATTGAACGAAAATTATCATTACCTTTACTAATTTATCTGGTATATAAAAAAACAAAATTTCAAGGTCATCAGTTTTCAGTAAAGATCGGAAACACTGATCATTTTATACCACCCTAACAAAATTTTTTATTTTAAAAACAATCAACGTACGGAACACTAATTGTGCAAGTTCAACTTGCACTTGACCGGTTTTTTTTTGCTTCGTATAGTTACAGGGATGAAAAGTGGATTTATTTTGAGAATCTCAAGCGCAAAAAAATCATGGGTAGACCCAGGCGCACCATCCACATCGACCGCAAGACCCAATCGCTTTGGCAGAAAGACTGTGTTTTGGGACCAGAGGGGCGTGGTCTATTATAAGCTGTTAAAACCTGGGGAAACGGTTAATACTAAACGTTACCAACAACAATTGACCGATCTGAACCTTTCGCTGCTTGAAAAAAGGCCAGAATACCGAAAGAGGCAACACAAAGTCATTTTTCTTCATGAAAATGCTCCATCACATACGGCAAAACCAGTTCGCGACACGTTGGAAGCACTCAGCTGGGAAGTTCTACCCGATGCGGCTTACTTACCAGACTTGGCTCCTTCCGATTACCACTTGTTTGCATTGATGGGTCACACACTTGCTGAGCAGCGCTTTGGTTCGTACGAAGATGTGAAAAAAATGGCTCGATGAATGGTTCGCAGTAAAAGGGGAAGATTTTACTGGCGTGGTACCCCCCCCCCCCCCCCTCCCCCCCCCCCCCCCTTAACAAATTGTCCGAAAGATGAGAAAAATGTATAACAAGTGATGGAGCATACTTTGAATAAAGCACCTTTTATCATTCTTCCGAATTTAACATGTTTTTTTAGAAAAAAAATCCGCATTTCATACTTGTACACCTGGTGTTCTTACGAGTCGGAAACTAAGCAACAATTAACTGTTAGGGTGTTCCAAGATGAACCGAATCCAACAAAATTGGTTCGTTCGCGAAGTCATCGATGAAATTAAGAAAAACAACCGAAAATTTACGAAGAAATTGAAAATGCAGACTCTAACAATCGAACAAAAGCCACCATATATTAAAAGGGCCATCGACGGCCCTGGACGCCTTCTACAAAGATAAAATATATCAGTTGTTTACAAATTATTACGGACAACAAAAATCTATAATAAGAAGTCATAAAGATAATCTATATGGAAAACTAGAGAGTTTATAGCATATCAGGTGGAAACTGTTTCAAGGAATACGTTGGACAAACTAACAAAAATATCGACCAAGGAGCATAAATTCAATATATCAAAAATATACAATTCACATGAGCTTTTTGTCAGCACCAATTTTAGACGTGTCATAAAATTGATTTTAATAGCCGCAAAAAACGTAACAAATATAGAAAACAAAGAAAGAACCATCCCTGAGAGGTCATCAGAACTGAAAAAAAAAAAAGGGACATTTTAACAAAAGAGACAAGGCGTTAAATTTGCCTAACGCGCGAAAAAAAAAACGATAATCAATTATTCTTCATCATGACAACGCTATCTATCACACAGCACGTCAGACAATTGATTACACAACTCTACAGACATTTTTTTTTTTGTCCTAAAATTTATTTTATGATTTTTCTATTCATTATGCTCCAAAATAAAGAAAAAGTACCAATATTCCATATAAAGTTTGCTATTGTTGTAGTTATATAATAATAATAATAATAATAATAGCTTTATTCCCAACAGTAAGAACCATATACAGGGAAAACAAGAAATAATATGAGTGAAATTTTCTCTTAAAACTAAGGTACTAAAGTAACAACAAAAAAAGAAGAAAGAAAGAAATAAAAATGAATAAAAAAATTAAATGAATCAGCGCAGTACAAATTAGAATAAAAGTGAAATAAAACAAACATTAGTTACATACATCCAGCAAGCAAAACAAGCTTCCAAAAGAATCTTTATAAATGTCCTATCAAGTGAAATGATCTAAACATATTGACCTAATCTTATTTTCGGTGTCTGCAAAAATGTCACATTCATTACTAATTAAGTTAAATTTATTGCACATAACATTGATTGGTTCAATTAACCTGAGATTAGTCCTAGCACGTGAACAAACAAAAGTAGCAGTATTTCGTGAATTAATTCTAGGCACCAATATAGCCACCTTCGATAGCAGTTGAGGACAGTCGATGACTCCGTGCAACAATCTATACAAGAAAATTATAGACGAACACTCTCTGCGAGCCTCAAGTGATTGAAAATTAAATCTCTCCAATAACAAAGAGTACTCTATTCCTCTCATTGGATAGACACCATCTACCTTATATGATAAATATTTTAGAAATCTTTTTTGAACTCGTTCTAGCATTAGTTTGTAGCATAAATAATATGGGCTCCAAATAAGAGAGGCATACATTATGATAATAATATATTTTTTTGAGTTATCGTAGAAATATTAAATAGTTCTGGTATATTTAAAAATACCGCGAAAAAATAAAGGGGTCGTAACTTTCACACAGTGTCTACAGATGTCACTTAAGTGATAAATAACAATTGACTGTTTTGTAGAAGACCTAAAGAGGTTAAAATGTAGTCGAGAAAGTGTAAATATGATGCTGATGCATTTTGTTATATATGTGGTATATTTATTAAAGTACGAGATATAAATTTTTATTTAAACGCATGTGGAAAGCTTTGTGAAGCCTACAAAGCCTATTTCAACTGCCCTTTTCGGAATCTAGACAAGCCCTGGGCTTCATATGTTGCTTGTAGTAATTATAAAAGATGTTTAGAAGGTAAACAATTTTTAGTAAAAAAAAATATAAATATGTTTATTTTTATCTTTATTTATTTCAGGTTGTTATCGAGGTGAGAAACGGAGTATGAAATTCGCAGTACTGAGAATTTGGCGAGAGCCAAGAGACCTCGTTAATGACTGTTATTTTTGCGTAGTAAATCCAGCTAAAAGACGTGGAGGCAAAAATGCGAAACCCATCGAATATCCTGACCTTGCTTCATCTTCTGCTCCAATCTCACAGAGCCCGCAACTTCCAGTACCTGAACCTCCTAAAAAATTGTTTCAGTCAAGCTCATCTCAGAGTCCAAATAAAAATATTGAAGATGAAGAATTTGTACTGTCACAGGAACCACCAAAACTCCATTTTCTTACCTCAGAAGACTTTAATGACTTAATAAGAGATTTGAATTTGCCGAAGAGTAAGGCAGAGCTTTTGGGTTCTCGTTTGAAGCAATAGAATTTACTTATTGATGTCAAAATAACAGATCAATGAAGTCGGCATGAGACATTTGCTACGTTCTTCACCAAAGAAGATGGAGTTTGTTATTGTAACGATATAAGAGGTTTGTTTGAAGCAATTGGGATGCCCTGTGTTCCCAGTGAATGGAATTTATTTATTGACAGCTCGACAAAAAGCTTGAAAGCCGTTTTATTACATAACGGAAATAAATTTCCATCTCTTCCAGTCGCTTATTCTGTACATCTAAAAGAAAACTATGAAAATGTTAAAATTTTACTAGAAACTTTAAAATATCAAGAGTATAAGTGGCAGTTCATTGGAGATTTTAAGATGGTAGGATTTTTAATGGGACTACAGGCTGGATATACAAAATATTGTTTGTGGAATAGTAGAGCGGATGCTCAACACTATGTTCAACGATCATGGCCACTAAGAACAGAATTTTTGTATTGGAAAACAAAACGTTAAATGCGAACCTATTGCTGAACCTGAAAATGTATTAATGCCGCTCTACACATCAAGTTAGGGCTTATGAAACAATTCGTAAAAAGCTAGATGAAAAATCTGAAGCTTTTACATTTTTAAAAAACTTTTTTCCAAAGTTGTCAGAAGCAAAGGTTAAAGCTGGAATTTTTGTCGGTTCACAAATTAAAAAAATTTTTGCCAGTGAAGAATTTCCAAAATTACTTACTAGTGCTCAAAAAAAAAGTTGGAATAGTTTCAAAGCAGTAGTCTCTGGATTTTTAGGGAATAACAAAGTTGAAAATTACCAAGAGCAAGTTGAAAACGTGTTAGAAAACTTTAAAACTATGGGTTGGGTACATATGCTGCATGCTCATTTGGATAAATTTGAAAACAACATGGGGGGGGCGTACTCAGAAGAACAAGGAGAACGTTTTCATCAAGATACTATGAACTTCGAACAACGTTATTAGGGCCAATACAACGAAAATATGATGGGGGACTACATTTGGGGTTTAGTGAGAGAAGGTACTTATGAACATGAAAGAAAAAGTAATAGGGTTCACTTTTAAACTTTTTTTCCACTATTTTGTAAGTTAATATGATAGTAAACGTTGATAAAAATCATATATACATATATTTGTTTCGATTTATCAATAAATAAAAATTTAAACTATGGATTTTCTAAAATACTGTTCAACCATTGTCCTACTTAAAAGGTAACTCTCGTAGATGGAATAGATATTCAGTAGATTCTGGATTAATATACAAATTCCATTTTATCTCCATTAAATTCTCCGTTCTCGTGAAGACTGGAATAAAAGATTAAATTAGAAATTACAAAAGTTTATTTATAAAATTGAATGTTACTTGTTATCGTTCAGCTATTCAGTAGGAGTATAATTTCAATACTGAACTAAATATACGAGGCTGGTTTGAAAAGTCCGTGCAAAGTCCGAGAGATGGCACCACCGGCGCGTATCGAGGTCATGTTTAGTTAGTAGCATCTCTTGAATGTACGCACATCAAGTTTCAGCCATATTGGTCTATTTCTTTGTGTTCGGCATTCGTGTGAATCAAGGAAGTCGAGTGATTTTCAAGAAATGGACGAAAAAGAATTTCGCGTGGTGATTAAACATTACTTTATGAAAGGCAAAACGCCTCAGGAGACTAAAGAGAAGCTTGATAAACATTATGGCGACTCTGCACCTTCGATTAGAACAGTTTATAAGTGGTTTCAAAGTTTTCGGACTGGCCATATGGGCACAAGTGACGCTGAACGTTCTGGACGGCCTGTGGAGGTTACGACTCCAGAAATCATTGATCAAATCCATGATATGGTGATGGATGACAGAAGAGTTAAGGTGCGTGAGATTGCTAGTGCTGTGGGCATCTCGACTGAACGGGTACATAATATTTTGCATAAACATTTGGACATGAGAAAGCTATCCGCAAGATGGGTGCCGCGATTGCTCACGCTTGACCAAAAACGGATTCGTGTGAAGTGTTGCAAGGATGGTTTGCAGCTGTTCCACTGTGGATGAAACATGGATACATTACTATACTCCTGAGACCAAACAACAATCTAAACAATGAGTTACCAAGGGGGAATCTGCACCAAAAAATCGAAGACCGTTCCTTCGGCCGGAAAGGTTATGGCGACTGTCTTTTGGGATTCGCAAGGGATAATCCTCATCGACTATCTGGAAAAGGGTAAAACTATTACGGGTGAATATTATTCATCGTTATTGGACCGTTTGAAAACCGAGCTGCAAGAAAAACGCCCGCGATTGGCCCACAAGAAAGTCCTTTTCCATCATGACAACGCACCAGCACACACCTCAGCAGTTGTGGTCGCAAAATTAATGGAAATATGATTCCAACTCGTTTCACATCCCCCCTATTCTCCAGACTTGGCTCCCTCGGACTACTATTTGTTCCCCAATTTGAAAAAATGGCTGGCGGGACAAAGATTTTATTCAAACGAGGAGGTGATTGCAGACACTAATGGATATTTTGCAGACTTGGACACATCCTATTATTCGGAAGGGATCAACAAACTAGAACATCGTTGGACGAAGTGTATAAGCCTAAAAGGAGACTATGTCGAAAAATAAAAAAGGTTTACCCCAAACACATAAGTAGTTTTTATTTTTGCACGGACTTTTCAAACAAGCCTCGTAAATAACGGTCAAGTGCAAGTTGAAATTGCGCAATTAGTGTTCCGTACGTTGATTGCTTTTAAAATAAAAAATTTTGTTACAGAGGTATAAAATGATCAGTGACTTCACAAAATACACCCCAAATGAGTTTTCAACAAAGTTTGTTTCCAATCTTTACTGAAAACTGATGACCTTGAAATTTTGTTTTTTTTATATATTAGGTAAATTATTAATGCCCTCGTGATAATTTTCGTTCAATCTACACCCCGTGGTGAATATTCCGGAATTTTTTTCAAAATTTTTGATCAGTACTTTTCACGATAAGGTGGGGGGGACAGCGATTTTTCGCGATTTTTTAAAAAATAATACAAAGAAAAGTGTGCTTAAGTATTACATTATATCTAAATTTTTTACTCGTGTTTTCACAAGCTTTCATTTGACACCACACTCGATGACCTAGTAAAATTATTTCTGTACTTCCGATTTCACCCCCCAAAACTAACCCCTTAAGTCAAAATTTGACTTTCAAAACTACGTGGCTCTGATGAGACCATCAGTTCCTATATTATTACCAAATTTCAACTTTCTACGACAAATAGTTTCGGAGAAAATCGGGTATGACAGACAGACAGGCGGACATGCGGACAGGTGGACAGACGGACAAACGGACCGGCGGACAGACGGATAGACGGACAGACAGACACCGAAGTCATCTTTTAAATGTTCCGTACGGAACATTAAAAAGAAAATCAATGTGGGATAATACTTAAAGTGTTTTAATGCTTATTTAAATAAATGTATAAATTAGATTGTTTAATTCTTGATAAAATTATGTCGCCATAGCTTTAATATAAACAAAAAAAAAGAAATTTATTTTTATGTCGTTATTTATTTGTTATTTCGTAGATCAACTTGCTTTACATCATTAAATTTCCCCACCCCAACCAAACCTCTTAATAATAATACGAACATATAAAACAAGTTCCCCAAATAAATAAACAAGTAAAAATTCAAACAAAAATTGTTCAATGATCAAGCTCTCCATAAATTCTTGATCGGTTAAAAATCCGCAAAGCTTAGGCATTTACAAATAAACGTAAAAGCTCAAAGAGTGGGGACTGGTAATTCTAAAAGTACTCAGACGGTTAGCGTTCTTAAAGTACCACCACAGAACTACGCGGATTAATTTTAGTAAACCGAAAGCCAAGCGCGGGAAAATACGTGTACAAAAGCGGTTAAGGTTTTTTAAAAAAAGATCGTGCGTGTGCTTTGGGTTTAATTAACCCTTAATTTTTTGTGTATTTTTTGGATTTTAAACTTTTAAGGTAAATTGACTTATTTTATATTGTTTACTTAGAATTAATATAATTTAACGGTTTTAATTAATATAATGCATATATATGTATATATATATATATATATATATATATATATATATATATATATATATATATATATATATATACTCGTATATATATAAAGTATTTTTAATTGATTTTCCAAGAATCTTGGAGTTAACTCTAGTCTTCTACATTCATGGAGAAATATGCGTCTGTTTATTGGAGATGCAAGTTTTTTTTTTTATTAATATTGGCAAAAGTCTTCATATCAGCCACCACACCGAAGACATACGTAACACCAATTCTTTGGTAAAAATTTCCCATATCCGTACAACTATCTACAATTACACTGAAGGACAGTAAAAGAGCTACTGGTAACAAACAAACTTAACTATATATAACACTGGGATTGCTCTTTTTTAGGTTGAGAGCGCAAATAAAAGTTGTTGCAATTATTTCATCGACTGAATTTTATTTTAAATTCTCAAGCTTTCGTCTGTGTTTACAAACTTCTTCAGGAGATAAAATGTATCAGTGATTGCTCTCCAAGACATCGGTTAAAACATAAAGATCCAACATGATAGCACACTAAGACAATGAAAGGGCACTATTTTACATATTAAATTTTTTTAAAATTTATTTAAAATTAGCAAGATGATTCAAGATTTAATTTTTATACAGACAATTTTAAGCGTGCCTTTATAGATAACATATATATATATATATATATATATATATATATATATATATATATATATATATATATATATATATATATATATATATATATACATATATGTGCGGGTTAAAATGATAGGAATCATTTAATTTTCAATTGCTACCACTAAGTAGTACGTTGATATATTGTTACTTTTTTTACCTAAAAATTTTATACTGTTTATATTTTCCCGAAAGCTTTTTAAGTTATGAAAGGATGCTGTTCCCGAAATGATAATCATATGTTGAATTCTACCAGTAAAACAATTTAAATTTTTTTCGGTAGTGTAATTTAGCTTAATTTTATTTTTTAAAAATATTTATTCTTCTTTAAAGCCTACAAACTTGCAACTACGAGGCTGGTTTGAAAAGTTCGTGCAAAAATAAAAACTACTTATGTGTTTGGGGTAAACCTTTTTTATTTTTCGACATAGTCTCCTTTTAGGCTTATACACTTCGTCCAACGATGTTCTAGTTTGTTGATCCCTTCCGAATAATAGGATTTGTCCAAGTCTGCAAAATATCCATTAGTGTCTGCAATCACCTCCTCGTTTGAATAAAATCTTTGTCCCGCCAGCCATTTCTTCAAATTGGGGAACAAATAGTAGTCCGAGGGAGCCAAGTCTGGAGAATAGGGGGGATGTGAAACGAGTTGGAATCCTATTTCCATTAATTTTGCGACCACAACTGCTGAGGTGTGTGCTGGTGCGTTGTCGTGATGGAAAAGGACTTTCTTGTGGGCCAATCGCGGGCGTTTTTCTTGCAGCTCGGTTTTCAAACGGTCCAATAACGATGAATAATATTCACCTGTAATAGTTTTACCCTTTTCCAGATAGTCGATGAGGATTATCCCTTGCGAATCCCAAAAGACAGTCGCCATAACCTTTTCGGCCGAAGGAACGGTCTTCGCCTTTTTTGGTGCAGATTCCCCCTTGGTAACCCATTGTTTAGATTGTTGTTTGGTCTCAGGAGTATAGTATTGTATCCATGTTTCATCCGCAGTGACGAAACGACGCTTAAAGTCCTCCGGATTCTTCTGGAACAGCTGCAAACCATCCTTGCAACACTTCACACGATTCCGTTTTTGGTCAAGCGTGAGCAATCGCTGCACCCATCTTGCGGATAGCTTTCTCATGTCCAAATGTTTATGCAAAATATTATGTACCCGTTCAGTCGAGATGTCCACAGCACTAGCAATCTCACGCACCTTAACTCTTCTGTCATCCATCACCATATCATGGATTTGATCAATGATTTCTGGAGTCGTAACCTCCACAGGCCGTCCAGAACGTTCAGCGTCGCTTGTGCCCATATGGCCAGTCCGAAAATTTTGAAACCACTTATAAACTGTTCTAATCGAAGGTGCAGAGTCACCATAATGTTTATCAAGCTTCTCTTTAGTCTCCTGAGGCGTTTTGCCTTTCATAAAGTAATGTTTAATCACCACACGAAATTCTTTTTCGTCCATTTCTTGAAATCACTCGACTTCCTTGATTCACACGAATGCCAAACACAAAGAAATAGACCAATATGGCTGAAACTTGGTGTGCGTTCATTCAAGAGATGCTACTAACTAAACATGACCTCGATACGCGCCGGTGGTGCCATGTCTCGGACTTTGCACGGACTTTTCAAACCAGCCTCGTATTTTCAAATAATTTCAAGTATATCAAACGAAAGTATAAAAGGACCTAATTTGAGGACTGAAATGCTAGAGTGAAAAATTAAACACTATAAATAGTAGCGAAAAATTACATGATATCATTATTTTTTCAATTTAAAATTAATGTAGTTGTGATATTTGTTACTAAAGTGGGACTTTAACCCCTAAAGTTCTATTCCGGTTACGCCACTGATTAAAAACCTTAACGATTGGGACTCTGATTGACTTTGGCTGATTTGACTGAATAAATAAAAAACAGTCACAGGCATAGGCATAGGCACAGTTTAGATACAGCAATGTAATGATTTTATCCTCTCTGGGGTATCACCAGGAGTATCATTCTGAGTTTTGGACCTCGAAACACTTATGCTCTTTTGTTTATAAACAATTGAAGTTTTCAAAACTTGTTTTTTTGAGCATAAAATGTGAATAACTCCGGTTATATCAGTCGGATCGAGACAAACAAAAAACCAAACTCTTCATATTGAAATTGTCAACAAATCCTCGTTGGTTTTAAATCTCTCAAATGTGTACATAACCTACAAAATTGAAAAGACGGGCAAAAATCTGTTTTGTTTTTCATTTTTTTTGTACAGATCGACTAAGTGAAACGATCGATTTGAAACTTTCAGAAAATACTCCCGTTGTTATAGCAAAAATACCCTAAAATTTTGGTACAAAAATATTGAACTCAGTGGACACAGTTGAATTTGTTATTTAAAGTTTGAATTGCCCGCCATTTTATACCATTTAGTCTAAAATGGATTTTTTTTTTCAAAATTTTGCTTTCCGATGCCATTAAAAAAAATTTTTTTGGAGTCATTTTAGACGTTTTTTTACATTTGTTTATTAATCAAATAAAAATTGACGTTGAAAAAAAATAACTGTTAACGAAAATGATTTTTTTTTTAAATAAAGGTCTAGCGATTTTCTACCAGATGTGATAAAAAATTTTCGATTTTTTTTCAAAATGACCGAAAAAACGCATTTCTTTTTATTTGATTAATAAACAAATGTAGATAAAAGCTGTTAAAATGACTTCCCAAAAATTTTTTTTAATGGCATTGGAAAACTGGCATCAAGACCTAAATTTTGAAAAAAGGTCTATTTTGGAACAAATGGCATAAAATGGCGTAAAATGGCGGACAATTCAAATTTTAAATGATAAATTCAATTGTACCCATTGAGTTCAATATTTTTGTACCAAAATTTTAGAGTATTTTTGCTATAACAAAAGCCATATTTTTTGAAAGTTTTAAACCGATCAGTTCGCTTAGGCGACCTGTACAATAAAATGAAAAAAAAAACAGTTTTTTGTCGGTTTTTTCAATTTTGTAGGTTATGTACACACTTGAGCGACTTAAAACTAATTTGTTGGAAATTTCACTAGGAAGAGTTTTAGTTTTTTTTTTTGTCTCGATCCGACCGATATAGCCGGAGTTATTCGCATTTCAAGCACAAAAAAACGCGTTTTGAGAACTTCAGTTATTTATAAACAAAAGAGCACACATTTTTCGAGGCTCCAAACTTAGGTCAATACTTCTGGTGATATCCCAGCGAGAATAAAATCATAATATTGCTGTATCTAGACTGTGCAATTTCAAATGCTTTTTTTACTGCACTATTAAACATCAATGAATTTTAAAAGTACAAGACTTGGAAACAATTCAATAATATATTTATAAGAAATAGACTAACAAATACTGACGTAAAATCTTCTATATTGTCTTTTTGTATTCATAACACATGCTTAAAAATAACTTAACAAAACTGGATTTAAATTTTATATGATTGTGCCATAAGATTATTATAACAACGGTACTTTGAAGGGGGTATGTTGTATTTAATTATCAATTACTGGAAACAAATTAGTGGAGTAAGAGTCATTCATATAGCGATGTAGGAGGTGATAATTTACTTATTAGAAATTAAATTCAAATTAAGGTTGATTTAAAAAAATATCTGTTATTGATATATTGTGGTTTCATTTTGAACAAAAATTAAATAAACATAAAGCGTATATGTTTATCTGAATATACTGAATTCGAGTACTTTGAAAATCATTTTTTTTTAGTAAAACGATGTTTCACTGGACTTTATATCCCTGTGCAAAAAAATCCATCAGAAACATAATTTTCTAAGTGCCACTTTGATTTTTTGACTGAGAAATGATCAACCATTTGCGAAAAGATCACTGTCTTTATTGGATTCTAAGTTAGGCCAGGCCTCTTTCTTATAATTTTTGAAAGTATATAAAAATAATTTCTATAACTAAATGTAAACTTATTTTATCTTAACCTAAGTTCTTACACTAGGAATTCTATACCAAGTTAACCTAGGAAATGTGTTTTTGGTATATACATGAAATTTCTTAAAGCTAGGACTTATAACTAAGACTAAAACTACCTTGGACTAAGACTTACGCTAACTTAAACTAGGAGGTAACAAGACTTAAATTAGGACTAGTTTAAACTTAACCTAGAATGACATTCTTCTTGTCACGGCGGGCGAGGGGGGTCATCGTCTTCGTCCGAGAGCAGCAGCGGGTCCGACGGTCTAGGGAACTGGCGGCTAGCTTGAGGAGGGAGTCGGAAGGCGTCCCTGATGCACGAATTGGGGTGCTGGGATGCCTTCTCGAGGAACTTCTGTTGAGTTTTGCCTCATGCTTTACGGTAGGCACACCGAGGTCCCTGTAAATTTGACGGTTCCTCATGAACCACGGGGCTCCCGTGATCATCCTCAGGACCTTGTTCTGCACTGCTTGAAGCTGAGCTCTCTTTGTTTTGGAGAGCTGGCACCAGGTGGGGCAGGCGTACGTGAGGCCTGCCTTCACGACGGAGTTGTAAACTAGGAGCTTGGTCCGGGTGAGTAACTTACTGGAGCGGTTCAGGATGGGTAGAGTTTCCCCAGTAGTTGCTTCGTCTTCTTGGTCTCAGTGCAGACCTGGTCCTTCCACACGAGTTGTCGGTCAAAATGGACGCCCAGGTATTTGATGGTCTTGGCCCATTGGATACGGGAGCCTTAAAGTTGCAGATGTCCATGAGAAGTGCCGCTGCCCTTGGAGAAGACGATGGCTTGAGTTTTGGCGGTGTTGAGTTTGATCCTCCAGCGGTCAAACCAGGAATCCAGGGTGTCGAGGTGGCGCTGAAGTCTGCTGATGATGAGGCGGCTACTTCTGGAGGGGGTGATTGCGAAAAGATCATTTATAGCTATGAAATAATAAAGGTGTATCGTATGCCTAAAAAATGGTTCACCATGGCAAAAGGCTTCATTTAAAGAAGTTACGTTCTTTTTTTTACCAAGCAATAAATATTTCAATTTTTTACAATAAAAAGATATAAATGCGAATTTTATATTTAAAAAAAGCTTAGTATTAAGTTATAATTGCGGATTGCAATTTTTACTACAGGTTTTGTAAACCTGTTAAGGAAAAAGGAATAGTTAAGGTAACACTGTGTGTAATTTTTTAAGTTATGGAAAAATAACCATATACGGACACCACTACGTGATAGTAGACCAAAAAAAAAAGACCCGTGTCTCCCGGTTTTTCCGAAAGTCATGCACTTTTTTTTTTATGGGCCCCCAAAGATTTGAGGCCTGTGTGTAATTTTTGCAAAAAACTCATCATATTCTGAGGCTCATATCTTGCAAACCGTTCGGAATTTTAATTTACTTTCTGTGGCAAAGTTGTAGCCCTTGTCATAAGGAACAAAAATTGTGAACATTTAAAGTAAAAAAAAACTTCTTCTTCAAGATCAAATAGCTAAAAACTGTAAAAAATTCGATTTTTTTTACCTTTTTTTTCCCTGTTTAGGCCCATAGCTAGCAAACTGTTCAAAATTCAAGGAAACAATCAACTACAAAAATGTAGCTAAGATCTTAGTAAACAACTTTCTAGAATATATGAACTTCCTAGGAATGATTCTTAACACTGTTTAGGTAGCCGCAAAAGTTAAAATTTTCCCGAAAAATCTACTTTATTAAAGTTTTTTGCGATTTTGATCTGGAAGATGAAATTTTTTGGATTTTATATGTTCACAATTTTTGTTCTTTATGACAAGAGCTACAACTTTGTTTCAGAAAGTAAATCAAAATTCCGAACGGTTTGCAAGATATGAGCCTGAGAATATGATCAGTTTTTTGCAAAAATGACACTGAGGCCCCAAATCTTTGGGGCCTCATAAAAAAATGCATTACTTGGGGCAAAACTGGGAGACACGGGTCTTTTTTTTACCCGAGGCTCCCAGTTTTGGCCCAATTCATGTACTTTTTTTTATGAGGCCCCAAGGATTTGGGGCCTCGGTGTCATTTTTGCAAAAAAACTGATCATATTCTCAGGCTCATATCTTGCAAACCGTTTGGAATTTTGATTTACTTTCTGAAGCAAAGTTGTAGCTCTTATCATAAAGAATAAAAATTGTGAACATATAAAATCCAAAAAATTTCATCTTCCAGATCAAAATCGCAAAAAACTTAAAAAAAGTAGATTTTTCGGGAAAATTTTCACTTTTGCGGCTACCTAAACAGTGTTAAGAATCATTCCTAGGAAGTTCATATATTCTAGAAAGTTGTTTACTAAGATCTTAGCTACATTTTTGTAGTCGATTGTTTCCTTGAATTTTGAACGGTTTGCTAGCTATGGGCCTAAACAGGGAAAAAAAGGTAAAAAAAATCGAATTTTTTACAGTTTTTTGCTATTTTGATCTTGAAGATGAAGTTTTTTTTACTTTAAATGTTCACAATTTTTGTTCCTTATGACAAGGGCTACAACTTTACCACAGAAAGTAAATTAAAATTCCGAACGGTTTGCAAGATATGAGCCTCAGAATATGATGAGTTTTTTGCAAAAATTACACCCAAGCCTCAAATCTTTGGGGGCCCATAAAAAAAAAGTACATGACTTTCGGAAAAACTGGGAGACACGGGTCTTTTTTTTTTTGGTCTATTATCACGTGGTGGTGTCCGTATATGGTTATTTTTTTTCGTGTTGCACTGTGTAATTGTTACGAGTAACTCTTAAGAGCAGTTTTTCTTGAAATTTTGATAAATAATAGATTTTAGCATCATGCATTTGCTGCTTCAATATAAAGATGGTTTAACATGCCGTATTGCCATAATTATTTGGAAAAGTTTCAGATATTTATTTTTCACGTAAAAGATAGGAATCCATACTTTTTTTTTCGATCAAAAGCATGCATTTTTACAGTTTTTGTTGTAGTACGTGCATTAAAAAGTAAAAAGTCCCAAAAAAATATATATACATAAAAAAATTACTTTGGTTTCGTTTGTTAAAATACTACTTTTTCATGTATTTTATGAAGTGAATTTTCGCTGTGGCAACGTAGCTCGAAGAAGATTGCGCGCGCGGACGCGGGCGTTCTTTCAAATTTTGAATCACATATATGCATTACATTGATGGGACTTTCTTTTAAAAGATATTCAGTTATCAATACTTAATAATTGATATATTTTTAATAAATAAACTAAATTATCGTTTTAATTATACATAATTTTTATTGTATATCATGTAAAAGTATCAAGGTTATTATAAATAACACGTGATTGCATGGGGCAGGGAAGCAAGCAAGAGAAGCTACGTTGCCACATTCATTATTCCCTGGAATACCAAATTATTTCGCGTCTTTTCTCTAACATAATGCTCTCTCTGTTTTCTCGTAAGAAATACCTTAACATTCTAAAAGTCAAAAAGCTACTATGCACGTTTCATTTTCGAAGTTGGCTTTGCAACAATTGTAATAAACGTCGAATAGTAAATTATCATAAATATAGGAATAGGGACGGAAGCTAAGCCCTTACTTTAGACGATTGGTGCGCACTTTTCCGGAGAGCGTACTGGCGCCCACTTGTGATTGGCTGGGGCTCTGCGCATGTTCAGTTCTGCGAAATTTGAACACCGTCATAATTCATGTGTGATATTCTCGAATAAAACACTGTTTTTTTATTATAAATAAAAGAAACAAAATGCCAATAACACCAACTTTTATTACACAGGGGAACAGCTGTTTTGGTGTCGAGGTTTTTTGAGCTGATTCTATATCAAATTGATGTCCTGAATTCAAATAACGTATTCATTTGTACCTAGGAGCTCAAATTTTTAAGATATACAATTTTAGAGAAATATAAGTTACATTATTGTAACTCAAATCCGTAAGAGTAGTAAACAAAAGTAGATACGAAATTTTTATTTTAGTTATACAAAATACAATATTATGTCGTACTTACAAACAAGAAAAAAAACATTGAAGAAATGAAATAGTCACTCAACACTTGGAAAGCTTCTTTTCCGCGACATTCTTGAATGTTTTTTTAAACAGTCCCTTTTAAACTCCAGCAGTAATCTGCCATCATGTGCATCCTCCATAACTTTAATATCTTGGTGAAATCTTTCACCTTGTTCCTCACTCATGTCTCCTAAATTTTCTGGAAAACGGTCTAAGTGGCTGTGTAAATAGTGTATTTTAATACTCATATTGCACCCTAAAGATTTGAAACTATTAAGCATCTTGTTAACCATTTCAACATAGTTTTGAGCTTTATGTTTGCCTAGAAAATTTTCTACAACTGCAACAAATGAGGTCCAAGCTTCTCGTTCAACTTGATTCATTGAATTTCTGAAGGCAGGATCCTTAATTAATTGTCTTATTTGTGGGCCGTCAAATATCCCTGCTTTGAGTTTTTCTGTGCTCAACTGATGCATTTTTACCCCTATATATGCAAAACAAGACCCATTCTTATCAAGAGCCTTTACAAATTGCTTCATTAAGCCCAACTTTATATGTAACGGAGGAAGTATGATTTTTTCTCTTTCAACCAAAGCGTCGTTAATGACATTCTTTTCCCCAACGTCCATGTTTTCTCTCTGAGGCCAATCTTTTCTAACCCAGTGGTGTGTTTTGTCCCTACTATCCCAGAGGCACAAGAAACACGGATATTTCGTGTAACCACTTTGCTGCCCAAGAAGAAAGTTTACCATTTTTAAGTCTACACAAATCATCCATTGATGTTCGTAATACTTTATCTTCTGCAAGACCAAAGCTATGGTATTATATTCTTCTTTCAGTTTCGTTGAGCGAGCTAGTGGTATTGAACCATATTTATTCCCATTATGTAGAAGGACACATTTTAAACTTCGCTTTGAACTGTCAATAAATAGGTGCCAATCATCTGGAATATATTCAGAAAGTCCCATTTCTTTCATGAGTCCCCTAATTTCGTGACAAAATACAAGATTGTCTTCTTGAGAAAAGAATGGTAGCAGATCTTTTTCTCTTGTACGGTAAAAGGTAATTTTGGTTCCTTGTTCCAGTAAATTTTTGTCGTTCAACCTAGAAGCCAGTACTTCAGAAGCTTTTTTCGATAAATTGAGATCCCTGGTGAGATCATTTAATTCATTTTGATTGAAGCGTTGAGGAACTGATGACGTCCCCTCATAGTCACTGTTAGTTTCATTAGCATCAGAACTTTTATTAGCATCAGAAGAGCGATCAGAGGGAAAATATTCGTCATCAGAGATATGTGGTAGCTGATGAAATGTTGGAATCGGTATTTCATCTGAGTGCGGGATAGGGCGTATTGCCGAGTCTAAATTGGGATAAGTCCACTTACTGCGGTTATTTCGATTGATTCCATTAGTATTTACTAAACAGAAATAACAATCATTGAAGTGGTTTTTTTGGTTCTCTCCAAACCATTGGTACGCCGAATTTTAGACATTTTCTTTTCCCGGTGGTCCACTGCCGTAAACGCTCTGTACAAGTTTTACATACGAGATGCGGGGCCCACGTTTTGTCCTGATCACCAAGCTTAACTCCAAAGTATCCAAGATACGCTCGCTTTACAAAGTCAGTAATAGTTTGTCTGTTTTGTTGAAACATGTATTCTCCGCATATATAGCAAAACACATCAGGTTGATTTACACAACTTCTTCTTGAACTGGAACCTGAACTCATTTTAATTCTGTTCAATAACACAAAAACACTCTTTTCTTAACATAAAATAACACGCCGAATTCGATCTACTCTCATTAGTAAGAACGCACAAACTGACGAGACTTACCCGAGTTAGGTGATTAAAAGGGTCAGTTCAGGTACCTGATAGGCAATGGTTCCACTATTTATAGATTTACCTGGAATTTACTCAATTACAGACTGACAATAAAACCATTGTACCTACATTAATGAATATATAATAATTTTAGAACTCTCATAAATGAATATACTGAATAAAAACCACATTGGTAGATAAGTTGATGTATCTAAAAAAGTAGAGCTGATAGAGAAAAACGGATTGCATGTATAGATTTTAGCGTCCCAAATATAGTTAAAATCAGCTCTAAAATCCCAGGCACCAAAACAAAAATATTTTTTTGTTGCCCTGTGTTATTTTTGACAACGTTTAAATGCTGTAACATCTCATTTTCATTGTCCACTTCTAGAAAAGCTCTTGTAATTTCGGTTATTAATGTTTCAATACGTTCGTTAATTGTATGAAAAAATTAAGATTTTAAGAAAGTATTTGTAACAAAATTTTGAGTTCAATTCTACATCACAATTTTTTGTGCAAAATTTGTAAAATTTTTTAACTAATTGCATCTATTCCATTAATTATATTATATTTATTATAATGTAATAAAATTATATTTTAAACTATATTATAATACTATAATTATCGAATAATGCATATAGAACGTCATATAATACTTGTCGATTCTAAAAAACACGCGTATTGCGCTTACACAATATTGGTAGATAATAGTAAGGCCGCTCCCTAATTTGTCAGTGCGGTATGGTTTTTTCTCGGTGTGCCCGACTTGCGCGGCATGCGCGGCTTAGACCTGGTCAGATGGCTCTCATTGAAATATAGGCGCTCGGCATGTTTTCGTTACCGAATCGGTACCGAGCACACCCAGAAAAACGATACCGCACCTACAAATCAGTGTGCGGCCTAAGTGTCCACCACTTAACTCACCGCCCCTCCCCTCAGCTGCTGTCACCCCGCTCAATTATCTTCAGTCCTATGCCTATATAGATTACTGAATTAGATATTTGACAGCATTTGATATTTGTTTGAATTTTATCCTAGATAATTTGGTAAAATCGAATTCATAAATGACAAAAAAATGGACATGACTGTAGTTTTTTGCACGATGGTTTCATACATTGCACGTCAAATGTATACGAGGCTTTTGAAAAGTCCGTGCAAAGTCTGAGAGATGGCATCACCGGCGCGTATCGAGGTCATGTTTAGTTAGTAAGCATCTCTTGAATGAACGCACACCAAGTTTCAGCCATATTGGTCTATTTCTTTGTGTTTGGCATTCGTATGAATCAAGGAAGTCGAGTGATTTTCAAGAAATGACGGAAAAAGAATTTCATTTGGTGATTAAACATTACTTTATGAAAGGCAAAACGCCTCAGGAGACTAAAGAGAAGCTTGAATAAACATTATGGTGACTCTGCACCTTCGATTAGAACAGTTTATAAGTGGTTTCAAAATTTTCGGACTGGCCATATGGGCACAAGTGACGCTGAACGTTCTGGACGGCCTGTGGAGGTTACGACTCCAGAAATCATTGATCAAATCCATGATATGGTGATGGATGACAGAAGAGTTAAGGTGCGTGAGATTGCTAGTGCTGTGGGCATCTCGACTGAACGGGTACATAATATTTTGCATAAACATTTGGACATGAGAAAGCTATTCGCAAGATGGGTGCCGCGATTGCTCACGCTTGACCAAAAACGGAATCGTGTGAAGTGTTGCAAGGATGGTTTGCAGCTGTTCCAGAAGAATCCGGAGGACTTTAAGCGTCGTTTTGTCACTGTGGATGAAACATGGATACATTACTATACTCCTGAGACCAAACAACAATCTAAACAATGGGTTACCAAGGCGGAATCTGCACCAAAAAAGGCGAAGACCGTTCCTTCGGCCGGAAAGGTTATGACGATTGTCTTTTGGGATTTGCAAGGGATAATCCTCATCGACTATCTGGAAAAGGGTAAAACTATTACAGGTGAATATTATTCATCGTTATTGGACCGTTTGAAAACCGAGCTGCAAGAAAAACGCCCGCGATTGGCCCACAAGAAAGTCCTTTTCCATCACGACAACGCACCAGCACACACCTCAGCAGTTGTGGTCGCAAAATTAATGGGAATAGGATTCCAACTCGTTTCACATCCCCCCTATTCTCCAGACTTGGCTCCCTCGGACTACTATTTGTTCCCCAATTTGAAGAAATGGCTGGCGGGACAAAGATTTTATTCAAACGAGGAGGTGATTGCAGACACTAATGGATATTTTGCAGACTTGGACAAATCCTATTATTCGGAAGGGATCAACAAACTAGAACATCGTTGGACGAAGTGTATAAGCCTAAAAGGAGACTATGTCGAAAAATAAAAAGGTTTACCCCAAACACATAAGTAGTTTTTATTTTTGCACGGACTTTTCAAACCAGCCTCGTACTCCTCGCGAGCTGCATCCGGAGAGGATGGCGCCGAACAATAGATATTTTGTCAAGTTGGGAAGGAATCTTCGGGAATTTGGATTATGTAAAAAAAGCGCGAAATAGACAAAAAACTATAGAAGGCAGTGTTAATAAGATTATTGTAGTGTAGCAAACGTTTTAACTTATTTTTCAAAAACCAGGACACCCTAAATAGTCCAGTAAAGAAACGTCAAAATAATGATGAGATAGGCATAGTTTAGCAATATTATGATTTTGTCCTCTGGGTATCACCAGGAGTATTGTCCTGAGTTCTGGACCTCGAAAAACGTGTGCTCTTATGTCTATAAACAATTGAAAATTTTCAAAACGCGTTTTTTGGGCTTAAAATGTGAATAACTCCGGTTATATAAGGCGAATGGAGACAAAAGAAAACCAAACTCTTCCTAATAAAATTTCCAACAAATCCTCGTTAGTTAAGTCACTGTAAAATGAAAAAAAAACCGGTCAAGTGTAAGTTGAACTTGTTCCGTACGTTGATTGCTTTTAAAATAAAAAATGTTGTAACGGAAGTATAAAATGATCAGTGACTTCACAAAACCCACCCCAAATGACTTTTCAACAAAGTTTGTTTCCAATCTTTATTGAAAATTGATGACCTTGAAATTTTTTGTTTTTTATATACCAGATAAATTATTAAAGGTAACGCACTCGTGATAATTTTTGTTCAATCTACACCCCGTGGAGAATATTCCAGAATTTTTTCAAAATGTTTGGGTAAGTACCTTTCGAGATAAGGCGGGTGGACAGCGATTTTTCGCGATTTTTTAAAAATAATACAAAGAAAAGTGCGCGCAAGTATTACATTATATATATATATATATATATATATATATATATATATATATATATATATATATATATATATGTTATATATATATATATATATATATATATATATATATATATATATATATATATATATATATATATATATATTACTCGTGTTTTCACAAGCTTTCGTTTGAAACCACACTCGATTAGCTAGTAAAATTTTTTTTTTTCACTTCCGATTTCACCCCCCAAAACTAACCCCTTAAGTCAAAATTTAACTTTCAAAACTACATGGCTCTGATGAGGCCATCAATTTCTATATTATTACAAAATTTCAACTTTCTATGACAAATAGTTTCGGAGAAAATCGGGTGTGACAGACAGACGGACAGACAGACACCGAAGTCATCTTATAAGTGTTCCGTACGGAACACTAAAAACAGTTTTTTGTCGTTTTTTTTTTTTCAATTTTGTTGGTTATGTACGCACTTGAGCCACTTAAAACTAACAAAGATTTGTTGAAAATTTTATTACGAAGAGTCTGTTTGTTTTTCTTCTCAATCGGACTTATATAACCGGAGTTATTCACATTTTAAGCTCATAAAAACGCGTTGTGAAAACTTCAATTGTTTATAAACAAGAGAGCACAAGTTTTTCGAGGTCCAAAACTCAGGACAATACTCCTCGTAATACCCTAGAGAGGATAAAATCATAACATTGCTGTATCTAGACGGTGCAATTTCAAACGCTTTTTTTACTGCACTGAAATGTACATATTGTAAATTAATCCCGAAAATGACAACTTTGATGAATCTGAATTTTAATTATTTAAAAACGTTGCCTGACTGGTATATTTGCAAGAAATACATGCGATGTTTTCCGTATCAAAGCAACACATGGGAACAAGAACTAAAAATGGTTATATTAAATCAGTAAACGGTATTTTTAAAATTCTCATTTCATGTATGGTTTGCTTAATGTTTTAAACTAAACTTACAATCGCTTGTCAAATCTACTTCCTTCTGTATCTTTTAAAGTAAGTAATTCACGATATAAAAAATTTATACGGAAATTGAACTACCAACAAACATTTTATGCAAATCGTATAAGAATTAATGAGCAAATATGCACATAATTAAAAAATTACCTTTACTGGTAATATTCCGAAATATATGTGAATATGAAAGGAATGTATTAAATAAATATGTATTAGCTAAATAGGGATTAACTACACCATTTTAAAATAGTGTACATAATAAAATAATGGTTTTAAATTAATTTTTTTAGATTCCCTTCTTCAAAATTCTTAATTTTTCCTACATAACTAATGTTTTTTAGAAGGTGAGGTGATAAATCAAGAAAGAATATGAAGGGGCCGACAATAATTATTATGCCACAAACCATTCTGTTTTGGATATGTATATTTGACTAAAAAAAAATTCCCCACAACTTAAAACATTTTATTGTAACTTAATTTGTGGTTAAATGCTGGCAGCTTACTTCTTTCTTTGAGTAATGGCGGCCGGCATTAAATTTTTAATAAAAAAATAATGAGTTTCATTTTACAATTTGTTTTTACACTAACAGCTACTATTCTCCACGCTACACGCTACCCTTTTCTCTTATTCTATAAGAGTTAAATAAGTTCAACTTTTTAAGGGAACTATTGTGTGGACCAGTTTTCTCGTTAAGAAAATCTAAAAATTTCACAAATATCAGCAACAAAAAAAAAAACGATAAGTTATATCCAATTTTACGGTCCAGTCAAAACTGGATGATCTCAAATACTAGCTTAACTATTCATAACGTACAGATGAATGAATCTAAATTATTTTGCCATTGTAACTTCTATTTAGGTTTTAATTTTCAGAGTTCTAAATTTATAAACTAATCTATATGTGGCATGATAACATTGCACAAAATAAAAGTCGAACTTTTTTGTTCAATTACAAAACCACAATAAAAACATGTACGTTACTCGAAGTACATATATGTATATACTTATTTCAGTCATCTAACCAATGTGGTTCTAATCTGTAATTCTATATTATGTAATACCTGACGATAATGTACCATTTATACTATCGAATAATACTGTGTATATATTTACATATCCTTGTAGGCCCGGATATATATCAATTGGTAATACGCACCAACCACCTTTTGAGTAAAAAGTCATTTGGCATTCAATGACTGACTGTATAAATGCTACTAATATGGTGTGTTGCTTTCTCTGAGTGTCTCGACGTTTTTCAGGAGGCTGTTGTTTAATGATGCGTTGACGTCTTACGTTATTATGTTAGTATCGATCAGTAAGCACCGAAAATGCTAAATGAGACTGGCGAAACATCATCATATATATATCAATATATATATAATATATATATATATATATATATATATATATATATATATATATATATATATATATATATACATATACCAGGTGTACAAGTATGAAATGCGGATTTCAGACAACAGATGGTGTACCAATGCGGTTTGTGCTATAAGGATTTGACACTGCGCCATTTTGTTCTATCATCAACAAGTGTCAGACGCGCACGAGTGATAAACTGGAAAAGTGTGTGCATAGTGTTGTGCTGTTGTGTTCAATATGTCGAAATTGATACCGAAGAAAGAGCATTCGCAGACAGCATTAATTTTTTGTTTTCATTTGAAGAAAACTGCTGTTGAATCATACTGATTACCTCGAGAAGCTTATAGTGAACATGTTCCATCGCAAGATACGTGTGAACGATGGTTTCAGCCTTTCAAAAGTGGTGACTTCGATGTTGCAGACAAGGAACGTGCAAAACCGACAAAAAAATACGAAGATGTGGAATTGCAAGCATTGTTGGACGAAGATGATTCGCAAACACAAAAATAACTCGCCGAGCAATTGGGCGTTAGTCAACAAGCTGTTTCCAATCGGCTACGAGAGATGGGGAAGATTCAGAAGCCGGTAGATGGGTACCACATGAGTTGAATGACAGGCAAATGGAAAAGCGCAAAAACACACAAGGAAGTCGTTTTTGCATCGTATAGTTACAGGGGATGAAAAGTGGATTTATTTTGAGAATCCCAAGCGCAAAAAAATCATGGGTAGACCCAGACGCACCATCAACATCGACCGCAAGACCGAATCGCTTTGGCAGAAAGACGATGCTATGTGTTTGGTGGGACCAGAGGGGCATGGTCTCTTATGAGCTGTTTAAAACCTGGGGAAACGGTTAATACTAAACGTTATCAACAACAATTGACCGATTTAAACCGTTCGCTGCTTGAAAAAAGGGCAGAATACCGAAAGAGGCAACACAAAGTCATTTTTCTTCATGACAATGCTCCATCACATTCGGCAAAACCAATTCGCGACACGTTGGAAGCACTCAGTTGGGAAGTTCTACCCCATGCGGCATACTCACCAGACTTGGTTCCTTCCGATTACCACTTATTTGCATCGATGGGCACTTGCTGAGCAGCGCTTTGGTTCGTACGAAGATGTGAAAAAATGGCTCAATGAATGGTTCGCAGCAAAAAGGGAAGATTTTTTACTGGCGTGGTATTCACAAATTGCCCGGAAGATAGAAAAAATGTATAATTTTTATCATTCTTCCGAATTTAACATGTTTTTTTTTTAGAAAAAAAATTAGCATTTCATACTTGTACACCTGGTATATATATGTAAAATTGACAGAAAACAAATTGTGGGTGAAAGAGAACAGAAAATTATAAACCTCATAGAAGAAAGGCGTCCATTTAAAAACCCAATGCAAAGAAATACTTACAATTGAAGCGACAGGTTGAATATTGCATATGGAAAGCTAAAGAGACATGAACGAAGGAGAACTGTCTAAACATGGAGGAATTGAATAATAAACATTCGTTTAATATTCATAAAAAAACTGAGGGAATTTATTGGAAACATGAGGTAGAAAATACCCGTTATCATACGAAACGTTCAAGGAGACATACAGTTAACAGAAGCTAACAAAAAACCTGAGAGGAATACATTAAATATCTATTTACAGCAGAACGAAAAGATACAAGAGAATATAGCAGACAGATGGATCATTTGTGTATAGTCAAAACAGAAGTGAAGCACGCAATAAAACTTTCTGAAGGCAATAAAATAGTAGGACCCTACAACATTCCAGTAGAATTCTTGAAGGCTTTGGATAATATGAACTTACCCAGCCTAACCAACGTTTTCAAAATAATATATAAGACGGGTGAAATGCCAAAAGATTGGCTTAGATCAGTTTTCATTCCTTCACCGAAAAAGAACAATTCTAAGTCTTGTGACGAATATCGAATGATCAGTTTAATGAGTCACACATTAAAAGTTCTTTTAAAAATAATCCAACAGAGAATATACTGAAAATGCGAGGAATAACATGATGAGGCGCAGTTTGGTTTTAGAGGAGGGTTAGGAACAAGACAGGCTTTATTCACTACTGCTACAGAAGTGTAGAGAATACAACAAAAATCTGTACGTCTGTTACATCGATTTTCAAAAAACCTTTGATAAAGTCCAATACGACAAACTTATAGAGAACCTAAAATGTATTAATTTAGATAAAAACGACATACGATTAATTAAAAATATCTACTACAATCAGACAGCAGTAATGCGTGTTGACAACATAGAAACGGATAATATCCCAATTCAAAAAGGAGTTCGACAGGGCTGCGTCCTGTCTCCCCAACTGTTTAACGTGTGTTCTCAGTTTGTGTTTCGGAAAGTACTGGATGAAAGATGTGAGGGAGTGAGCATTGGAGGGATATTAATTAGCAACCTAAGATTTGCAGATGATACTTCTATAATGGCTGAGAGTGTAGAAGATCCTCAAACCCTTTTAAAAAAGAATCAACCGAGAGTGCAAAGAAGTAATTTTTTTATGGGTCTAGTACACGTGCTGCAGGGAAGTCCCTAAAGCGCTCCAGGAGCGGCATGAGTGCAGAAAAAAAAAAAGCGATTCACGTTGTTCTTGAATCGCTGTAAATTGTACTCGGTGGGAAACACAGCGCTGGGCAAATTATTCCAAAGGGATGATGTTCTCCATATAAAAGACTGCTTGAAAAGCGTTGTACGCGGAGTAACAAGCTGAACCTCATACGGATATGAAGTACCAGCGCGATGTGTATTTCTAACATGCACCACTTTGGGAGGAATTAAGCGAGCTACATCCTTCGAACACTCTCCATGAAAATACTTGTAGAACAGACTCAAGTCGCCAACCGTTCTTCGATGTTCCAGTGAATCAAGGCCGCCGGTCAGTTTCGGGTCTCCAATCAGACGAATAGCTCTTCTCTGAACATAATCCAACAAATGTAGTGTATGTTTGGGAGCGGAGCCCCAAACATGGGAACAGTATTCCATAGTTGGTCGAATTTGAGCTTTGTAGAGAATTAACAGTTGTTGTGGAGTAGCAGTAGAAGTAGAACTCACTATAAACATCGAGAAAACAAAACTTATAGTTATGAGTACCCTTTTCTCACAATAAATGGAAAACAAATATAACAAGTACCTCCGTTCAGTCATAAATGCACAACTAGATACAGATGAAGAAATCAAAATCACAACAGAAATGGCTCGAAAGGCATTTGTAAAGTACTCTTCAATGCTTACCAATAAAAATTTAAATCTTCACATCAGGCTGAGGTTCATGGAGTGCTATGTGCCAGCTAGAATCGTTCGAAATGTGGCTGTATAGATGCATACTAAAGATACCCTCAACTCATAGAGTTAGCAACGACGAAGTACTGAGACGTAGTAGGAGCAAAAGAAAACTCTTAGATACGAAAATTATTTTACATAGGGCACATCCTGCGCAACGAGACAAGTACTTGTTACTATAAGACATAATGCAGGAAGGAGTGGAGGGAAGGAATATTATCGGCAGGACGAAGAAGTCTTGGCTCCGAAACATAAGGGAGTGGACGAATCTCAGCATTGAAGAATTGTTCCATGTGGCAAGAGATAGAGACGCATTTAGAGATGTTCAATGGAAGATGGCATGAGAAGAAGAAGATATGAAATATCTGTCCCATTCAATGAGTATATTTGTTCTAGTCTAGTTATATATCTTGCATTATTACAATATTGGAAAATTTAGTTGGCAACCTCAGCCCCAATAATTGACTGGATACTACCAAAACTCTTAACAATTTTACGATAATAATTGCAAATCAAGCAATGGCTGCTATTAATATTATGTAAATTTAATGTATTTTTTATGAATGTTTAAACGTTTAGTATAGAGTACAGCGATCCTTATTTTGTTATTTTTCAACATGTTAAAAGTAGAAACGATTAGACGCTTGTTCTTTTCTTATGACAGATGTTATAAAATAATATATTCAAAAGTCAATAGTTAACATATAGAGAGATAATATAAATTCTATTACTGAGAATATCATTACCATTACTGCCAGTTATTTTATTTAAATATTATATTTCAAAAAACGATATACATAGAAGAATCCGATTGAGCTGGGCTGAGTTTGGTAAAACGTCGTAGATGTTAAGAAATGAAGATATCCTAAATAAAAGAATTAGAGTATTGGGAGTTGGTCAACCAACTCCCAATACTCTAATTCTCTCTCCTTTCCTTTATTTTGTTTTTGTTGGTCCCTTGGTTCTGCTGTCTTCAGAATTGTTCCCCTTATTTTTCTAGATTGATTCTTCTGACTTTGACGGTTATTCTAGTGATTTGTTGCCTTCCCTCCCTCTTGGTATTGTCATGTTTTAAATACACCCTTTGGTGAATAAATCTTCTTTTCCTTAAATTAATTAAAATTTTCCTAATAATTAAATCAACAAATTATATATAAGTTAATTAAATAAATTGATTCAGAAATTAATATAACATTCTTTCCTTCCTCTATGTCTCTTTTGCTAGATCTCTTGTCCTCCTTTATACCCAAAATTTATGGTTGTCTTCGATCCGAATTTCCTTGTCGATTTTTAGGTCGTTCAATTGGTAATTTCTTCTTCTCTCTGTTTGACCATTTATATATTTTTCATTAGACCAATTCCCTCTCTCTTTCCGGTTGTTTACATTTTCGGTTTTTAGGTTTTCAAAATAGTCCCTTTCCCTGTCAAGTAACTGTCTTTTGTCAGTGGTATGTCAATCATTTTGGGCATGGCGCCGGCCACAGGTGGTTTGTTCGGGTGAATTAATTAATAATTAAAAATGTTTTCAGCATCCAGGGTTTTAAAACACATCCCTGTTATAAAATTGATCTTTTTAATTTTGTGTATTAGTGTATAGTGTTTATTTTAATGGATTGTTAGTCGTTTCTGTGTTACAAGCTAATAATGGCCATTCATGTTAACTCTGCTTTTCACTATTCATGTGAGTCTTTTTCTTTTATTTTATATTACATCTTATACTTCATTTTACTTCTACAATGGTTTATTGAAAATAATAATAATAGTAATAATTCGAATAATTTAATTTTTCTGTCCAAGCTTTCTCAGTTAGACTGATTCTCCTTTTCAGTTCTTGCCCTGACGAAGGTTCCAACCTAGGACCGAAATATTGGCTGAATAAACATTGTGTGAACTTTTTTCACGCCCTTTGCCGAGTTACCCAACAAATTTTATATTTAAGAATTTTGTTAGATACGGCAACTTTTGCTTTCTTTCTTTATTTATATATATATATATATATATATATATATATATATATATATATATATATACATATATATATATATATATATATATATATATACATATATATATATATATATATATATATATATATATATATATATATACATATATACATATATATATATATATATATATATATACATATATATATATATATATATATATATATATATATATATATATATATATATATATATATATATATAAATAAAGAGAGAGAGAAAGCAAAAGTTGCCGTATCTAACAAAATCCTAAGTTATGAAACTAGTTGGGGAACTCGGCAAAAAGGGCATCAACAGATGTTCATACTATGTTCATTTATGGTTATGATAATTAAGTGACATATATAGGAAACGATGTTACTTAATTTGGGGGGATATATATATATACATACATATGTATATATATATATATATATATATATATATATATATATATATATATATATATATATATATATATATACATACATATGTATATATATATATATATATATATATATATATATATATATATATATATATATATATATATATATATATATATATATATATACATACATATGTATATATATATATATATATATATATATATATATATATATATATATATATATATATATATATATATATATATATATATATATGTAGTAATGGTTTTTCGGGTATCCCGTGTTAGCTTGAAGTCCCTTGATGGACGGTTTCGCTGACGTTTCGATGGAATCTCATCCATCTTTTTCAAAGCGTTGATCACTGGTCGGTGTCTTGGCGTTGAATGTCGAGACTGGCCCTGAGTGCGCCGGTTTTATGTACTCGGGGGTGTTTCTATTGGTCGGACGGACCTGGCCAATAGAGGCTCGGCTTTGGCTGAGCGTTGTCGGTCCTGTGGTTCTTTGTAATGTTTGTGTTGGTGAAGTAACATATGGTTGAATTATTGTTTCTCTTGGTTGGACTTGGTACTGGGATAGAATATGTTTCCAAGAGTTCGGTAAACGTTGGCTATCATCCCGATTATTTAAGTTGTTGGGCCTCTTTTCTATTTCTATGGCTTCTTTGATTACCCTAGTGGATAGGTTATTACTTTTTTGTAGGGTTCTGGTTTTGTCAAAATCGATTTTGTGGCCGGTATTGTGTGCATGTTGTGCTAGAGAAGAGGTGGTGGATTTTTGTTTTACGGCGTTTTTGTGCTCGTCTCTTCTGGCACTAATTTTCCTGTTTGTTTGGCCTATGTATGAAAGACCGCAGTCCTGACACGGAATTTCATATACGCCTTGGTCTTCTAAGGCTATAATATCTTTTGGTGTAGGTAGAATATCTTTAATTTTTTGGTTGGTTGTGTAAATGGTCTCAATTTGGTGTTTTCCTAGAAGTCTTCCTATTTTGTCTGTGATGCCTTTTACATATGGGAGAAATGCTTTGTGGTATATGTCTTTCTTTCCTGTTTGTGTTGTTTATTTAGGGCCCGCCGGATTGTGTTTTGACTATATCCATTTGAAAGTAAAACGTTTCGAAGGAGCTTGGTTTCTTGTTGTAAATGTTCCTTGTCTGTTAGGGTTTCTGATCGGTGAGCTAAGGATTTGGCAACGGAGAAGAGTTGGGCTGGGTGATGATGTGAGCCGGCATTTAAGTATCTGTTTGTATGTGTCGGTTTTCTATATACTGAGTGAGACAAAGAACCATCTAATTTTCTTTGAAGCAAGACATCTAGGAATGGCAGTTGTTCTGCTGCTTCCCTTTCCATTGTAAATTTAATGTTTGGATGTATGTTGTTAAGGTGTTCCAGGAACTTGTTTAAGTTGTCTTCACCGTGTTGCCATACCACATATATATATATATATATATATATATATATATATATATATATATATATATATATATATATATATACATATCTTCTTCTTCTTCTTCTTCTTCATAGCCTTTTTACATCCATTGTCAGACAGGCCTCCCCTTTTGTTCTCCACTTATCTCGGTCCTGTACTTCTCTTATCTATGCTAGGCCGGCTGTAAGTTTTAGATCGTCTTTCCACCTGGTCTAAGATCTGCCCCTTGATCTCTTTCCTAACCAGGGTCTCCAATCCTGCATCTTCCTATTCCAACGATTGTCCGATTGTCGCATTGTATGTCCAGCCCATCTTCATTTTAGGGTTCCTATATGTTCCTTTACATCTATTAGTTTAGTTTTTTCCCTAATATATTCGTTTCGTATCCTATCCTTTATCTTTATATTCAACATCTGGCGCTCCATTGCTCGTTGGGTTTTGGCCAATCTATCCATTATATTTCTAGTCAGTGTCCAAGTTTGTGCTGCGTAAGTGAGAACTGGTAAGACACACTGGTTATATACATTTCTTCTTAGTTTTAGAGGAATTTTCTTGTTATTCAGGATGTATCTTTGTTTACCAAAAGCTGTCCATGCCAGTCTGATTCTTCTTTCTATTTCTGCGGTTTGATTAGGTTTACCGCATTGTATCATTTGTCCCAGATATATATATATATATATATATATATATATATATATATATATTCTTCTACATAATCAAGTCTTTCGTTGTCTATCCTTATGTCTTGCGGGTTATGGTCATTTGTCCTGGTCTTTTTATTTAATTTTAATCCCGCTTTTTCTGATTTTTCCTTAATATCATTTAACATCTTTTGTATATCTTCTGCATTGTTAGATATTATTTCCACATCGTCGGCATATCTCAAGTGATGTAGCCTCTCTCCATTTACATTTATTCCCATCTTATCCCACTCCAGATCTCTAAAAATATCCTCCAATGTGGCATTAAACAGTTTTAGGGCTTATTGGATCTCCCTGTCGCACTCCTCGTTTTATCGGTATAGGTTTTATTTTTTCGTGTGTTTCTATTGTCATCTTCGTATTATTATATATCCATCTTATTAGCTGTGTGTATCTATAGTCAATTCTATTATTATTTAGAGCCTTTTCTACCGTCCAAGTTTCAATACTATCGAATGCCTTTTGATAGTCAATAAATATTAGGTAAAGTGTTAAATTGTATTCTGTAGCTTTCTCAATAAGTGTTCGGATAGTTAACAAGTGATCACTGGTGCTGAAATTTTTTCTGAAACCTGCCTGTTCAATTGTTTGGTTCAATTCCAGTTTGTTTTCTAGCCTATTGATGATGATTCTAGTAAACAACTTATAGGTCTGCGACAATAGGGATATCTTCTTGTCGCCTTTCTTGAAGAGCAATATTGTTGAGGAAGTAATCCAATAAGCTGGTACTTGTCCTTTACTTAGGCATTTATTGAACAGTATTTTCAATGTTTGTACAATTATTTTACCTCCTTCCTTCATTAATACAACCATCACTTCATCTGGTGCTTTGTTGTTTTTCATGTTCCTTAAGGTTGATGTAATCTCTTCTTCTGTTTTTATATATATATATATATATATATATATATATATATATATATATATATGTATATATATATGTATATGTATATATATATATATATATATATATATATATATATATATATATACATATATATATATGTATATATATATATATATATATATATATATATATATATATATATAATATATATATATATATATATATATATATATATATATATATGTATATATATATATATATATATATATATATATATATATATATATATATGTATATATATATACTATATATATATATATATATATATATATATATATATATATATATATACATATATATATATATATATATATATATATATATATATATATATATATATATATATACATATATATATATATATATATATATATATATATATATATATATATATATATATATATATATATATATATATATATATATATATATATATATATATTTATATATATATACATATATATATATATATAATATATATATATATATATATATATATATATATATATATATATATTTACGTTACAATAGAGGTTTTCACGTAATTGTAGATGGAGGTAGAATAGTTTTTCCCGAATTTGTTCTCGTAGAAGCGCATGGCACTTTGAAAGTAGAAAATGAAAGAAGAAGAAAAAAGCCTCCCTTTTCTTGATATACTCATAATTCGGAAAAGCAAGGGTTAACTTCAATATTGAGTCTACCTGAAGCCCACCGACACCAACAGATATTTAAACGCTGGCTCACACCACCATACATCCCAACTCCAATCGGGAGCCAACACCCTCGTATCGAGATCATACCGACTGACCGAACCGGACACGAAACAGCAAGAAATTACATAAATCACTAGGGCCCTTAAGCAAAACAGATATAAAAAACAGAGAGCAATTGCAAGGCAGCGCCATTCGCAGACAAGACATATAAAATTAAACACAACATTAGAATATTTAAAAAAAAGCATATACTTTTCATTAATATGTTTAAAGTTTCAGTATTTAATATCAATTTAATGATCTGCATGATACTGTATAAAAACCAAAAGGATACCTCGAGAAAATAATGAAAAACAATGTCCGCCAGTCCATTTCTTAATTTGTGCTGGCTCGCAAATGTCTCCGGCCTGGACAGCCCTGTTCTAACGTATATATTAATTTTTTGAAGATCAAAACATGCTGGTTACTCTGCGTATCATATAACCTCACCAAGAAATGTTACAGTCTTTGGAAATGGATGGAAGGCATGACTTTAGTGTATTAGTGCATATGGACTTTATAAAGTAGTTATACACGTGCTACAGTTTATAAAGTTATAAAACATAAAAAAGGTCAAATTTAATTTTGTAAAATATGTTAGGATAACAACACGACAAACTAATTTATAATAAACAATAACGATTAAACGTAATTATAGAAATCAATGAATTTTACATAATGGTACTTTAAATTACTAAAAATTATCTGAAAATTTACTTCAGAAATAATTAAGTTTTTTGTTACTTCAATTAATTTTTTTATTCTTCTGATTTCATTTTTTTTTTTTTAAATTAAATTTTATTGTATTTGTAATGTATTTTTTATGATACCTGCAATACATTTATTTGAAAGTTAGTTGAGATTAATAAAATAATATAACTAATAATAATATTTAAGACGTTCTTGTTTCGACAATTTATAAATGCTCAGTAACATTAACAGTGACTGTGTAATTATACTACTTTATAAAAATGTGTTACAATTGGTAGGTATTATAATAATTTAAAAACTATTACATGATAAAGAATAAGTGTACATATTATTATATATCTATATTACCTGTGTCATTAACTGTATATAATTTTTACTGTGGATATTTATACAGTCTAATATGTATACAGTGTAGTAAAAAAAACATTTGAAATTGCACAGTTTAGATACAGCAATATCACCAGGGAGTTTTGGACCTCGAAAAACTTGCGCTTTGTTTATAAACAATTGAAGTTTTCAAAACTCATTTTCTAAGCTTAAAATACCGAATAACTGCGGTTATATATATCGGATCAAGTCAAAAAAAAAAATCAAACTCGTAATGAAATTTCCAACAAATCTTTGTAAGCTTTAAGTTGTCATGTGCGTACATAATCTACAAAATTGAAAAAATCGGCCAAAAACTTTTTTTTTTTTTTTCATTTTATTGTACGGGTCGACTGAGTGAAAACTTTCGGAAAATATGCCTTTTGTTGTAGCAAAAATACCTTGAAATTTTGGTACAAAAATATTAAACCTAGTGGGCACAGTTGAATATTTATATTATTTAAAAATTTGAATTACCCGCCATTTTATGCTATTTGATCCAAAATGGATCTGTTTCTTTTAAAATTTAGGTCTCGACATCAGCTTTCCGATGCCATTAAAAAAAAATTTTTTTTGTAGTCATTTAAACAGTTTTTTTTTTCTTATTTCTTTATTAATCATTTTGAAAAAAAAAAAATTGAAAAATTTTTATCACATGTGATAGAGAATAGCAAGACCTTTTTTTTTTTTTTTTTTTAAAAAATTATTTTCGTTAACAATTTTTTTTTTCAAAATGGCAATTATTTTTATGAGGCATCGGAAAGCTGACGTCGAGACCTAAATTTTCAAAAAAAATAACCAGTCAAGTGCAAGTTGAACTTGCGCAATTAGTGTTACGTACGTTGATTGCTTTTAAAATAAAAAATTTTGTTACGGAGGTATAAAATGATCAGTGACTTCAAAAAACACACCCCAAATGAGTTTTCAATAAAGTTTGTTTCCAATCTTTACTGAAAACTGATGACCTTGAAATTTTTGTTTTTTTTTTTTATGTACCAGATAAATTATTAAAGGTATTGCACTCGTGATAATTTTCTTTCAATCTACACCCCGTGGAGAATATTCCAGAATTTTTTGAAAATTTTTTGATAAGTACTTTTGAGATAAGGCGGGTGGACAGCGATCTTTCTTTAAAAAATAATACAAAGAAAAGTGCGCGCAAGTATTACATTATATATATATTTTTTACTCGTGTTTTCACAAGCTTTCATTTGACACCACACTCGAACGATCTAGTAAAAAAAATTTTTTTTTCACTCCGATTACAACCCACAAAAATAACCCCTTAAGTCAAAATTTAACTTTCAAAACTACATGGCTCTGATGAGGCCATTAATTCCTATATTATTACCAAATTTCAACTTTCTATGACAAATAGTTTCGGAGAAAATCGGGTGTGACAGACAGACAGACGAAGAGACGGACAGACACCGAAGTCATCTTATAAGTGTTCCGTACTAAATGGCATAAACTGGTGAGCAATTCAAATTTTAAATAACAAATTTAATTGTGCCCACTGGGTTCAATATTTTGTACCAAAATTTCATGGTATTTTTGCTATAATAAAAGGCATATTTTCTGAAAGTTTCAAGCTGATCGGTTCACTTACTTGGTCGACCTGTACAATAAAATGAAAAAAAAAAAAAAACAGTTTTTTGCCTGTTTTTTTTTTTTTTAAATTTTGTAGGTTATGTACACATTTGAGTGATTTAAAGCTAACAAGAATTTGTTGGATATTTCATTACGAAGAGTTAAGTTTTTTGTTTATTGCGATCCAGTTTATATAACCGGAGTTATTCACATTTTAAGCTGAAAAAACGCGTTTTGAAAACGTAAATTGTTTATAAACAAAAGAGCACAAGTTTCTTGAGGTACAAAACACAGAACAATACACCTGGTGATACCCCAAAGTGGATAAAATCAGAATATTCCTGTATCTAAACTATGCCTATCTGTCATTTGTAAATTTCCTATTTATCGCTCCGGGATAAAGGGGAGATGTATTGCAAATATTTTCCCTGGTTTTTAATCCGTGTAAAGGTTTTTGGGGTAAAAGAATTTTAAAATTATATTTTGTTTTATTAAAACAGAGATGTGGTTAACAAAGTCAACCAAAAATATTCTATTTAATAACTCTACTACTCTATTTTTTTGTTATTAATTAAGAAAAACCTATATATTTAAATATACTTTTTTAGTCAAATATGTATTCAGGAGGGGATTAGTCCAGCTAATTTTAATATTATTTTAACAACTTACTTACGAGGAAAATAACGGGTAACTAACATTGCTAATTTTTTATTGAGCCTCGTTGATATTGTTAACGAGCCAAGGGTGGGTCAGACAGTTATTTTATTTTAAATAAGGTTTACTAAACATTATTACAAAAGAACTATTACATTAACTTAACATTCTATTGTATATTGCGGGTTATATCTTGATTGAAAGTAATGTAAGTATATACATACAGAATTTTCAGTAGATTCAATTTTGATCGTGTTTGTAAATAAATTCGGATGTCAGGATCTCTTATTGCATTTGAAAATGTTTCACTGCCACCTCGATTGTCATCCCTGTAAATTAATATCATATCTAATCCATATAATCCGAAATATAGCAAGGGACTCAATAAGTTATTTAATAAGGTAGGCCTCACCTTAGTCTATAAGTCATCAGACAATCTGAGGAATATCTTAGGAAATCTCAAAGATTAGATTCCTAATTCTGAGAAAAGTGGAATTTATGAAATTAGTTGTAATGATTGTGACAAAAAGTATGTTGGGCAAAGTAAAAGGTCAATTAAAAACACGATTTAAAGAACATTTAGCACACTTAAAATACAGTAGAACAGAAAAGTCTAGCATTGCCGAACATGCCCTTGAAGCTGATCATATTGTAACATTAGATAATCTAAGATTAATAAAAAATGTATCTGATAGGTTGAACGCATACGAAAGAATGGAAATTATAAGATGTAAAAGTAGTTTAAATAAAGACAGAGGGCCTATTCCTTATAGTCCCCTCTACTGGTTACTTGACCGAAACTGATGGCCTTGCCTATGCTATTAGTTCCGCCTGAGTAATTCCAGGGTTAGGTTAAGTATAAATAGGGTAGATTTGTATTTTAGCTTTAGTCAATCATCGCTCCTGATGAAGCTAACATGGTTAGCGAAACGCTCGTCGAGTGCAAAAATAAAGTGTTTGGTGAAGTGGTGATATATACTTAGTAGTGTCATTGTGCCAAAGATTCCGCATTTCCAACTTAGTAATTGATATAGTTGGAAAAATATTCCTAATTATTATTTCCAAACTTTCTCTTATAGTTTAACAATTTCATAAAGAAAAATCTCTTTTTTCATATTGATGGAAACTATTTTTTTGTTAATTTTAAGATAGATTAATTAATGATATATTTTTTACCCCCACACAAGGGATTTTTTTGTATTATTTTTTAAAAATCTCGTAAATTTCTGCGCTAGCTGAATGCAAATTTATGGGTTGTGGGAAATTATAGTATGGGATGGTAATAAATTCATTGTGATTATTTTTCTTTAATATACCACATATGTCATATGATTTATTTTAATTAAAACTAACTAAATATTCAAATAAAAGTGCCGACACTAACAATAAAACGAAATGATTTTTATTTGACTAGTATTGCATCATTTTTAAGGCAAAGTTTATGTACGTATATATTAGTTTCCAAAACGCAATACTTGTTACACTAAACTTATTATACAACAATTCCAGCTATATCTTTACCACAATCACTGGCTGTTATATATACAGAATGTCTGAACATAATAAATTGGAATGTTTTAATACTACTTGTTTTTAAAAGTATTGATATATAATTATAATATAATATATAACAGTAATAAATATTACTTTTTATAAATATTCTAATGCGGATGAACGGAGAAAATTGAAAAACCAAAAAAATGAAATAAATCTCCCTTTTCTTGGCAACCCAAATAAAATACTTTTATAAATACATAATAGGCTATTAAAGCTGAATAGTACTAGATATAGATGGAGATAAGCTCGTAAAAACTGTAAAACTGATTTTTAATATTTCTTCTAGAATCCAATATACTATCTCTAGCTTAGTAAATTTATAAATGGTTTAGTATCTTCTGTATAGATCACTAGTATCAAACAGGAATTGCTAGCCGGCCAATATTCTAATATGGGGTTTAGCTATGAGAGCGAATTTTGGACGGTAATATAGTACAGAATAGAAATAAACAGACTCGCCAGTGAGTTTATACAAGATATAGGATTGGCAAGTTTCGTGAGAAGTGTTCTAAGATTTCAGAAAATATCGTGCTTTGATTACTGTCTGTCGGTCGGTCCGTTTGTGTGTCGATCTGTTTAAGGTAATTGTCGAACGAAATACGATATCAGCTTTAGGAGCAGGGGCGAATGAATGAGATCCGATATATTTCGTATATTTTTAATTTCATTATGACAATTTTTCGTTATTTTTCTGTTGTCACACATTAAAGGAATTAAGGGAACTACACTTTCTCGGTCGAAAAGTTTAATAATTTTTTTGGGACTGATAAATTAATAAAGTCTTCAAATACAAGAAAAAAATTTTACATAATTTTTTAAATAATTTTTATAGGGGTTTTTTGCAGCCTGATGGAAGCCATTTTGAAAATTTTGATCTGCTGGTGTGCACTATTGCGGCCCACTGAAACGCCCGGAAAAAATATGTCCTTAGAAAAAGTACGGCTGTGGCCTCAGTATAGACTACAATTATTTTGTGTTTTCACAAAATGGTGGACCTCCAAAGTCGGTGGTCTGAAAAATAGCATTTTTTTGGTTAAATGGTTTTTAAGTTATCGTGCACGCCGATTAAAAAAACGTTGTCTTGAGAAAAACGAGTATAAAGTTTTGACAACCGAATTTTCACATACGTACCTACCTACTTACGTTTAATCAGCTATACCTGCTGCATACAAAATTCCTTCCGACTCCTCATAGGCCTCGCAATTTTTGTTGTAAAGTTGTAAAAACTAAAAATTGTAATATGCAATAACTAAAAGTCGGATCAATTTCAAATCAGAAGTTTTTGACAATTTTTTCTGCAGATGTACTGGCAAAATTAGAACTACTTTTATCTAGAAATCGATTACCATATAATTGTATTTTACGTGATCTGCATACTCGCTTCGAACTGAATTTCCCATATTTTTTATCCATTTTGCACAATATTATCCGAAACGTTTACTACGTGATGTTATCCCTCCGAGAGATATTTTCGAACTGAGCAGGCCAGCGTACCGTTTGCTATGGAGCTACAGTTTTGCCTCAAACTGAAACGATACCCATACCCATTATAGTAAGCTTTCCTTTTACCTGCTTCTATTTTTCTTAGAATCATAAAAGTAGCCGGTAGAGCAAAACCGTTGTAAATGGCCGAAAGGCAAGTTGGCCCGCGGCGCGGTGGATTTGGCTTGCCTTATACTTGACGCTATAATCGTCTATAGCTTTAAAAGTATTTGAATTCTTTCCTCCTTTCCAATAGGATACTTTTTAAAAAGTCGATTTTTCCGACCCGAGAAAGTGTAACATTCCATTAAAGAGGATTCACGGGGTATATTTTCAGTTATTTATGGTCAAACCTATATAAGATTAATAGCATGGGCAGCGGGATAGACGGGTTTCTTCATATATATCATGTTATACGTTCCCAAGGTTCTAGGAGTCAACAAAAATTATTTTACTTTTTCAGTTTTGTCAATTTTATTAAATATTAAAATTCCGGGTTTCAATCCGCTCGTCTAAATATTCTTGAGATCTTTCCTCTATTTAACTTGTTGGAATTAATGTATTACCATAGACTAATTACTTAAAATATCTATTTGTAGTGTTTTGAAATTAAGGTATTTCTTAGTATGAGAAAAGAGAAAGTCAGTACTTGTTCTGGAATTGCGTATTTGCAAGTAAAATACTAGGTAGTTCACTTTACCGATTGTTTACCTAAAAATTTATAATAACTACTAGAACCAGATCAGAGAAATCCTTTTTGCCAACCTCGAAAAATTTCCCCATCATGATTATAACGTGAGGTCCATGCCAGGGTACCAGCCTATTCCTTCCGGAGCACCGAGCTCCGAAGACCTCTTGTTTAAGTTTCCTAGCGCCTCACCTGCGCAAATAAAGAGAGATAGGTCCTCTTAGGTGGTCCTCCACATCCAGTAGTTCTAAATGCCTTCTTATCCTACAATGTATCATGATAATCTCCATAAGGGGAGCATTACAAGCCGCGATACGAAGTAGTATGGCTGAATTATAGGCTCCGAGGCCATCGTTCTCTCAAGCATCGACGACTGATTTCTTGAACGCTGCTCCAACTTGTCGCTTGAATATGCCTAGAGCAGGAGTCACGATCCCAAGTCTATACCCTCGATATCCGTGGGATCTATTATCTTCCTCTGTTTCCTCCTAGGTAACTCATTCAGAGAATCTCTGCTCTGTCAAATTAGTGCTGAGTTTGTTTAGGATTCAGCAACCGCCTTAAGTGTCGTTTAATTGGAGCAGTTTTTAACACGTGATCACTTCCTCCATTCTAGACGTCATTGAGATGGCAAAACGCCTAGTCAATTCCGGCTATTCGCGACCCATCAGTGAAGCATTAATTTTGAAGGAGGTTGATCTCTTATTCATCTCACTGTTTTCGATTAGGAATAGTAAGACAGATAGACCTATCAATACTCATTGCTTTTTAAATCTTCGAATTCGCTTAGTTTACGCTGTAATCCACTCCACTCTTGGCTATAAGACCACTGAACCGTAACTGACCTTCGGTTTGACCACCGTCTTATAGACTTAATGTTGAACTTACTTCCCAGCGGGGCTCCACTACGCTACTATTATACCATAAAGTAATTTATGGTATAATCTGTAGTAACCTAGTAAAGGGCAATACCTAACTATTTAATGAAGGTCAAGGGTACTGTCCCATATATCTCTGTCATCCTGAGGTCTTCTACCATTTTTGCTGTTCAAATTCTTATCTGGATTGACAGACAAACCTATCTCCACATGCGAATTTTCTATAATATGAGACGCAGTCGGGTGTCTGCGATGTTTAGTAAAATTATCTCGTTTTATTTACAAATAAAATGTTCCAGAACTTTTAAGATTTTGTATTTGGATTAATTTCATATTGACTTCGACTTATTTTCATCAGGTTGTTCTAGAATCTTTAGAAAAATATTCTTATCCAATATTTTCTTCTGTGTATTGATATTGTAGAACGTTATTGATAGTAAACAGTTATTTAAAACAAACGACATTTAAATTGTTATGGTAAGCTAAAATTCCGTTAACCAGCTTAGTTTGTGTGCATATGGCATTATACTCTTTAGTTAAGTAGGTGGATATGAAGTTAAATAAGTTCTGATAATTGATAGTCTATTCATTTTTAAATTGCTCCCAAAGGTAAATAATTTGAGGTGAATTGTACGTCGTATAGAGTTTTCAATTTTCTTATATATTAGTATAATACTAAGAAAACAAAAAAATCCGTCAGCCTTATATTTCTACGACTACAGGGAATTAAATATGTCGCGTTAAGTTTCATATATCAATATTGACAAAATATTGGAAAGAGACGTTGTAATCTTAAATAAATAAAATTATCGAAAAATGTGGTTTTAACTATCTAAGTTATATGGTTATACTTTATTTGTGTCAACTTATTCGTTACTGAAAATTAGTAAGAATGCATATGGAACCGTTTCAAACTTGTAAACAAAATAAGCACATTCTAATGAAACTATTTTATTAATAAACAATAATTCAAAAGAAGTTTTAATAAAAATATGTAGAAATTAGCTAAGATAATGACATTTCGATAAATTGCAAGTTTAAATTATAACAAGGTTATCAGGAGGGGTATAACATACATATATACATACATATATTCTCCTTTGAATTGATGTTCTTAAGGTTGCTTTTGCATAATTGCATGTTCATTGAGGTCAGCCAAATATTGCCTTTATTTTAATTTATTTCGTTTTTTATATTAATCTCCATTAATACTTTAATTAATTGCTATGAGCGATGAAAATTAATATGGGGAGTTTATATTATTGATATTACTGCTAATGATATTTTGGTAATAATTTTAAATACTATACTGTTCTAACCTACCGACCAGATTTTTTAATATTTAGCTATGTTTGCAAATTTGGAAAAATTATTTCCTATCACTGGATCTTGCAACATAAGTTGTCAGGAGAGACGTATTTTACCATATGTCCAATATATTTTTAGTGTTCCATACGGGACACTCATAAGATTACTTCGGTGTCTGTCCGTCCGTCTGCCTGCCTGTTTGTCTGTCACACCCGATTTTCTCTGAAACTGTTTGACATAAAAAGTTGAAATTTAGTACTAATATAGGAATTGATGGTCTCATTAGAGCCGTGTAATTTTCAAAAGTGAAAAAAAAAAATATCAGGTCACTTTTTGTTTTATATGTGGAGAGTTTGTAGTTAAAAAAACATCAAAGAAACATTACTGACTTTGTAAAAAAAGTATACTTTGCATATTTTGGTGTAGAAATCGGTAATCAAGAAAAATGTTGGGCTCCTTACAAAGTATGTTATGTTTGTGCCGAGGATCTTAGGAAATGGTATAAGAAAGAAAAGAAAGCATTTAGATTTGCAGTACCCTTGGTATGGAGAGAGCAAGAAAATTATTCAAATGATTGTTATTTTTCAGCGTTGATGTTTCTGGATATAACTCCAAAAATAAGAAAGTAATTGTCTATCCTAACTTTACTTCAGCTAATCGGCCGGTAGGATATGGACCGGGACTTCCTGTCCCTGAGGCACCTCAGTCTATTGATGACGTTTTACAGTCCAGTCCCGAAAGTCGACCGGATGATGATGAGTTTCAATGTTCTCTAGAAAATTTAAAACCACAGTTGTTTACACAAGCTGAGTTAAATGATTTAGTGAGAGATTTGGGTTTGACTAAGGAAAAAAAGCGGAATTGCTTGGTTTTAGGCTGAAAGAAAATCATTTATTGGAATCTGGGAACATCTATTTACCATTATAGAACAAGAGATTAACAGTTTTTCAAGCAGGAAGTGGATTTGGTTTTGAAATTTAATCGATGTCATATTGTGAGAGAACTATGGGTGAGACAAAAAAACTGATACCAGATTCGGTTTCAGTACACAAAAAGTTTTTACAAATATTTTTTTTGTTGGCCTGTGTAATTTATATATATATATATATATATATATATATATATATATATATATATATATATATATATATATATATATATATATATAACAAGGATTTTCTACAGCTGACGCTGTCTTCCTTCTCTTAGCCTTTGATTCCATCCGTTTCTATCTTCCCAGTCTCCATCTGTTAGACCCCTGTCCTCCATAGCCTCGTCCACATCGTCTCTCCACGATCATCTGGGTCTTCCTCTTTTTCTTCTCCCTTAGGGCTCCACTCCGTTATTTTCTTTATCCACCTATTATCTTCGCTTCGTCTTATGTGTCCATACCATTTTAATCGTTTTTCTTCAATGGTGTTTATTGCGTTCTCTTTGATGTTCATTCTGCTTCTTATTTTCTTCATTTGTTATTCTCTCCATACGTGTCACTCTACAACATCTCCAATACTCCATCTCTACCGCGTTTAATTTTAGATTTATTTCTTTTATTGATCGTCCATGTTTCTGACCCGTATGTCATTATGCTTTGTATTATTGATTTGTATATGCGTGTTTTGTTTCTCTTTGTAATGTTGCTTGTCCCACAGGATCGAATTTAATTGTCTTATGCATGTTCGCGTTTGTCCTAATCTAGCTTTAATCTCTTCTTCTGATGTTGCGTTTTTTTGAAATGATGGTTCCTAGATATTAAATCTATCGGTTCCTTTGATTATTGTTTCGGTATCTACTTCTAGATTCTCTACGTTTCCCTCCTTTGTTGTTAGATATTCCGTTTTATCAAAGTTTATTGCTAATCCTGCTTTAGTGTATTCTTCTTTCAGTTTTTTTTACCATATAACTGAGGTCTTCCTCATCTTGCGCTATGATTACTTTATCGTCTGCGAAACTTAGAGTATATAAGTAATCTTCTCGTATTGGGACTCCCATTCCACTACATTTTTGCTTCCATTTTTTAATGTTTGTTCGAGGTATATTTTGAATAGTGTTGGGGATGTAGAGCATTCTTGTAATAGACCTATTTTTATGTTCACTGTGTTTTTTTCGAAGAGACTTTTACTGCGTATATTAGTTCTTTGTCAATGCCTATTTCTTTCATTGCGTGCCATAATCTTTGTTTTGGTACTGAGTCATAGGCCTTTCTTATGTCTATGAAGGCTAGATGAACTTCTCTATTCTTTGCCAGTTTTTTTTCCATTGTTTGTTTTATAGTGTATATGTGGTCTATACATGATTTTCGGCCGTAAAGCCTGCTTGGTCTTCTCCAATTTTTCCTTTTATATTTTCCTCCATGATATTTTTAATAATTTTTCCATACAAACGTCCCATACTCGATATTATGCTTAGGCCTCTATAGTTTGTGCATTTTCTACGGTCTCCCTTTTTAAATATAGATACTATATAAGCGTTTGACCATTCCTCTGGTATTTTTCTCCATTTATCGCTCCGTGGAACATTTTCTCTGTGTAATTTATCTGGTATATAAAAAAAACAAAAATTTCAAGGTTAACAGTTTTCAGTAAAAGATCGGAAAAAAACTATGTTGAAAACTCTTTTGGGCTATGGTTTATGAAGTCATCTTTTATACCTTCATAACAAAATTTTTTATTTTAAAAGCAATTAACGTACGGAACACTTATTGCGCAAGTCCAACTTGTACTTGACCGGTTATTATCTTAATAGATAGAGCTTTTCAATAAAAAATCAACTATGCAGGATTTGACAGACACTTTTAATTACTTAAAAACTTTGCTATAAACAGCAAGATATGGGTAGGGATTCATTTATTAACTGTTGTGCAATTGTATCTGTCAAATATATTTATTTTAGAGTGAAGATTTCGGTAATAATTAGGTGAAATATCTAAGATGTATCTACCAATCCATAAAGTGATTTGTTGACGACCCAATTATAAAGTTGCTACCTTTCAACTTTAGAAGAGAGAACATCGTTCGATTTGTTTTTACGTTTCATATAGAAATCAACTGTTTCCAGTTATTTTATGTCATTACTCTTAGCTGAAAAGCCCTGTATAGACCATATAGTTAAAAATAGACGTCAGTGATATACCGTTATTATATTTCATACTAGAAAAATGACACCACCTTTGTTATTGTAAATTTCGCGGTGATATGGTGTTACGTGATTGCAAGTAGTTTTTAGTTTATTAGTGCCCTGTTTAGGCCAATATAAAAGTACATATTGAAGTGTGACATTGAATATCAAAGGACATGGTGGTTTTATCTTCCGCATAGATGGATTTTGTATTTACTGCTTAATATCGCCCATCTTTAAGGGAACATTACACTTTCTAGGTCAAAAATTTTAATAATTTTTATGGGACCGATAAATTAATAAAAAAAACATTTTTTGAGTCCGTCTGACTAGATTTTTAATGTTTAGCTATGCTTTCATATTTGGAAAAATTATTACCTATCAGTGGAATTTGCCACATAAGTTGTCAGGAAAGACGTATTTTACTATATGTCCAGTATATTTTTAGTGTTCCGTACGGAACACTTGTAAGATCACTTCGGTGTCTGTCCGTCCGTCTGCCTGTCTGTTTATCTGTCACACCCGATTTTTCTCTGAAACTGTTGGACATAAAAGTTGAAATTTATTATCACGAGTTCAAAAATACATATAGCCTAATACTTACGTACACTTTTTCTTGTATTATTTTTAAAAAAATCGGGAAAAATCACTGTCTCCCCCTCTTATCTCGAAAAATTCTGGAATATTCTCCACAGGGTGTAGATTGAATGAAAATTATCGCGAGTGCATTACCTTTAATAGTTTATCTAGTATATAAAAAAAAACAAAAATTTCAAGGTCCACTTGCACTTGACCGGTTATTATCTTAATAGATAGAGCTTTTCAATAAAAATTCAATGATGCAGGAATTTGATAGATCTTACCCAATAGTTCACTTCTTTAATTACTAAAAAACTTTGGTATAACAGTAAGATTATGGGGTAGGGATTCATTTATTAACTGTTGTGCAATTGTACCTAAGTTGGGAATGTGGAATCTTTGGCACAATGATAATACTCAGTATATATCACCACTACACCAAACACTTTATTTTTGCACTCGACGCGCGTTTCGCTAACCATGTTAGCTTCATCAGGAGCGATGATTGACCTGTCTAATATATTTATTTTAGAGTGAAGATTTCGGTAAATATCGGGTGAAATATTCAAGATATATCTACCAATCCATAAGTGATTTGTTGACAATCCAATTATAAAGTTGAAAGGTAGCTTTAAAGGAGAGAACATCGTTCGATTTGTTTTTACGTTTCATATGGAAATCAACTGTTTTCCAATTATTTTATGTAGTTACTCTTAGCTGAAAAGCCCTGTATAGACCACATACTTAAAAATCGACGTCAGTGATATACCGTTATTATATTTCATGCTAGAAAAATGACACCTTTGCTATTGTAAATTTCGAGGTGATATGGTGTTACGTGTTTGCAAGTAGTTTTTAGTTTACTAGTGCCCTGTTTAGGCGAGAATAAAAGTACATATTGAGGTGTCACATTGACTATCAAAGGACATGGCGGTTTAATCTTCCGCATAGATGGATTTTGTATTTACTGCTTAATATCGCCCATGTTTAAGGGAACATTACACTTTCTCGGTCGAACATTTTAATAATTTTTATGGAACTAATAAATTAATAAAAAAATATAAACATTTTTTGAGTCCGTTATTTTTCTGACATATATTTTAAGTCTTAAAATACAAGAAAAAGATTTTTACATAATTTTTTAGATGATTTTTATAGGGTTTTTTGCAGCCCCATGGAAGCCATTTTGAAAATTTTGATCTGCTGGCGTTCACGGTTGCCGTTCACTGGAACGTCTGCCAAAAGAAATATCCTTAGGAAAAGTATGACTATTGCGCTAGTATAGACTACGATATTTAGTAACCTCCAAAGTTGGTGGTTAGCATTTTTTTTCGTAAAAAAAAACGTTAAAAATTGGAGAAAAAAGTAATCAATCTTTTTTATTCTGGTTTATACTGGGGCTATTGTTGTGTAGAAGAATGGTTTTTAAGTTATCATGCACGCCGATTACCAAAACGTTGTCTTGAGGAAAACGCGTTTTAAAGTTTTGACAAACGAATTTTCACGTATGAAATCAACTTACGTTCAATCAGCTATGCCTGCTGCATACAAAATTCCTTTCGGCTCCTCATACGCCTCGTTGTCAAGTGTTCTTTCGTTTCTCCGCGCGATTCTGGCCTCTCTGGCGGCATCGGTGAGGTTGGTTGATTCGCGCTTCGGTGTCTGTCTATCCGTCTGCCTGTCTGTTTGTCTGTCACACAACACCCGATTTTCTCTGAAACTGTTTGACATAAAAAGTTGAAATTTAGTACTAATATAGGAATTGATGGCCTCGTCAGAGCTGTGTAGTTTTTTAGAGTTAAATTTTTACTTAAGGGGTTAGTTTTGGGGGGTGAAATCGGAAATGAAAAAAAAAATTACCAGGTCATCTAGTGGAGTGTCAAATAAAAGCTTGTTCAAAAATACTTATAACGTAATATTTACATACAATTTCTTTGTATTATTTTTAAAAAAATCGCAAAAAATCACTGTTCCCCCCTTACGTCGAAAAGTACTCATCAAAAAATTTTGAAAAAATTCTGGAATATTCTCCACAGGGTGTAGATTGAACGAAAATTATCGCGAGTGCTATAATTTATCTGGTATATAACAAAAAACAAAAATTTCAAGGTCAACAGTTTTCAATAAAGATTGGAAAAAAACTTTGTTGAAAACTCTTTTGGGGTATGGTTTGTGAAGTCGTTGATCATTTTATACCTCCATAACAAAATATTTTATTTTAAAAGCAATTAACGTACGGGACACTAATTGAGCAACTCCAACTTACACTTGACCGATGATTATCATAATAGATAGAGCCTTTCAATAAAAATTCAACGATTCAGCGAATTTTCACATATAAAATCTGCTTACGTTCAATCAGCTATGCCTGCTGCATACAAAATTCCTTCCGGCTCCTCATACGCCTCGTTCTCAAGTATTCTTTCGTTTCTCCGTGCGATTCTGGCCTCTCTGGGGGCATCGGTGAGGTTGGTTGATTCGCCCTTTGTCACGCCGGACGAGCTCAGCGGCTGCAGATCCGATTGTCGTTCCTATGACCTCCATAATTTTTAATGCTGTAGTGAAACCTCCATTAAAAATACACGCAGATGTGTAAGTAGTAATTTCAATGATCTTTATGCCACAAAAAATATGTTTGGGACTAAGTACCAAACACAAGAATTGAATAAGTCATTGTCATTTCATGTATTATTCCCCAAACACTGCTTCAAAAGATCGTCTGCTGTCAAATCTTCGTAAATAGAATTAAGAACTTGTTGAATATCATCATCCACAGGAGGTAGGTGCTTGAAATCACTCAAAGTACCTGAGCCTCGTACTTTCGCCATTTGCACCATGATTCAGCTCCAGGAGGGCAATATGTCGATTGAAATCTTATGGTAAAATGTGGACCAAATTTCTTTTTTCATTTCTTCCACTGAATCTGAGTGATGTCGAATAGCTAAGTCATAGTAACGTGATAAATCCTGTATTAATTTATCAGTTCAGGCTGAATTTTTCAGGTTCAGATCTCCTTTTTTTTCGGTATTGGACGGAATTTTTTAGCTTGTTTCCTTTTTTGCGTTAATACTTTTTTGGCTTCTTTTACTCTTCTATACATTCGTTTTTTAACATGTAAGACACATTATTTTTCTTCTATAACACAATCATCTCCATAAGGCTGCATATCTAAAATTGAAAGTAAAGATTTTGGTATCCCCGTCACCGTAATACTTGTACTTTGTGCCGTCCAAGTTTTTCGATCGCTGAACATCTCGAGAACACCGTCGACCACCATCTTTCCGGCGCTTCCTTTATGATTTGCAGAACAATGCTCTGCATGCTCGTCCCAAAATGCCTCAAATTCAACAGTATTTTCTTTTCCTTTCCATTTTCGACAAGTGTCACAAAAACTTGATTTTACGATAACGTTTAAAATCTTACTACTATATTTACCAATAAGAGACACGATGCTCAAAAGAGACGTAAAGCCACGTTTTGCCTATGATCCGTCACCTGAGGTCGATAATACAACTTCAACTGCGATTTTAATATCTTCGATGATTTTATAATAAGTTGTTTCATATAAGCCCGTTCCTAAATCCAGGTCGCAAAAATTGTGCACTCCAGCGATTCCACAGCCGAGTAATCTGATTACAAAAATGAAATGTCTATTAATTTCTAATGATTTCCCAATTTTCCGGCTATAGTCAATGAATGTATCGCCGCATTTACACACAATACAAAGTTTAAAACCTATCGATTACCATAAAACTGTCTTTTACGTGGTCTGCATACTCGCTTCCTAAATTTCCCGTATTTTTATCTATTTTGCATTATTAGCCGAGACGTTTACTAAGTGATGTTAGCCCAGCGAATGATATTTGCGAACTGAGCATGCCAGCTTACCGCTTGCTTTGGAGCTACAGTTTTGCCTCAAATTGAAAAGATATTATACCCATTATATTAAGCTCTCCTTTTACCTGCTTCTGTCTTTCTTAAAATTATAAAAGTATCAGAAGATGTTCGATGCAGGTAGAGCAAAACCGTTATAAACGGCCGAAAGGTAAGTTGGCACGCCACGCGGTCGATTTGGCCTGCCTTACACTTGGCACTATAATCGTCTTTAAGTTCGAAAGTATTTGAAATTTTTCTCTGAAGTTTTCAGAGAATATTATTGAAATATAATACTTTCCAATAGGATACTTTCTAAAAAGTCGATTTTTCCGACCCGAGAAAGTGTAATGTTCCCTTAATACAAATTTATCATATTTCGATACTTTTTACTGATTTATTATACATATCTACTTAATAAGGTATTTTGTTTATTTTGGTATTAACCAAAACTCGCATGTTTAGGGAATGTATCATCGGTTTTCCCTTGATGTGGCGAATATATTCAGACGTGATTATTACTAGCGGCTGATTTATATCAATTTTACGTTGTTTCAAGCATCTAATATTTTTTTAGCATACCCTTCCGAGTACTCCCAGAAGGTTATCGAAGTGCCTTCATGCGTCAAGCGTTTAAATTGCGATCATGCTTTTAATGACAGTAATGAACTATCACCCAGCATTCTCAGCAGCTATCAAGTATAAAAATCAGCCGGAAGCAAAGAGTACTTTCTCAACGTTTCAGATAACCGCACCAAAATAGGATGTTTATGTGTTTTATTAAATAGTATTTCTTTTTTGTTGACGTATGGTTTAAAAGTATATTATTGTTTGATAATAGACTATCACACAATAACATGTTTTGAAAGACCCTACTGAACTATTGCAAAATAGTTCAGGGTATCAAGGCCTGTTCTAGATTCAGAGACGGACTTTTTTTTATTAATGAAACATCTTTAAATTACCAACTCTTAAGTAAATATGAAATAACTTTCTGTAACAAGAGACCTATGCTCATATACCATTTTTTGGTTAATGTACCACTGAATGTTAGCATATCATCTGTTTTTATTTTTATATTTTTGTTTGCCTTAAATCTTTAAAAAAAAAATTAAATAAGTCAAAGTAAAAATTACTTAGTTAATCTTAATAATATTATGGAAACAATTCGGTAAAACCTTTTCCCAGGGCATTTATTTATAAAAAAGTTTTATTTCCAAATAACACCCTTCAGCTGACGTAGAAACATGGGTTATAGTAATTTTAATAATACTTACTTACTTACTTATTCCTTATGCCTTTCTACCTCTTTCTGTTTAAATTGCCGATTGCCTCTTTTGTTTCTTCTGTATTAATTTCTTCTGTTTGTGTGAGTTCTGTATCTTGTTCCGGTATTATGTCTCTATGTTGATTTTTGTATGTTTTTCCTTCTAATTTTTTGCATCCATTTCAGTTCCTTTCTGTTTCAGTGATTCCTACATAGTGCATTTGTCGTTCTTCTGTCAGTTTATCCTCTTTTCCGTTTATACCCCTATTATTCTGTGTTCTTAATTTAATAATTCGATAATTATTTCCCATTTCTTTCTTCCTATCTATTTTTTTTGATTATCTTCTTATTTGTATTCATTTTACTAGTCTTATCTTCCGTATCCTTTATCTTTACCAGAGTGGTCGTCAATCTACCTATCTCTCTTTTCCTCAGTTTTTTTTGACTTGCTGGTCGTAGTATTCTTTGTTTGTTCTTTCAGTTTTTCTTCCTCAATGTCCCATTTATATTCTCTTCCTTCGATTACGATTTTTTGATATTCTGTTTTCACCTTTCTTCCATTCTTTCTCTCGTTCTCTGCTATATGCTTCAATTCTTTTGAATTTCTCGTTCATGTTTTGTTAAATCGTTATTTATGTAAACTCTCTCTTATAGGTTTCTCAGTTTGTTTTTATCTTTCATTCAGCTTCTTTATCTCCCGTGTTTTCAAGTTCTATCTTGTATATAGTCTCCCCTATTTTTATCACATCTTTAATCTCTACTTTTGTGTCCATACTCCTCTCCATAAAATGTTCTACGCCTATTTTCAGATATGGTTGGCTATTCGCTTCAAATCTCATTCCCGATATTACAATATCATTCCTTAGGTCTTTTTCCAACCTACTCATGTTCAAATCCATATTTCTCATGTTTTCTCTAATTATCTTATTTTCTTCTTTGAATACTTCATTCTCCTTTTTTTAGTTCCTTCAACTCTTGTTGGTATCTCTTCTGATCTTGTTTTATGTCCTTTATATCCGATATGAGCTCTTTAAATCATTTCTTTTTTTTTTTTTTTTTTATTGGTCTAGCACACGTGCTGCAGGGAAGTCCCTAAAGCGCTCCAGGAGCGGCACGAGTGCGGAAAAAGCGATTCACGTTGTTCTTGAATCGCTGTAAATTGTACTCGGTGGGAAACACAGCGCTGGGCAAATTATTCCAAAGGGATGACGTTCTCCATATAAAAGATTGCTTGAAAAGCGTCGTACGCGGAGTAACAAGCTGAACCTCATACGGATGCGAAGCACCAGCGCGACGTGTATTTCTAACATGCACCGCTTTGGGAGGAAATTAAGCGGGCTACATCCTTCGAACACCTTCCATGAAAATACTTGTAGAACAGACTCAAGTCGCCAACCGTTCTTCGATGTTCCAGCGAATCAAGGCCGCCGGTCAATTCCGGGTCCCCAATCAGACGGACCGCTCTTCTCTGAACAGAATCCAACAAATGCAGTGTATGTTTGGGTGCGGAGCCCCAAACCGTGGGAGCAGTATTCCATAGTTGGTCGAATTTGGGCTTTGTAAGAATTAACAGTTGCTGTGGGGTGTAAAGCTTTCTGGTTCTAAATAATCTCTAATCTATCAAATTGTGTATCTTATCTACTCTGTCGCTTTTCTCTTTTTGTGGGTGTTCTTATCAGCTTTTTACTCTTCTTGAATAATAACTATTGGCTCTTCTTTATCTTCTACTCTTCCTCTTTTCGAGTCTCCTGATGTGTAATCATCGCTATCCATTGTTCTTTCTGTTATAAACACTTTACGAGTGTTCCTCGTATATTCCATTTTCAAACACGGGAGAAAAAAAACTGTTGTTTAT
>CM032454.1:23294480-23314562 GCA_019049505.1 Pachyrhynchus sulphureomaculatus | reverse complement strand
GAAACGATCGATTTGAAACTTCCAGAAAATACTCCCTTTGTTATAGCAAAAATACTCTAAAATTTTGGTACAAAAATATTGAACTCAGTGGACACAGTTGAATTTGTTATTTAAAGTTTGAATTGCCCGCCATTTTATACCATTTAGTCTAAAATGGATTTTTTTTTCAAAATTTTGCTTTCCGATGCCATTAAAAAAAAATTTTTGGAGTCATTTTAGACGTTTTTTTACATTGGTTTATTAATCAAATAAAAATTGACGTTTAAAAAAAATAACTGTTAACGAAAATGATTTTTTTTAAAATAAAGGTCTAGCGATTTTCTACCAGATGTGATAAAAAATTTTCGATTTTTTTTTAAAATGACCGAAAAAACGCATTTCTTTATATTTGATTAATAAACAAACGTAGATAAAAGCTGTTAAAATGACTTCCCAAAAATCTTTTTTAATGGCATTGGAAAACTGGTATCAAGACCTAAATTTTGAAAAAGGTCCATTTTGGAACAAATGGCATAAAATGGCGGACAATTCAAATTTTAAATGATAAATTCAATTGTGCCCACTGAGTTCAATATTTTTGTACCAAAATTTTAGAGTATTTTTGCTATAACAAAAGCCATATTTTTTGAAAGTTTTAAACCGATCAGTTCGCTTAGGCGGCCTGTACAATAAAATGAAAAAAAAAAAACATTTTTGTCGGTTTTTTCAATTTTGTAGGTTATGTACACACTTGAGCGATTTAAAACTAACGAGGATTTGTTGGAAATTTCACTAGGAAGAGTTTAGTTTTTTTTTTGTCTCGATCCGACCTATAGAGCCGGAGTTATTCGCATTTCAAGCACAAAAAACGCGTTTTGAGAACTTCAGTTATTTATAAACAAAAGAGCACACATTTTTCGAGGCTCCAAACTTAGGTCAATACTTCTGGTGATATCCCAGCGAGAATAAAATCATAATATTGCTGTATCTAGACTGTGCAATTTCAAATGCTTTTTTTACTTCACTATTAAACATCAATGAATTTTAAAAGTACAAGACTTGGAAACAATTCAATAATATATTTATAAGAGATAGACTAACAAATACTGACGTAAAATCTTCTAAAGGGTGATTCATTTAGAGGTACTTTTTTTTAAATAAAAAAAAATGAATAAAAACAATTTTATTTTATACTCTTTATTATCATATAAAAGAACCATTCTTTACAATTATTTCTTAAAGATAATTTCTTTCAAATGTTGTCCGCGACTACGATTAACAACGTCCATTCTGAAGTTCCAATTTTCAATGACGCGTGTGAGTATTTCGAGTGGTATTTGGCCAATGACTCGAGTAATATTGGCCTTCAATGCCTCAATTGTAGCTGGCTTATCCATGTAGACTTTGGACTTTACATAGCCCCAAAGGAAAAAAAGTCAAGAGGTGTGATGTCACATGATCTAGCCGGCCAATTCACTGGTCCAAAGCGTGAAATGATCTGTTCGCCGCATTGCTCTCGCAGTAAAGCCATGGTTTCAAGGGCTGTATGGCAAGTGGCGCCATCTTGTTGGAACTAAATTTCGTCGAGACCACGGGCTTCAATTTCTGGCATCAAATAGTCTGTTATCATGGCGCGATAACGGTCACCATTCACAGTAACATTCCGGCCGGCCTCTGTTTTGAAGAAATATGGACCGATTATTCCACCGGCCCATAAACCACACCAAACAGTTGTTTTTTCTGGATTTAAGGGCAGCTCTTGAACCTCTTCAGGTTGTTCATCACCCCAAATACGGGCATTTTGTTTATTCACGAACCCATTAAGCCAAAAATGGGCCTCATCGGTGAACAAAATTTTTCTCGAAAACAGTGGATCTTCTGCAAGCTTGTCAAGAGCCCAACGACTAAAACGGAAACGATTCGGAAGGTCGGTCGGCTTCAGTTGTTGCACTAGTTGAATTTTGTATGCTTTTAAAGAAAGATCCTTACGTAAAATACGCCAAGTTGTTGAATATGACAGGCCAAGCTATTGAGAACGACGACGAATCGACACTTTACGGTCTTCGCGTACACTCTCCGCTACCGCCCCTATATTTTCTTCACTACGTGCTGGATGTGGTCTATTCGGTCGAGCATTATCCAATAATGAAAATTGGATCTCAAACTTATTGATGGTAGAGCGAATTGTGCGTTCGGTAGGCCGATTATGTGGACCATAAGTTGCTCTAAGCGCCCGATACACATTCCTCGTAGAACGCCCATTTTCGTAATAAAGTTGAACAATTTGTAGACGCTGTGCCGGGCTAAGTCTTTCCATTATGAATTGTCAAACACTACTGAACAGGAATGCCACTTCAGTTGACACGACGCATGCGCAATCTGCAATTAAATCCCCATCACAAAAAGTACCTCTAAATGAATCAGCCTTTATATTGTCTTTTTGTATTCATAACACATGTTTAAAAATAACTTAACAAAACTGGATTTAAATTTTATATGATTGTGCCATAAGATTATTATAACAACGGTACTTTGAAGGTGGTATGTTGTATTTAATTATCAATTACTGGAAACAAATTAGTGGAGTAAGAGTCATTCATATAGCGATGTAGGAGGTGATAATTTACTTATTAGAAATTAAATTCAAATTAAGGTTGATTTAAAAAAATATCTGTTATTGATATATTGTGGTTTCATTTTGAACAAAAATTAAATAAACATAAAGCGTATATATTTATCTGAATATACTGAATTCGAGTATTTTGAAAATCATTTTTTTTTAGTAAAACGATGTTTCACTGGACTTTATATCCCTGTGCAAAAAAATCCCTCAGAAACATAATTTTCTAAGTGCTACTTTGATTTTTTGACTGAGAAATGATCAACCATTTGCGAAAAGATCACTGTCTTTATTGGATTCTAAGTTAGGCCAGGCTTCTTTCTTATAATTTTTGAAAGTATATAAAAATAATTTCTATAACTAAATGTAAACTTATTCTATCTTAACCTAAGTTCTTACAGTCCCTGGTCAAATTATTAGACGCACTGCAAGATTTCATGTAAAATATTAATTACCGAGTGATATTGTACCGTTTTATTATTTTAAATTGATTTGTTTTTTATTTTTATATTATCCAATCAATTACCTATTTATTTGACATAAATAAAACAGCATTAATTTAGAAAAGCATAAGTTTATTAAGTTTTAAAGAAAAGTGAAATTAATGTTAGTAAAAGTCAATATTTAGTTGAGCCACCTTTAGCCGCTATCAAAGCTTTAATTCTGCGCGGCATGCTATCAATGCAAGATTGTACTGTCTCCTGCATTTGAGGATGATGATTCCACACATGAATAATCTTTTCTAGGAGCTGGGTTTTGTTGGTAATCACATCTTTAGCCACTTCTCTTTTCATCAGCTCCCACACATTTTCAGTGGGGTTCATATCAGGGCCAATCCAACAGAGGGATATTTTTTCTGCCAAAAAAGCTTTAACAGACCGAGCAGTGTGGCAGGGAGCTCCATCTTGCATGAAAGTGAATGGTTCCCCATTTGGAAACCATTCTCTGAGCTGCGGAATCAACCGATTTTGTAATACTTCTTTGTACTGATCTTGCCTCATTATTCCTTTGACGACGTACAGATGTCCAGTGCCCTTGCCGCTGATGACTGACCAAATCATCACTTTGGTGGGATGTTTAACCGTCGGGACGACACAATCAGGATGAAACTTTTCTCCATGACGACGACGCACATACTGAGCTTTATTCTGCAAAATTTCGAATGTGCTTTCGTCACTGAACCAGACCTGTCAAAAATAGGAAAAATATATAAACTTCCATGTTTATTTGCTTTATTTAACTGAAAATGATAATAATGTATCAATTATTGATTAAATTGCTGTATCTTACCGATCTCCAGAAGTCCACATCTTTGTCTTGCCATTGTTTGGCCCACTTCAGGCGCTTTGCTTTCGTTGCAGCTGTTAACTTGGGCTTCCTGGCGGGGCGACAGGCCTTAAAATCTAATTCTTTCAATTTTCTTCGAACAGTGCGCTCAGAAGCATTTACGTTAGCATCCTGGAGTTGTGATTTTATTACCTTTGTGGTAGCAAATCTGTTTTTCTACACAAATTTTCTTCAAACATCTCTCCGACCGTGGAGTGAAAATTGGTTTTCTAACGCATCTTTTCTTTCTTTTCGGGCTTAATTCCTTCCCTGACTCAATTTTCTTTTTTATGCGTCTTACATTAGCTTCAGAAACCTCCAATCTTCGTGATATTTCTCGGTTTGTAAATGTTTTCGCAATCACAAGGGCCTTCACTTCAGCTCTTTTACGTGGTGAAAGATCGCCTTTTCTACCCATAATGAAAATAGTCCAATTACTTTTTTAAAACACTGCATACAAAATAAACTAATAACTGAGTAGTATATAAAACTGTTAAACAAACAATCACAGTCCATAAAGCCACAGAAACACGTCCGTACCTGACTCGATTCCGATCGCGACTGATACAGGTTTTGTAATTATTTACGTTCATGTATCACTTTGTCAACACAGTGTTGCCATATGTTAAAAATAAATACAAATATGTAGTCTACAACAATTCTTTTAAATAAAAATCAATAATATTGTAGTTTAAATATACCATTATTGCATAAAAAACTCTTAAGAAACATAAAATTACTAAAAAAAATACAGTGCGTCTAATAATTTGGCCAGGGACTGTACAATAGGAATCCTATACCAACTTAACCTAGGAAATATGTTTTTGGTATATACATGAAATTTCTTAAAGCTAGGAGTTATAACTAAGACTAAAACTACCTTGGACTAAGACTTACGCTAACTTAAACTAGGAGGTAACAAGACTTAAATTAGGACTAGTTTAAACTTCACCTAGAATGACATTCTTCTTATCACGGCGGGCGAGGGGGGTCATCGTCTTCGTCCGAGAGCAGCAGCGGGTCCGACGGTCTAGGGAACTGGCGGCTAGCTTGAGGAGGGAGTCGGAAGGCGTCCCTGATGCACGGGTTGGGGTGCTGGGATGCCTTCTCGAGGAACTTCTGTTGAGTTTGCCTCATGTGTGCCTTTACGGTAGGCACACCGAGGTCCCTGTGAAGTTGACGATTCCTCATGAACCACGGGGCTCCTGTGATCATCCTCAGGGTCTTGTTCTGCACTGCTTGAAGCTGAGCTCTCCTTGTTTTGGAGAGCTGGCACCAGGTGGGGCAGGCGTACGTGAGGCCTGCCTTCACGACGGAGTTGTAAACTAGGAGCTTGGTCCGGGTGAGCAACTTACTGGAGCGGTTCAGGATGGGGTAGAGTTTCCCCAGTAGTTGCTTCGCCTTCTTGGTCGCAGTGCAGACCTGGTCCTTCCACACGAGTTGTCGGTCAAAATGGACGCCCAGGTATTTGATGGTCTTGGCCCATTGGATACGGGAGCCTTGAAGTTGAAGATGTCCATGAGAAGTGCCGCTGCCCTTGGAGAAGACGATGGCTTGAGTTTTGGCGGTGTTGAGTTTGGTCCTCCAGCGGTCAAACCAGGAATCCAGGTGTCAAGGTGGCGCTGAAGTCTGCTGGTGATGAGGCGGCTACTTCTGGAGGGGGTGATTGCAAAAAGATCATTTATAGCTATGAAATAATAAAGGTATATCATATGCCTAAAAAATGGTTCACCATGGCAAAAGGCTTCATTTAAAGAAGTTACGTTCTTTTTTTTACCGAGCAATAAATATTTCAATTTTTTACAATAAAAAGATATAATTGCGAATTTTATATTTAAAAAAAAGCTTAGGATTAAGTTATAATTGCGGATTGCAATTTTTACTACAGGTTTTGTAAACCTGTTAAGGAAAAAGGAATAGTTAAGGTAATTGTTACGAGTAACTCTTAAAAGCAGTTTTTCTTGAAATTTTGATAAATAATAGATTTTAGCATCATGCATTTGCTGCTTCAATATAAAGATGGTTTACCATGCCGTATTGCCATAATTATTTGGAAAAGTTTCAGATATTTATTTTCACGTAAAAGATAGGAATCCATACTTTTTTTTCGATCAAAAGCATGCATTTTTACAGTTTTTTGTTGTAGTACGTGCATTAAAAAGTAAAAAGTCACAAAAAAATATATATACATAAAAAATTACTTTGGTTTCGTTTGTTAAAATACTACTTTTTCATGTATTTTATGAAGTGAATTTTCGCTGTGGCAACGTAGCTCGAAGAAGATTGCGCGCGCGGACGCGGGCGTTCTTTCAAATTTTGAATCACATATATGCATTACATTGATCGGATTTTCTTTTAAAAGATACTAGAATAAACGCGTGCCCACTTATTCAGTTATCAATACTTAATAATTGATATATTTTTAATAAATAAAATAAACTATCGTTTTAATTATATATAATTTTTATTGTATATCATGTAAAAGTATCAAGGTTATTATAAATAACACGTGATTGCATGGGGCAGGAAGCAAGCGAGAAGCTACGTCGCCACATTCATTATTCCCTGGAATACCAAATTATTTCGCGTCTTTCTCTAACATAATGCTCTCTCTGTTTTCTCGTAAGAAATATCTTAACATTCTAAAAGTCAAAAAGCTATTATGCACGTTTCATTTTCGAAGTTGGCTTTGCAACAATTGTAATAAACGTCGAATAGTAAATTATCATAAATATAGGCATAGGGACGGAAGCTAAGCCCTTACTTTAGACGATTGGTGCGCACTTTTCCGGGGAGCGTACTGGCGCCCACTTGTGATTGGCTGGGGCTCTGCGCATGTTCAGTTCTGCGAAATTTGAACACCGTCATAATTCATGTGTGATTAGAGAATTCGATCCCGGTCGATTTTTCTATTCCCGAGATTTCGGGATTATCTACAGTTAATCTCGGGATCCCGGGATAGTCCCGGGATTGTATTGGTAATATAAAGTGGTAACAAAAAGTCAGTAAAACATATCAAAATCAACTCTTTATTTTAAATCTTTAGTTAAATCTTCGAAAAACAAAACAAAATTATACTTTCTTCTGATAAAATAAACAACAAACTAGGCACTTCTGTAAATAATTTATGAAATAGTTTCATAATTGCCTAATTTGTTTTTATTTTATTTTACAATAAACTTAAAACAAATCAACTTCTTAAAATTTGTTTAGTTATATATACTATAAAAAAGACTATATGCTAAAGAGATCAATGTTCATAGGTAGTCAAATTTTAAATTAAATAGACCAGAAACTTTATGAATTACTTATTTAAGCCACGAAAATAAAATCTAAGGAATAACAACGCATCCAACGTCTCATCCGAAAGCATACTTCTCAATTTGTTGCACAAATATGAAGAGGCGGAAAAAGCGCGTTCAGGCTCGATGGAAGTTGGAGGAATCGTCAATAAATTTTTATAAGTCTTCTCCAAATTACAACCTCGTGAGGAACTATTCTCATAAAGATTCATTTCTTGTTTAATGATTTTAGAAAGATCAGTTTCTTTATATGCTTCTGGATTTATAGTTTTCATGCTGTTTTTCTATTTCGTTCTGAAGCTTTTTCTTTCAATGTCAAATCAGTTTTACTAGTTGTATGCACAGGTTCAATTTTCATGTCATTTTCTTCATTATCATTGTTTTCCATCCTTGCAGTTAATGAAATAATCTGTTTTTTTATTGCCATCTTGCTTGGACTTGAAAATAACCCCTTTACATCACAATCAGTATCCAAATTGTTACTCTCAGTAGTCTCAGTCTTCTCAGTATGAGGATTTTGTAGATAGTTTAATACTCCACTTAACTCATTTCGTCGACGATCTTTCATGCGGTTCAATAAATGTGTCTTCAATTTGGAAGCCAAAATTGAGTCATTTTCACGCAATTGTTGAAAAAGAAACCTGAGTGTCGCATCAGCCGTGCACAAATTGGCATCAGAACGACAAAGTGCTTCTACGGATAATTTAACTGGCGCCAAGACCTTGATTATCTCATTAATGAGTTGAAAATCTGATTCCTCAAATTGTAAAGCATTATTTAGGTCAATAAGTGCCTTTTTTACGCTATTTTTTAAAAGATCAAATCGCTCCAGCATTGTAAAGAGACTATTCCAACGCGTTTTTTTACAGTCGAGCAGTAAATTAAGCTCTCTTCCATGTTCTTTTTTAACATATTTTTGAAGTATTGTATCATTTTTCAAGGATGCTCTTTTGAAAATAAGAACTACTTTACGAACTTTCTTTATTACTTCATTAATATTTCGATCATTAGTCAAATCCCGTCCATTTCCAGTTTCAATGGCTAATCCTGAGTCTAGTTCTTCATTATCATCATCCGAGTCATCAATATCAACAATGGTAGGCTCATTTGCAGGTGTGTTTTTATACAATAAATCACAAACGGCTAAATGAATACCATGTGCAAAACAAACTTGGTGTTCTGTATTAACAAGTTTTCCAACCTTCAGCATTACATTTGGACCATCGGTCACTATTGCCACAATATCGGTATCTAATGAGATATGGAACTCCAAAAGCCGCTTTTTTAGTGTATGAACACAAGTTTCGGGTGTCAGCGATTTATTAATTCGAATAAGTCCCAAATTCCAATTTTCTTTGCCTGAATGAATATTTAAATTCATATATCTCTTATTAGAGCTAGACGTCCATTCATCAAAACTTAGACTAAATCGTTGTCCTCCTTTTTTTAATATAGATAGTTCAGCTGTCATTTGTTTTTTTTTAATGTTTCGACTGTAGTCTACTACTCTGTTGCGGATAGTTGAAGCAGATTTAGGTAAGTCTGAGTAACCTTTTGCTAATAATAACGATCTTAAATCTTTTGATGTCACAAATACGCTAAAAGGAAAACCATCTAGCGCAGTCATACGGGCCAAAACATCGTCAAGGGTATAAGACTTCACAAAATAGTCGGCGACTGACGTAATTTTTCTTTTCAAAGGTGGTCCTTCATTATTTTGGCCAGTTGAGGAAAATGCCTTAGCAGAATCTACTTTCACAGAATGTTTTGAAGATAGATGAGTATGTAGGACTTTGGTTGATCCTCCTAAAGTCTTTAAAATAGCGAAACAACGCTTACATTGTGCTGAGCTACCCGCTTTATCGACTAAAAAATGACTCCACACTGACGAAACATCTTCATCTTTTTTATGTTTGACATAAAAACTTTCTTTGGATAGTGACATTGTTTTACTTCTTAAACCTAAACAAAAAAAAAAAAAAAACATTTAAGTCTATGCACAACATAAACATAACCTCTTAGAGCTACAGAAAATAACACTCATTGTTTTTCATCTATATTTATTCAGACACATTTATGCATTGTTGTTTTTTAATAAATTCATTGATTATCACCAATTAACAAGAAAAATATCAATACTTACACGACGAGAAGCGAATATTTTACACACTTTTACACATAACCCGGCACCGGTCGTTAGCAAAAACAAATGAAATCAGCTGTGTATACAAGATGGCCATCAAAACGTCAAATGAAATTAAGTGCGTTTCGTTTCACGCACATTTTTATTGACTTATATACAAAAATATTTTAATCCCGAAAATCCCGGGATTCATTAAATTTAATCCCGAAAATTTCGGGACTAAAATACGACCGGGATCCCGAGATCGAATCCTCTATGTGTGATATTCTCGAATAAAACACTGTTTTTTTATTATAAATAAAAGGAACAAAATGCCAATAACACCAACTTTTATTATTTTTGACAACGTTTAAATGCTGTAACATCTCATTTTCATTGTCCACTTCTAGAAAAGCTCTTGTAATTTCGGTTATTAATGTGGAAAATGACATATGTTTCAATACGTTCGTTAATTGTATGAAAAAATTACGATTTTAAGAAAGTATTTGTAACAAAATTTTGAGTTCAATTCTACATCACAATTTTTTGTGCAAAATTTGTCAAATTTTTTAACTAATTGCATCTATTCCATTAATTATATTATATTTATTATAATGTAATAAAATTATATTTTAAACTATATTATCTATAATATATATAAAATACAACGTCTATCTGTCTGTCTGTCTGTCTGTCTGTCCGTTAGTGCGCCTATCACTGAAGAACCACTTATCCGATTCACGTACTTTTTTTTTTTAAAACATACATATGTTCTCTGGCCAGGTTATAGGCTATATTTTATTACGATAGGTAGCATAAGGAATGAGCAGTGACGTAAAATAGTGAATGATGTCGGAAATAAGTTTGCCGCTAGCGCGTGCCTTTGCAATACACAGCCTAAACCATTAAATATGGAATAATATTATGTAGCAAAGAATATCTGTAATGTATAATCTATAATATATATAAAATGCAATGTCTCTCTGTCGGTCTGTCTGTCCATTAGTGCGTTTATCACGCGGGAACCACTTATCCGATTTACCTGTCTTTTTTAAATTCATATATATATATTCTTTGGCCAGGTTATATAATAATAATAATCTATATCTATAATATATATAAAATGCAATGTTTGTTTGTCTGTCTGTCCGTTAATGCGCTTATCCCTCGAGAACCACTTATCCGATTTACATGATTTTTTAAATTCATACATATGTTCTCTGACCAGGTTATAGGTATATATTTTATTACATCTATAATATATATAAAATGCAACGTATCTCTGTCTGTCTGTCTGTCCGTTAGTGCGCTTATCACTGGAGAACCACTTATCCGATTTTCGTACTTTTTAGTGTTCCGTACGGAACACTTATAAGATCACTTCGGTGTCTGTCTGTCTGTCTGTCTGTCTGTCGGTCTGTCTGTCTGTCTGTCTGTCTGTCTGTCACACCCGATTTTCTCCGAAACTATTTGACATAAAAAGGTGAAATTTGGTAATAATATAGGAATTGATGGCCTCATCAGAGCCATGTAGTTTTGAGAATTAAATTTGGCTTAAGGGGTTAGTTTTGGGGGGTGAAGTCGGAAGTGAAAAAGAAATTTTTTTACTAGGTCATCGAGTGTGGTGTCAAATGAAAGCTTGTGAAAACACGAGTAAAAAATGTATATATAATATTATACTTGCGCGCACTTTTCTTGGTATTATTTTTAAAAATTCGCGAAAAATCGCTGTCCCGGGCCTTATCTCGAAAAGTACTTATCAAAAAATTTCGAAAAAATTCTGGAACATTCTCCACGGGGTGTAGATTGAACGAAAATTATCACGAGTGCATTACCTATAATAATTTATATGGTATATAAAAAAAACAAAAATTTCAAGGTCATCAGATTTCAGTGAAGATTGGAAACAAACTTTGTTGAAAACTCATTTGGGGTGTGTTTTGTGAAGTCACTAATCATTTTATACCACCGTAACATAAATTTTGACTTAAGGGGTTCGTTTTGAGGGGTGAAATCGGAAGTGAAAAAAAATTTTTTTACTAGGTCATCGAGTGTCGTGTCAAATAAAGCTTGTGAAAACACGAGTAAAATATATATATATATATATATATATATATATATATATATATATTTATATATATATATATATATATATATATATATATATATATATATATATATATATATATATGTATATATATATATATATATATATATATATATATATATATATATATATATATATATATATATATAATGTAATACTTGCGCACACTTTTCTTCGTATTACTTTTAAAATATCGCTGTTCCCTACCTTATCTCGAAAAGTACTGAACAAAAAATTTTGAAAAAATTCTGGAATATTCTCCACGGGATATAGATTGAACAAAAATTATCACGAGTGCATTACCTATAATAATTTATTTGGTATATAAAAACAAAATTTCCACCAGTTTTCAGTGAAGATTGGAAACAAACTTTGTTGAAAACTCATTTGGGGTGTGTTTTTTGTGAACTCACTGATCATTTTATACCACCCTAACAAAAATTTTTATTTTAAAAACAATCAACGTACGGAACACTAATTGTGCAAGTTCAACTTGCACTTGACCGGTTTTTTTTTTTTTAAAACATACATATGTTTCTCCGGCCAGGTTATAGGCTATATTTTATTACGATAGGTAGCATAAGGAATGAGCAGTGACAATAATAGTAAATGAAGTCGGACAAAGTTTGCCGCTAGCGCGTTCTCTTGCAATACACAGTCCAAACCATTAAATATGGAACAATATTATGTAGCAGAGAATATCTATAATATATATAAAATGCAATGTCTCTCTGTCCGTCTGTCTGTCTGTATGTCCGTCCGTTAGTGTGCTTATCACTGGAGAACCACTTATCCGATTTACGTGCTTTTTTTTAAACATACGTATGTTCTCTGGCCAGGTTATAGAATATATTTTATTAGGTGACATAAGGAATAAGCAGTGACGATAATAGTGAATCAAGTCGGAGAGAAGTTTGCCTCTAGCGCGTTCTCTTGCAATACACTCCCTAAAGCATTAAATATGGAACAATATCATGTAGCAAAGAATACAATATATAAATAAAATGCAACGTCTCTCTGTCTGTCTGTCTGTCCGTTAGTGCGCTTATCACTCGAGAACCACTTATCCGATTTACGTGTTTTTATAAATTTATACATATGTTCTATATAATTCGATATAAGCCTAGATAATGGGAGATAAGGTGAGATAATGGGAGATAAGGAGAAATAATGAGAGATAAGTCGAGATACGCCTCGATAATGGGAGATAAGGTGAGATAATGGGAGATAAGTATAAATAATGGGAGATAAGGAGAGATAATGGGATATAAGCAGAGATAAGTCTAGATAATTGGAGTTATGGTGAGATAATGGGAGATAAGGAGAAATAATGGGAGATAAGAAGAAATAATGGGAGATGAGCAGAGATAAGCCTAGATAATGGAAATTATGTTGAGATAATGGGAAATAAGGAGAAATATTGGGAGATAAGGAGAAGTAATGGGAGATATTTTATTACGTTGGGTAACATAAGGAATAAGCAGTGACGATAGTAGTGAATCAAGTCCACGCGAGCGGAGCCGCAGGCCCGGCTAGTAATACTATAATTATCGAATAATGCATATAGAACGTCATATAATACTTGTCGATTCTAAAAAACACGCGTACTGCGCTTACACAATATTGGTAGATAATAGTAAGGCCGCTCCCTAATTTGTCAGTGCGGTATGGTTTTTCTCGGTGTGCCCGACTTGCGCGGCATGCGCGGGCGTAGACCTGGTCAGATGGGTCTCATTGAAATATAGGCGCTCGGCATGTTTTCGTTACCGAATCGGTACCGAGCACACCCAGAAAAACGATACCGCACCTACAAATCAGTGAGCGGCCTAAGTGTCCACCACTTAACTCACCGCCCTCCCCTCAGCTGCTATCACCCCGCTCAATTATCTTCAGTCCTATGCCTATATAGATTACTGAATTAGATATTTGACAGCATTTGATATTTTTTTGAATTTTATCCTAGATAATTTGGTAAAATCGAATTCATAAATGACAAAAAAATGGACATGACTGTAGTTTTTGCACGATGGTTTCATACATTGCACGTCAAATGTATACGAGGCTGGTTTGAAAAGTCCGTGCAAAGTCCGAGAGATGGCACCACCGGCGCGTATCGAGGTCATGTTTAGTTAGTAGCATCTCTTGAATGAACGCACACCAAGTTTCAGCCATATTGGTCTATTTCTTTGTGTTTGGCATTCGTATGAATCAAGGAAGTCGAGTGATTTTCAAGAAATGGACGAAAAAGAATTTCGTGTGGTGATTAAACATTACTTTATGAAAGGCAAAACGCCTCAGGAGACTAAAGAGAAGCTTGATAAACATTATGGTGACTCTGCACCTTCGATTAGAACAGTTTATAAGTGGTTTGAAAATTTTCGGACTGGCCATATGGGAACAAGTGACGCTGAACGTTCTGGACGGCCTGTGGAGGTTACGACTCCAGAAATCATTGATCAAATTCATGATATGGTGATGGATGACAGAAGAGTTAAGGTGCGTGAGATTGCTAGTGCTGTGGGCATCTCGACTGAACGGGTACATAATATTTTGCATAAACATTTGGACATGAGAAAGCTATCCGCAAGATGGGTGCCGCGATTGCTCACGCTTGACCAAAAACGGAATCGTGTGAAGTGTTGCAAAGATGGTTTGCAGCTGTTCCAGAAGAATCTGGAGGACTTTAAGCGTCGTTTCGTCACTGTGGATGAAACATGGATACATTACTATACTCCTGAGACCAAACAACAATCTAAACAATGGGTTACCAAGGGGGAATCTGCACCAAAAAAGGCGAAGACCGTTCCTTCGGCCGGAAAGGTTATGGCGACTGGCTTTTGGGATTCGCAAGGGATAATCCTCATCGACTATCTGGAAAAGGGTAAAAACTATTACAGGTGAATATTATTCATCGTTATTGGACCGTTTGAAAACCGAGCTGCAAGAAAAACGACCGCAATTGGCCCACAAGAAAGTCCTTTCCCATCACGACAACGCACCAGCACACACCTCAGCAGTTGTGGTCGCAAAATTAATGGAAATAGGATTCCAACTCGTTTCACATCCCCCTATTCTTCAGACTTGGCTCCCTCGGACTACTATTTTGTTCCCCCATTTGAAGAAATGGCTGGCGGGACAAAGATTTTATTCAAACGAGGAGGTTATATAAGGCGAATGGAGACAAAAGAAAACCAAACTCTTCCTAATAAAATTTCCAACAAATCCTCGTTAGTTAAGTCAACTTAAAACTTTCAGAAAATATTCCTTTTGTTATAACAAAAATCCCTGAAATTTTGATACACAAATACTGAATCTAGTGGGCACAATTGATTTTGTTATTTAAAATTTGAATTGCCCGCCATTTTATGTTATTTTGTCCAAAATGGATCTTTTTTTTCAAAATTTAGCATCAAGGACAGCTTTCCGATGTCATTAAAAAAATTTTTTTTGGAGTTATTTTGACCGTTTTTTTTTATTAATCAAATAACAATAATTGCGGTTTTTCGGTCATTTTGAAAAAAAAAAAATGTTAACAAAAATGACTTTTTTTAATAAAGGTCTCGCGATTCTCTATCAAATATGATAAAAAAAATTTCAATTTTTTTCTAAATGACAGAAAAAACGGATTTGTTTTTATTTGACTAATAAACAAATGTAAAAAATAAACGGTCAAAAATGGCTCCAAAAAATTTTTTTTAATGGCATCGGAAAGCCGACGTCGACACTTAAATGTTGAAAAAAGATCCATTTTGGACCAAATAGCATAAAATGGCGGGCAATTCAAATTTTAGAAATTTAGATAACAAATTCAATTGTGCCTACTGGGTACAATATTTTTTGTAGCAAAATTTCAGGGTATTTTTGCTATAACAAAAGGAATATTTTCTGAACGATTCAAGTCGATCGGTTCACTTAGTCGACCTGCATAATAAAATTAAAAAAAAAACCATTCAAGTGCAAGTTGAACTTGTTCCGTACGTTGATTGCTTTTAAAATAAAAAATGTTGTAACGGAAGTATAAAATGATCAGTGACTTCACAAAACCCACCCAAATGAGTTTTCAACAAAGTTTGTTTCCAATCTTTATTGAAAATTGATGACCTTGAAATTTTTGTTTTTTTATATACCAGATAAATTATTAAAGGTAACGCACTCGTGATAATTTTTGTTCAATCTACACCCCGTGGAGAATATTCCAGAAATTTTTTCAAAATTTTTGGGTAAGTACCTTTCGAGATAAGGCGGGGTGGACAGCGATTTTTCGCGATTTTTTAAAAATAATACAAAGAAAAGTGCGCGCAAGTATTACATTATATATATATATATATATTATATATATATATATATATATATATATATATATATATATATATATATATATTACTCGTGTTTTCACAAGCTTTCGTTTGAAACCACACTCGATTAGCTAGTAAAAATTTTTTTTTTTCACTTCCGATTTCACCCCCCAAAACTAACCCCTTAGGTCAAAATTTAACTTTCAAAACTACATGGCTCTGATGAGGCCATCAATTTCTATATTATTACAAAATTTCAACTTTCTATGACAAATAGTTTTCAGAGAAAATCGGTGTGTGACAGACAGACGGACAGACAGACACCGAAGTCATCTTATAAGTGTTCCGTACGGAACACTAAAAACAGTTTTTTGTCGTTTTTTTTTTTCAATTTTGTAGGTTATGTACGCACTTGAGCCACTTAAAACTAACAAAGATTTGTTGAAAATTTTATTACGAAGAGTCTGTTTGTTTTTCTTCTCAATCGGACTTATATAACCGGAGTTATTCACATTTTAAGCTCATAAAAACGCGTTGTGAAAACTTCAATTGTTTATAAACAAAAGAGCACAAGTTTTTTCGAGGTCCAAAACTCAGGACAATACTCCTCGTAATACCCTAGAGAGGATAAAATCATAACATTGCTGTATCTAGACTGTGCAATTTCAAATGCTTTTTTTACTGCACTAAAATGTATATAATCCCGAAAATGACAACTTTGATGAATCTGAATTTTAATTATTTAAAAACGTTGCCTGACTGGTATATTTGCAAGAAATACATGCGGTGTTTTTCCGTATCAAAGCAACACATGGTAACAAGAACTAAAAATGGTTATATTAAATCAGTAAACGGTATTTTTAAAATTCTCATTTCATGTATGGTTTGCTTAATGTTTTAAACTAAACTTACAATCGCTTGTCAAATCTACTTCCTTCTGTATCTTTTAAAGTAAGTAATTCACGATATAAAAAATTTATACGGAAATTGAACTACCAACAAACATTTTTATGCAAATCGTATAGGAATTAATGAGCAAATATGCACATAATTAAAAAATTACCTTTATTAGTAATATTCCGAAATACTGTGAATATGAAAGGAACGTATTAAATAAATATGTATTAGCTAAATAGGGATTAACTACACCATTTTAAAATAGTGTACATAATAAAGTAATTGTAAGTACATAATGAAGTTCTGGCGCTGACGGAATTGTTCTCAAAAACTGTGTGAGGGAACTAACACCAGTTTTCTGTAGACTCTTCAACCTATCCCACAGAAAGGGAATATTTCCTTCCTGCTGGAAATGTGCCACAGTTCAGCCGATACCTAAAAAAGGCAAGAACTTGCCAAATAACTACGGACCAGTCGCGCTGCTTTCAATAATATCGAAAGCCATGGAAAAGGCTATCAATCAGCATTTTTGGCATATCTTGAAGGATTCAACATTATTAACGATATGGCTTTCGCAAACATAGATCAATAGGAGATCTTCTTACCTATGTAACACATGTTTGGAACAACGCAATTGAACACTTTGGAGAATCTCGAGCGGTTGCTCTTGTCATATCCAAGGCATTCGACCGTGTTTGGCACGATGGACTGTTGGCTAAGCTACGTTCTTGTGGTATGTCTGAAAAGTTGTTTTTGTGGCTCTCATGTTTCCTCAGAGAGCGTTCTTTACGAGTGGTGGTCTACGAATTTCTTTTTAACACCTTCACAATCAACGCCGGTGTGCCCCAAGACTCCATACTCTCTCCTACTCTTTTTCTCATTTACACTAGCGATCTGCTGGAAAAGACCGGGAATCCAATCTACAGCTTTGCAGATGACAGTACGCTTATCTCTTCATTCACTTTGAATGCTCGGACATCGGCTACTCAGGCGAATATCCTCAGACAGCAGGAGGTCGTTCAACTTAACAAAGACCTGGAAGAAGTTCTATCTTGGAGTGACAGTAATCAAGTGAAATTTAACGCCACAAAACTCAGGCGGCAGTTTTTTCTAAAAAAGTTAACGTTGCTGAACCCGACATAGTTATGTCGGGGCACTCCATTCCTCTAACATCGTCACTCAATTTGTTGGGCGTTAATTTGGGAGCAAATATGTCGTGGCATGAAACATCTTGCAGGTATAGTAAGGAGATCTTCTCAATAGTTGGGAATATTATTTCGAACCAGAGAGCTTTACACTCCACAACAACTGTTAATTCTTTATAAAGCTCAAATTCGACCTATGAAATACTGCTCCCATGTTTGGGCTCCGCTCCCAAACACACACTGCATTTGTTGGATTCTGTTCAGAGAAGAGCTGTTCGTCTGATTGGAGACCCGGAACTGTCCGGCGGCCTTGATTCGCTGAAACATCGAAAAACGGTTGGCGACTTGAGCCTGTTCTACAAGTATTTTCGTGGAAAGTGTTCGAAGGATGTAGTCCGCTTAGTTCCTCCCAGAGTTGTGTATGTTAGGAATACACGTCGCGCTGATACAGATACGCGTACAACGCTTTTCAAGCAGTCTTTTTATATGGAGAACATCATCCCTTTGGAACAATTTGCCCGGGGCTGTGTTTCCCATCGAGTACAATTTACAGCGATTCACGCTCTTAGAGCGCTTTAGGGACTTCCCTGTAACAATTGTGCTAGACTCATAAAAAAAAAATGGTAATAAATTTATTGCTTTTAGATTCATTTCTTCAAAATTCTTGATTTTTCATACATAAACTAATGTTTTTTAGAAGGTAAGGTGATAAATCAAGAAAGAATATGAAGGGGCCGACAATAATTATTATGGCACAAACCATTCAGTTTTGGATATGTATATTTGACTAAAAAAAAATCCCCACAACTTAAAACATTTTATTGTAATTTAATTTGTGGTTAAATGCTGGCATCTTACTTTTTTCTTTGAGCAATGGCGGCCGACAATAAATTTTTAATAAAAAAATAATGCGTTTCATTTTACAATTTGTTTTTACACTGACAGCTACTATTCTCCACGCTACCCTTTTCTCTTATTCTATAAGAGTTCACTAAGTCTAACTTTTTAAGGGAATTATTGTGTGGACCAGTTTTCTCGTTAAGAAAATCTTAAATTTCACAAATATCAGCAACAAAAAAAAACGATAAGTTATATCCAATTTTACGGTCCAGTGCAAAAAAAAAAACAATATTAATATATACCTATGATCTCAAATACTAGCTTAACTATTCATAACGTCCAGATGAATGAATCTGATTTATTTTCCCATGGTAAGTTCTATTATCTATAGCTTTTAAGTCCTAAATTTATAAACTAATCTGTATGTGGCATTATAACTCTGCACAAAATAAAAGACGAACTTTTTTGTTCAATTACAAAACCACAACAAAAACAGGTACGTTAACATACTTCAAGTACATATATATACTTATTTCGATCATGTAACCAATGTGGTTCTAATCTGTAATTCTATATTATGTAATACCTGACGATAATGTACCATTTATACTATCGAAAAATACTGCGTATATATTTACATATCCTTGTAGGTCCGGATATATATATATATATATATATATATATATATATATATATATATATATATATATATATATATATATATATATATATATCAATTGGTGAGTGTTCTTTTGAGTGAAAAGTCATTTGGCATTCAATGATTGACTGTATAAATGCCACTATATATTGTGTTGCTTTCTCTGAGTGTCTTCGGAGTTTTTCAGTAGGCTGTTGTTTAATGATGCGTTGATGTCTTATATTATTATGTTAGTACCGATCAGTAAGCAGTGATAATGCTAAATGAGACTGGCCAAACATCTTATATATATATATATATATATATATATATATATATATATATATACATATATATATATATATATTATATATATATATATATATATATATATATATATACATATATATATATATATATATATATATATATATATATATATATATATATGTATTATATATATATATATATATATATATATATATATATATATATATATATATATATATATATATATAAATTTTGGGTGAAAGAGAACAGAAAATTATAAACTTCATAGAAGAAAGGCGTCAATTTAAAAACACCAATGCAGAGAAATACTTACAATTAAAGTGGCGGGTCGAATATTGCATACGGAAAGCTAAAGAGACATGGATGAGGAGAACTGTCTAGATATAGAGGAATTGAATAATAAACATTCGTTTAATCTCCATAAAAAACTGAGGGAATTTTTTGGAAACTCGAGGATGAAAATACCCGTTATCACACGAAACATTCAGGGCGACATACAATTAACAGGAGCTTATAAAAAA